>CM074197.1:14018397-14665897 GCA_037179385.1 Holothuria scabra
GTCTGCAATTGTCTTGTTTTGGGGCGTCTTTGTACGCCGTCCAGGTGACTCATTTCTCACTCGTAGACAATCCAATTTCATAATGTGTCATACACTACTCATCGTATAGAAATACATGTCCATGAACGCGATAGTAGTGATGTGTATAGGGAGTGTTTTACAGCACGTTGCTATATAGTAACAAATTAATTTCGCTCCGTGCTTTGAAAGATGAAAACGCCCATATAACAAAGAAAGACATAATCGTACGTCATGTTTTTGCTTAAGATAAAGACGCACGATGAGGACCTATAAGAAGAACGCATGATATTTTATGGAGCACTGATCGTCATAATTCCTTTGGCTTGTATTACTTTATTTAGTGTACCTAATTAGGTCTTAAGTTTAAAAAATGAATCAAAATGTGAAAGCTCCAGTCTATATAGGACATTCCTGAGCTTAGGTATCATTTCATCAGGGAGCTCAGACTACCACCACTATAGAGATATTTGAAAAACAGAGGGAAACTCGGAGGAAGGCTTACATCTGGGATTTTATGGGGGCGGGGGTAACATGCTCATTTGAAACTTTAAAAACTTCATAGGCCACAAATAAACCGCATTTATGAACTTAGGCCCCAAATAAAATGCATTTATAGACAGAATATAACTCCATTTACACGCGATAAGCTCAATAAGCCTGAGAAGTCCTTCCAAATAATAACAGTATTTCAGTCTTCGTATTCATAGACAGCCTGACAACACATGTTTTCATGAACGAGCTGTTCTAACTCATTCCAGTTTGAAATTTTTCAAAAATTTTACAAACTGTCAGAAACTCACATTTCAAATAGAAAATGTTGTTTCCATTTACAATTGTAAAGTTATAAGCTGGTGGATTTACGACAACCCTATTCAATGACTCCTATTCCTCCCGGCTAGATCGTAACTGTCAGACCTTACCCACGACATACAAATCTCTCCATTGTGGTTGTCAACACATATAATATACCGTATAGTAGGCTTCATGTCTTCCTATTTATAGGCTAATGATGCCAATATTTTTTATCGTTTCTTGAGAAACTGGTGGCGGCAAGACGAGGAAACATTCAAAGCTTGAGTCATGATTAATGTTACATATTTATAGGGCGTGAATGTCTTGTTCGTTCAGGCTGGCGGGGAAGGCGCCGAATAATTTGTCATTAAGAGCTCATGGAAATGAAGAGTTCAGCGTGAAAGTACAAAAACAAAATCAAAGAGCGGGAGAGACGAAGTACAAGCTTTATGTTTTCGGGTGAATTTTATCAGATCAGAGACGATTGTTATAGACCGATCCTACCAGCTGATGAATTCGGCCATTAGTGGGGTCCATCAGGCTTAAATCGCCGTTATTGTAGTGTCTACATACATGCAGTTCCGAACCCTCGTAATTATTAAAACGGGTATTTTAGTATACAACCATCAGGTTACAGGGGTGTAACCAAAGGATTTGAAAGATTAGAGCTGATGGACTCCAGTTATGGACGACTAAATCAGACCATCACTTGACCAGTTGACTGTCCGGGTTCGTCTATACTCTGATAGACTGAGAATAAAATGTCACTTTAGCCGCGAAGCCAGGATTTTGTAATGAGGTGTTCCTGAGTGTGCCTTAACGAGTGCTCTAAGGTGAGGTCAAGGGGGCTTGCAGTTACTTTCTAAACACGTTTAAATTGTAAACGTACTATTTAGCAATTTAAAACTAGATGTTAGCAATTAAACGTGTTTAATGACAAACTGATTTAGAAATTAGACACACGTGTTTAGCATCTAAACATGTTTACAAAGTGGATGCAGAAATGTTTAGAAAAATGTTCAGCCTCCTAAAACACCGTTTTTAGAGTGTACAGGTACGGTTGTAGGGACTATTTCATGTGGGTAGGTGGGGGTGGGTGGTGGGCTATACAACGTAGACATTTTTGGGGTGGGAGCTATGCAACATAGAAATTTTTGTGGGAGGGGGCTATGGTTCATATGAAGAAATATCTTCTGTGAGTATATTTGTCTTCACCACTGCTTTAACTGTTATATTTTTCGCCTGTTTGGAGTCGCTTAGAAAAGGCAAAAAAAAAAATTCTTATCCCGACAGGACATCATTTCAGTTTTATACATTAAATAGATGTTGCATACGGAGAAATAGACAAGACTCAATAATTGTAAAAAGCGGTGATAATTTAGGATTGATTGGTTGCAAGGTATAGTTTTGAAAGGAGTTTAAAGCTAAAGTACGATGTCTTCATTTTCGTCTTAATTCATCCTCCTTAATTGTTCATGCTTAAATATCCGTCAAAGCTGGTAAAAAAGAATAGAATTAACACCTGTCCTATTAATTTATCATAATCTTTAGTGAATTGTGTCAAATGTGACTTTTGAAAAATGCATTTGTCAATTTACAATGCATTAGCGTGTCTGACGCCTGCAGGAAACGCGTTTCTCGTTCACCTCGAACGGAAAACCTGAACAGATGGATCACACCAAAATGTGACATCATTAAATTTGCAAAAGGAGTTCATCCATTTATCAAACATATCGGATAGGTAGCTGGAAAGCGATATGCTCTAAATTTTGTTAAAGGGGCAACCAGAGTTTGACAGCGAATATTAAAGGACCAGTTCTCTCACCCAAACAGTACCAATTCTCCTAACCTTCTTACTTAAGCCCCTCCCACAATTGTCTGAAATTCATCCTCATCAAAATACAATCTCAGTTCATTCCTTCTAGGTGGGTATAGAAAAACTCAATTTATATAATCAAAACACTCTCGGTACCATTTATGCTGTGTAACACAAGCTTTAGTACTCTGCATTGTTTGAATTAGCTGTCAGTCAAAGAGCTGAGCCAATTGAGAATTTTGGTACCCGGGTACCAAAATTGCAGTTTGGGGTGAGAGGTAAGACCCTTTAACCTTTGTTCCAGAACTCCTCTTTTCCTTTAGAATAATTATTTACCAGAATCAACAAATATTGAAGAGGACTTTCAAATAGCTTCTTTGTTACTTAATGTTGTGTGGGATTTTCTTAACCTTTGTTCGGGTAACAAAATTCCACACATGATGCAAAACTAAACAGTCTCATCCAATCGTCGGTGACCATAACATTGCCAGACTTGGAGGCAGATAATAATTATTTTTTTTTAATTTTTAGCTTATATGATGGGTTGTAGGATTAAATTCGTAAAAAACTTCAAAAAAAAAATCTTTGATTGCCTCTTTAAATACGATCTAGTGCCAAACAGACTGGATTTAGGATCGTTTTCTGACTTACCGTTTCACATAAGCGAGTTCTGTAATTTGTTTTGATGGATTTGCACACGCGCACATCCTCTAAGTCGCAAGTCGCCGTTACAAACAAACCAGTCAAGCACTAACAACACGTATTCCAAAATTTCAATTGACATTAATATTACGTGAAATCATTCTTTCTTAATCCACCCATAACATAAGGACGGATCTCAGGTGTGGCTTTGTGCAGTGCCGGAAATGTGAGTTACTTTTCTTTTTGGTGTAAAAAAATGCATTTAAATCTATCGCAAGGTAGTTATGAGAACCCTATTTCGTTCGAGTTGCCTAAACACTTAGTGTTGTAAACACGTACTGACGAATAGGCGGAAACATAGCACATTACATACTGAACTCGTTTTGTGTATCCCAGACTGTGTCCCACAATTCCATGCGGCTTATTTAGGACATTTCGTTTAATTTGACCATTAATTTGGGTACCTACAAACTATTTTCAAATTGCTGATCTAAATTATAGTCATAAGTTTCACATATACAGGTATATAAATCAGTCAATTAAATAAAATAAATTGAATAAATTCTGATCAATTTCAGCTGTTCAGGTGAACAATTTGGCAATAGGCCTAGTTTGGCTCGGTGCATAGTCGACCATAGTGTTTAAGAGTTTATGTCCTGAGTGGATTCAGAGCAAGGCATGTGTGAAGAACTTATACATTCTAAAATGTACTTGTACATAGCTGTCTGTATATTTACAGAAAATAAAAAGGAAGCGCAAAAAGAAAACAAAAAAGGCGATTTTGCAGTGCTCACCTCATTTGAATTTTTGCAACTCGGTCTTAAGATAAATGACTTTATAGCAATAGCCTACAGTACAAATATTGTGTTCTTTAAAGGGGCTCTTTGAGTTAATATCGATAACTTGATGAAAGTGTTTAAGGGTATTACTATTCGAAAATGCTAATTATTAACATGATTAGCCAAGTTTTACATCCAATAGTGACGAAAACAGTCAAAATTTCTGAATTTTGTGGTGTCCTAACTTGTAACGGTTTTGTGCATGTTTTGAAAAAGCGTCTGGTCACAAATTTTTGAAAACCGAATTCAACCGCTAAGTTCTCACTGATAAACCATTTCTTTTATGTAGGATATGGGGATTGCCTAAGTTTGACCATTTGTCACTGATATGTGAAGAAAACTTAACATCTTTGGGAAAATTTGTTGACTTACATGAACCAACTCAATGAGCCGCTTTAATTATAGTGCACAAGCTTAAATGTCGTGTGCGATGAAGTTGCTCAAATGCAGTCGTCAATGCAATATCAACTTTTTTCCTCTTGGATCAAGGTCGTCTTGGTCATATTGGACGCCCTGCTGTTTCTACTTACGCCTTTTTTTCCCGTCACGTGTTTAAGCACATGGATTTCCTAGAGATAGTCTCAATGCCACTGTTAATTTATCCGGTGCCCTCGCTCTTAATAACTCTGTTTATCTTATGTGGCAGTCTAATCACCCCAGTAGTTAGCTCACTAAAATCCACATGTAAAATCATACCGTCAACCGTCCACGTGGTCTTGTCAATCAGTCAATATCACTCCTGGCCCAGTGAAGTGAACTCCGTCCCGGTATTTTGGCATAAAACTTGTGTAACATGATCATTACGTTGCCAGTAACATATATTTGTCCCATCTGAACATTTACAAAAGGTGGGTAGTCAAGGAACGTGATTATTAGCCTATACTTATCCATACAAATTAGAAACACAATCAACTCTGTAGATTGATGTGTACTTAACCACCATTAATGAGACACAAGCGATTAAAATGGTGTCATCCCACGGTCATCTTGGTCAAGTCAGAAGCGACATAACGACTTTCGTACAGCAAGAATTTGTTTTATATGTCAGCTAGATCAAGACTTGAAGGTCACAAAGGTTTCACTAAGTACTTCAAATTAGATGCAAATAGGGTCAAGTCCCCTCGTTTACCTTTCACACTGAATGTTCTACAAGTACAGCCCCAACTCACTTAGGCCTTTCTGTTCAAACATAGCTTTAAAAGTACAACAGTGGTCGACATGCCCCGCTCTCGGGTTGTAGAATATGTCTGGATACGTAATCCCTACCTCCCGTAGGATGCGATTAAAGGGTTACATGGTTAGATGGAGTTTTACGCCCAGTTAAACCCATTGGTTCAAGTTGAGCCGGCCACGGCCCTTTTTCCAGTTGTGGCTCACTGGCTTGTTTTCCCTACTCCATTGCTTACACGGAGCATCACGCACAACGGCAGTAGATTCCCTTTTTAGAATCTTCGGTATGACTCGACCTGGGAAGCGAACCCGGGCCTTCCGCATGAGAGGCGGATGCTCTACCGTTAGACCAAACACGCGATTGAAGGGGGGGGGGGGGGGCTTTAAACATACTTTAATCTTTTGGTTACTAAGCCGCCTTTATAGCTATAGCTGACACTGTGTAACGAATTCGTGTTTGTGTGTTGTTGTTAACCCCCAGCTTAGTAACTACACTCCACACTGCTATATGCTGAAGTGTGGTGAGTCTGTGGGAGATCTTGGTTAATGATGACTTGTGAAGTCACGTGTCCCTTTACCAATTGAACTCACACTTGCGTTATGTCAATATATGCTGATCATGCACCGACGTAACTGCTCTGCGCATCTTTATTTTGCCATCCAGACGTGCCTATCGGTAACACAAATACTGCGCATGATCAGTGACGTCCAGTATGTCAAATTGAATTTGGCCTCACGTGCGCGACCTCTTTAAGGGTGTAAATATGCATGCACTAGAATATCATACAAGTAATTTTCAAGGCCGATAAGAAATACATGTTAAAAACAGTGGTTGTACCTGTCAGTTCATAGTGTTAAATAAGTAATCCTGTAGGTCTTATAAATTTATTATCAGCATTGTAAGTATATACTGCAGTACAAATAACTAAAACTGTTTGGTTTGCCGTTAATAAATTGAAGTTTAAATGTTGATTTAATACTTGTCCAAACACACTGGGTCTATTAGCATCAGTATTGACTATTGAGGATCTACAAGGAACATATTATACATTAGTTATCCTCACTGCCAACAGATTTCAGAACGTGGTTCTACTTTAGTCTGGAATGTAGTTCAAGTTGAGACCATGAAATGATTACAGTAATTCCCAAGCGAAAAAGTTCACCTCAGGATGTGCTTTGTGCATGTGCAAGATTACCTGCACAGTGCAAAAGTGTGGCAGGACTGGAACTCCTTATTGAATAAGTGTGGCAAGATTGAAAAGTAAGTGTGGTAATATGTGGAAACTTTGTCCAGTAGAACGACGGAATTGGAGGTCACACCCTCCCTAACTCAGCAGAGTAATTTTCTGTTAGGGAGGTTTGGAGATATTGCTTTCTTGAGCAATTTCACAAACACAGACAATTTCTACAATAATTGCGAGCAAAATGATGACAAGATGGAGAGTAGTGAGCATTTGTGGTATGAGTCCTTTGTCATGACTACGAGTGCATGTGTTCTGTCTCTTGTTGGAATTTAACAGCTTCCAAAAGCAGTGAGTACGAATACGAGAACAAAACCATTTCTCGAGTAAACTTGTATTACAGAGGCTATTTAACTTAAACTGGGTACGGTCTAGAAAATGGTACCGGTATGAGATAGGTCAGTACGGATGAATTCTCAAATTATCCCACATTATTTGAAGAAAATCGGTTATTTGTTACCCAAGTATGGCTTTTTGGCCCAAAGTTTCAAAACTCCCAATCGTGCAACTTAATCGGCACTTATTGTAATGTGTGCCAGGTAATTTTTGGAGGGAGTGGGGGGGGGGGTGGGGCTACTACTGTAGTTTATTGGTGAAACTGTCAGGTTTAGAAATGATTTAAAGTTACTGTTCTTCGTTTGTCACGTGGCCTTTACGAAACGCAAGGTTTCTCTTTAATTTGGAGAAGAAGACGGTCTTGCAACTTAATTCACCTCCCTGACAGTCGATAACACGTACCTTTTGCTTCCCACCGTGCATAAAGGTCACTATTGGGGATAGAATTTGACCTATCTAAACTCAAATGCACATCAAACGAAAGCATGTGTGAGTGTAACATTCTTAATTTGGGTGTGTTTTCCATGCATCGTTTCATATAGCTTTTTTACTCCAATAAAAACATGTCTACGGACATACACTTCACTCTTTGTCTGCAGTACATTCCATTTTTAAGGTCCCATGACCCGAACTTGGGGTGCAAGTAAGGTCCCAATACATTCGAAATATTTCCCTTCATTTCTTTATCGCTGTTAACTTAATGACGTCGATAGCGGGTCAGCGACGCCCATTAAAAGGAACCCCCAAAGAATTATGACGGAAATTCGAGACATACCCATAAATAACAGAGAAGTCATGTAATTGCGTTAGGCCATTACAGTAGAAATCCTGTAGTGTACGTTTGTGTGCAGTATAACCAAACAGTTTAAAGGGCAGTAGCAGTCATCCCAAATTGAAGAAGTGTAGTAGACTGTCCAGTTTCATGATTGGCTGTGGGGAATCATGTGACAATGTTTTTTCTCTTCAAATGTGAAATTTACCAGAACTAACTGCATGATTTACATAGTAAAGTCATAAAATGTAATGAAAGATACTTCGAAGAGAAATAAGATGAAAATTGTGTTATTTAGCCCTGTCTTCAAGAAAAGTTTGGGGGGGGGGCTGCTCTTTACCTTTAAGTACGATACAACCAGACGATCAGTCAATGATTCGACTTGTGCTATATGATTGGTTGACATGAATTAGGACATATGGAATAGACTAGCACAAGCAGTCGAGTGGCAGTCAGCCATAACTGAGGCCATCATGCATAACCTTTCCTTTGTTTTGTTTACCTGTATCATGGATGTTTGTTTTACCCTAATGCACTGAATCTGCGAGGTTTCAGAATTTCATGCAGACAATGACATGTAGACTGAAACGAATAGTTGAGCCGTGGTAGGAATTAGTCTGCCACAACTTGGGGCCATCAGTCTTTATATTTTCAGTTCAGTCCTTTGTTTACCAGTATCGTTGATAGTTGCATACAGCATACCCATCGTATTTCACTGAATGTGAGGGTTTAGCATGTAGACAATGAACTTCTGCAGGAGGTGTCAGCTGTAGTGGACGACTAGACTTCTTTACAGGCTGTTCAGACTCTTATATAAGTAAATAAATTTTTAACATTTACTGATGGCGTCTCCCCTACCCGCATTATTTGCACCGGGGATTATTATAGACCCGAGTTTGGCTGGATACCATCATCTGACGGCACCCGTCAACGAGAGTTTCCGGTAAAACAAATGCCTATAATTCCCTTGGGAAAGCACCTATAGCTTGCTGAGAATCTGAAAGGGTTGGCTCTACCCCGAGTTGTGAATTCACCTCAAACTCGTGAGAAATCTTGTACTCCTCCTGTGTTGTCATCCGATGTGTAAATACGCTGCAAATATGATGTAGCCTAAATATAATGAAATGTTTTACCAAACGTTCTATACAGGTCATTAAGTAAACCCATTCCACATTACTACAAGCGATACAAAGCGACGCTAAACGATAAAATGAGACGCGTTAGGATATCACGTGAAAAATTGTCGAGAGCGGGTCATTGCCTCTCCTCTCAAGTTCTTCTGTTAGGTATAATCCAACATCCGATTAGTCATTTTCTGTAACTCAATGGCAATACTTTTTCATGATTGGTCACAGAACGTATAACTCCGCGAAAAATGGGTGAAAATTGATATTATTTGAACTTGTTTCATTGCGGGGTATCGCACCGCACCGCACCGCATCGTCCCTGGTGTGAAAGGGGCTATGTATGATATAGTTTTCAACATTTTATCGTATCGCGTTGCTTTCATGTGCATGAAAGGGCCGAAATCGATGGAATTTTTTCATGTGTTACCATAACGTAATTTCCGGTTATTTTAAAGTTTATTTTCTTTTGTTTCAACAGATCCCGAATTCAAAATGTCGAGTCCAAAGTCACCCAAGTCTCCGAAAGAGTTCGAGTTTCATAATCAGTCGGCGCTTAGAGTAACAGATGAAGACATACATCAAATTGAACTATTCTTTCTGAGTCTCAAGAGCCGTGTATTTGTTTGTCCTGCGTTAGCTAACCTTTATTTCACTACCTTGGAAGATATGGCCAGTTTAGGAGGTTGGGAACTTCAAACGACTGGTTTCCCTACCCTGATATTTGAAACAGGTGATTTAGACGGTAGTAGGGAGGGGAAGTTGTCACTTTGCATTGCTGAGAAGGGTACCGGGTTTATTTTGTGGAAAGATACCATGAACAAAGAGACAGGGTACAAAGCACCCGAGAGGAATTTTCACACTATGACTGTTTCTGAAGACAAAGGCAAGTTAGCTGGTCTCAGTTTTGACGATGAAGGGTCAGCGATTAATTTTTTCCATAAAGTTCAAACTTGGATTGAAGAGGACTTTGCCTTGAAAAATAGTGAATACAAAAACAAAGGAAAAAAGAACAAGAACAAGAAAAAGAAGTTGCCAAAGCAAAAACTTCCCCGAAAAGAGACAATTTCACTTCCATGTTGTTTTGAGCACGTGACAAAATTAGACCACGACGGATACTTACAAAGAGCGATGGGTGGCGTAAATAGTCCTGAATTTTTTACACAATCCGCGGACCATAGTGGAAGCTGTGATCGGCCTATTTTTTCACCGAGTTCCCTTCCAGGGGACGTTCAGTCGAGCCCGAAGAGAGAAATTATAAGCTTAAAAGGCGACGGAGGGAACGGCAGCCAATACGCCGGGAGCGTGGCTGGTTTCTCAGAGAGTACGACTGGGTCGAACGACGACTCAGGTTTGGACGAAATATGAGGTTTCGGAACAATGCAGACTGTCTTTCACGTATAAACGAAAGGCATTTATTTCGTGGAATTGCTCCGAATGGAAATGTGCACTTTGTTCGAAACATTTGTACTTTGTGCAGGAAGGATGTTGGACGATGTCCGCGCTAAAGCGGATGGCTACCCCGATAGGCCCACAATTTGAGGTGAAATTAAGGGACCAGAAACCAAACTCTCTTCGAATAAGACCAATGCTTTGTTGATTTCACTGACTCCGTGATGTTCTGTTGAGGACTTGGAAGGAAAGATAACTTTGATTTATTATGCTTTCCTATATTGTTTTCTCTAAGAAGTTGACTGCAAAATAAGAAGTGAAGCTCAAAATCTTTAATATTTGAGCTAGATATAATTAAGTCAAAGTGGTGATAAAGAGAGGGCGCACTGTATCCATGCCACATGCGAAACAAATTCCTGGAGTAGATATATCGTACTCCCCACGATATAAGAAATCCCCCCACCCCCCCAGAATATCCCATTCAATTTAATTTTTACAGAGAATACAGTTAACAGTTTAATGGCAGTAAGCTTTTACGAGTGGATATGAGGCGATGTATTTTATAATGATGGCGCTGTTATGCTTACAGCCCATGGAATAGACGACTCCGGTTTGTATGTTATGGTGTCAGCAAAAAGTTGATGACTGCCAGTGCTGTTTGAGCCTACCTCGATGTAACGTCCCGAAATACTGGTCAGCTGAATTTGTGGCTTCTGTTCTATTTATTCATCCAGTCTAGAGCAGGAAAACACATGTTTGCCCTTTGGAGGGCGTACTTGTCCATTTGGGACAAAGATATTATAAACATAGATACCAAACTTAAAATGGCGCTGTGACTCCTCACAGAGGCCGAATCGGAGGGGCGGAAGTGCTGATCACTGATCAGTCGTTTTGAAAGCTAACAGTAAATTGATATCTTCCGGTAGTTTAAGTACGTGTGATTTTAAAACATTAAAATTCTTGCAAACGCAGTTCTTCAATAAATTTCACTTACATGAAACAGTTTTAGGCTTCTTCGCCGGCTTTCCACTTAAGGAACATTGGAACATTAACGCACAACGACTGGCTTGAAGTTCCTTGGCTTACTGATTGTTCAGTTTCTATGACATCTTCACAAGCGCGCATCTATGCACGCGTTTACATTCTTATGCGCTTACAACACATAAATCAACTACTACGTGCTATTTCCAAGCACGCGGAAGTGCGCGTCAATTTTTCCGGACTACACCCGGAGAAATTCATTGTGCGCGTACAGAACTCGCTTTGAAAATGCATGCACGCTGACATCTCGTCACAATGGATTTTTCTGCTGCGCGTGCGTCATTGTGCACGCAGATTACCGAAAAGAACTGTGCGCATGTCAAATGAACACTTCCGCCCCTCCGATTGTGCCTCCGTGAGGAGTCAGCGCGTCTAACAGTGTAGGGATAGGAGTTTGGTATCTACGTTTATAATATCTTTGATTTGGGACGTTTAGCTCCTTAATGGAGCAGAACTCCTCCGGGAGTAGTCGTTTGGTTTTCGCCCCTTGGCTCTTCGCCAGAGAGTCGAGGGGACTTTTAGGAAAAAGAATACTGGTCAGCTGATTTAACTAAAATCATTATTTAAAGAATCATGGTCTAAGCTCTAATAAAGTTTTGACTATGTTATGCTTGTAAGTTTACTTTAATGTCCTTAGCTGTCTGGTGAAAGCTCCATTGGAACTCAGTATGGGATGGGGTTCTTAAGATATCAGAATTTAACTTTTCACACTTTCAACACATGCCGACAAAGTGAACTTGGAACAAGCACATATATGACGTACATATATGACGTCATATTCTCGAGCATTTTCTTTGTTTTTTATTTAAACTTAACAACAAAATAACTATGTTTTCGGAATGTGAAAGCATGAGAGACATGGGAACTTAACAAAACTCAGGTTCCTCACCGGGAAAATTTCCCCTTATAACTTGCCTCTAGCACAGTTGGGGTTTCAAGTGGATACCTTCATTTGCTGATATCTCGAGAAATGTAAGTCCAATTTGAATGGAAGTTTCATCAAATTGTGGAGTAGATTATCGTTCTATGACAAGTCTTATTTGCTTAAACCCTTTCTTCAAGTATCAACCTATATTAAGGTAAGATTTGTAAAACGTTCCGATTTATGAAAACATTTTCACTCCAACCATAGTACTTCCGTCGTTCTATTTGATTGGATATGTAGAGTGGAAATGCATATTTCAAACTAACCAATGTAGACCAATTCGTTCGTTGTCCTTTCTCCCAAGCTTTACAAACCTAATCCCGCTTCCACATCCCCATACTTACTTGTGTCGGTTTGTACAACCGTATAGTACAACTAATCTTACTCTACAGTGACCACGGCAAAGATGACTGTTCTATGGGATTCCGAATTTTTATGAACAATTTATGATTCCGACAAAATTCAACATTAAATTCAATATTGAAGGCACTTATTCATCACCCCGGACAGTTCAAATTCTCCTAACCTACGAACTTCTAGCCCCTCCCACAACTGTTTAAGCCTCACCCTGATCTAGAAACATTTTTTTCCCCTTTTTTATTGGATTTTTGCTTCAGGGCATACCTTGTTGAGTAAACAATGGCCTTGTGTGTTATCGGACCACTTTCAACACATGCTGTGTAATATGAGCTACTTTGCGTTTTTTTTTATTTCTATGTCAATCAAAGAACTGTGGATATTGAGGATTTCTGTAGACTATTAGTAAATTCTAGTTTGGGGTGACTAATAAGTGCCTTTAAGGTTGTATACGCGAAACGGTAGATACAATACTAACGATCAGTTCAATACTAACGAGAAATTTAACTGTTTAATAAATCGCATTGCAATTCAGTATATCAACCTATCGGGTCAGCCCAGAATCACTGTCTGAGCTGAATATTTTTTTATAGCGTTCATGATTTATTTATGACAGAAGTGTATGATATTGGAAAACGAAAACAAAGAGACTGGACAGATGTTTAAATTCAGAGACGAGGTCAAGGTAAAGTGATAAAAACAAGACACGGCAACGGTCAAGACCAATGTGAATCTTAAATTTAAGTTGTTTTGGTCTTTTTGTTTATTTTAAAAGTCAACCACTTAACGATAAACGTTTTTCCTTACTAAAAAAGACGTTTCAAACCATATAAGATCATATATAACATCACAATTTAATATCAACAGAATTCAAGGAGTCTGTGTATAATAGCCTTTTATGAGATGGCCTGCGAGATTTCTCCATGGATAAGGCGACAAATTTAGTTGTGATTGTCTGAAAGATTTAGAAGACTAAGGACAAAAATATATCTGATAATATATGTATATTTGATAATATGTTTCAAAATGTGTACTAAAATAATTTGGAATTCCGTTATTAGTTTTACTGCAGTTAGAAATGTATAACATAGGGGTATGTGTCAAGCAAGACCAATGCAACATTGAGATTTGTCAAAGGCGTACGAGGCGAGGGTGCAGGGAACCGTCCTCCCAATTCGGGCAAAAACTGTTGGTCTGTTCGGGCAAAACATGGTAAACGGTGACATTATTCGGGCAAAAAATTGCTCTTGCCCCCTCATAGAAAATTACCCCCGTATGCCTATGAGATTTGTTGGCCTTAAATGAACTACTACGCTCTTGCGTTTAGCCTATCAAACTGTCAAAGTTGCTACGAAGGCAAGCTGTTTACACTGGAGGACGGTCAAACTATCTTCCCATTGATTGCTGGAAATCACGGTCTCATATGATGTCCGTACTGGAAGATAACGTGGCCATGGTATTGGTTATAGGATTGAAGATTATGGAAATTCCTTAATAGGATTAGATGTGAAAAAAACCTTACCTACGAATTGACACTATTTTATTAAAGTATACTCGAAAAGAATTGCATGTATGGAACACCATCCTCCTAGTGGCGTTGCAAGAAATTCATAACTGGGGGCAGAGCGCATGTTGAGGGTACAAATCCAAAGAGCAACTGAAATTTAACACATAACCTTCCCCCTCCCCCTTTCCGTGGCATACACCACTGCTTTCTGCAACCTGCGATTCAAGGCTATTTCCCTTTATCGTACAAAACAGTTGCTCGGAAAACAAAACTACGAACTAGACAAGTCAATCATGAGCTTCTGGTAAATCAGTTTTCCCCGTAGTGTCATTCTTTGTCCAAGTTCATGCAGTCCATGCAGCGCCACTGAAGTTTGTGTATGAAAGTACACGGAGATATATTTTGAAAGATCGGCACCCCATAGCAGATGTTTGCTCTATCTGCCTCGGGTGCATGCATTATACAGTTTTCATTTCTTTTGAAAATAAGTCACTTGGTGAAAGTCAGGATTTTGTACTTTCAGCATTTCGTACGCAAGCAGATGTGTCATGTACTCTATTAAGTTTCATCTTGACCCGCCTACAATGTACTCTTCTATGATAAAAATTGATTTCAAAATGCTTGTAGCCTAAGTTGGATCAGGGTGCTGTTAGTGGCAGCTCTATAATTAAATTGTCCAGGCTCTCAGTCTACTGTCTTGGACAAAACTGTTGGAACACCTTCCTCGATTATGTCATGTGAATTGACGTGCTCGATTCAGGAACCCCTTTTAAATCCTTTCACAAGTACAGTCCCTCATGCCCCACGGCGATGGAGGCGATTAAGGGGGTTTCCAACGAATTTTGTCCAAGATTGTCTGGGACTTGGAATGTGAAAAAATTACTTTTTACAGTGAATTTGAATCTTTCAAATGGTAACTGGCGGAAAGGATGGATGAGCAAAAGAATTAGCTTGCTAAAATGTTAACCAAATAAACGGTTCTTTCAAATGAACAACACAATGTCTATTGCTTTTCTCGCATTCTAAATGTAAAAATTATCTTTATTGATTTCTGAGAAAATCCCCAAAGCTTGAAAAACTCTGCCCCATGCAGAAAAAAGCTTTTGCCCGGTTCGGCTGCGGGGTTCGAAGGTGGTTGCCATAGGCGGACAGGAAAAACATTTCATAAGGGGAGGGGGAAGGTGGTTGCCCTGAAAATTTTGTTAATTGTCTTGCGTTTTCTTTTTTACCATTTTGGTTTGTACTTCCATTGGGTTCATTCATCAGTATCAAAAATTGGTTTGCCTAAAGCTACCAAGCTGGTCCATATATATTCAACAGTATGCGATGAGTGCAACTAATAGACATGTATTATGCCCTGTTGGCAAACACCTCTGTTCGCTGCACGACCCACTGCACTGCCCCTTGCTCTGAATATACAGCTGTCAGTGCCCTACAGTTAGCATTTCCCGTGTTCCTACTCTGAGAGGGCAGCATCCCCGACTTCCTCCCGCCCGTCTCGCACGCCTATGGGGTTACGGCTCCCTAGCTTCTTAGATTTGCTCAAGACCCTGGTATAATTTCTACACATTACACAACATTCACACGAACTGCTGCAAACACGCCCTCTATTTTCTCGGAAGGCGTTTTCTTGTCTTCAAATTTTGGTTCTTAGTATGCATGGAATAAAAATCGTCGCCAATTGGTCAAAGCAGGCTTGAATATTGCCCTTAAAAGGAAAAGCATTACTGTTTCTTCATCTCGCCCTTGCCTCGAAAAACCAGGATACCTATACTACTACTTTTCCCACCAACCCCCGGCATTTCAGCACTCTGCCCAGAGGTTCATGCCTGAACCAGGGAGCTGCTTTCCCCGAAGTGGCGTAGCTAGGATTTTTTGTAGAGGGCTATGGAAGGCGGGATACTTTTGAAGGGTGGTTGGTGTTTACTATCTAAGCGTATCGACACCATCGGTTGGCGCTGAGCGTCAAAAAAAAATTGATTTTAACACCTCCGAGATGGCTGGAAAAGGCATTTGCCAGGTTTAATTGTCTTCAATTCTGGTGAAAAAAAATTGCGATTTTTCTCAGATTCAAACACACTTGTGAGATACTGATTATCTCAGTTCATCACTCCTCTAGGATTGCAAATCCGAAATTCTGCTGTATATTTCAAGCAGCTGTTCCAACGCACGTCTGTGTAAGGTGTTTTCATAGGCATACGAGAACATTTCAGTTTGGAGCAGAAGTTGTTTTGCCCGAAAAAATGTAATTCTGCTCTGAAGACAATCTAAGCGGAGCGCCACCACTAGTTGGCGCGAAGAATCCAGAAAATTTAAGTAAAGTGGGGGGTAGGCGGTTCACTATCTGACGTTACCAAGTCGGTGAAATGCTTTATTTTTCGGGAATAGCACCCATCATGTCAATATATGCATGATTTAAACAAAAGCTTTAAATTCCACTCTTTTGGAGGAATATGAGTCGTTCTCAAATTGACATTTAAGCGGTTTTTTCTAAACCAACTACTGCTACTACTTCAGTACTTATAGGGTGAACTAAGCAGTCGCTATTTTGAGGATTCGTTTGCAAAAATGTTCACTTGAGACTGAAATTCTGATAGGAAGACAGTCTACGCGGAGCGCTACCACTGGTTGGGGCGGAGCGAACAGAAAATTTTGAAAAATCGAAAAATGACGCTTCCCAGGCTTATAGGGGGATCTAAGCAGTCGTTATTTTGATCAGAAAATTACCAAATAAAATGTACTACGACCAATGGTTAAAATGGTCTTGCATATTTTCGGGGGAAAGCTTTAAAACGGAATCGAAATCATGCTAATGAAAGATATTGGTGAAATTGTATACGACTCCCCGAACTTCCGACTGAACATGAGTTCACTTTTGGGAAAAAAATGTCACATTACAAGGTGTGTTTTAAATGAATTTTCAAGCAGACTTGTGGGAAGACATTCTCACACTGCATCATTAAAGTATCGATTCAAAACAAATTCCCAATTTTCAAAACCATTGCCCTTATTTGGCTCTTGGGCAGGATAGATGACAAACTTTTGGGCACTGTACCTGAACACCCTCCTGTATGTCTGTTCGTTGAATTAATTTGGCAATTGAAAAAGTCCCAGCATTTTTTAAACCCTTGACCGAACATGTGATCATTTCGGGCATTTTTTTTTTAAAAACTACAGTATTCAGTGGGGATAATTTTTGACATGTTACCCGAATGTGTCGCAGATCTTTGTTATTTCCCATGAAAATTTATGAAAATTTTAACTGCGACTATATGACATTTTTTCGTTTTGGGGGCATATCTTTTTAAGACTTCGGGCACATCTTCTGAAAAACCATGTCTTTTTTTTTCACAATTAAAGGGATTTTGTTTCCAAATTCCTGCCCGAATTTACATTTTGCGAGGCAGTCTACCCCTGCCCCCGTCCCATACGCCACTGGGTATGTCCACTCCACCCAAAGGCGTAAGGAAATAGTGGTAAGGTTGCCACCCTTGAGACTGCATTGACCCAACATGGGTTTGAGTGTTGCATGGGCAGTGACTCATGGCAGCACACTGGCCGTGCAAAGTGCGAACTCCTTCCAACCTACCATATTTATTCCTATATTCCTATATAGTTTTGTATTCCAATCATATTTGACTCAAATATTCTACCCATCACACCAAGTTTGATTTTGGAACAAATTTGTGCATTCCCAGGAATTGAAAAAAAAAAATCCCCACAGGAGATAGAAACAGGCCAAATGCTAGGAGTCATGTTAGGAATACGCGGCACGACTGTAATCCACATCAAGGTAGCCAATTTCAGCCACTCCAAATCTGCTAGAAAATCATCCAATCAGAAATCCGACGAGTAAAAAGTCAACATATTCCGAAGATGAAGCTTTTCACTGTACCTGAATTTATTCCGACATTCAGAGTGGATCTCGCAAGTGCTTATATGTCATGAATATTAACATCTGCCAGCAATAATATAATTTTATACCCAGGTCTCCAGTAGGGTAGGGGGGGGGGCTGCTGGTCCCTTTTTTTAAAAAATGAGAATAAATAGCTATATTATTTTCTGAAAACCCGATTTAAATGTCGCCCTTCCCCCCCCCCCCCCCCCCCCATCAGCCTGACTTTTTCTTAGTTCGTCGGAATGGTTTACAATATGACCTCATCGTAATCCGCCTTAGCTTGATTGTTTTTCCTTTTTCATTGGTTCTACGGAAAATTTTAAAAACGTCTTAGGTAAAACATTATCCGAGTTCCTTCACAAGAAAGAAAAACCATTCGCAGTACACTAACTGGGTGCCTACACCTGTTTAAAGGGCAAGAGCAGTCACCCAAATTGAAGTAGTGTAGTGGACTATTATATTTCATGATTGGCTGAGAAGAGCATGTGACAACACGTTTTCTCTTCAAATGTGAAATTTACTAGAAATAACTACCTGGTTCACCTTGAGTATGCAAAATTGTTTTTTTTAGCTGTTGCTTTAAAATAAGTTTGGGGGACTGCTCTTGACCTTTAGCTCGCGGTAGGATATCTCTTCAAATCTTTGAAGCCAAGATTGTAAGAACTTGTAACTATTGCTCTAAAAATACAAACTACAGAACTGATTAAAGCACCAATCTTTTCATCTGTCGGCAGTTAAATACCCTCGAGGTTAAAAAAAAATGTGTTATTAAAATTTTTCAAATTCTGCGGCTTTTGCCGAGTTTCGTAACAACAAGACTAGGACGTATCCATTGGAGCTGAAGAGGGTTTTTGTTCAGCTCAGGACCGGCGAATCTGGTAGATGACAGAAAAGGGGCGGCAGCTACAGAGACACTACGTATAGACCTCCAAATATCAATTACAAAGGATTGTGGGATAGAGTTTTGGTGTTTGTCATTTTTGTCAATGGCATTGTACTGTGGTGAAAATTGACGTACACCCAAAACTCTATCCCACAATTCATTGTAATTGCTATTTGGAAATAGGTCTATAGGTTAACAGGGCGACGGAACGGGGAAAAATATTGGGGACTGGGTGCCAGCCCAGCAAGACTATCAAAGCGGAGTGCTGTAATCAGTTAGAGTGGAGTACACAAGAATATTCTGACTTTGCAACTTCCCAGGTGGAAAGAAAGGGCACTTCCTATGTGTTTTAAACTTCATGTACCCGGCCTGAAAATATGAATCTTATGTCTGACGTGTCTCATCAGCACGCACTTCAAAATTCTTCCAGCGGTCGTAATTTCTTTAAATCTCACTTTCGAAAAATCGGATACTGAACATCAGTGGCGGTGCTGGAGGAGCAGAAGGGGAATCCCCCTCCGACCCCCCGACCCCCTCCCCGAAGATTTAGATCCTTGCCACAGGTTAGGTCAGTTAGGAGTTGGGTTAACCGAAAAAATAAATAATATACCCGACCAGAGATTTTCTTTTCATCCACAGATATGCTTAAACCTCAGAGTTCCCAGGGGCGTCTCCTCCTGGACTCCACCCACAGGAACGGGCTATTTGGTGTCGGTCACTGCGCAGGAAAAACTTTGTCCCTTTGCTCCCAACATTATCTTTGCCCTTCGTTTTCCCCCTCCCCCAGCCAGTTCCGACGTTCTTGCGGGTGCCACTGCTGAACATGCTTTTTTATACACCCCAACTTTTTCCTGAACTCCATGCCAGTCCCGTTGCCACTGTAGGCTAGTAAGGGTGTAACATAGATTCTGGGACTTCCCCTTGTTAATGAGTGCAAAGTCCTCACGTCATATGACTGATCATAACTTTCAAAGTTTTGGCTTACCTTAACACGGATGGTTGTAGACTAAAATGCCTCTAGATTTCCTCAATTTCACCAAACATGGGATGGGACACTTATATTGCACACAGACAATAAAATTAAGAAGAGTAACAAGCTAACGTACCACACCAATGGTCGGCTTCACTAGCTGCTTGCACTGGCTGCTCGGATTCGTCTATATGAAAGAAGGCTAAAGTACCATACAAAACGGAGACATTTGTTTTAATTTAAAATGTGAGTTTTATTTTTAACATTTCTCAAGAGAGGTCACTCCGGCAAGGGATCAGTCTAGACCATTGTTACAACTGGGCCCTGAAATATTCCATATCGATTGAGTGTGACGCAAGTTGTAAATTATACATTGCTCTATTGATAGAAAGACCAGATGGAAAAGTCTTGTTTCACTTTCCCCTAGTGACGACTGCAGTTCGTTTTTTTTTTTTTTCCGTTTCAACTCATTATGGCGAAAAACTGAGGGCTATATAACTTATAAAGGGGGCCACACGCAGTACAGTTTACGTCTCTGGTAGCATGAATGAATCCTTTTCGGCAGGAGAAGGCATCCAGTGTGTCAAAAGTATGACGTTTTTCTATAAGCAGGAAGACTGGGCGGTGGATGCTGATCAATTTAGAACTAGTAGCAGCCTGGTATCCTGCAAGGTCGTAGTGATAAACATTAAAGTGTTAATGCAGTCATACACCTCAACTTGAGTTAGCCTAGTTGACTGTCCTGTTTTATGACAGTCTCACAAGGGTCGATATTTTTCTCCTCAATTGTGGAATTCACGAGGGGTAACTGCTTGGTTAAGTTCTAAAAGATTATGAAAGACACTTTGAAGTGGAATAAAAACAAAATTGTGAGATTTAGCTGCTGATTCAAAGTAACTTTGGGGCGACTGATCTTGGCATCTAAAAGTAAAATGATATAGGCCTGGCGATAAGATGATTTGACATTATGGAAAGTGCTTTGACTCCTTCGACTCCATGGTCAAGTAGTTACAGCAGCAGGTTTGGAGTTCGAGTCCTAGTTCGGGTCATACCGAAGACTTCAAAAATGGCACCTACCGTACTGCCATTGTGCATGGCTCTCATCAGAAGCAATGGAGTAAGGAAAACAAACCAGTGAACCACAACTGGAAAAAAGGCCATTGCCGGCCCGACTTAAACCAATTGGTTAGAAACTGAGCCAGGAACCCCATCTAACTAAATAACGCATTCCTGTTAATAGAGGGCGTCAACCTATTGCTCGGTAAAGTTTAGTAAGACTCAGGCTTCCGAGTGATCCACCCGAGGCTGATTTTCACCCTACAACTGTCAGAAGTTCTCCATTGCATTGCTCATGCAACTGTCACTTTTATGTGAGTCTCTTATTTGATTATAGAGGCTTTGCAATTGCGTCACTGAACCGCCATGCTGGAGGACATTCATGCCAAATACACATGGTTTTGTGCCGAACGCACTGCACAGTGTGCACTGTGACATGCACGGTGTGTACAAATTCAACCAGCAAGCGCGTCCCGTATGGTTTACTACGTAGTTACATGTACTCCAACATGGCCACCGGAGAGTATTATGACGTAATGTGAAAAGCCTCTATACCTTTGTACAACTTTTTATTATAGACAAACATAAAATGAAGACACACTGCCATCACGTTACAAAACTGTATAAGTATGATTCACAATGTTTCATAACATAAAAGGTAACAACATCAAAACAAACAAATGGGTAAATTTGAATAAAAAAATATTCAGTTTCAAAATTGTTCAAAGACTTTAAAGACAGAGTCTTTCATAAATATCGATCTCCCGGTCTGCCGGTAGGTCTTTACATACTACTAGTTCAAAGTAAAGTGACTGCTTTTTATATTGTTTTTTCCGCAATGGCGATCGTTGCCAAGATGTACTTCGGAGAGACTACAAAGACAAAAACAGTTAAAAATTATATAAATAATTGTGAATTGTTATTAAATTTTTCTTCTCCTGTTTCGTATAACATGGACCTGTATAATCAGGTCCAAAGGACTATATTGGAATTTCTTTCTTAGGGGGGGTTTGTTTTCAATAGTGAGGGCCACTCATTTCCAAGCAATTGTGAGAAAAATAAGTCAATAGACCATTTCTAAAAATAGGGGAACCCGTCCTTCTGTCCATTGGGATTTTATTTCATAGAAATTAACAAAAACCATTTAACCAGATGCCATGCGTTAATGGAATTGGGCTCAAACATTTTTGTAAATGATAAAGAATTCCCTGAATTTTCGACACATATAAGAACCCATATCTACCCTCTTGCGGTATGGACGAATCCGATCAGCTTGTGTTAAGTGACTGTAGGCAACCATTAGTGGGGTCCATCAACCTTAACCCTTTACCGTTGTGCTCCGATCGGGGCATATTTGCGCGCCTCGGGAGTGGGCGGAAAAGCGGACGTAGCCCGCCCCGCATCGGCTTCCGTAGGCCATTGACCCCGTGACCTTGAACTATTGTCACTCTCGCTGTTGTGGCCGAATTTTCGGGTAGCTACTCGCAGTTTCGAGCTCCGCGTGAAACAGTAAAGATGTGTGACAGCCGAGCTCTCCGCATGGGTCCAAAAGGACCCAAACAACGGTAAAGGGTTAAATCGTCTTCATTCATTGTCTACATGAATTTCAAAACCTCATATTCAGTGAAATTGAGAAAATTAAGATATAATTTAGTGTACAACCATCCAAGATACAGGTGACCAAGGAAATTGAAAGATTAAAAGATGGAAGACCCCAGTTATGTCCGATTGAAAACAGACCATCATTGCTGTCAGTCCGGATTCGTCTGTAACTTGTTCGATAAACTTTCATTGAACAGGGAAACAAATAAAGCGTGTGGAATGTCACATTCACGAAACTCATTCGACAGGTTATTGACTGATCTGAAAATAGGGAATATATTTGACCCGACGGACAAATACGAGACAGTAAACTATATTTCGGGACTTCAAAAGATACAAGATCTAAGAAGATCGACAAAACAATTTAATATGATATATCCAGAACTCAATATTTGGAAAATTCGTTTTCTATCAGATGGTTTTCTAATCATCTTAATGAGTGGGCCAAGTATTATTGCTTCCAGGTTAAAGCTGTTTACAGATGGGATATTAAATTTGATGAATCATGCAACTGCTTTTGTTTTAAAGCGATTGTTCCACATATGTTACACTTTTATACTGCATTATCTTAATGAGTAATTCTCATTACATACCTTAATTGAGTTGATCGCTCCTCCTTAGCAACTGTTGCCATGGTATCGATATCATCAAAGTAAGATTTAATTGGAGGGGAACGTATTTTGTCCTGCTTGAGTGAATTTAGGTTTTGTCGGACTTTTCAAGCGGAGGAAATCATTTCACAGGAGATAGCAAACTATAGCCTGTTCTGAAGATATCACAAAAAGGTAACTGGAATTTCTATACGTACGGAATTTTCATCACAAATTAAGTTTTGAGGGGTGACCAGTGGCCATATCTCATAATGAAACTTTCATAGGAACATGCAGTCATGACCGGGAAGAATAATCGTATAAAGCGTGCAATGGAAGAGTAATCTTAAAGCATGATTACCAACTCGCTTAATGGCTTAATGACCATTTATGGTGTGAGCAATTCATTAGCATGGAATTACCGTGATGAGCTTTGGGAGATTTTTTGTTTTAAAAAATGCATATATTTTTTTCAAATCAAAACAAAAGAGTTAGGTGACAGTATATACAGTGGCGTAACTAGACCTGACTGTCAAGGGGGGGGGGGGGGGGTAGCATAGAGGTTTCCCGATTTTGTACTAGTTGAGCTGTGTTAGTTTGTGGGTGTTTTAGGGTCTCAAAGGAAGTGTTGGGGGGGGGGGACAATTTTGGACCATGCAACTCACCCTATCCCATTGACCAAAAGGTACATTTTTATGCTATTTTTTTTTTGGCTTTTTCTACGAGCAAGATCACCTTTTTTAAATAAATCTGATTTTTTCTTAAGTGTGAACACTACTGTATAAGATACGTACCGAAAATTTGGGTCCTTTTATACATTTATAAATATGGAGCTTGAATTGCAGAAAAAATATTAGACTCAAGGTTTCCTGTAATGAAATTTGCATATTTGGGGGACTAGCGAAGAATCTGCGTTTCCTATTAGCATATATCTGAGATACAATGTCGACTGAAGATCGTGTTATCAAAGGAGTGCGGATTAAGGCTTCTCGACCGACAAATAAAATACTCTCTAAACTTTGTTGCCTTTTTTAGACAAAAATAAAAGTCTGTGTTGAAGGAAATTTTGGGAAACGGAACTGTAGCGGCTAGGACAAATTATCCACTGACTGCTTGATCACTTACAGCTTTAAGGCTTTCAATTTAAAGCGCGCGAAGTGCGAGGAAAATTTTGCCTTTTTAAAACTAATAATTTTAATATGGAACTTTTATTATGAAGAATTCGGAATTTTATGAAGGAAAACTTGGGAAAACCGCACTGTATTTGACTGGTGTCAGAAATTGCAAAGTTTCGAATTTGTAACTTTTTCGAGCAAGGGCGCAATCGTCCATGCCCTCTGTAGCTAAGTCACTGCTCTGCAACATTGAACATTGATAAAAATTTTGACACTTCAATAACTGAAGAATCCATCTACAAAGACTACACAACTGACAGGGTTGAAAAGTATCTGATGACAGGTGTGCATGAGAGCATTTGAGTACGGTGGGCCAATGGTTGCCCTGCCTAGAATACGAAGTCTTGCTAAAAAGACTATTTTTAGTTGGCGCGGGGCGCTCAGAAAATTTTGAAAAATCGCGACCCCTCAGACAGCGGGAAATGGCATGTCTCGGGCTTGTATAGTAGCAAAGTTTTCCGATTTTTCTTACAAATGTGAATACCACTGTATTGGGGATGTATTGCGGCTCGCGAAGCGCGCCGAAATTTCGGCCCTTTTGAAGCAATAATTTGTTGATATGGAGCTTATATTGCAGACAGCTTTTGGGTTCTGGGTTTCATGTGAGGAAGTTTAAAGAGCTGGGGGATTACTGAAGAATCTGCACTTCCTTCAAATGTTGGTGCAAATCTGAGAATGATTGCTTTTCTTAAGTCCTCCAGAATGTCTTGCGAAGAGCAAGAGCGGAAAGTCTTTCCTCCGATAAAGTGGACCTCAGATATTATTTTGCTAACTCTAAAATGTTCATATATTGACCAAAACAGTGTTCCATGAATGCAGATCAACCTTGCTTTTGATGTTATAGTTGGTCCACTTTCTTTGTTTTCTCATTTTTCTCTTTTTTGATTTCCGTTTCTTTCCTTTTCCCTTCTTTTCCGTTTTCCATTTTTCTCCTGCCTTTAGTTTCCTTTCCTTCCCCTCCTTTTTCTCTTTTTCCTTTTCTCTTCTTCCCTCTCTTTTCCTCTTTTTCCTTTCTTTCCTTCCCTTCCTTTTCTTCCCTTCCCTGTCCCCCACTGGTTACACCACTGAGTATGTATAGAAAACTGTTTTCTGTTTGAACGAAGTTCATACACTGAAATTATTGTTAGAATAAATGAGAGCGAAACCTAAGCTTATTACAACTCATTTGATCCACCATGAACCGAAAGAGGCTGGTCAATTGGCTTAGTTTATTTTCGGTTTAAAGAAGTGGGTAACATGAGTAGTAGTCATGGCCTTGTAACCAGGATTTGCGACAGCATCTCCAAGAGTACCCCCCTCCCCCCCCCCAAAAAAAAAATCAAATGTCCAGAAAAAAATCAATTTCTCAGGCACTTCGCGAATTTGTTTAAGCAGTTGAAAGGTTCAAACCAAAAAGCACACGTCCAGAGCGATCGCGACCAGAGGTGTGGGTATATCACCCTCAGAAATGTCTTTAATAACCAAAAGTCTTCAATAATCTCCAAATTTTCAATTTACTAACAGGAATCCCATAGTTAAACACTTTCAAATCTTTGTTTTAAAGAAACAACACTTTCAGCAGGCTCTCCGGCGCCGCAAATTGCATTCCTAAAATGCAGTACCGTGATGTTCACACTTTCA
Source organism: Holothuria scabra (assembly GCA_037179385.1). Classification (NCBI taxonomy): domain Eukaryota; kingdom Metazoa; phylum Echinodermata; class Holothuroidea; order Aspidochirotida; family Holothuriidae; genus Holothuria; species Holothuria scabra. Next base: position 14,044,167 of record CM074197.1, read on the forward strand.
AAAGTTTCGAAAAATTTGGAAGCTTGTCCCCCCCCCTTCCGCAGGAAATGTCTACTCACGCCGCTATTCATAAGGTAGGTTTGTTATGAGTACAGAAGCTACAAAATGAACGTGAAGTGTAAAGTGTTATCCTACAGTGAAAAAACCTCTTTGGGAAGCAGTTTAAAGTTTGTTTTCGCCGAACAGCCCTTTGCCAGAGGGTCAGGAAGACTCATAGAAAGGTACCTTTTATCAAAATGTGCTGATTAATTGTTGTTTTCACGCATAGAGTCATGCCCATACTTTATATCATGTGTGCACATTCGTCGTCATTTTAATATACACACAAGTAATAGCCGTGAAGTATAGCAAGCCAATGGATTGGGTGCTCAATGTCCATTTTAACCAAGTCTAGAGAACTCAACTTCCAACCAGGAGCTGGGGCGTGCAAGGTCTTACTCTTATCCCGTAACTCCTCTTGGAGATTGAAGGTGCCTTAAAGAGCCAAACCTCTCACCTCAAACTACAGTTGTGGTACCCGGGTACCAAAAGTCCCAATTGGCTTAGCTCTTTGACTGACAGCTACTTCAAACAATGTAGAGTGCCAAAGCTTATATAACACAGCATGTACCGTACTGAGAGTGTTTTGATTACATAAATCGAGTTTTTCTTAACTCACCCTGAAGCAATAAACTGAGATTGTGTCTGGATGAGGATGAATTTCAGACATTTGCGGGAGGGGCCTCAATAAGAAGGCTAGGAGAATTGGTACTGTTTGGGGTGAGAGATCAGGGCCTTTAAGAGGCAATTTCTCTGTCTGTTGACCCTTAGGGTCAAACGGTACTACGCCACAAGCCTAGCCCCGCCCCCTCGGACCTACATCATTTCACTATCTTTTTCAGATTCGCTCTTGTACTGTCAAATTGGTCACAGGGTCTAGTTAGAACCTTGAAACATAAGTAGTGACTCATGCCAAGTTGAGAATTCTGTGACGCAATGGTATTATGTATAGGATATAATTATGTGAGTGTTCAGTTTTTGTAAGGTTCTCACACTTACAGGTTGATCGAGTCAGCTATCACTGGACCTAGATCTTATCGTTATTCGTGTCTTTGTTCCGGACGGGACGTCCTCTAACAGATTGTCCAGGAAGCTCTCTGCTTGATAATTGGGGTGACGTCATCACATGACCCCAAATCACGGGGAACGATATTCAGCAGCTTATGCCTCGTTATGGTCAATGCATGGAATTAGATCTGGCGCAATTCCATGGTCAATGGATGCACCCCGCTATATAGAAGTGCAAAGTCGTTACATTCACAGAATTACAGAGGGCGTAATAAGACACACATTTTAGCAACTGCCCAAAATGTAACAACGGTGGAGGTGGGTCTAAAATGAAACCACTCTAACCATGCAAAATGTATCAACTATGGAGACTGGTCCAAAATGAAAAGCTTTCTCACCATACAAAATGAAACAACTTTGAACGTTGGTCCAAAGTGTAAAAGCTTTCTGCAAAAATGTAGCAACGTGAAGATTCACATCAGAAGGCATTGAAAAAATCCAGTATGTCCCCATATTTTTTTTTCAAATTTACAATGTCGGAGTCTCACTGGGTTGTCCCGTTTAATTTCTCCTGACATATTCGACACCTGAATTTTGTAATTTTGGGGTGTTATCTGTGTGGTTATGAACCATCAAAATGGCTGCCATGACGTCAGTTTGAGCAAAAGACAAAGATTAAAATTTCGAAATTTCGTTTTAATTTTTAATTCTATTTCGGTTTCTCTTTCATTAAAAGATGAATTAACTAATTCAACAGATGAAAAATGTTAACACTGAAGTTTTAACTTTACATTTAATGTTCTTCATCTAGTGACGTTTTGGCACTGAGCCTTGGTCAAGATGAAGGCTATGTAAATTTTCATTTCTCACATTTTTACAAAATAATGGGGCAACTACCAACTAACTGTTAGATAGACTATAGACTGGGAACCCGATGTTTCAATGACAACCGGTACATAAAGGAGGGCGCGCTGTATACATGAAGTTTTAGCAGTTGGACACAGGGAAGAAAATGACTACAAGGCTACCTAGGTAACGGAATTTGGCGAATATAGGAGCCCGTCAGCAAGGTTACATTTTCAATACTCAGGTTTACATCTTCAATTACCCTTATCTTGGGCCCAACAAAACCGATGGTTGTTCCAAGGATATTGAACAAAAAGTTACAGTTCGTTTTCAAATACGTTTTTATATGCAGTCTTTGGTCTTCCTTGAAGTATGGGCCTATATCCATCATTCACCATCTGGGCAAAGCATACCCGTAGCCAGACGACGTTCTGGGGAGTAAAAAATATTTCCACGGGGGAAAAATGTTTCAGCGGCCTAAATGTGTAAAATTGTATTGAGTTAACAACAAACTTCAAACTCTCAGGAGTCGAATTCCTTTTAAGCCTTGACTGGGGACCGGGAGCAAAGCCAAGAAACGTCATCGTAGGATTGACTGCAAACCCTACTTTTTCGTTCCCCTAGAATTATCCAAATTTTACCTACGAAGGGCAGCATTCTTCGACATGAGTTTTGTCACAAAGATGTCCCCATTTGGCCCCACCCCTTATACGGTCACTCTTCTTATAAAACTAGAAAGGTCTGTATAAGGCAAATCAGGCCGGGATTATGAAAGAAGAGTTTCTACCAATTGGTAGAAAAAGAGCCTTGATGCCCCCAATTTTTTTCCTGCATTAAGTTTATTAATTGTCACTCGAATGAGCAGAAGAACCCATGGTAAATATCGACCCCCTATGATCGAATCCTTTTTGACATAAAAATACGCAAGGTTTGAGCTGTCTTTGTTCTTACTATCCTTGTTCAGCCTTGCTGCGGTTATTTTTGTATGACTGTGAAGTCTATATGTATTGCGTAATTTCCTCCATTGGGGACAAATATTGGTTTTCCCCTATCTCAAACGGGTATATTCCCGGGACTGGTAATAAACTTTAGACGAAGGACCCTCGAAGCGTTATGAAGTAACTGTTACTGTAATCAGCTATATAAAAGCACATGAACGGAACCACTTCAGGGCATCGTCTCATTTTACATCAAGTGAATGTTCTATGTAATATCTGCAGCAGAAGGAAGTATTAGGAAGCTTTAGATTTCAAGACGCGGACTTCATTAACAACGAAGTGACGTCATTTGTGTCTATGCCATTTCGAACGCAACACGAAATAACGTTACACCAAGTTGTGAAATGTGTTAAAATTATGCCAATATCTTTTACTGTTCTTAAGATATACCTCTTCAAAGTAAAAATATTTCTGGAGTAGTCCTAACTGTGCAAAAATAAAGATGTGAGTGGTGCACAGTGTTTTGAAATGTCTTTGTTAATCCTATATTAATTGTATTGGTTTGGTCGGTGATATGAATTTCGTGGACACATTTTAACTTCTAAAATAAAACCATCAGGACAAACTAATGTTAAAACTGCTCTAGCCAGGCTGCCAATGGAATAAAAACTGGAAAGCAAAGGTAAACCGTTTAGTCATGTATGATATGTTCCTCTCTCGACATCACAAGATTTGCATATTGGGATAAGGTCTTGCATGATCAAGTGCAACTGAAATCCGATATTACCGCATAAAATATGGCCACTATTTCATGGATTTCGGTGGGAGTTGTGGTTAGCCTCAAATGCACAATTTTGTCACTTCTTGTCAACATACCTTTAAAGGGCCAGTCCTCTCACGCCAAACTACAATTCTTGTAGGAGTAAACAGAAATTCTCAATCGGCTCAGCTCTTTGATTGACAGCTAATTCAAACAATTTAGAGTTCCAAAGCTCATATTACACAGCATGAATTGTACTGAGAGTGCTTTGATTATACATATTGAGCTTTTCTATACTCACCTTGAAGCAATAAACCGAGATTGTGTCTGGATGAGGATGGATTTCAGAAAATTGTGGGAGGGGCTTAAGTAAAAAGGTTAGGAAAATTGGTACTGTTTGGGGTAAGAACATTGCGTTTTTAACCCGACAAGGAAGATTAAACAAAATCCGGTGGGACAGGATTCCAATGATTCCATTTCCTATAAACTGAGATGAACCTCACATGGACAAATAAATTTCGGAGAATTTTCAAGTGACTTTGATCGGTTGCAACTTCCTGATTTGTGTGTATAATACTTTTGGTATTTGAGTTCAATTGATGACTTTGATGCTTGCTTGGAGTGTAATTCTTTTTCAGTTTATCTAAGTCACGTGACTCATTGATGACGTCATTACAAATCAGTATGTATTATACCTGTGATTATTAAATTATGAACGAGAAAATCCAATGGCCAGTTACCAAAATTGAAATTTTTCGAACAAAGTCGTCGCTCGATCGGACAAGTTAAATGCCCAACCAGACGGTTCCCACCCATGAAGACAATTCTTCTAGACAGTTCTCACCGTGGCTGTCGATCGCAATAGACCTATTCCAAATAGCACATTAGCAATTACAAGGGCCTGTGGGATAACGTTTTGGTGTGTGTCGTTTTGGCCAAGACAAAATGACATTGACGAAAAACGACGCGTACCCAAATCCACCCTACAATACTTTGCAATTCTACTCGGAGAGCGATCCATGATTGTTTTTGTCAGGGAATCGCACCAAATATTTTCATTACTTTTTACACTGAGGTTTTTATGCTCCCTGACTTGTTTAAGTAAAGGCTGCCATGGTCAAGTGGTTAGAGCATCCGACTTGTTGCCGGGAGGTCTCAGGATTTCGACTCCTAACTGGGTCACCCCGAAGACTTTACTAAAATGGAAGCTGAATACGGTGCAAAATACGTCTTAAGTAGTCCCTTTTAGTCGCCTGTTAACCACATGTGGGACATAAAATGGGCGTATTTTAACACACACCCAACCCACAGGGAAGGACTAGATAATGGTGAGAATATAATGAAAATGTGAGGGCAGCCTGCCAGATTAACGCCAAGGTATTTCAGCTCATATAAAAGGACTGGTCTTTGAGTGGATGAACGAGGAGTTCGGATCGTTTGTCCAGTGTGGGGCTTGAGAAAGGAATAAGGGGTTTTAGTTTTGTTTTGGGGATTAGATAAACATTTGGAATCCCTGTGGCTATCTTGCCCGAAAAGAAGTAAGAGTACAACATGTGGAAAACTCTAGTCAACCTCTCAACTGTAGCAGAAAATGGTCTTTACAAGACTTTTGAACAGAATCTACGTTGTCGTATTGTCGTTAATTTAAGTTGCGTTTGCAAGATAAAAACTTGATAAGGGCAAAGTTGGTGCTGGTAATTTGTGACTGGGATACGTTATAGAGTCTGAAACAGAATTTGTAGATGGATTTCATAACAGCAATTTCTTTATAACGAAAAAGCGAGGGAACTGAGCATCACACTTATAATTAGGCCTAGATTTGTGTATATGTTTTAAACTTTAATGTCCATCAGGACAGGGACGGATTTGGGGGGTGTTGCGGGCCATCCGCCCCCTCTTCCAATTAGGTTGACGTTTTTTAAAAAAAAATAAGGCCCTATTCCAACTAAAATTGACCAATGTGATGGGTCATGTTTGCTCAATGACACCCCTTCCCTTACATCCCTTGAAATTTTCCCCTTCCGCACATCAAATAACTCGTGGAGTTTGTTACGCAAATTTCTCATCATTTTGCAGTTTTGCATTCCTTTTGTTGATTTTAAGATTTCATTGCAAAAACAAAGTTTAAAATAACGCTGCTTAAAATCTGCTTACAGGCCCTGACTGTCTGAGGCGTTACGGTTTTCAAATTTTCTGAACGCTCCGCGCTGAACTATTGAAGCGCTCTGCTTAGATAGTATTTCATGCATAAGCATACGAGGCGGGGAAGAAGGGGGAAGACTCCCCCCCCCCCCAAAAAAAAAAGAGAAGAAAATGCAAAATCTAAAATTCGGGCAGGAATTTGGGGAAATCGGGCAGGTTTTTAGAAAAATTGGACAGCCACTTGAGCTTCAAAAGTTGTTTTTCAAAGATTTCCTGCGCGTTCCTGAAATCTTAAAAAGATATGCCTGAAAAAGGAAAGAACGCCATAACTAAGTAAAATTTTCATGAAATATCAAAAAGATTTTAAAAAAAATCGCTGTACATATTTACATAATTACATAATGATTCAATTAAAAATGTCTAAGCATTAGTCTCGCTGAAAGTTCCTTAAAACCCACTGTAGCGTGACATTTTTTTTCAAAAGGTGTTACTAATAGAAGCAGTGGCTCAGCTAAAGTGGGCGATTGCTCCCTCGCTTTGAAAAGTGAAAAATTCGGAATATTGCCATTTGTGACACCAGTCAACTGCACCATTGTTTTCCGGGCCAACTCTTCTTTCATGAAATTCCGAATTCTCTTCAATAAAAGCTCCAGGTCTGTAATCATTTTTTTTTTCAAAATTACAAATTTTTCCATGCTCCTCGCTCGCAGCAATTTGAAGTTTATACTACAGTCGTGTTTTCCCATAAATTTTCTAACTCTGGGAATGAAAATATCATAAGATCATTAAGTGATATCGGCAACTACACTGCTATTTTCGTGAATTTTCCATCACTTAATTCCAAACTTCCTCCAAATTCCACACTTTCTCTTTCTCTTAAAATGACGTCGGAGAGCCTCAATTTAGATAACACTGTGTAGCAGCAACGATCTTCGGTCGCCGCGCAATCTCAGACTTGCCAAAAAGAAATACTGATTCTTCAGTAATTCCCGGACTTTTCACTTTTCCTTTTATTGGGAATCCGGAATCCAAAATTTTCTCCAATACAAGCTCCATATCTTGAAAAATTTGGTTCAAAAAGGCATAAATTTCGGCGCGTTTCTCACGCCGCAAATTACGTCCCATAGAAGTAGTAAATGGAACCTACTTCCCTTGTGCTCAATGCTCCACATAAGCAACGGAGTAGGGAAAAAAGCCAGCGAGCCACAACTGGAAAAAAGGCCGTGCCCGGCTCGATTGAACCAATAGGTTGGAAACTGGGCCTTAAAACTCTATCTAACTAACTATAACATAGAAATGGTGTTTACACTTGAAAAAGAATCGGATATTTGGGTGCTTGCCTCCCCCCCCCCTCCCATGGAAAAATGTCTAGCTACGCCACTGAATATAAAGTAAAATCATTTACAGTAGGGAGTTCGTGCAGTCACAAAGACAATTTCATCAACTCAGTAACTTCAATATATTGAATTTAGCCAAGAGTCGCAAGGGAGTTCATTACATTAGCATGTTTTCACTTTTCAATTCCGTTTTATAGTTTTCCACCGAAGAGATACAAGCATGGGCGTCCGCAGAAATTTTTACAAGGGGGGGGGGGCAAGGATTCATGGATGATTGAATTGTGTTCACTATCTAAGCGGAGCGCCACCATCAGTTGGCGCGGAGCGTACAAGAGAATTTTGGGCCTTACAAACCCTCCAGATGGCCGGAAACGACACTTGGCGAGTGTTATAAGCTGCATATACCCAGCCCTGAAACAGGAATTTCATGTCTGTAATTTTTAGATTTTAAGAATTTTCAATGTAAAAAATTGTTGAAGGGAAATCTGCCTCTCGGTAACGGCCTCGCACGCCTATGTACAAAAAAACTTACAACTGTCAAACAGCCTATATAGGCCTATATCCGTTACCCAGTTATGAATCATACCCCCCCCCCCCCCCCCATATTCACCTTGTATATTCCAGTTACATCTGCGCGTCACCACTTGAGATCAGCACGGGACCAAACCAAGACCAACGCATTCATCAATAGTCGGATGCCATATGCACACTACATACCTGACAACTAGTACAATTTTGGCATAGTTTTTACAATTACAAATTTGTAATAGATATCACGAATGATGGTCCCCAAATTACGTTTTCGCTATTCAGCATACCATCTTCTCTTTTGCTATTCCTGGTCAAATGTCCACATATTTCACGAGTAAAAACTGACGCTGTGAGTGATGACATATTGATGATTTATTTTTAATTTTTTTATTGCAACTTCTATTAATTTTTTCACAAGTTTGATTTTCCGGGGGGGGGGAGGGGCAAGTGCCACCCCCCTTGCCCCCCTTCCGGACGCCGATGGATACAAGGCCATCCAATGGTACATTTTATCTGCTAATTTTTTGATTAAAATATCAACTGCAATTGATACTCCTTCTGAGCCTGGAGAATGGCAATTTTCTACTGTCTAAAGGGTATGATTTTACAGAATTTTCTCCATGCTCCACTCCAACTGATGGAGGCGCTCCGCGTAGACAGTTTTTCGCGCAGAACTACACTCTTGGGGCAAAAATTCTGCTGCCCCACAAAGTGAAATGCTTTGGTACGCTTTTGCATTTAGATAACACATAGAGTGGGAAAGTTATCAGATGTAACGAGACCACGTTTTAGGCAAATTTAATATTACAATGTCACATCTCCTGGAGGCTTAAAACCGATTTTCTCCATAGGGATGAAACCTCCTCTTAGCCCTTGTGTCACACTCCACAATTTGCATCCTTCCATGACAAAAAAGACATAAAATCAAGTAAAAGTCTGAAATTATGTAAACAGTAAAGTTAAACTTGAATGTTAAGATTTTGGTCGACGTAGTTAGGTAATTTATCTCATACTTTTGCATTCAAGATAGTATATGGAAATCATTTCTTTGATGTTCTGATCACGTTTTTCTGTCGAAACGTATCCGCTGGAATTGACACTAGGTGCACTTGGACGAGTAAAAATATGGGGTTAGGTGCCAGCAAGCAGTTGTTGAGGAGCGTTTGTTAATTTTGCCCTTACAAAAGATGTCCGAAACGTCAATTTTGGAGTGTTCTGAACTGACCTTTCATTGGACCGATCAGTACCATGTTTAGCACAAACTTCAAAATTAATTTCGCGGTTACCACTTCTTGAGGCACTCGGCAAATAGGTTATGGGATAGGAGTCCATCCTCAAGTTATCTATAGTTGTTGGGGACTGATCTCCAGCTTACGGCTCCATCGCCTCTGGAAAATGATCTTAAAGGGGAACTGCGGTCACCCCAGTGTGGCAGACTTTTTTTATTCACCATTGGCCCTCGATAGTCACGTGAAAATATTTCTTGCCCTCAAATGTGAAGATTATAAGTGCTTGATTTATCTTCAAAAAGCAAAAATCCGAAATATTGTGAAGATACTTTGAAAAGAAATAAGACAAACATTGAGAGATGGTGGATGGACACTCTTACCCTTTAAAGGACATAGCAGTCATCCCAAATTGAAGAAGTGTAGTAGACTGTCCAATTTCATGATTGGCTGTTGTGAGTCATGTGACAATGTTTTTTTTTTCTCTTTAGATGTGAAATTTACCAGAAATAACTACTTGGTTTACCTTGAATATGCAATAGTAAAGTCATAAAATGTAATTAAAGATACTTTGAAGAGAAATAAGATGAAAATTGAGTTATTTAGCTTTTTCTTCAAAATAAGTCGGGGGGCTGCTCTTTACCTTTAAATTATGCGAATGCCGTATAAATTTCATTTGTGCAAGTAAAAACGTATCCATTCATGGAGGTCCGTAGAAAGAGAACCACATTTGATTGATCAAATCGGGGAAATTCTCCACTCTCATAAGAGAGCCTTCCCAAACTGTTGGAGCTTTTTGAAAGTGGCTGTGGCTGCATATCTAGAAATTTACCAGACGGTCGAACTTAAATCAAAGTTAAATAGCGCCAGTATTTTCCTCCAGTAAGAGCATTCGTTTCCCCACATAATTTTCTGGGACTTACTTTCACTGAGAGATATACTAAAATGGATATACTGTAATATCCTCTGGCTTCTGGGGACTTTGCCACGTGGAACCACATGAGTCTTGCCTCATGTGACCCGACCAACGCTTTCCTTAGGGGCAGCGGCGGAGCTAGGTATTTCGGTCAGAGGGTGCGAAAAAGGTCTGCAGGGGCGATTCGATGGAGTTAATACCCTGAGCCTCAGCACGATCGAAGCCACTTTCCATTTGATTTTCCGCACCTTGTAGAAGACTACTACATTTCTCCCAGTGTTGTAACAAGTCACGACTCGAGTCACTTCCTCTCAAAATGATAGTGACTCAAAAGAATTCATAAGTAATTTCCCCATTGAAACAGTACAGTGACTGGAGTCACTTAAAAGTTTTAAAACTGGTGACTCGAGTCACTAATCTAGTGACTCGATTACAACACTGATTTCTCCTGCGCAACTTTTGTTTAAATTTTCCTTACATGGGCCTCCGCAGTCTATACATGGGCCTCCGCAGAAGAAAATTCAGGGGAGGGGCAAAATTCTTTTGGAAAAAAGTTCCGTGCCTCCATGAGTTGGCGCGGAGCGCAAGAAAATAGCCCCAAATTCCTATCAGATCGCTGAAAATGGCATTTATAAAGCATATTTACCGCATATAAATAGGAAAAACACTGAGTGGACTGTTAAGAAATGTTGATGTTAAATTTTTTTGTCTTTCTCTTTTTATGTTTTTTTTTTCGTTTTTTTATTTTCCAGGGGAGGGCAAGTCCTCCCCCACTTGCCCCTACCTGCGGACGCCCAGGTTTCTATCCCTCTCTTTCCCATTCTAGTATAAAGGCGGTCATTATATTTTGTATTATTGTCAGGCTGTCAGGTCTCGATTTAAGTTTCTAATGTAATAATGGGCTACTTTGTGGAAATAAAGATTAAACCTGCTAGATCTTACAAAAAAGTTATGGAAATTAATCACCGTAAGGTGTTCATTTTTGGTATCTGGAAATCAAGATAAGTACACGACGAAACATTAATTGACGTAATTTACATCATGTGACCACTCTGAAATAGCCATCAATTGCAAGAAATAGCCAGGACAAGAGGTCTGCTTGGCTCTCTAGATACCGAATCATGGGCGTCCGCAGAAAAAAAGTCAGGGGGGTCAAAATTTCTAGGAGGGGCAAAACCTCCAAGTCACCATTATTTGACACAAAGCATGCGAAAATTTAAGCCCAAAATGCCTCCCAGATGGCCAGAAGTGGCATTTCTAAGGCCTATTTTTCGCATAGAAACTTGGAAAACACGTTTTATTCGGGCTTTTGCTTTGATTTTTATACGTTTTTTCAAATTTTTGATTTTCCAGGGGGGGGGGGGAGTGCCCCCCCCTTGCCCATACCTGCGGACGCCCATGTACCGAATTCATACTAAATAAAAGTAATCTAAACCTAGGCTAATTAAATGCAATTTAATTAGCCTAGTACAGAAATGAGCATTAACGTAGAGACCACGAAAGTACAGAAATAAGCATTATCGTGCAGTGTAAAAAAATAGCCATTTATAATGAGAATGGTCACTCGAAGGAAAGCAAAATGGAAACTGCTCATTCAAACTCTTAAACCGTTACCACAATGATGAAAATTTTATTTTATTTTAACTTGAAAGTTCTCTTCAAATGGTTTTGAAAAATATTGTGGAAGCTATTTGTTATCTTTATAAACTCTTTTTATTGTCGATGTTGACAATTATCCCCGACAACAAGAGGGCTATTTGAGCTACAATTATCGTTGCGCCCTTTGCAAAATCTTTTATTGGCCGGGAGGGTGAATTTCATGTCAGTCTGTGTATTTTATTAGCTTATAATCATGCCTGGTGTGGAAGCAATTAAATTAGCACAGCGACAACATTCATTAGTGCGTATAAAGCGTGAAGATACGTCTCGGCAAAACCTATCCCTATATTAGAGAAGATGACCCTTTTCATCAGAATAAAGTGCACATAGCCTAGTACAGTTACTGGTGGCTGTTTGTGTTTGAGCATTTTGTTATCTGGACCTTAAAACAACGCTATTAATTTATGTTTTTGCCCATTAATGGTGCAAGAGTAAAATATGTTAAAAACCTAAAAAGGGCGCCGACAGACGATTTTGGTCCGTCAGGGGGGGGGGGGGGGGCAAAATCGTCTGTCGTCGCCCTTGCACCATTATTGGCAAAAGACATAAATTAATAGCGTTGTTTTAAGGCCCCAGATAACAAAATGCTCAAACAGCCACATGTAACTGTACTATCTGCACTTTATTCTGATGAAAAGAGTCTTTTGTAACATAGGTTTTTCCGAAGCGTATTTTCATGCTTTATACGCACAAATGAATGTTGTCGCTGTGCTAAGTAAATTGATCACACCAAGCGTAATTATAAACTTACAAATTACACCGACTGACATTAAATTCACCCTCCCGGCCAATAAAAGATGTTGAAAAGGGCGCAACGATAATTGTAGCGCAAATAGCCCTCTTGTTGTCGGGTATAATTGTCAACATAGACAAAAAGAGTTTATAAAGATACCAAAATAGCTCCCACAACATTTTTCAAAATCTTTTGAAGAGACCATTCAGATTAAAATAAAATAAAACTGTTATCCTAATGATAACGATTTAAGGGTTTTAATGAGGAGTTTCCATTTTTTGCTTTTCTTCAAGTGACCATTCTCATGATAAATGGCTATTTCTGACACTGCACGATAATCCCATGAAAATGCTTATTTCTGTATTTTTGTGGCCTCAGAAGCCAGAAAATTGCATCTAATAAGCCTAGATTTAGGCTACTTTTATTTATTATAAATTCGGTATCTAGAGTGGCAAGCATACCGTTTGCGTTGGCTATTTCTTTCAATGTACTTAATTAATTGCTATTTCAGAGTGGTCACATGATGTACATTACGTCAATTAATGTTTCTTCGTGTACTTATCTTGATTTCCAGATGCCAAAAATGTACACCGAACGGTGATTAGTTTCCATAACTTTTCCCCTTGTAAGATTGCTTGCTATTTAGCTCTAGTTTAATCTTTATATATCTTCACAAAGTAGCCCATTATTACATTAAAATCTTAAATCGAGGGCTGACATTAACACAAAATATAATGACCGCCTTCTTACTAGAATGTGCAAGAGAGGGATAGAAACATGGGCGTGCGCAGATAGGGGCAAGGGGAGAACTTGCCCTCCCCTGGAAAATAAAAAACCCGAAAAAACGAAGAAAACATAAAGAAAAAGAAGAAGAAAAATTATCATCAACATTTCTTAACAGTTCACTCAGTTTTTTCCCTATTTATATGCGGTGAATAGGCTTTAGAAATGCCATTTCCAGCAATCTGAGAGGCATTTTTGGGTCAAAATTTTCTTGCGCTCCGCGCCAACTCATGGTGGCTGGGAGCTTTTTCTCCCTAAAAGAATTTTGTCCCCCCCCCCCCCGAATTTTCTTTTGCGGAGGCCAATGGATAGAAAATTTAAACATGTTTTAATAGAAAAACTTGCTGAGGAGAAATGGCAAAAAAGTCTTCTACCACACTGTTAAAAATTTCTGTAAATTTACAGACTTTTTTTAACTTAAACTTTTTGTATTTTACTTTTAATAGAGATTTTCTGTATCTTTACAGACACTTTGTATTTCTACAATAAAAAAAGGTTGTTTAACATGTATTTTCTGTTTATTTGAAAAACCATTTCTGTCTGCTTTTTTAACCAAATTTTACTGCTTTGTAAAACTTTTTCTGTAAATGTACAGAAATTTTAACAGTATTTTGTATTTTTCTGATTTCACATAAATATACTGTCATTTAACAAACATTCATTTTGTTTTTACGCTGAAAAAGAAACAAAAATAAGCCCAAACAAACAAACAAATAAGAAATAGCCAGAAAATTTTCAATATATAACATGCATCGTTCTGCGAAGTTTCAGTTAAAAAAGAAAACATTTTTGGCAAATTTATGGCCCTATTTGAAAATTAACTTACATTTATTATACTGACAATTGGTATACTGATGTCAACTCATCGCCACAGGCGCTCATGCACTTGATCGAATTAAAAACGTTTCACAAATTTACTTGAAAGAGTCTGTAAATTTACCACTTTATGACGTAAATCTCATTTTGCATAAATGGGTGGAGCTTATTTTGTAGGCATTTTCCTAACCAAAGGATTGCTGTTGCTTTGAATAATATCTTTTTTGGCTTTTTTTAATCAGAAAGTGATAAACTTATTGTTTACCTTGTCTGGAAATGTTTGCAACCAATGTATTTGCATTCTTTGTCATATTTATTTTAAAAACAATTATTATATTGTACCAAAAATGTGACTTTCCAATTACAAAGTTCCTAGAGATAGCAGTCTACTGGACAACAATGTGATAAAAAAGTATCCTCATTGTGTTTTGAATGAAAATAACTTCGTAACGACACATTACGTTGATAAGCAAATACCTGATCTACGTAATGGTGAAGTGTATGTTACGTAATAACATATGAAAGGTAAAAAAGCGATATTATAATAAATATTAAAACGCCGAGAATGAAAACAGTAGGCTGTAAATTCACATAAAATTAAGGTAAAAAAAAAAAAACAGAACAATTCTGTAATTCGATTTTACAGTAGACATTTGTAAACTAATTTACATGCAAAAACTGTAAAGAAAAAACAAACACTTAATGTTTTTTCATGATTACAGTCTGGCTGTAAAAAAAACATTATTTGGTTGGAAAAAAATTTGCCATAAAAATTATGTAAATTTTACAGAGTAATTTCTAACAGTGCACGTGCGGAAGATCAAATGGATAGTCTGAAAGGCCGTGGCTTCGACCGAGCTGAGGCTCAAGGTATTTACTCCTTCGAAGCGCCCCCGCAGATCACTTTCCGCCACTGGGGGGGGGGGCGACCGCCCCTGACCATATGGCAGCTCCGCCACTGCTTAGGGGACATCCTGGGCCTCATGCTAGCTTTCAGTCTAATCTTCGATCCTCGGAGCTCCACTAGGGACTTGTCCTTCGAAAGGAAGCCTTAATAAGGACCAGTCCTCTCACCACAAACTACAATTCTTATGGGGGTTTACCCAAATTCTCAATTGGCTCAGCGTTTTGATTGACAGCTAATTCAAACAATGCATGGGAGAGTACCAAAGCGTATATTTCACAGCATGAACTAGTTATGTACTGAGAGTGCTTTGATATACACATTAAGCTTCTTTATATTCACCCTCAAGTTATAAACTGAGATTGAGTCTGGATGAGGATGAATTTCAGACAATTGTGGGACGAGGGGCTTAAGTAGAAAGGTTAGGAGAATTGGTACTGTTTCATGGGGTACTGCCACATGGGGTCCTGAAACTTAAAATACCTAAATATACTTCAGTGGCCATTTTTTTAATTAAGCTAAGTAAATTTTATTTCTAAGTGCTAGTATCAAAATGTGACTTATTATTCGGCACTCACGTATTTATTTGCACGTAAAAGCAAAAAGTAATTGAACCATTTTTCGTATTTTCCTCATTCAAAAAGTGCCGTTTCAGGGCATATATGGAGTGTGTAAACTAATGGTGGCGCTCCGATTAGACTATCCTGCTGGCACTCACCACCCGGCATATTTTTCCATTTTCTGTCAGTGAACTAGCTGCATCACCAGCTTATAGCGGCAACCGGACAGATCTATTCAAGATGC
Source organism: Holothuria scabra (assembly GCA_037179385.1). NCBI lineage: Eukaryota > Metazoa > Echinodermata > Holothuroidea > Aspidochirotida > Holothuriidae > Holothuria > Holothuria scabra. The sequence continues at coordinate 14,059,609 of CM074197.1, forward strand.
TCAGCAATTCGTCATTTCTTCCACTACGTGATGTTGTCAGTTAGGCGGAAAAAAGTTAGCTGACTAGGAAATGCATACTTTCAGTTCCAGATCGCTGAAAAATATAGACCTTGTCAATGACATTTCAGGCTATATCCTGGCGGTAACTTCCAAAAGAATTGTAGCCTAGTTATTTTTTCTTTTAGAACTTTTCTTTGATTTCCCTGGAGGCGGGGAGGGGAGGAAGGGGCCGGAAGAGCGGGACAAGGTGCCTTCTTTAATACCTATCCCATACGTTCGCCGAGTCATGCACGGCGGTCAAAGGGAGTTGTTAGTTGTAGCCTTGGAACATGGGCGTCCGCAGAAAAAAAAAAACAAGGGGGAGGGCAAATTTCTTGGGGGGGGGGGGGGGTGGGAAAAACCTGCGAGTCGCCATGATTTGACACGAAGCGTGCGAAAATTTCGGCCCGATATGCCTCCCAGATCGCTGAAAACGGCATTTCTAAAGCCTATTTTGCTCATAGAAACTTGGAAAACACATGTTGTTCGGTTTTTTCTTTGATTGTTATACGTTTTTTTTCAAATTTTTGATTTTCCAGGAGGGGGAATGTCCCTTCCCTCTTGCCCGTGCCTGCGGACGCCCATGCCTTGGAGTAATAATAGACTCCCAACTTCAAGGTTTGAACAGCCAACTGTCTCTCACTGCACTTCCGCAGATAACTGACTCTCAGAAAGAAGACGGAACACACTCCACGCGACAGTAAAATTTGCGTCATCGATCATCTTTGTAATTAGCTTTTTTTAATAAAATCTTTTGAAATTACGTTTCCAAGCATGCTTCAGATAGTAAAACTAAACATAATTGTGTATAGACGCCAATACTGAATTCAAAGGGAGGTCACAATACAAATGAGTGGTTACTTTTGTACAATTGAAGGAAAGAATGGGTCATTTTGTGGAATTCAGTAATGCTCCTTGAAAATAGGTCGCGAGTAAGCTTTCGTGAGTTGCATTGCAATTCGTTACGTTTGGATCTTGTTGTACTAGTCAAGGAGTATTCACTATGTTGTCACAGCTGGCGAGGCTTGCGCTTGATGTGCTGGACAGACTGGAGCCGAGAGCAAAAATGATGTCGACTTTTGATCCGTAACGTTTGTAAGCATAACTTAATCAACAATATCAAGTTTAAAACTTTTTTGGGGTTGCAATAATTATGATAGTTGTGCGTGTTAGCAAAAGCACGAGTTTTGAGTTTTACAGGACCGTGAACCGCCTAGTTTCAGTTTCACTGAAGACTTTTGAAGTTTTGGTAGGCTATTCTCCTCTCACGCAAGTCGTAAAAGTAAAGGTTAGTAGGTCTATTTATACTTATAGCCTACACAAACTAACTGCCTGTGTGTATACAGTAGGCCTAGCCTAGGCCAACTGTCTTAGTAGTATAGTAATTCCTAGTATTATTGTTAGAAAGCATTGTATGTAGGCACCACGCAACTAAGGCCACCCCAAGAGATTGGCGCTAATTTAGAATCTGTGCCCAGAACTGCGTCATAGCTGTAGGGTTAGGGGTTACGTATGCATAGTAATAGGGTTAGGGTTACGTACGCATAGCAATAAGGTTAGGGTTACGTACGCATAGTATAAGTTAGCTTTAGGTATACGTGTATACGTATACCTAACTTACTGCTATATGTAATAGATAGTATTATTAGACAGTACTTATATTATTTTTAAACCATCAGGCACTCATAGCGCAGTTGGCAAGCGCGCTGGTCTTCATGCTAGAATCGCTATACCGCTAGGGTCGAGGGTTCGGGTCCCGATACTAACAATGCTTTTCTTTCTTCCACAGCACTAACCATTCACTTCTTTCCACAGCACACACTCATAGTGCTGTTCCTCGAGTGAGGAAAAAGAACAGGGTTTTTTACTTAAAAAAAAAAAAAAACTTTTAAAAGTTTCAGCGCCCTCTTTTGGAAGTTGTGAAGTGAGTAAAATTATGTCTACTTCCGGGCACGGATTCTAAATTAGTACCAAGAGATTTTCCATCTTGAGGCTCTAATTTAGAATTAGGGTCCGAAACTTACGTCATATGTGATAGTGGATACGTACGCATAGTAATAGGGTTAGGGTTAAGGTTTGGGTTAGGGATATAACACACGTACCAATATACGTGTACATACATGCATACTCATACGTATGCATAGGTAGAGGGTTAGGGTTAGCCCTTGAACAGGACCCAGCATTACGTTCCTATGCTATACACTTCATTTCTGGGCCCTTGGCCGGTATACACAAAAACACAGCTCACTTGCCTACAAGGGATGCCTGCGTGAGTAGGCATCCCTCGCGTCCCCAAAAAGATACCTTTTCTCACCAAACTTTCCACAGATGATCTAAGCTTACTATATGAAGTACAAGTATTAGCTAGTTGCCCTTACTAATTGGTCTTCGACAGCTTGTCTAGCGGAAGTCCTTCCCATCATGCAACACACTAGCAGAAGATCAAGATGTCGATGTTACTGCGAAGGATGGCACCACATTTTTCCTGCCTTTTGCTATGAATTTACTGGTATTAAACATTCCAGAAGGTATAAGTGGTATTTGAGAATGCTCAAAATCATTATATTAACTCAAATCTGTTCTATGAACCATACCATTGTAATTAGAGCTTGGTTTGTTGTTTTGGCTTAAAACGTTGTTACCCTTGTACATGTAGGCCAGTGACCGTAGTAAGGAGTAAGGTTTCACGGTATACCGGTATTTCCGTAAGTACCGGTACGTACCGGTACCGGTACGGTACAGTACCACCAACCTAAAGGTACCGAAGTATCGTGGAGACTCGGTACTCAACTGTAAGGTGAAAATCTTTTCTCAAAACTATAGCATTTAAATTAGAATGATACTAAAATGTAACAAACGTCCATTTGATAAATGCCCCGTGTCTCTAAACATTATAATATAAACAGGGAATAGTCACTTGATAATCATTTCGCACCATTTCAGTCACAAATCCCCCCTAAGAATTTCGGAAATTGCCGTTTAACGTTACTTTCGCAGAACTAGCACCATCCACACTAAAAAGGAACTTGCTTTCTATCGACATTCTGCGCAATCTCAGAACGATCCCTGACAGCGCTAGCTAGCTTCGCCCGCGCCTTCACATTGTGTATTTAGACGGACACGATTAGTCAACTTTGCGGTGAAAATCTTTTCTCAAAAACAAAGCATTGAATCTGAATAATACTTGAATGAAACAAAAACCCATTTGATAAATGCGCCGTGTCTCTAAGGATTGCAATACAAACAGGGAACATTCACTTGATAATCGTTTTGCGCTATTTCAGTCACAAATCCCCCTACGAATTTCGGAAAGAGCTGTTTAACGTTACTTTCGCAGAACTAGTACCTTCCACACTAACAGGGCCCTTGCTTTCTTTTGACATTCTGCGCAAACCCCGAACGATCGCTGCTCATCAGCAAATGCTTTCACATGGTGTATTGCGAATAGATACCATGCGTTGATTGATAAAATTCACTTTGATTACGATAGCACACAACATTATACGAGTGCGAAATTCGTTGTAAGCAGACAAAGAATCATAGCATTGCAAGCTCTGACATAAACGTTGCATCGACGATTTCTGATTTTAACACAGTGATTCAGTGGGACCGTTCCATAACGTCCACTGTCTATGTCTGTGGAAGAAAAACTTTCGTACGAACGCAACGAACGTTCTTTCAGAAATTACTGTAACACGGTGAAGCAATGGGACTGAACACACAGTAAATCCCGCTTAAATCATTGGCTCGCGTGTTCAGTTCAACTGATCAACTCACTTGCTCTGTTGTATTGCTCTACGTACTGAAGAACAGTATAGTGTTATTGTACAACGGATTGCTGCGTAAATTCAATCTTGAAGCACTTTGATTCAGTTTTGATAGGGATAACTCGGCGGGAAGAAAGCTTGATGAATCAGTCTTTTTTGTAAAGTTCTACTTGATAACTTTTGGTTATACTTTAGGAGGGGGTTGTTATTATTTGCAGAAATTATTTTTTGCAATCTTCATTACAATCCTGAGTGCTCTTGGCATCTTGTGGGGTCTAGCTCCGGTGCGGACGTGCGGCGCTGATTTATTGTGTGTCCCGAAATTATTGGACGCTAAATTTGCAGAGAGGTTATTTCTTTTTTTGTTTACCGATTTGTTTAGTGTGGGGTGACTAAATGTTATAAAAAATACTGAAACAGGAGGCAGGGATTATCAGAAGACTTCACTTATGTCAATGCATGGTATTTTTATGGATATTTTGCATGTGATAAAAATCCTACTTTTTTACTCTTCTGGTACCGGTACTACGGTAATACCGGTACCATTTATCAGTGGTACCGTGAAACCCTAGTAAGGAGCGACTACAAGGAGCAGATTATACGGTCACGTTCAGTGACTAGTTAGGGTGGGCTTTATGTAGGTGTATGCACACGTGGGAATATATACATCGTTGTACGTTTAAATATATGCACTTATGTATATGTATGGGTAATTACTTGGCTCTACGGATACGTATATGCTTGTATATGTATATATTACATTTACGTATATGTCTTTATATAGTATTTGGTACTGTTAGACAGTACTTGTATTATTTGAAAACCCTCCACCGGCAACGGCGCTCATAGCGCAGTCGGCAAGTGCGCTGGTCTATATGCTATACTGTGTATCCATACCAGTATGTCAGGGGTTCGAATCCATGTTTAACCACTGCTTTTCTCTCTTCCACAGCATTAACCATTCACTTCTTTCCACAGCACGTTCATCATACTGCTCATCTTGAGTGAAGAAAAAAAAAGGAACCCATTTTACTGGAAAATAAATAAAAAGAACTTTGTTTTTCTCTTTACTGTTCTTCAGTACGTAGCTATCAATTCAACAAGGCAAGTGAGTTGATCAGGTGAACTGAACACGGGAGTGAAGAAAAAAAAAGGAACCCATTTTACTGGAAAATAAATAAAAAGAACTTTGTTTTTCTCTTTACTGTTCTTCAGTACGTAGCTATCAATTCAACAAGGCAAGTGAGTTGATCAGGTGAACTGAACACGGGAGCCAATGTTTTAAGAGGGATTTACTGTGTGTTCAGTCCCATTGCTTCACTGTGTAAATTTCTGAAAGAACGTTCGTTGCTTTCGTACGAAAGTTTTTCTTCCACAGACATAGTGAGCATTACGGAGCAGTCCCATTGAATCACTTTGTTAGAGTCAGAAATCGTCAATGCAACGTTCATGTCAGAGCTTGCAATGGGATGATTCTTTGTCTGCTTACAACGAATTTCTCACTCGTATAATGTTGTGTGCTATCGTAATCAAAGTGAATTCTATCAATCAATGCATGGTATCTACAGTATTCTTAATACACCATGTGAAAGAATTTGGCACATTCCACCGTGACGGACTCTTAATTGAAAGAAAAAATATGACTTCAAAGTAATATTATTTCTTTTAAAAGCACATAAATTCTCAGATTACTACCTGAAACACTTCTGGATAACATATTTCATCATGAAACATTGTTTGATGGAGAAAGAATATTTATTATTATGAATTATTAATTTTTTATTTGGCTGTGACGGACTCTTAAAAAAAAAATTGCGCAAAATTCGCAATGTACATTTTGTTCGATTCCTGTGACGTTTTTCAGCTAGGTTACTTGGTTCTATGGTTATATTAAGCTCATAACTGTTCGAAAGGAAGAACCTATAATGGTTTTTAATTTAGGCTAAGTTCATGAAAAATATTGAATATGATATAAAGAAAGTCAGCGTGACGGACTCTTAGTGACGGACTCTTAGCTTGAAACCTAACAAAAATGCATTGAATTCAAGGCGATTTTTCCTTAAGATTTCTGCTTATGCTGCTGTAATATGTTGCTGAAAATCAGAGAGTAGTTGCTTTAATGAGTATATCTAATGAACAATTTTGAAATATAGAATATTCTTTTAGTTTTAGCAATTAATTGTTGTAGAGTATTAAAAGCATCAACACAGAGTCCCTAGAAGAGCCAAATGTATACCAAATGAGGGTGGTATCGTGGCTGATATCTACAATGAATTAATCATTCATGATGAAAATATGAGCTCCAGGGTTTGTTTTAACTATCTGATTCTACCACAGATAGGCCAAGCGCCTTTTAACAATCAAAGCTGATATGCCTGCAGTAGTATTATTAGTGATCTCTGATTTGTAGCAGAACCGGTACATTAGGAGACTACACACACAAAAATAAAATTGTGACGGACTCTTACATCTTCAAGGTGTTTTTTAACGCACTTATGCTGAATGAAAATGACCAAAAGCATGATATCATATGTTAAACTAATAGAATCAAAGGACTGTATATTGAAATGGTAAAATTTTTTCAACTTTTTGAGAAAACCTAAAAAAACCATGTTTTTGTGTGACGGACTCTTAATTAGATGCGTTAATTCTAAATACACCACAAAACCTAATTTGCATAGATAAAATAAACTTTTTCACACAAATATGAATTTTTCCACTTGTGCTTATTTAAATGCCATAACATTTTTGCTGAACATATTTTTTGTGTTTTTAAAAAAAATTACACAAAAAAAACCACTTTTTTCATATTATAGATTTAAAAAACACTTAGACCAATTTTCACTGAACCATAACTTTTTATGTTTTTTATGTTTTTTCTAAAAATTCAATGTCTTAGCTTAAATTTGATATACAACTTAACTCATTTCTATAATGTTGAAAAAATGCAAAAAATTTCATTTGTCATGGAATAGGCCATTTGCTGATGAGCAGCGATTGTTCGGGAGTTGCGCAGAATGTCAAAAGAAAGCAAGGGCCCTGTTAGTGTGGAAGGTACTAGTTCTGCGAAAGTAAAGTTAAATGGCACTTTCCGAAATTCATAGGGGGATTTGTGACTGAAATAGTGCAAAACGATTATCAAGTGAATGTTCCCTGTTTGTATTGCAATGCTTAGAGACACTGCACATTTATCAAATTGGTATTTGTTTCATTCAAGTATCTTTCTAATTCAAATGCTTTATTTTTGAGAAAAGATTTTCACCTCAAAGTTGACTAATCATGTCCGTCTAAATACACAATGTGAAGATGAGGCTAGTAGTGCACGCTGGCAGGGATCGTTCTGAGATTGCACAGAATGTCGAAAGAAAGCAAGTTCCCTTTTAGTGTGGAGGGTACTACTGTTCTGCGAAAGAAACGTCAGACGGATATTTCCAAAATTCTTAGGGGGGATTTGTAACTGAAATGGTGCGAAATGATTTTCAAGTGACTATTCCCTGTTTATATTGTAATGTTTAGAGACACGGGGCATTTATCAAATGGATTTTTGTTACATTTTAGTATCATACTAATTTAAATGCTATAATTTTGAGAAAAGATTTTCACCTTACAGTTGAGTACCAGTCTCCATGATACTTCGGTACCTTTAGGTTGGCAGTACCGTACCGCACCAGTACGGGTACTTACGGAAATACCGGTATACAGTGAAACCTTACTTCAAATTTCAAATCCAAGTACAAGACAGCAACGAAATTTGTGGATAGGCCTAAAACTTTTTCAGCATCATCATTGTAAAGAACGAATTATACGACCTTTTTTCTAAATGTCAAGTATAGTCACGGACTTATATTTTTTTACTTATAAGTAGTCTGTGTGTCATTAGATTGCCCCGGATAACGTTAAAAAACGTAGCCGCTAATCATGACACATAAAATATGAAATAACTGACCTTATTTGATACTCTCTCAACTTCAACTACCATACAATGAACGAAAAATGCATTATTGATGAGATCTCACCAAAATAACGGCAAATGAGGATCATTTGGAACAAGATATACAGGGTAAAGCAAAATCTAGCTTTGAGTGTGTTGTTGGCCGCACAAGTAGCAGCCATTTTTTTTTGGTGTATGATGGGAAGGGAAAGGTGACAGTCTTGACAGATGCACTTGAATATTCACTTATTATTGTTACTAAATCAAAGTTGGTATTATGAAGACATCTATGCAGTTGAAGTATCAAGCTTTGACAAGTTTTCAAGTTGTAATCTTTGACCTCTGCTGAGAACAGTTGTCAAGAACACAAAATCATGGCGAATTGACATAACTGATGCGGTCAAAATTGACAGTGAAAATTCGGCCATTCTTTGATGAAACTTTGTGAACATCTTTTGTGGAAAGGTAAATACAGTGCCAGAGGTCATATGTGTAAAGTTTGTGAGAATATTTTATTACTTGTGGATACAAGAGATGCCGGTCCACTGGCGTCCTGGCTAGTGGGTACGTTTATCAAGGATATCCCCGCAAGAGCTGTTGTGAGAGGAATGAGCCAAGACTGTATGTAAGGAACCCACAGCCCTGTTTGAAGGCTAGCCAAAGATATTCATTGCAGCATGCATACTTTCCAGTATGGGATTTCAAAGCCAAGGCCTACAGTATTCTTTTTTTGCCTTTTTACCATCATTTTAAGGATTTGGCCTATCAGGCCTCGATTTTCAAAAAAATTTTGGGTTGTCCTTCGGGCAACCATTTCACTAATTTTAACTGTCCACAAGTAAATGTTGGTTGTCCGAAACAAAACTCTAATTGTTTTCATGTACTTATAGTCTTGAAGAATAAAGATGTGATGTTTGAGAGACAGAAACACCTGAAGTCTGAAATATGGTGCGATGCAAAAAGTCAAAAGAGTTGGTCAATCAGCAGTATTCCTTTTCAGTCCTAGAGAAAAATGGTAGTCTATCAGACAACTTTTGCTTGCCCCTATGAAATTTTAGTTGTCCTGGACATTAGGACAACCACCAAAATCAAGCCCTGCTATACTGTACTAGGTCTAATCACTGTAGGCCTACTGAATATTGTAACTTGTACAAAAGTAGGAGCCGTATGATAGTAAACATTGCACTATGTTTCTGTACGTCTATTAGTAACCATACTTTCAGAATAATATTGGCTTGCCTATCCATACTGTAGATCATTTTTTTAAGGTCCAATCTTCTTACCACAGACAATTCTCCCATCATACTTACACCAAGTTAATAAAGGAACAGTAAATTTTATAAATTTATTTTACTTGACCTATGTAAACCCTTTTCTCGACTGTCTAAAATTCATCCTCACCCATACATAATACCAGTTTATTGCTCCTGGGTGAGTTTGTACCTGTATACAAGACCAATGTGTAATCACTCTTAGTACAGTATGGTGTGTGATATTGGCTACAAAATTGCTTTTTGTAACTTGCTGTTAATCAATTAAAGAGCTGTGCAAATTGAGAATTTCTGACTAGCACACTGGCACAAAATTGTAGTTTGGGATAAGATTTGATCACCTTTCAAAATTTGAATTGGGCTTGAGTCCTGCCTATGACCCAAGCTTGAAAAATTAATGTTAAGAGTCAAGAAACCAGAGTGAGACCACTGTTAGCAGTTTACTACTGTACATTTGGGACAAAAACATGGAGACCTAAAAACAAATTTCTCCAAAGGGAAGGAACCTCTCTTTGGACCCTTTCTACCCTATGTTAGACTCTCAAATTTGACTCCTCCTTCCTCCCCTTTGCCAAGGATTTTGATTTTGATACCCATACTGAGGAGTAAAAAGTGCAGTATTGGAAGCCCTAGCCAGTTGCTACTTTTAGCCAGTTTTGCATTTCTCTTGCAATCCATCCATACAGTATTGTTTCACTATGTTCTGGCTATGCACACATCCAATGGGACTTCTACAATGATCTAGCCAGAGCAATGCTATGTGTACTGTACCTTCTGTCTTAATTTTAAATTTGTTTTGTGGAGATGTGAGAGATGACAAATAAAGTTGGGGGAGTCGCACCTCCAGTTGCATTCTATGTAGCTCTGTCAATACCGCTGAAACAATATGGCGTCGCTACGGAACCTGGTGTCCAACCTCCTACCAAACAAACCTTTGCCTGGTAAAGAAGCAACACTATGGCTCCATTCAACACTTCAGCCCCAGGAAAGTAATAGGTGTCAAGCTGCCAGCTGCTGCCTGACGCACAAGACTGTATGTGTTGGTGGAACAAAGAGGGTGCTTTTTTACGAGCTTCGAAACAGACACGAGTAGTTGAGGCAAGGAGTTCCGAGATTTCAAGTAGCAGACTTCTAGTAAAAATGGGCCTAGATGGCTAAGCAAAGATATCCATGAAGGTAGCTGATTACAGCGAAGCCTGTGGCTTACTTAAACATCCTGTCATTGTGGTTAGCTAGAGGTGTAGTACTAGAAGTTGATGTTGAGCGGGCGAGACCTAGAGTGCTTCTGGGGAGAGCATGCTGTCCTGCATATTGGACTCTCCATAAGACTCTATGCAGCTGATGGTGGTTAGTCAGTAGTCCTGACGTCATAAGGCTGCTCTGGATAGCTAATGTATATTTATGAATAAGTGTGTTGTGCACTTGGAATGTGTGTCCGAAGTGCTGCAAATGTATATTTCAAAACTTGCAAAATGTACAGTAGGCCTATTTAATTTACTGTATCCAACTACCAATTTCGTACTGTTACTTGTACCAATGGGGAGATAGAAAGTGTTGAAATTTATTAACTTTAATTAAAATTCAGGAATTGGGTAATAATTTGTGACTTTGTTGTCAAGTTTACAGTATAATTCGCAGTACTTGCTTTGTTTCTCTTTCAAATATTAATGTTTACTGTATAGGCCTTTATGGCATTGAATGCTTCCTGTTTGCTTGCATATGGCATGTTGTACACAGAGGACTTGTATTGTCAAGACAGCCCATACCAGAAACATTGCAATAACAAAATGGCATTTCGGTGCATTAGTTTTCATAAAAACAAAGTAGTGAGTGTAATTTGAGTAGTCAAACAGCGACATCTCAAGTCATTGCACAATCTTTTGTTTTAAATTGAGTGAAGAAAGTTGAACATTTTTTATCTTAGCTCAGAAATGAGAGGAACAATGTTTTAACTGCTTTTTTCTTGCTCTGCAGTACATGTACATTGTTAAAACTGCAGACTTACTGTTTAGTTTAAATGTGAAATATTAGTTTAGAGATCCACTGACATGCCTTCTCAATTTTTACAGCTACAGCACAACTGATATGGATGTCTTGGGTGGCAATCTTATCTTAGGCAATTTTTTATGCAGCTCAGTGTTCATAGTACACTGAATTGTCATCTTGGATATCGACAAGACGGGTTAGATGTTTGATAAAATATGAAAGCAGCAACATAATTGCTAAATTTTATGAGAGTCCTACCAGTCTGTATGTATGGTAAACTAAAACATCTTTCCTTGCTTCTTACCCAGCATATTTGCCTGAAACCGAAAAAAATAAAGGAGGGGGGGGGGGAGTCTAAGTTGATGGTGCCCTCAGTCGGCCAAACTTTCAGGTGGGTGCAGGGTGACAAAAGCACCTCAAGACCCCTAAAAGTGCAATGTGAAGGATTTTAAAGTCCTTATTTTTTACGTTTACATGTGTTCAAACATTGCGGCAAAGGTGATCTTTTCTAAATAAGAGCCAAAAGATACAAACATTTTTATTTTTATGGAAGTGAAAATTTTACCATCCTTCTCTGGAAAGGGGGAAAAACCACCCTACCCCCTCCCTTTGACAGAAACCTTGAGGTTTAAAATGTTGCTGGAATTTTCCTCGGTGCTGTGATGCAGTTCATTCCATATGTACTGTACTGTACTGTACTGTACTGTACTGTACTGTACTGTACTGTACTGTACTGTACTGTACTGTACTGTACTGTACTGTACTGTACTGTACTGTACTGTACTGTACTGTACTGTACTGTACTGTACTGTACTGTATTCTCTGCCATACTTTGTACATGAAATTGCCTAAAGTTTATCAATCCTACAGTATCCTATGAAAGTGACAATGGTGACTTTGGCCATTCTCCATTTCATCTACAGACCACTTCCAGAAAATTCAGCTACAGAACTGACCACAGGCTATCTCTTGGGTCAATATTCTGATCCTTTGTGTCCATGAAAGCACATTGACTTTCCAAAGTTTATTGACACAGACTTGTGCTTCTCTCATAAAGAGTGAAGAGTTAAGGCATAATCCTCTCAACTCATACAGTTCCAATTCTCTAAAGGTACTTACAGTGCTTAAGCTCTTCAAAAGCTTTCTAAAACTCATCCTCATCTACTGTAGACACAATCACAGTGTGTCGGTTCAGGGTGAGTACAGTATGCAAGACCTCAGTATGTAATCAAAACAATCTCAGTGCATTACATTACAGCCCTCTCAGGTTGAGGTTGTTGAATATTCCCATGGTATGTCCCCCCTGTCATAATATGCAACTAAAGGGGAAATAAAATTGAACTTGAACCATACTTAAAAATAAATTTGACAGTTTTAACTTTTAATCCAGTTCACTGACACTATATAACACATTTGTGTTGGTTTGTTGTTAAATCTCACCTAACTCAGTAAAGTACATGCTGTGCAGTGTAAGCTACAGTACTCTCCATGTTTTTGACTTCATTGAACTGGTGGGGAGCCAATTGAGAATTTCTGTGGAATGCTACAAAAATTGTTGTTTGGGGTAAGATTTGACTGCCTCTTTACCCTATAGAGCCAGCTTTGTTATTGACCCAGCTGATAGGTGTGCAGGCAAAACAACATGCAGAGTTTCCACAAGAAATGCTAATCCTCTTTCCAAAAAAAAAGCTATGTAATGCAATTGGGAGATGACAGCTTATAGTTAGTGGTTTGATTGCATGATAACAGCTACTGTACAGAACCATTGACAAATCACAAAGGACAGGGAGAAGGGACAGATCCATTGATTCTATTTTATGACTGAGATGTCACAAAACTGATATTATGTCCAATTCACAATTGATGTGAAGTTTACTCTGCATGAAACTATAACGTGTAGCCCTTGAGATAATCGGAAGAGAGAGAGCTCTAAAAGCTGATAAGAATTCATTATAAAAGCAAACTGTAGACATTCTAAAGTGTGTAGCAGTAAAACTCAGATAGAAAAGTGATTTAAAGGCAGTGTGACACCAAAATGAAAAAGTCGGGTATTTGATGTAAGAAGCATTAAAAACCAAGAGAATTGACGCAATTTCCATCAAAATCGGTTAAAAATTGGCCATTGTACAGGTTTATTTCTGATTTGCACTTAATCATGCATAAATATGAGCTCAATATGTAAATTTTGTGATGTCATTGGAGCAACATGCCATATACTGCTAATGTTATCCTTTGTTTTTGCTATCTTCATTTCAAGGGCAGTTGTAACATTAATATTTTCTGAAGGGTTTATTTTGAAAGTTTAAATTGTGTCCTTGAAAATCATCAGTACCAATCACCAAACCATACACAATCTGATGAGTAATAATGAGAGATTAAAGATAATTAATATGGGGTTACAAAAAGAAATGTCAACACTGTGCAACACTCAACATCACTATTTTTGCATAACCGGCAATTTGCTTCAGAAACATTTAAACTTTGAAGTGGTACATTTTGAGGACAGTAAATGATATTGACATAATTCCAACACATTCTTCCCATAGGAGACTTTGCTCCTTAACTACCAAGTAAATTCAGGGCTTTTTGCTGGCATGTCACACTGCCTTTAATGAGACTAATAGAAGAATATAGTGGTTAGCAGGTCAGCAAATTTATTCAGGTGCATACCAAAAAGGCAAATGAAAGATTGCCCTGGATGTTTGGTAAGGTATGGCTTGTGTTTTTATGAAAAAAGTTCACATGTGAGTATTTTACTCTAAATGGGGTTTGATGCAACTTTAATCAAGTACTGTGCAATAGTTATTTACAGGGCCCCTCTACATATCTTGAGTAACTGGTGCAAAATAAATGAATTCAATGGAATGACACAGCTCCATAAAAAAAAAAGTAAAATCATAAAATTTTGAATTTGTGAGTTAAACCAAGATCACAGACAAACGCCTGCAGACTTCAGTTACGAATGTCCTGAAATATTGTGATTTCAGAAATAGAGCAATGTTCCTAGTATTTAGGACAATCCAGTACAAACACAGGAAGCATAAAAGTCAGTTTTACTATGCAACTGTCATAAAATCATAATAACAGGAAGATTGAAGTAACCTGATGCCATATTATTAAAAGAGAATTCAAAGTTCCAATAGCTGTACGGTAATGCTTTCAGAGTAGGAGGAGTAACAGGTTGTAGAGCTACTCTACGGTGCTAAAGTAGGAGAATGTCAGAATGTATTGACTTACATGCATGTGTAAAATCCATTGTAGATATTTTTTGTGAATTGAAATGTAAATATTGAACTGCTCAGAATTGCACATAGATTAGACAATTGAACAAGCAAAGTGCTCTAGGCTGGTTAACTAGTCCACCCGAAGGTGCTTCAGTATGGGGCGCAACTGACTTTGTCGGCTAGGCAACCAATTTTAGTCAGTGGTAAGCCTATGCCAAGTGGGAGGAACTTAAACTGGATGGAGTACCTGGCGAAAACCTGCATACATCGAGCAGGATTTGAACTCATGCACATGTGAAACACAGTGGTACGCAACAGTTGGAATAGACCTTGTTTACAATTAGGGTGTTTCACGCCCATGAGGACATGCATTTATGTCTACATGATTCCAGACTATGCCCTACAGATGTTTAGTATCAGGAATATGAGAGATGAAAAAAAAAAAAAATGCTGAATGAATGCATTAGCTGTTTTAATATTTTCCAACATTGTGATCTTTTGGTGGGGGGGAGAGTGGATGTGAATGACCCAAGGTTGGTTTTAGTCTAGTTGGTTTCCACAGCAATCCTACAGTATCTATTGGCTATGTTGTTTAATGTTACAGTGTATATATTTGACATCATTAGGTCTGTCTTCTGTTTTTTAAGGCACCAACACAGGCACCAAATCCTGAACCCTCAAGATGTCGCCCCGTTCAGCTACCATACCAAGTTTTGTGGCAGCGTTCTCCAGCTCAAACTTTGGAAAACAGAGAACTTTAATGCTTCTAATCGTGGTTGCTACATTTGTCATCATGTTCTGCTCTGTTCATCTGTTCAGTCACAGCACAAATACTAGATCTCTGAATAGTATTTCATCAAGGAAGTTGATGTAAGTTGATAAAAAACCAAAACTGTTTATCTTTAAAACAGTGCATGATGCAGTCTTTTTTAAAATCTTTTTATGATAAAAGAAGTATTTATTTACAAGTCATCTTGTCTTCAACAGGTGGAAAATAGCCACGGCCACTGAGACGTAGAAGTCCAATGTCTGGAAATTTTGGCAATTTGAGGAAAATTTGCCTCATAGGATGTGTACATGAAAGCATGTCAAAACGTTCGAAAATTGGGTTTGTTTCCTGGGGGGATATTTTTCCAGCCTGTTTTGGCTTAAAAAGGCTGATTCCAGTATTTAGACTGAATGTCTGACAAATTGCATGGAAAATACATTCGCAGTTGTACATAGAATGGTACCTTTGGGAATACACATTCAGTCCAATGATTGTACAGTAGATGAAGGAGTCTAGTATGGCAATTCATGTTAAGTTCAAAAGTAAAATTCATAGTTTTAATTTGCCGCAGGTTCAGTTAGAGTTAGGATAATTTTTGAAAACAGACCTAGGGCAGATTTCACAGATGTGTAGGGATCATCGCTTACACTGAAATCCATCGCTAAATCTTAAAGGCCCAGTTCTCTCACTCCAAACAATACCAATTCTCCTAACCTTCTTACTGAAGTCCCTCCCACAAGTGTCTGAAATTCATCCTCATCCAGATGCAATCTCAGTTTATTGCTTCAGGGTGAGTATAGAAAAACTCAATTTATATAATCAAATTACTCTCAGTACCGTTCATGCTGTGTAATATAAGCTTTGGCAATCTGCTTTGTTTGAATTAGCTGTCAATTAAAGAGCTGAGCCAATTGAGAATTTCGGTACTTGGGTCCCAAAATTGTAGTTTGGGGTGAGAGGTTTGGCCCTTTATATCGACGGCAAGTCAGTGATCAATTTTCAAAATAATTTCACTAAACTTCAGCAATCAATTTTTCATTTCTACATTGCAGTGTTTGCCATTAGTTTAAGTGACACCTCAAATTTATCTCTATTGGAACTAGTGATGATGTTATTCAGCAAGTTACTTAGCAATGATGGCTAAAATTGTTGTTTGTTAAATCTGTCCCAGGAGTTATTCCTTAATAGTAAGGATACAACATTTTATTATGTCATACAATACTGTAAAATAAAGAGGTTGAAAAAAGATACAGGCCTGTTCAAAATTTTGTGATGCAATTGCAAACAATTTTTTCATTAAACCTGATAGGTTTTAACTTTCACCCACTTGATGTCAAGTTATATTCTGTGATAGGGGGAGATGTATTAAATTATCCTTTATCACATGATATAAGAGTTTTAGGAATGTACCAGCTGAAATTCACCTTGATGAAGGAAAAGATTCTTAATGTGGAAATGAGGAAAAGATAATGTGGACAAGCCTGGCAACATTTTTGTTGCATTATCATATGAAATGTGTACACACTGTCCAGTTTTTGCATTGTGTCAAAGGGACTTTATACACAAAGAAGGGTGCTAGCCACCCTAGCCTGGTTTAGTGCTCACCAATGCCAACCTTATTGCTTAATATGTACAGTGACGCACTGTATTTCGTGCAGTGTCAAAGGGATTTGAATTTATACAAATTGAAAAACTGAGTTTCATTTACTGCCATTTTCTGTGGTACCTCCGAAAAAGTTGAAGAAACTTTCAAGTGTAAATTAATGTATATGGGGTTCTAGCCAAGTTTGCTTGCTGGAGCTGGCACTGATGTTTGCCAACCAGGATGCCGTGACATTGTTTCTTGAAAATGCAACACAGACACTGCAGTAGATCAAAGGCAGTGTGGGGTGTGACTGGTATCTGAGTTTGTTACTGTACATGATTTGTGCCCTCAAATGAGCTATGCTTTCATTGTGTGCACATTATGTACATGAAAAAACAATTTACTCATACTTGACTGACTTGTGAGCTAACATCAAATGTTTGTTAACTTTTTGTGTATTCTAATTTATATCTGTAACTGTAAGTCAAGTAATTAGATGTGAAACTGAACTACAGTAGGATTAAGTGTGTATGTAGAGTGATTCATTTCCTTCCTTAAGAGATAAGATGTAATCAGACAGAACTTTTTTCAAAAGAGTAAGAAGGAGAGTTTCATCTAGGGAATGATACAGTTTCAAATCACCTGTTAGACAGTTAGTTAAACAGAGTTTTACGGCCCAGTTTCCAACCAATTGGTTCATGATGAGCCGGTCACAGCCTTTTTTTGAGTTGCGGCTCACTGGCTGGTTTTCCCTACTCCATTGCTGATGCTGAGCATCACACACAACAGCAGTAGGTTCCATTTTTAAAATATTTGGTATGACTTGACCTGGGAATAGAATCTGGGCCTTCCGCCTGAGAGGTGGATGCTCTTCCCCTTAGACCAAACATGGGAACTGAACTGCTGACTGCTGGTCTGCACAAAATTCAATGCAAATCTGGAATTTGTAATTTATAAAGTAACTTGGGGCACTGCAGTTTCATCTCATCATTTGAGCAAAACAAGGCATACACCTCAGTCCCAAGCTACACTGCAACTAACTTTGCAAGAAAAACTTTCTGAAAGGTCCTTTGCCGCCCAGACAGTGTTGTAAATACAGTACTGTGTGAACATTGTGAGAGATGGTGGGGACCAAAATAGGCTTTTGCACACTACAGTATACTGCCAAAGCCATATTTAACTCTTAACTCTTTACAGTAGCTAGAGCCATGGTTGAAAGCCCTGAGACTGATATTGCGTTTGATTTACCTTTGCTTACTGTAAATTAAAAGGGCAATAGAGTTTGTTTAAGCATCTCATTTTTCCCTCCGATCTTATTGTTTACCAGAATATGTGAAAAAATTTAAAAGGCCTTTTAAGTTTAGGGGAAATGTTAATTTTGTTGCTGAATGAAAATTTTTGAATATTTGTTGGTTAAAAAATTCCACACAGATGCAAGATTAGACAGCCTCCACTACACTGTAACCAATTAAAGTGTTAAACAAGGATCAGTCACAGATCGCTCTTTGTTAGTGTAATAGCCACACCGGCGAAAAGCAATAAGGGAAAAGAAACAAGAAGGTAAAAGATAGCTGGAACTATTGACCGTTTTCCTGGCTGAGGTACGACGGGCTCCACCCAGGGTCTTTATGGCACACCTGAGTGAGCTCAGTCTCATAGCTATTTGGCATTCTGTTAAGAGTGTTATGCAGATTCGATGGCTGTAAGATATGGGTCACCTGTGAGCAGGATTTACCGGGGCTAATTATAAATACAACTTCTTACATTAGTTTGAAGCCAGTGGACAAATGTGGGGCAGAAATAAGTTGTAAAAAAAATTTCAAAACATACTCTGATTGCTGCTTATGTGGTGTTGAAGTGGGTAAGTAACATTGTGGCTAGGGCTGTGAACGTGTAGTGATTAATAGCTGAACGATCGCATGTGGAATAAATGTTTAGTGCAAAACTACAAGTAATTAATCAAAAAACCTGTTTTTGACAGTTTTTTGTCCATTTGTGTTAACTGATGATCCTTGGTCAAATTATCAAGTGGAACATTCTGGGTATATTTGAACTTTATCGACTTCAAAGTTTCAGAGTTGATTTTACCATGCAAGATAACTTTTATTATTTCTCCATTATATTCAGTGTCAATCACTATACATGCTGAAATTTTTTTGTGTGATAAGGTACAGTAATCGTGATTAATAGCTAAGCGATTGCTAAGCAAATTTTTGACATGAAATGTTTAGTTATTTTGCTAAACATTCACAGCCCTAATTGTGGCATTAATGAAGACCATACCACCATCATAAAAATGTCTTTAATGTTCTATGTACTGTATCTTTGTTTTGCAGTCAAATTGCTGAATCAGTAACTTAAAAGATTCACTGGCATAGGTTTGTTGTAAATGGTTAATTGTCAGTACATTATTTGATTGTCACTGGTAAGTATTCTACACAGTACTCAAACCCTTCAAATGGGAAATTGGTTATCAAAGGAAGGTGTGTACTAACTTTGCTTGCTTCATGTGCAGTTTAGTCTTGACCTAAAATTGTTGTGAGCTACATTTTAACATAGAGCTGATACTGTGTTTAATTGGATAAAGAATGGGAAAAAGATGAATCATAACATGGTGAAGCTTAGCCAACCAGAGGATTAGGGTTGTAAGGTCTCAATACCCACCCAAGTCATTACAAGATGGACTGAATGATCTTCAAAGATCAATCTACAGTTTGCCAGATTGAACTGGTTCTTCAAAAGAAACCAAATTTGAACTACTTGTACAGTAGAGTATATGGCTGAGTTGGTTTGCTACCTGAGGTGAAGTTGTGAGCCATTTACAAGCCATAGGCTTATTAAACATTTGTGGAATGCTTAAAGCACCCTAAATTCAGAAGGACCTGAAAAGGAGGCCTGAAGTTGGTTTTTTGTGTTGTACTGTATTACCCTTATATAAAATGGCAAGGTTACAGTACTAGAAAATGTTTTTCTGGCAGAGTGGACTGTTTCATTGGAGTACTCTACTGTATGCTTATTGGGGTATTGGCATACAGTAAGTAGTCTTCACATCTGGTGGAAGCAGTATATCTGATTGCAGCACACTTAACATTTGTGATATTATAAAAGCTTTGCTTACGTACCTCCTGGTCTTAAAATGATACCCATTTGTTTGTGTCTTCCCTGAACAGATTTTTGGTTCCTTGTGTAACAAAGGAACCTATGCAGTCACCTTGGCGTATGTATGTGTGTGTGTGTGTGTGTAGGTGTGTGTGTGTGTGTATGTGACGGATTGGAATGCGAGGTATGTGGTGCGATAACTCAATAACCGAGTGATCAATTTTTTTCAAACTTGGTATGTATGTAGATGTTGTGGAGTAGATGTGCCCTATTGTTTTTGGTGGAGGTCAAAGGTCACTGGTGATCACCAGAGGCCAAAAACTGAATTTCTGTTAGTAGCTGTAACTCAGTATCCCTTGTTCAAGCAGTGGCATCATTTTAGGATAAGTTAGATTGGTAGGAGGTGAAAATGTTGGTACATTAACCAAAATAATTGGAAAGGGTCAAAAGGTCAAAAAGT
Source organism: Holothuria scabra (assembly GCA_037179385.1). NCBI lineage: Eukaryota > Metazoa > Echinodermata > Holothuroidea > Aspidochirotida > Holothuriidae > Holothuria > Holothuria scabra. The sequence continues at coordinate 14,079,740 of CM074197.1, forward strand.
AATGTTTTATTGATATCTTGCCACTGAAACATTTTAGAGGGGTGGTGTAATGGAGATTTGTGTTCGTCTAAGTGAAATGCACGTGATGACCCCCCTTGACCTCACTTGACCTCATTTGACCTTTTGACCTTTGTGACTTTTTTGTGACTTTTTTGTGACGTCAAGATTTGTCTTGATCAGACGAACCAAAAAGGCTATTACACTACCCTCCTACAATGTTCGTTACTTGAGTTACTGACATTTAAATGACAGGCTAGTGTGTACATGTAGGTCATATGTAGGCCTATTGCAATGCCAGGTATGCGGTGCAATTACTCAATAACCAAGTAACATAGTGGAAATAATGGAAAGTTGTGTTCGTCTAAGTAAAGTGCATGTGAAGACTCTTTGGGTCTTTGTTCAATTGGTTTAAAAGTCCAGCTGAAGTTTAATGCCTTTAGACAAATGCAATGTATAAAAGAAAAGGAGAATTATAACCCCCTCTCAGTCTAAAAGCAGTTTAGTTAACAATCAGGACAGTAATGCAATTATTATTAAAAACAACCTTTTCCTCACATACAGTATTGAATAAAGTTATTCACAGTGCAAGCTAAGATTCCAATTTCAATAGTAAAATATGAAAGCAGTTTCTCTTCTTTACCTCTGCTTTTACCCTAGGGACTACAATGCTGTTTCTAACACCCTCTTTAGGTTAAAAGGTCAAGTTGAAAGTCATTTATTAGATTCTACAGAGCTATGTTTGTTTCTTGGTCTTCTAGCCAAATTGTGAAGAAGTAATTGGTGGTAATAAATCACTAATCACTATCGGGCTGCCTTTAGTAGCAGAATTGTGGGCTTTTCCTTATTTTTGCTTTTCAGGCAAACACATTGGGTAGTCTAAAGGACAACCATGACATAATTTCTAGTCATCCATCATAAATTTTGGTGGTCAGGAATGACCAGATGACTGTTAAATTTCTTTGGTGCAGAAGAGACTGTGTTTATTTAAAATCAGTTTTGATCTACTTTGACTGTATTTGACCTTTGTGACTTCTTTTTAAGGTCTGGATTTGAATTGTTGAGATTGACCAAAAAGGCAATTAACTAACCTCCTATACTACCCCAAACTCAAGTAAATGACATTTTAGTGAAAGGTGATGAATGTATTTGTCGCATGGAAGTGGGCAGTGTGCAGTGTGATAATTTGAAAAGTTTAGTGTTCCATTTCTCTCAAACGGCAAGTGCTTGTATGATTTTGAAATTTAATATGCCCCTATGTTTTTGGGTGATGGCCAAAAGTCATTGGGGTTAAAGGTGCAAATTATGCCTTACCTTGGGACTACCTTAATACAATATCATCTTTAATGCAAGGAACCATAGTGCCCTTGGGCTCTTGTTAACTGGTTAAGGTGGACTTTCTTTTTTCCTGGGGCTTTTCTGTCCCTGACCCTTAGAAAAGCCTAATTTCAGTGGTGAGCAAGTCTATTTATGTATGGAATGTGTACATACTAGCGCTGCAGTAGGGGAATGGAAAAAGCTTTTGCAGGGAGAGGTACTTACTAACTTTCACCCACTGTGAGATGGATGCGAGATCCTTACATTGTGACTCATATATTTCTTGTGCAGATCATCATCAAAATTTCACTCGCAACAAGATATTAGTCAGCATATCGATGAAGAAATGAGAAATGAAGAAACCATAAAGTTACTCCTACGAAAGGGAAGTCATGAAACCAATTTTGAGTTTGGTGATGAGGAAGATGGTGCTAAAAGGTAAATATAACTAACCATCATATCCAGGGTTCTAGCCAGGTTTTTTGCCAAACCGGGCGGACATCGATCAAACTATCCTCATCGATGCCAAAGGCATGGAAGCGATCGCCCATTCGGCGTGGGGTCAAGGGGCCCGCTTTAGGGCCCCTTGTGGGGTCCAGGGGGCGAAGCCCCCGGAAGCTCTGTGATATTATGCATTTCAGGAGCTGCAAACTGCTTCAAATTCATGCTCTTTTTGAGAATAGTTTTGACATGTAAACAGATTCTTTTTTATGGCCATACGTACGTGACTGACTATTCTTAGTGCACAGCTACTGCTACGATGCATGTCGCTCCCTACTGTATGGTACTTCGGTGGGAAGACTCTAAAAGTTGTGTCATATTTTGGCACGGATCTTCAGTATATTATGTTACACTGTAAATAAGACTGTTTCACTCGAAGTTTGGGAAGAAATTGACACTTACCTAAAGCTAAAGGGATCCCCGATTTTATACAAGTAAAACCCGCTTTCACTCACTAGACTGATGCAGCATTGTAATTGACTCTACACATTAGTGCAGTACAATGGAGCTAACGTGTTAGCTCCATGTATAAACGTACATGCATCGTAAAGAACTCCGAAATTCACTGCGGCAGAAATAGCCAAAAGTAACAGATCACCCCACTTGGCTAGCAATGGTTTGGTCTGAAACAATACGTGTTTGGCCATTACCTATGTCTGCAAATACCACAACGAACAAGATCTTCCGCTGTGCGTGATGTGGGCGGGCCTTGCTCCCTGCTCATTTCGTGAACACGTGGCGACAAAATTGTATCGACTTAAGTGTGTGTTTCGTCACATATCTTCCATAAACACAGCTGTGGCAAACGCGCTGCATTCTTGTTTCTGGAAAAGTTTTCCTCGGCGGTCAGAGTGCAATGTAGATACCGTGTGATAGTACAGCAAGAGATATTTTGAACTTCACAGAAATTTGGAAGCAAGAGTGAGCACGTACGGCATAAGCAATAGCAAGAAATAAAACTTTTTGGAAATGTTAACGGCGCGATGTACATTCAGTTCCATGATGGGGAACAATTAGAGCTTTTCCCGGGAGTTTTACAAACTACTTGGGAACTCCATTGAAGCCCCTCTCATAGGTCATAATTATGTGCAACTTGCTTAATATGAAAATTGTGAGTTTTCCACTTACCTTATTTTACGGTTCAAAGCAGACTGGCTTCCGATGAAAATAGTTTTAAGGTACCGTTTGCACAAGGGATTATACTTCCATTGCGAAGTTCTGTTTCCATTTTTTAACTCAGCAAAATAATAAATACAGTATGTTCACAGTATAGCCTTTAAGTGTGCCTCTCAAATAAATGTATCTACAGTTCAAATTATTGCTACGTTGCTGATACAGCAATGAGCGAGCGATAAAAGTATTAACGAAATTCGCTATAGGGCGATACTTGAAAATCTTTAACGGTCGGGCACTTGTAAATCTTCATTTTCAATGGAATGACATTACAGTATTCCAAGGGTATGCCCTTTATGTCCTACTCCACAAGTTCAAATTCTGTTGTCTGATTGTATTAAATGTGACCTTGTAAATAAGCATTAAACGGTTGAAGCAGGACATTTTTAAGTATGAAATATTCTTCTCTGGCTCTGTGCTCCCCAATGTCGCATTGCTCTCTCAAAATCGTACCTATCAATATGAGGCCCTTCGATTGATATTATTGCCAGATTGTTTAATGTTTTCTGAGCTAAGCGATTACGCAGGCGTGTTTTGATGCGCTTGAGTGTAGAAAAAGCACGTTCACAATCGGCAGTGCTAACTGGAATAACAATCCCAATCGCAGCTAGGGTTGCAATATTTGGAAAGATGGTTCTGTATTTCGTCGAAGCAAAGAGTTCCATTGTCCCTTTACAAGTAAAATCCTTGCATTCACCTGCAATAATGGTCTTTGCTACTGTCCACTCCCTGATTAAGTCGTCCCTGTCCAGCATGGTGAATTGTGCTGCAAGCTTTATCAGTTCTTGGTTATCATTGCTGTCAGAGTGCGTTGAAGGGTCAAAAATTGTAAATGCTTCAAACAGTTCAACAGCTGGAAACCGCTCAGTCAAGTTAACCTGGATTGCCTCCATATAAGGCTTGAACACATTTTTCGTGAATGAAGCTGCCCTGTCTTGAATGGTGTCTTCTTGTAAGAGGGGTTCAAACTCAGGAATTGTATGGAGCCTTTCCACGATGTCCTTTCGTACTCCATCCAGGATGATTTGGGGAGAGGAAGCAATGTCCCTGAGGGTTGATTTTGTCCCTTCCATCATAGGCCGAATAACACCAAAGTTCACATTGGAGGACTGGAAAACTTTAGAAAGCCTATTAAGGTGGGGTAAAACCATGTACAGCAGATGGGTAATCGCCAGAAATTCGTAGGTTGCTACATAGCGATGGAGCCCAACGGCCGTTGCATTGTCCCGTTCACTCCCTTCACGGCTAAGGCTCATGACAACAGCAGGGAGGGCACAGGGCAGTCTTAACTGCTTCAACTGCTCTTTGATGGCTTAACCAACGTACATCGCTGGCCTGTTTTAATTTCACTTCGGGCAGGTTGAGGATGTTTTCAATTTCTTTTAAACCACTCATTCGAACAGGAGATGATTCGTAAAAGTAATATAGTTGCGAGAGAGAGTTCTTAAATTTTTTCATTGAGGGGATAGCGTCTGCTGCTTGGGCTGCTGCTAGAGCTGTACAATGGGCAATGCAATGAATGTGGATGAGTTGTGGGCATAACTGCTTAAGTCGAGCTGCAACCCCATTTATGTCTTCCTACCATAACACTTGCTCCATCACTACCAAACGATGTCAGTTTTGTTAGGGGGAAACTGCACTTTTCACAAAGATCAGTAAGTGCTGCGGTTATGGTGTCAGCTTTGCCATTTGGTAAGTCCTGAAACTCTATAAAGCTGGTGTTACATTTTCCGTTCTCATCTACATACCGTACTTCCGTTACAAGTTGGCTTTTTACAGAAATGTCCATAGACTCATAGCATGTCAGCCCAAACACAGGAGAATTCGAAACACTTGTCTTGATATCTTCAAGTATGGCGTTGCCATTGATTCAAGAAATTCTTGCTTTATTTGATCACTGGTGTAATTTGCGTTTTTACTCAAATTTAAATTCTTCAAAGCAACACATCCCAAGTGATCAACAGCAAATGCTTTCAGGCTTTCTAGTTTCGTTGTGAAAGGTAGTTCCTCCTTTGTGATCCAATACAAGCATTTCATTGCACATATAATAGCTTCTTCCTGGGCTGAGATAACACCCTTAAAACAAGTTGTTATATCCCCTTTCCTTGCTGCAACAATTTTCATTTCTCTCTCAGCTTCCTCGGCTTTCTTGTGTGCAGCTGAACTCGAATGTTCCTTTGAGGCTTCCTCTCGCAGGCGAACACAAGGCACTTTGGTCCACGTGCCCTTCTTTCCGTGTGAACTATGCTTTTGGCATAATTTGCAAAACATCCCCCTTTCCGATTTCACAAGCCAACTTTCCCTCCCGATCAACCAAGTATCATTGAATGCAGTGGAATGTTTGCTTAATTTGCTTCCCACCGTGTTCGATGTTTCACCAATTTCACTGCTCTCCCCCGAATCCTGTTCAGTAGATTTAGTACGGCCAAGCCAAGCATCTAATGATCCAGCCTTTCTTTTTGCCATTTTCCTTTCCAGAAAACTTCCAACTGAAACACTTAATAATAATGTAGAAGTGTACCTTCAAAACGCGTCCGATACTACGATAATGATAGCCTGAAACTTTCTAATTTTATTCAATATACTGAGTGATGACACTATAAGCTGCTAACGAATGTAAGGATCAACTTTCACGAAGTTTTCTTTCTGACTAACCCATTTTTCACCTCAACTCTAATTCACTACTTGAAAAGAAACTCCGTTTTGTTTGGAATGTTCCACAGTATTATTATTTAAATTAAGTGATGTCAGCCTTTCGAAGTCATCCCGGTGCGCTAGACTGCAGTATATTTTACATGGTATAACGTCAAATTTTAACTTGCTGGCTTCAGCTGTTACCAGGAAAAAAATTCTGGTGAGGAGCGGCCTGTGTGTGGGGAGGGTTTCATGACTGATGATTCACTTCATAACTTATTTCATTCAGTGCAGATGTTGACAAACTATCTCCTTAAATTCATTGAAACATTGCGAAACTATTATTCTCGAGAGGGAGAGAACTCACCCCTTGAGTTGTTACAGATACAAGCATTTCTTCCTCCTGTGACACTTGCGGTTTGCTAACTACCTTAGTTTGTCATACTCTTTTAAATTCTTTGCCAATTGAAAGGAATTAGAGGGTCATATGTGACCACAATGGTTGTCACCATGTGCTAAACTTTAAACAGACACCGTAATTATCTCACCCAAGCATGGTACTGTATTTCCATATGTCAAGGAGTCAACAAAGAGCTATTTATCTATTTACGTCAGTTTGCACTTCTTATAAAGGTTCCGTAAGAGCTCTAAACTGCAAATGGACCCATCCTTCTTTACTTGAGAAGTAGTGACGGTCATTCTTACTGTAGACAAAAGCTACAACGTCAAAAAGAAATGATGTTTAACGCGTCAAAAAAAAAAATAAATAAATAAAAATAGTAACAAATTTAAACGTTCATGTAAAGACACATAGAAATCAATCTGGGGTGGGGACTTGAAAAATCACCCCGAAGCTAGCGAATGTGACTAAGAAAAATTTTACACCTAAGACATGTTGCACGTCTTCAGTCCTTTTGAGATGGATTTGGGATCGTAACAATGTAAAAGCGGAGTGTGGCTTAAACCTTATGGCAGGGGTCGGCATCCTACGGCCCACGGGTCAACAATCCGGCCCGCCGGTGTCAAGAATTCGGCGTGCGGAAAGCAGTAAAGTCGAGTGCAAAAATCAGTGTGCAATACTGGAGAGGGAGAATGCCTAGCCACGCATGTCTGTCAGTTTCAACTATCAAATTTCCGTACACGCCTTGCCTCCAGAGAACAAATAGCTCAAATTTTCCCTAAAGCTATGGATAAGTAAAATTGGTTGTGGTATCCAACCAGAACCAGAAACACTGTGCCAATAAATACACATAATATACAGACAAGGGGGGGGGGCACCTTCTGCACTGTGTACAATGACCGCTCTGTGATCGCGATTGAACGTGATAAGTGCATGAAGCCTGCCCGGGCCGTTGCAGTGTATTTGTTGGCCCGTGCCCGGAAGGTTGCCGACACCTGCCTTAGAGCAACTTTTAAAACTCCAAAGAAAAAACCAGTTAGAATATAAAAACAAAAACGAATTCAATTCATTTCATTTATTTTCCACAAAAATCATAAATAATAGGAGCAAATATAAAATAACAGAATGCATGGTTTTATAGACATCTCAGACTGATACCCCATAAGAAACCTTAGTACTGAGCTAAGTTTGATAAAAGTTTTAAATCACTCAGTGTTAACCCGAAATACAACAAAGGTTGTTCAATTCAAGCACTGTCCATAATAAATCAGTGATTCTTGTACAACCCACTAAAATACTTCTTTTCTAAATGAAGTTGCTGGCGGCCTATAATTTATACACCGTAATAAGTGCCTACTCCATACACAGACTCGATTAGAACACTTTTGAAAATGAACTGTAGATAAAAGGCTATTGGTGGGTGCAATAAGACTTTGCACATTGCAGTTGCACAACCTTTCAATGCACAAATATTATGTTACACTTTACGTAGAATGGCCCTCTCAAACCCACGGTACTGTACATGTACCATTGTGTATTAAACATCGTTGCATTGCCAAAGGCTTCCATACATTGAACATGTCTAACACATCGGAGGGTGGTCATTCGTGAGGCTTACAAAAGCTCCTGTACAAAACAACCAATCAACGTTGTGTTCATAGCTGTGCCATGCCCACTGCTTCCAAGCTACAAAAGTAAAGGAAACACAGGACTAGCGGCCTTGTGGGTTCCTTAATTCCGTACGTTGCGTTGTTGTGACCAATATCCAAACTATCGTGAGTAAAGTACAGTCGTATGTGCATGCTATGCAGGCTAGGCACTGTTTACACGAAGGGCTAGCCGGCCTACATTATGCAGAGTCGGGCCGCAAGAAAAGTAATTCTGTTTCGATTGTAGTGGGGCTGGTGTGAGCGAAATTAATCTCAAGTTTTTGTGATTATGTTTGCGTTGGTTTTAATGAAGTCTGTATGTTCTGGTAATGCTTTACAATTTATAACAATTTAAACTAGGAGCACAACTTTTCAAACAGGGTGGATAACTTTTCAAACTGGGCTGATAACTTTCAAACTGGGCGCTGAGAAGCGATATTAAATTCAAACCGGGCACACTGCCCGGTTAAAATGGGCTGGCTAGAACCCTGATATCCAAACCACAGCTGCCTCAACTAGGCCCCAGGTGCCCCAGCTAGACTGCAGCTGCCCCAGATAGGCTGCAGCTGCCTCAGGAAAGCTGCAGCTACTTCAGCAGACTGTGGTTGCCTCAGTCATGCTGTGTTGCTACAGTGCATATATTCATTAGCAGGATTCAGCTAAACTGCTTTTGTTATATGTCTATACTAAATGCAGCTACAGTACTGCAGTTTGGCTCAGGGACCTGTGACTTGGCTATTTTACATTGTACCTTTTTCATTTCAATTGTGTCATCATATTTACAAATGTGTATGGAATGTTGTCCTTTGTTTGACCATGTCCCCAGGGTCAAACCTGCATTTAGTATTTTAAAACTTGTGCAAAGTGATGACTTCTTTGGAAATCACCACAGTTGTAGAATTCTGATTTAGAAAGCTATACATGGGTTCTTCAACTTCTTTGTCACCCCCCCCCCCCACCCTCTCCCTTCCCACTAAAATTCCATCAAGGCAGTCATTCCAGTCACTTTTCCAATGCTGTAAGGCATGTACGTTAAATGAGTTGATCAAAGAAGAAAAGGCGTTTTGAAAAAAATGCTATTTGAAAATGATACACTCGCCTATTGTAAAACTAGCTTTAAGTGCTTTAGAAATTATGGGTGTAAATGTAATATGTTTTATACTGGTATTAATTTATCACTGGAAAATCATGCAAAGTGTTTATTTTGAAATGCTCACTTTTGCAGAAATTGCTTATCAAAATATGACAACATCAAATTGAGCAGGCAAAAAAAGGAGTTCCATAAGATAAATCTTACAAAGTACAATACTACGTGGTCCAAAATGTGGTATAAAACAATAGTTTAAATATTTTTGATTACAGCATTTGGAATCATTTCACATAAATGTGGTTTTACTGCATATACATGTAAAACAGAATAAGATAGCACCGTTTTGCATCTAGGCATTCTACCGATGTGAAGTTTTCTCTTAGAAGAACCTTTCTCATAGACCCCTCCCTACAGTCGGCTGGCTATCCTACATCCACAGTTTTAAGACATGGACTTTGAACTTTCTCATATTTGTGGTGCCCCCAAAATTGAGAAACACACAAAAAGCAAAGTACTGTAAGTACAGCAAAGCCTCTAGCAAAGTGTTCTCTAAGATACTGTAGACACCCTTGGTAAGATGGCCATGCAAGTTTGGCAAACCTGCTCCCCAGCATTAGGTAGAAAATCTTACCTAGGCCCATATTTAAGACTATTGCCTGGACTTTTCGACATGTTTGAATATGTACACATAGTAATGTCGTTAGGGTTTCGGATATACACATACTGTACGGTATGCATGTATGTAAAAGTACATGCGTACAGGTATGCATATGAATGCCTAGGTGCAGTATAAGGTTAGGGTCAGTTACATTGTATGTAGGTATGTGCATAAGTAGGAATGTGTGTATGTAGGTATACGGTATATGCCTACATACATAATTAAATATGCTATATGTATACCATAATAACCATATACGTATAAGCATAACCTTACAGTATCTTGAGACATTATGTTATGTATGATGTACATTTCTTGAGACACAAGTAACACTTAACAATTCAAAATGCAAGGATTTAGTGTCCCATTATGCTTTTATATTTTTAAAAATGATAGTTTGACATAGTTGTATTTTCCAAACACATTTATCACATTCATGCAAAGTTTTCAGTGAACACTTAAGACATATCTCCCTTGCTTTTTATGACCGCAAAATTTCTTCTTTAGAATGTGTGCTTTATGGGTATCTGTATGCTGGTACATATATGCTGGGAGAGAAGTGCTGTAAAAGATACCTGAATGCTGGTATGCTGGGAAGGTCCTTGTAAGGCAAACACATAATGCAATACTGTCTGTGAAACTTATTTGTTTACAAGCAATACAGGTAAAACGTACCATAAGATGCGACGTTTTCAGAAACGATAGTGTGAGAACATTTTATCATGTGCACTACGACTGCCGTGCATTGTTTAATACTTTTATGACAGGGTAATATTAGTGTCACAAAGCATATTATTGCATTTGAGATATATGCCAGCTGGGTGTAAAAATTGTAAACAGCATTTTTGATCCTATTATCATATAATGCTGGTAGTAACTGCTCTGTGAATTTCAGAAGGGTTGGGTGTCTTAAAAGTCTGACATCTCAAGTGATACTGTAGGATTGCACTGTACCAGCTGGAAGTCAGTTGCTTCATGGTGTGTCGCGTTGTTTGAATTACTGTTGTTAGTACAGTATTTTACTCGACAAAGAAAGTATCAGACTGATAGATTTTGTACATGTGCTTGTACAGTATGTCTGTGTTGTTGTGTATGTGTAAGTCAGTGTTTGTGACTCTTTGCTTGTTTTCAAACCTGGGTCATGGATGTCCCATATTAACAGGAAGAGCCCTACTGTTTTTGTGGAGGTCAGGAGTCATCTGGGGTCATAAGGGATCACATGCTGAAAACTTTGTTCAAGTGACATCTCAGTATATAGCAAACTTGTATAGATTTATTATTTAGTAGATGCATTAATAAGGTGAAAAGATGGTGAATACAGTATTGTTTTTGGTGGAGGTGAAATGTTGTTGGGGGTCACGTACTGTAAACATCAAACCATTAAGACATGACAAACATGATATATTTTAAGGTAGGAAGCTTGGATATATTTCAAATGGGTTCATTTGGTCTGTGGATGCATTATAGTGGGAAGATGGCCCCTGCAGTTCTTCATGGAGGTCAAAGCTCATCGAGGGTAACACAATTATTTTTTCAAAATGTCTTTACAACATTTGACTGAGAAGATATGGGATGTCATTGCATTATTTGGGATTGATCGTATCAGGGAGAAGGGTTGTAGCTACAACAATCAGCATGCAATGGAGACAACCCGTACTGGTTCTCTCAGACCCGTACTCTAAAACAAAGCCCTTCTGACCCTCACAAATTCCCACTTTTACGATACTGTTCATTAGTAAGCTAGGAATTAACTAGCAAATTTATGTCTGTCATCAGTTCTCAGCTTGTCTAAAAAACAATTCTCAAACAAAGGACTACTGCTAAAATAATAAACTGCGAAAAAATGACACAGGAACTACCATTTTCTGAAATAGGAAAATCATTTTTTTGTGCTGGAGTTTTTTTGTAACCTCAGCACCAATTGATTAATTCCTGTTCTTAGATAGACTACAAGGGCATTTGCATCCCACACGCAGGTCTCTCTGGGTACAACCCTGTCAGGGGTAGGCTAGTTTAGATGGGAGTTTTACATCCCAGTTTCTAACCAATTGGTTGAAGCTGGTTAAATTTAATGGTTCTACACCCCTAAAACACAATTCAGATGGAAGATAATTAGCAATCATACAGTCATGTTCCGGATCTTCTAAAATCAAGAACCTATTATTTGTCACTCCTGTTCAAACACTATTGACCAATGAGTGAAGCTGTCAAACTTGATTTACAAGCTCCCATTTCCTCTACCTATTGTTATGATCACTTAGTTAGATGGAGTTTTACGGCCCAGTTTCCAACCAGTTGGTTGAAGCCAAGCCAGCCATGCCCTTTTTCCCAGTTGTGGCTCACTGGCTTGTTTTCCCTAATCTGTTGCTTACGCTGAGCGTCAAGCACAATGGCAAAAGGTTCTGTTTTAATAGTCTTTGCTTATCAATATAACTGGCTATTCCTTAGAACAAAGTTTAAAAAGTAAAATAATAATACAACATAAAAAAAAAAAAAAAATGGACCAGATTTCAAATTGAAAACTGCTGTAGTGTGTTCAGCTTTTTACAGTACAGTTTGTGACAGAACTGGTTGAATATGTAAAAAATATAGATCAACTGAATGCAGTTATTGACATGTTTACATAGTGCTTGACCCATATCAGATTATATAAATATCAAAGTGTTTACATTACAGTTGTAAGTTTGACTTCTTAGTGGATGGTGTTTGTATCAATATTAAATGTCAACAGTTTAATTGCAATTTGAAATCATCGTTACTGTAAATGCTGTCTGCAGACAGTATTGTACATTGTAAGATGATTAAGAGGCAAAACCTTCTTACCCTTAGCTGCCCAAGAGCTGTGGCCCCACTAGATATGTCACAAAAATATGTGACAAAATGTTGTTGTAGCACCTGCAGAATTGAGCAGGTGGAAATTATGAATGCAATAGTATGTGTGTCCAGCAGTGATGATTGAACTCAGTTAAATGCAGTGTTTGTAATGTTTACATAACGCTTGTTGCATATCAGATTACATAAATATATCAGTGTTTACATTGCAGCTGAATTGGTGACTCAACTGTCAATGGTGCTTATACTGAGTTGAATGTCAACATTTGGATCACCACTTCAAAAATTATCAGTTAATGCTGACTGAGAGTATTGCACACTGAGAGAAGATTCAAGACAACTCATTTCCCCACCCTTACTGTGCATTGCCCTTACCTCCTGTTTGCATACTGTTTGTAATTCCTACTTATAGTACCTGCAGTCTCTGGCAAGCTTGTTGCTAGTACTTTGAGAGTGGGCCACCTCTTAAGCTAGCCGCACACTTACACAACTTTGCACACCGCAACTCAGCTTGATCGTTGGATCTCCAACAGTTGTGTAATGTGCGTTAGTTTATGACTGCGATTAGCAGTTGCAAGACCATTTTTAAGTCGTGCCAACTTCAACCAAAGAAGAACCAACATGTTGGATTTTCCCGACTAAAGTTGGTGCGACTTAAAACTGGTGTTAGCAGTGCCAATCACAGTTGAAGCAATGAGTTGAGTTGAGTTGCGGTTGAGTTGAGTTGCGGGGTACAAAGTCGTGAAATGTGCGGCTAGCATTATAGAGGGCGCTGTAATGATTTGTCTAAGTTCCTCTTTGTCCCGGCCCAAAACATTCTCATTCAATAAGACGACTTGTCTGGTTTTCTCCATTTTCAAGTTTCAACTGACCATTTTGATCATCCTAAAAATAGTGGCCTCCAGCTGCTTTCAGCACCATGGAGACATGGTAGTGAGGATTCTCGATGATTATCCTCTCCTTGTTTGTGCATTTTCTACAGTGAATCCCTTTTCCACTTAGCTTCAAGTAATAACTGTTTAACTAATCAGTTGCTCAGGACTAACTAAATTCATCACTCTCAAACCATTGCTTACAGTATCTTGGGAACAAAACTTGTGGAAGCCCCTTGTCCCTTAGCAGTATTGGAGCTACCACACATACAACGGTCTCAAGGGACAGTAAATGACCTTTACTAAAATTTTGCACACAGCAGCTGTGCACCCACTTGTCTAAATAAAAACCTGTCAGTGATAGTGCCGTTTATATGTAAGAAAAGTTGGGCGTGAAATAAAACTAAAGGAAAAAGCGGAAATAGTGACAGTTTAATTTGTTTTGAAAACTTGACTAGATAGAGGTGAATCAGCATGCTGTTGCATAGATGATCATATCTGAATGTTTATCTTATATGCATATTTGAGACATCTGTTTTTCTATGTTCAGTGTTATTTTAATTCATGATGCTTAAAATTCAACTGCCAAAACTGCAATAAAGGAAACACTTCAATTAAGAACTTAATAACTGTGTTTCAGCAACATTTTCAGAAATACAGGACTGTATATTCTTCAAATCATATTACTGTGTGTGGAAATCTTCGATTCATCACTTTGCTGAGGAGTACTATGTTGTACTGCAGGGGTTGAAATATATTTGAATTAAGTAAAACTGCTCTGTGTTGACTACATTGCTCTTTTGGACAGGGCGTGGTAGAGATTGCCGACAGTATTTCTGGCCTGTCGTAAGTGATTAAAGGGAAGGATTTGCACTGTATTCAAACTGTATCAGAATTCGAACTTCAACTTGCACCATATTTGAAACTTTATTCCAGTTTCAGCTTTCTATCTTTTTGACACTATATAATACATTCATGTTGTTCTGTCATTGAATCATATATGAGGTAACTTCTATCTAAATACACTAACACATCGTGTCGGTTTGTTGCGCTCGGTCTCTTTTAACTTTTTCTTTGTATTACATTTAGCTCATTTGTAACACACGTTCTGCAAATAATTATTGTAAAGGAAATTCTCTCAGATTAAGAAGACAATTAATAGCTACTGTACAGTAGAACAGAACCTGAAAAACATTCATTTTGCAATATTCACGTAGCTGATTTAGAATTTGCTCAACTATTGAAACTTCTTGGTTTCAACTTGTATTAGGAACCTGGCTATTCCATCCTCTCTTCATGCCAATATTTTCAGAATGACCAGAAATTATTTAGAGCCTAGAAAAAAATGCAATGTGTGCAAAGAATTATAAAGAGTAAGGCTGATGGACTTGGTTATGTCCAACTAAATCAGACCATCACTTGACTATTCAGATTTGTCTGAACCTTCCTGCTAAAAACTTCTTTTATGTTTGCTTATGTCTAGATATTTAGTAGAATTTACCCACCTTTTCATTTTGCAGTTGATTTTCACCCAATCATTACGGTAAATCTAGCTGACTCTCTGAACACATTCATTTATATACAGTAACTAACTTGATCAATTGTTGCAATGTAAATTTAATATACATAAACAGGTGGTATATGGGGCAGAGTTGGGGAAGTACTGCAGTATCCTGTTTAAGTTTCATTGCAAAGTTTACAAAATGTGAACAGATTTATGGACCAGAAGCTACTGTGGAATAATGTAAACCTGTCTGTTTCTTTACAGATCACCTTCAGAGCTGTGGAATGATATCAGTGATGTGAACCATGGCAATGAGACCAAAAATTCAGACCCTGACTTACAGGATGAAGCTTCCATGAGTAGGACATCATCTGAAAGCTGTCATTCATCTCATAACATTGTTATGTTAAAAACCCATAAATGTAGCAGTTCCACTCTTCAAAATATTTTGCTTCGTCATGCAGAGACTCATAATTTGAGTGTTGCCATACCCAAGGGTGGGGTCTATTTCACCACCAATGCCCCATTTAACAGAAAGCACATTTTCATGGATAATGGATACCGGAAGTACAACATCATGGCCAGTCACATGAAATTTTATAGTGGGAGTAGAAAAGGTGAGATTCTACCATTTGTCTGTCTGTATGTCTGTTTATCAGTGTCTTTCTCTCTTTCCCTCTGCCTTACTGACTTTGCCTGATTTCTGACTGCCTGTGTGCTTGTCAGACTGACTGCCTGTGTGCTTGTTTGCCTGCCTGTCTTTCTGCTTGTGTGTCTGTTTGTCAGTGTCTGACTGTCTCACTGCCTGACTGACTGACTGTCTCTGCCTGATTTATGACCTACTGTCCCTCTGTTTGTCTGTCTGACTGTCACTCTGTGTGTCTCACTAATTTTTAGTCTATATGCCCGACTGACTTTTAGTCTGTTTGTGTGTCAGTTTATCTTACTCTCTGTCTGTTTGTCTGACTGACTGTCTGTGTGTGTTTGTCCGTGCAACTGAATGATTGGGTCTCTAATCAACAATGATTGACAGGATGTTACCTGCAGGTGCTTTCTTTCTCAAAGTCAATGAGTCTAATAAAATCATGTCAAAGGCTTAATAATTGGGGTATTAGCAGAAGAAGGTAAGTCTTACAGTAGGTCATTTTGTTCAATGAGAGGTCAAACAGTGCATTGATGCAAAAGTTCTACAACACCAAAGTGTCACATCAAGTCTTATCCAATTTTATGCTATTACTTCATTAAAGTAAAAGTGTGAATAAAATCTCAAAAAATACATACCTGTACAGGTGTGACTTGTAGAATCTTTCGTTAATTTGCTTTGGAAACTTGCCATATTGTATATACCTGCTTGATGTATGTGTTATAATAATGTTGGCACAGTAAATGTGTGCACAGTTTTTACAATAGGTAGAAATTAGGACAAATTTTCTCTTGCAAAACTTGTAATTTTGGGGTATTTAAACAGCTGTGCTCGTTTTGTTTTTTTGTTTTGAAAGTGTGGAAGAAGTATTTTGAGCCTGCTTGGTTTGATTAAAAATTGACTTTTTTCCCTTCAGTGATCAAAGATGTGATGGCCCGTGATACAAAGTACATAACAATATTGCGAAACCCAGCTGAGCAGTATGAAAGCATGTACACCTACTATGGATGGAAGGGTCGCTTCAAGGTTGGTCTGCGGACATTCTTAGTTCAACCAGAAGCATACTTTGTAAAAGAACCGCCCCATGTGCTTTATGCAGGTCGGAACCCCATGTGCTATGATAATGGTCTGGATGCACGCAGCATGGAACCAGGGTCTCCAGAGTTGATGCCATTTATTTCGAACATGGCAAATTGGTTTGACTTGGTTCTCATTACAGAATATTTAGATGAATCTCTCATACTTCTAAAGGATCTCATGTGTTGGACCCTTGAGGATGTAGTATATTTTACTCAAAATGCAAGGCACAAAGATTCTATCTTTGAATTATCAGGGATACAGAAAGAGGCAGTTAGAAAGTGGAATTGGGCAGACACTCTGCTCTACAGTTTCTTTAATGCTACCTTATGGCAGAAGATTGATGTATATGGTAAAGAGCGCATGTCTGAAGAAGTCGCTGCATTGCAGTCTCTAAAGGCAAAGTTTGCAGAAGATTGCATTGAGAGGACAATGTCATATGGAGATGAGAGGGTATATTACCCTGGAGGTTTAAAAGTCAACAGCTTTAAATTAAATCCCAATGCAAAACATAAACATTTATGCGAACAAATGACTACACCTGAAATAGAATACCTGAAGAAGATGAGAGTAGCTCAGGCTGAACAATTTGGGAGAGAAAAAAGGGCTGTGTATGTGCAAAATGAACCATCAAAAGTTGAAATGTTTGAAAAAACAAAACAAGCATCTACTGTAAACATTGATGCAACAAGTGGGGAGAATGTAAAAAGGATCAACATGTCTAGTCTTTGGTCCAACGAAGTATCGACACTCCAGGCAGGGGAGAAAGACACTGATGAGACTGCCTACATTAATGATGCAAATGGAAGTTCCATTGGTGCTGCAGGGTCAGCAGCTTCATGCCAACCACTTGATAACGTTGCCATGATTAAGACACACAAATGCAGTAGCTCCACTCTTCAAAATATTCTCTTACGAAGGGCAGAAGACAAAGAGTTAAAGATAGCTCTACCAAAGGACGGTGTATACTTTAGCAATGCATACGTTTTTGATAGGAGATTCATTTTCATGGATAAGGGGAAACAGAAGTACAATGTTATGGCCAGTCACATGAAGCTAAAAGTGGCCAAATTCCCAGGTGAGATTAGACCTTCACAATTTTTTTTTTCCCTTAGTTGCTCATCAGCTAGTAGCCTGCTCTAGGCAGGCTATTGTGTTTGCATTTCAACTACTAAATTCAAAAATCAAAAACCTTTTTTTGCTACTATAAGTAATACTATTTGAGTCTTTCAATGGCTTCACTGCTGAGAAGTTGACATTTCCAACTAAGTTACATGGCATACTTACGGTATACAATAGCTTGCCAACTTTCTGTCGAATCTCATTTACGACTACCAAAGATGACGTCACGACAAAAATTAAAATACTGAATTATATCTCGCGTAATAGATAATATATGTACATTGAAGGTACAGCTTGGTACACATTTTCCACGAACAAAAGCTAATTAGGTTGTTCGCCGTTCGTTGTATCAGTTGAATGTACAAAAATACACTATTCATACTTGTTTCGTGCACCACGTGACCATCTCATGTTTACTAATTCTTCCCTCAAAACACGGAATTCCTGTAAGTGGAAACTGGGAGAAGGTTTGCAGACTCTGTATATTATACTGTTTAGAGACCTGGGTGTATTATGATTTTGAGAGAGCACCATCTTTAGGCTACTACAGAGTCTGCTCTGCAGGCTTATCAGCTAGCAGTATCTAAACCTTTAGTGCCCTTACCGGTTGGAATATCACCTGCTGACCCCAAGGTCGTCAATGTTTGTCAGGTTAGGTTAGAGTAGGTTAGATGGAATTATACAGCCCAATTTCTAACCAACTGGTTCAAGTCTAGCCGGCCACCGTTTTTTTTTTCATTTGAGGCTCACTGGCTTGTTTTTCCTACTCCATTGCTTATGATGAGTGCCAAGCACAAGGGTAGTAGGTTTCCTTTTGAAAGTCTTTGGTATGACCCAGCCGGGACATGAAATCCTGACCTCTCTCAATATTTGTAACATTTGCAGAGATGCCAATCCTCCCTGATTCTCAGTGAGGCATCCTGAAAATTCAAGGATTTTTGTCCATTCCAGGTAGCAAATGTGACAACCTTCCTGATTCAAGAAAGTTTTTCCCTAATTATGTTCCATGTAATTCCAAAAAACCTCCCTGATTCTTGTGTGAAACCTCCATGATTTCTGGATGTAAATGTTGGCATCTCTGCATTTGACTCCCCACTCTCTGCAGGTCAGATGGTGCATGGTACAAGTGATAAGTGCAAAAGCCCTTGTCTGCTGTGCAGTGACAGCTCTACAGGGAGAGGGAAAAAGAGAGAGTATATGCTCTTTAGATTTTGTCCTTGACCCCTCACTTGCCCCCCCCCTTCCACCAAGTTAGGTCACTTTGGAGTTGGGTTAAGCAAAAAAAAATACAAAATAATGAATCTCTCCTGAGAGTTCATTTTTCATCCAGATGTAGGCTAAAATCTCAGAGCGTCTGTGGACTTTGCCCCTGGACTCCCATCCCCAGGGACAGGCTCTTTGGGCTCAGTTTCACTCTGCACCCAATTATTTTTTCCCCCAACATTATCCTTTGCCATAAAAGTGCCCCCTCCCATTTTGACATTTATATCTTCTTGGCCACTTTTTATGTCTTTGAACTTCTGAAGATGAGACTTAAAAGCCCAGTTCTCTCACCCCAAACAGTACCAATTCTCCTAACTTTCTTACCTAAGCCCCTCCCACAACTGTCTGAAATTCATCCTCATCCAGATACAATCTCAGTTTATTGCTTCAAGGTGAGTATAGGAAAACTCAATTTATATAATCAAAACACTCTCAGTACCATTCATGCTGATTAATATAAGCTTTTGTACTCTGCATTGTTCGAATTAGCTGTCAATCAAAGAGCTGAGCCAATCAAGAATTTAGGTACCCCCGTACCAAAACTATAGTTTGGGGTGAGAGGTTTGGCCCTTTAACTTTGGTAGTACAGTACAGTTTTTAATAGGGTGCTTGCTGAAGTAAATAACACTTGGCCCAAATCTCCGTGTTGTCTTGGGGTTGTAGAATATGCCAACATTATTCTCACCCTGTCATAAGTGGGGACTAAAGGAAAGGACTTGGAATAGTATTTGAAATGGGGATTGAACTTCACTTACTTTGAGTTGCCTTTTTTATTCAGCTGACACTTTGTAGCTCATTCATACTAGTTTACTGTAAATCCCATCTAGCTTGTCCTGAACTGCCAGGCATAGCATTTGTAGAAGTCTGGTTGAGATTAGCTAACATTTATTGATATTTTTTAAGCAGATTTGGGTAAGGGACTGCAATTGTAAGCTCATTAGCAGCGCTGATAAATAATTCAATTGAAACAACTGCACACAGAATACAGGGGGTGCCTTGAATGCCGACCCTTTTGTGGCAGCCCTAATTACTACTGTGTATTAAAAGTTTACAATAGTTTGGAGAGAGTGAGAATCAATTCTGCAGCTAAAACTGTTTTGTCTTCCCAGAAGATATTTGTTTCCCCACCCCTTTCAGTGCCTTATCTTCCCACAGGACTATCGAAACCAGGCTTCCATAAATTCATTTCTTATTACTTGTCCATCATGCTAGAGATTCCCAAAGTCTACTTGTCCGCATGAATATGCACTGAGTCCATATCTAATTATCTAGTACTATCCATTGAAATAAAATAAAATAAATAAATGTATGAGTAAGAGCCTTAAGTTTCATCAAATTAGACAAAACGCTTTGTGATTCAGTTTGTTATACTGTATATAATACATTCAAAATTCACTTCATTTTTTTCCATGTCAAGTCATTATAGTGAGTTCTTTCAGTGTTGTACCTACTCAGACTGGGTTTATAGCTCATTCTTGTCCCTTGTTTTTCTATTATTTTACAGTCATTCGTAGCGTTATGGAGACTGGGGCCAAATACATTACGATATTGCGGAATCCAGCTGACCAATATGAAAGTATGTACACATATTATGGATGGCAAGGGCGCTTCAAAGCGCAACTCCATACTTTCCTGCAACACCCCGGAAAGTATTTTTGGCATGAGCCTTCTTTCACTCCACAGGCTGGTCGTAATCCCATGTGTTACGATAATGGCCTCGATGCACGTTATATGAAGCCTGGGGATGCAAGTGTCACTCAATTTATTTCCACGCTGGATGAATGGTTCGACCTGGTCCTCATCGCCGACTATTTTGATGAGTCCCTTATATTATTAAAAGATCTGATGTGTTGGAACTTGGCTGACATTGTATACCTGAAACAAAATGCCAGAAGTCAACAATCAGTCGATAGGTTATCAGAAAAGGAAAAAGTGCAAATAATGGAATGGAATTGGGCAGACACGAAACTGTATCAGTTCTTTAACAGGACTCTTTGGAAGAAAATTGATGCATATGGAAGAGAAAGGATGAATAGAGAAGTACAAGAATTGAGAGAGATGAATAAAGACCTATCTGATGATTGCATCGGTAAAACTCTTCATCAGGGAGACAGCAGGGTCTGGTATCCACCAGGTATAAAGGTTGATAGCTTTCAAATGAATCCTAATGCTAAGAATCCTCATTTGTGTAGTCGAACGACAATGCCAGAACTTAAATTCCTAGATATCTTAAGAGAGAGGCAAGTTCATCATAGGTGATAAAAGTGACAAGTTAACATTGTTTCTTGTTCTCATGGTAACCTTAAATTAAATTTGGCATTTAGCTGTCTCGGTAAGGAGGCCACTACAGAAAGAGGCACTCTTGATTTTAATTTGAAATCTTTCGTGTGTGACGGGGATAATTTTCACACATAATATATTGCGATTTGTAAATAAATTAGTACATTATTTATCAAAAAAATGCAAACAAATTTATGCAAATACTGTAGAATGATGGTTCTTTTGAAACGAAGATTACTGATGTGAAATATCGAATAGTTTGTTCAACAGATTTTTCAAATTTTTAAATGATGCAATACTCATACTGTACCTCTATTTCCATGGCCTGAGTTTACTGAGCATTGTTTCACTAGATAGGAATCTTGCTAGAACAAGGTTCACTTGACCAAAGAGCCAAACTTTTAACACAGTCCAATCCTTACCTCTAACTAGGGGTAGTTCTGTGAGGGTTTTGGCTGTTTTGGGCTTGCCTAGCTCCCCTCCCCCACCAAAAAATAAAAATAAGAGGTGTGTACAACTCTGTAAAGACTGACATTGTACACATATACTCAGAGAAGATACAGAAAGTATGCTGTATCACTCATAAAATTATGTCTACAGGTCACAGCCCCCTCCTCCTCCTTCCCCCTCCCCCCCAAAAAGTTTTTTTTACCAATGTTCAGAAAGTATACATCATCAGTGCAATGAGCACCTGTGACCTTGCTTGATTAAAACAAAAACTGCAGAACCCTACAATTTGAGGTGGTGGAAATATAAACAACAACCCTCCCTGAGTTAACTCACATTCCCATGTTACTGGAGTGCCTGGTAAAATGATGTTACATTGAATGCCAGTACACGAGACCATAGTCTGTATGGTGCAATATTATGTAACATTATTTTATGTAATTTTGATACAATTTTAGCAAAACTCGCAACGAAAATTGATTTTTGGAAAAGTAGTAAATTGTGATGTGGTTTTAAAATATGTGGTCTTGTTTATTCCATACATTTATGTTTTCAATGCAGGTTTGTTACAAATCAGGGTGTTTGAAACAATTCCTTCCACTTTCTTTGAAAATCATACACGAAACTAGTTGCTTTATTATGCATATAAATTTTTATTGGTTTATTTAGGGCGACATTCACTTTTGTCAAAATTTGTTACTGTACTGGCTCCGACTTTACCTCACATAGTAATGAGAGATACTTTACTGCTCGGTCATTAATTTACATGCTTCTTAGATCTGCAAACCATTGTGTATCTTGTATTGGGGTACATATCAGGTCCATAGCCAGATCCATGCCATCCGCAAAAGTGGGTGTGGTAGCAAGCAGACAAAAGAAGCATCAACCCCACTAAAAGGAACATGGAACCCCTCCCGAGGACCAAAAGTTTTCCATTACCGTAACACATTTAGTGAACATTATTCTCTTACCTTAATACATTTATTGAGCATTATCCTTATAAAAATATCTTGCATGTTTCACTTCTTTGGTCCGACTAGGACATCCAACTTTCAATCCAGAGGTTGTAGAGTTTGACTCCTGGCAAGGCCATACTGGAGACTTTAAAATCAGAACCTACTGCCATTGTGCTTGGCATTCAGCATAATTAGCAATGGAGTAGGGAAAACAAGCCAGTGAGCCACAACTGGAATAAAGGCTGTGGCTGTCTCTACTTAAACTCATCGGTTAAAAAATGTGGCATAAAACTTGCTTATACAGTATCTTACTATTAGTTTTGGCTGTATTTGTTGAAACTTAATGGTACAGTACTGTAAGATAGATATATATATATATGTATGTATATATGTATATATATATATATATGTATATATATATATATATATATATATAATATATATATATATATATATATATATATACGCTAATTCCCACCTTAGGGGGAAATTGTTATATCTGCGCGTACATAGGGCGAAAAAATAACAATAAAATACATAAGGAAAAGAGTTCGCCCTAACGTCTAAAAATATAAACAACGTTATTTCAATGGCCAGCCATCCGTTCGTGTTAACAGCTAGGTGTCCGTAAATTTGACAACTTTGAAGTAATTGCATTTACTTTGTAAATCTAGGAGGGCGTCCTTGTCCGTTTACGTATTCGTATAGAAAAAGTGTGTAGAAACGTTAAGGAGAAACTTATATTTCGCCCCCAAAAATTTTTACCTTAAGGTCGACTTTTCAACAACAACTTTCCCCCTAAGTGCCGAATTAGTGAAATATATATATATATATATATATGCTATTTCTTGTTTGGTCACTGTACATTGATTGTGTGCAATTCATTGCTGTTGGAAACAGTTTAGTGGATACAAAAATTTTCCTCTGTAATTTTGTTCCATTATCAGCTAATAATTTAATCATACATTTTAGGAGCAATTTGAAGCCAACCTTAATCCATCTGGATATAGGCAAATCCGGACAGCAAGTGATGGTCTGATTTTAGTTGGCCATAACTGGGGTCCATCACCTTTCAATCTTTCAATTGCCTGTATTATGGATGGTAACACACTAAAATTGTACATCGATTCTTTCAATTTCACAGAAAATAAGGGTTTCAAATTCATGTAGACAGTAAGTGAAGGGGATTTAAGGTTGGTGGACCCCACTAATGGCGACCTGCAGTCACTAAACACGAGGGCTAATCAGATTCGTCTACTGACTTATCCAGGAAGAAATCAAGTGGAACTCACATTTGGTCAGATTAATTTCAGCTATAAAAGGGGCAGGCTGTATTTTTGTACTGGAAATCTTATATTTTATGAGACCTGTTCCATGGATGGCTTATGACTATTCAAAACCTGATCATGCCATGATGTATTCACTAGTAGACACCCTGAGGCAATTGCATTTTTGAAGGGGGGGGGGACTTATTTGATAGAAATTTTTAATAAGAAAAAATAAGTCATTGCTAAGACCTAAGTTTCTCCAAACAAGCTACAAATTTCTAAGATGAAGGGGTGAGGGATACAGTATTTTGCTATCCATGCCACCTCAGTCCAGACTTCCTTTTTTCAGATTAAATGTAACCTTTGTTGTTCTAGTTCCCTTGTTTTTTTTTATAATGATAAACCAAATCACCCTTGACTAATCTTCCTTGGCAAATGACCAGTGCAGAACTGCTTTGCCTTTCAAAACTGGAAGGAGAAGCTTTATATTAAATCAGGAGTATTTATTAGAGAATATGCAGTAGGCAGATTTAGTGGAGGGTTATACACTTTGTGTTAGGGCTGTGAACGTTTAGCAAATAACTAAACGATTACCTCAAAATTTTGCGATCGTTTAGCGATTAATCACGATTACTTCATCACAAAAAAAATAATAATTTCAGTGTGTAGTGATTGACACTGAATGTAATGCAGAAATAAAAGTAGTTGATATCTTGCATGGTAAAATAAAATTATTCTGAAACTTTTAAGCTCACAAGATTCAAATATACCCAGAATGTTCCATATAACAAAAACCAGGGATCATCAGAGTATACAAATGGTTAAAAAAAACTGTCAAAAACAGGTTTGTAGCTTTGTAAGAAATGTTTATTCCATGTGTGATCGTTCAGCGATTAATCCCTTCATGTTCACTGCCCTACTTTGTGTACATCAAATATTGAATATAGACAACTGTTTTGCAACATTACAACACTGAAGGTATTCAAGCTTGTGTGTTGGTTAGATTTTAAAAAATTCATTTTAGTGCAATGCAAGGTTGTATCAGCTGATGGATGGTGCTCATCTATCAATAAGCCTGTTAGATTTGTAGATTTATGGCTCATGTAGATTTTGTACCATTGAGATAAAACAACTTTTATCGGTGGTTTAATGTAGGGCGCATTTAACCCCTTGGATTTTTCTTTCTCTCCCCCCCCCCCCCCCCAGTAGAGTGGGGAGTGGTAGAAGCTGATAGATTGTCAGTGTGATTTGACAGTTGACTGGGACATACTCACTGGAGTGTACCAGATACACAGCCAGAAATTCTATGGTTCAGATGATGCTTATTAGGGGGATTATACAGGGAATAAATTCAACAAATTTCAATATGCAGACAATTTAAACCATTTGTCACTAGCAAAAAGTAGTATAGAATTTGGAAAATTATGATTTCCAAAGAAATGTGCCCAGAGGTAGTAATGCCCAGAGGAAAATCTGACACTAGCTGCATGGGACATGTTTTTTTTATTTACAGTTTTTCAGTTTTCGGTTTTAAGCTAATGTAGATTTACGCACATTACAGTATCAACTGTAAGAGGCACCATAGGGGTAGGAGGCGGGGTTGGAGGAGGGGCACTTGCCTTTCCAATTTAGGCAGAAAAAGTTGGTCTATAGGGGCAAAACATGGGCAAAACATGATAAGGGTGACAATATTCGGGCACAAAATGCTCTTGGCCCTCATAGAAAATAACACCTGTATGCCTATGAGAGGCACCCTCTGATGTGTGTCATGTTTGTCAGAGTTGTGACATGGGCGTGTCAAAGAAACTCTATACAGTGGGTTCATAGAGGTGTGTTGTATTCTACTAGGATGTGTGTCAGAGTCTATGAAATGTAGGGTCAATTGCATGACATTGCATCAATGCACAAATTTGTTTAATGCTCTTAAAGCCCACATACATGATCAATTTTATTATCAATTAATTGATGTCAATTGATCCATTTCAATTAATTGATGCTCCTCATACATGAGCAACTTTTTTTACAATTGTAGTGTCAATTTTCATTCTGATCAAAATCTTTGAAGTAAAAGAGTCTATCGAAATTTAGCTCTTGCCCTGGCGGGTTACTTCCTACTGGAAACACTGAAAAAAAGAGGGAGTGGTAGAAAAAGAATAATGAACCATTAATTAATTTCAAAGGAACTTTTATCCATAAATAACTGCTTCAATGAAATTGTTTCAGTTCATTCCCTGTCGATTCTCCCCACCCACACACACTGTCATTTTTCTGTCAATTAACTTGATATCAAGTAATTGATGACAAAATGGATGGAGTATGGGGAGCCTTAATAGTTACTGAAAATTGACAGACCTTTCGGAGGTCAGGGGGTGTGTGTCAAACATTTTTTTAAGTGCCTTGTTGGGAAGGACATTGAAGTTAACATTCCTACAGTTGCAATTGTCCAGGAATAAACAGGGTATTGAAGATAAAAAATAAGAAAAGGATTTTGGGACAATCAGCCTAGGAGTTTAGAGGGACCTTGTTGACAACTGGGGTGATTGTTCTTTTGATTTAAGAAACCTGTTTTTGGAAATACTGTTTCTTGATTTAGGAATAGAGTATTGCCTAATGGATTAAGTGGACACATGTACCAAAGTTTTTTTTCCCCGTCTTACTTTCATGTGAAATCTTTGTTGAAGGGGCATTGAATCAATATTGAAATCATAACAAAGTGCTAGAGATACTCTCATATCAGGCACAGATCCAGACATTCCAAAAAGGGGATGGGGGCTGACTTACGAAAAAGCATCAAAGTGAGGGATTTGCACTGCAAATTTTCCGTATGTTTTTTTGTGGATCTGCTGAAAAAGGGAGGGCTGAGGCCTAAAAAGCCCCCCTTGGATCCTGGCCTGCACATGACAGTGCTTTATAATTGGCATTATACGTCCAGTTTCCTATCCAATAGTTCCCCAAAATCTTTTAATATGCATTTTTTAGTACTCCAGCTAATACAACAAATGTGTTTTTTTTTATTTTTGTAAACCAGAATGAATCATTGATTTCTCATACTTTGTACCAAATACAGTATGTCGCAGATAGTTTTATGTTTCTTAGTACGCACATACCAAATGCAGCTCTCAGCAACATTTTTGGCAGATATTTGTAAGGAAAGGACATTATGCATTACAGATTGCAACTCTGTTTATTAAGTAAACCAAAAATTAACAATTTGTGTGCTCTCAGGATTTTACTGTTTTGTTGGTTTCATTATCTATGTCAAGGGAATTATTGTGTTCTTAGTATAAAAGTGTCCATGTGGACAATTGGTGTGATTCTTTTGCTTTTGTTATAGTAGATGTCTTCAAGCATCTTATACTGAGACAAGCTTTGAATTTTATGGAAGCTTGCTTACAAAACTATGGCAACATAAATTGTTCTGTATGTATCACCTTGATACCTCTATTGTCTTAATACATTATTTTAAAACTTCCATGTTTGTTTTCTTTTTTTTTTGTTGAACCACTGATTTGGCTAGGATTTGGGGTTCTTTTTTCTTGTTGGAGGGGTTATCAACTGCTGGCCCTGATGGCTGGCTTTTGCAGGGTAAATGTTCTCCTGCACCTCGCCTATAAGAAATTTTGGAATATTTAGGCACCCACTGGATGTAATCTGGTGCAATATTTAGCATCGTTTGGAGTCATTTTTGGTTCCATTACAAAAAAGTTTTTCATTAGAATTTGATTGGAGGTGGTGCCCCATTTCTGGCTACATCAGTGTGTAGGACACTGACAGTGTTCTTTATAGTTAGATAAACACTTTATAGTTAGATCAGATTTAAGGACACACCAGCATGTATGTAGTGTCATACTGTTCAAATACTGTTCAAGTCCCCCTGTTTATTTTTGCACAGTCCTTGTATTGGTGATCTCTTTGACTAATTAATACCGAGTGAATACTGAAAACTCGGTGTTTCATGTAACACCTTTTTTTTTTTTTTTTTCTTTTAATTTCGCTTCAGAATCATGGAGTATTTCACATGAAATACTGAGCAGTGTAATGTTGAATTAAAGTCTAAAGGAATAATCTCAATCATTCAGTTGGCTAGCAACCTGACTGGAAGTTGTACATCAAAATCTTATTTGTAATTCTCAGACTTGTGTAACTGCAAAGCATTATTAAAACTATTGCATCCCCAGCAAGCCTGACGTATAACTGTTCCTTTTTAAAGTTTGTACGGGGTAAGAGCTATTTAAGGCCACCCTTAACATGTAATGCCAGATGCCCCTTTTTGTTATGTTTAGTTTTTATTGTTCTTCTGCTCTTAAAGGAAAAATGGGGTCACTCCAGCTCGATTTTATATGGTAGACTCTCCTGTTTCATGATTGGCTCTTGATAGAGGATCATGTGACAATATTTGTCCTTAGTTATGACATTTACATAGTGGTAACCAGTGTTGTAACAAGTCACGACTCGAGTCACTTCCTCTCAAAATGATAGTGACTCGATAGAATTCAGAAGTAATTTCCCCATTGAAATAGTACAGTGACTTCAGTCAATGACTCGACTCGAGTCACTTAAAAGTTTGAAAACTGGTGACTCAAGTCACTAATCTAGTGACTCGATAACAACACGTATGGTAACTGATTGGTTTACTGTGAACTGAATATTGAATGCAGTAAATATTGAAGTCCTAAAATATTATGCAAGTTAGTTTAAAGAGATGTGCAAAGGAAACCGTGACTGAAAATGAAACTGTTACTTTAAGATTAGAGCGACTGCTCTTGCCCTTTAAAAATAAGGGTTGTGCACTTGAAGTACACATAAAGTATAAAATTTTAAAGGGCCAGTATACAAAGCTTGTGAATTCAAGTCCAAAAGTTCAGGGCATTATGAGATGAGATATAAAATGTTAAATATGTGCATATTCTCAATTAAAAATGATAGATCGGATAATAGTTTGTGACGTCATTCTTGTTGGTTCTCAAAATACCATCTTTTTCACTTTGTTTCTCTTTGAAACCCACTGCACCTTGTGCCAAAATTGGAATCCTGGCATAGGTTGTCTTGACAATACATGTTATGTAAAGGAAAATAGTTGAAATTTCATGGTAACATAATCTATTCAACAAGAAAAATTGGACAATGGCCCACCCTCTCTCATATCATTTTTCCTGCTTTGTAGCTTGTGACGTAACAGACAGCTTTTTGGGTTGGGGGGGGGGGAGGAGGAGGGGGAAAAGTACCTTGATTTTCCAAATAGTTTTCAAAGTGTGAACACCACTCTATTAGGAATGTGATTTGCAAAGCGTGCCAAAATTCTTACTTACTGAAGAATCAACATTTACTATTGACAAAATCCGAGATTGCACGGCGACCAAGATAGTTGTTGCTACATGTCATCTAAGCGGCTAAGCCCTACGAAGACATTTTAAAAGTCGAGAGCTTATATTGGGGAAAAGTGGGAATTCTATGAAAGAAGATTTACGAAAACAGCCCTGTAGTTGTCGGGATACAAGCAGAATGCAGACGAATTAGAATTTACGTTTCATTGTGACGAAAATATTTGTAAGCGCACCTCATCAAATCCGCTTTCAAGCAGCAATAACGCTATTTGTAGTTGTAAACATGAGTAGAGAATACAAGTTGATTTCACCGAGTCGTGCCGGAAGTTGAGTTGCTTCATTTGTTTAATTGTCTGGACAAGACATTTAAGTGACTGAGATTGGAGAATGAAAGCTCTCTGGGATGAGAAGATCTGATCTTTAATCCGATCATCCACGAGACTGTTCACACTCTAAAAAAGTTGGTTAAAAAACTTACCAACACTGGTCACGTATGTCAAATACATGAAATTGGTTAAAGTTTACCCAATAGTTGTTGATTAATGGGTTATCCAAGAGGTTTTTTTACCACTTAACTGGGTGACCAGCCAGTGGGGTAACCAAATAAGCAACACATATCGGGGGAAACTTTACCCAATTTTAGGTACTTGACTGACATACCTAACCAGTGCCAATTTTTTAACCAACTTTTAAGAGTGAAGAGATGCACGCATGCAATAACAAGTAACATATGTAGTGAAATTTTACTGTCTGTTCAGGATTTCACGTAGATGTGACTAGCTAGGTGACCATTCCCTCATGGCAAGAAGCTTACTAAGCAATTGAGCGGGGCAAAGCGCCACCAGACAGCGTACCGAAAACTTATTTTACCCCCCTCCCTCCGACGGCCCGAAACTGCCCTTTCAGTTGTCTTAACCTGAAGCATAATTTAAGTCGTGAACTCAGGTTTGTTTCTGAGAATTAAGGAAATGATAGCCAAGTTGTGGATGAGTGACTTCCTCCGTGGCAGAGTTTCAAAGTCTTTTCAAAATCTTTTACAAATGAATTTCCAGAAGGGAAGTAGGCAGCCAGAAGTGACCGTGTTATAAGCCGACGATTGCACCAGCAGGGAGTTGTTATTTGGAACCGAAGTTGACTCAAATTAATCGTAAACATCGTCCTAACTTACTCCTTTCGGGAACTTTCTTCGGAGTATTTTTAACCCTAATGATAATCGTGACCAACAATAAACTAGACTTTAACATACCCGTTCCAACCCAACTTGTAAGAAGGTTATGGTCACGCCGTGTTTGGGTTAGGTGTTCCTTTATTATATATCGCGCAAATTCCTGTGATCATGGAGGATTTACAAATCGACAGCCTGTTACGAAACCTATGCTATTGTGTAAAGTCATTGCTTTAGGGCTAAGTGCATTCAGTGCCATAGAGCTGTAAAATTGCAATAAAAATCGTTAAATAATATGCCTAGATCTGAAAAATTGTTGTTTGGCTGCGTGCCCCTCACACTTTGCCTCATTTGAGTGTAACAAGGCGAGCACAAGTATTTCACAACTGCTATAAACCTCGTCATCCATTCACTCTGCTATTTCACTTAAAGTTATGTAGAATTCGACCAGCCGTAAATCCAAAGTAGGCCACATCGAAAAAAATAATCTCAAAAGACAAATTAATGGTCTATTCAGTGGCAGCTTGAGCTGCACATGCAACACTTCTAGGGAATTAGTATTACAGTATGTGATGTTAAGATGACGTTATCATTTGTGGTGTTTGCCCCATTCAGTCACCAAAATATAAAAATTGGGCTAAATGCATGCCGTAGGGAAGGGGAGTTCGCCATGAAAATTACAAACTACGATCTCCCGAAACTGCGTCACCCAAAGGAGGGACGGCATTGCAAGGGCGTGGTGAATTAGAAACTAGATTTGAGTGTTTGCATGAAGTATTGACCCGACAACTAAAACTTTCACCGCTGCCCGGAATAAGATCCTCAGGCAAGCTCGTAGTCAGGATTGTGTCATGACCGAGAACGGGAGGGGGTGGTGTCATGGGTGTCTAAGGATAGAGAGAAAGACCGCTATTTAGGCGTTTTTTGCATTGCAAGGTTGGATCATGGGGGTTCTGAACCCCACCCCAGCCCCGTGGTTACGCCACTGTCCTCGGGGTAGGCTTTGTTTAAAAAGCCTTAACCAGATATTCAGATATTGATGAAAGGTAAACTGTGTTTGCGTGAACGCGTAGTAGCTGCTAAACCTGTTGCGCTAGAATAATATTTTGCAGGTGTGATGACCACGAAAAGACTGAAGCCAATGGACCAATCATCTTCTTGGAAATAGGCCACACCCACCCCTCATTTCAAAATAAGTAACAACTTCTCGACCGTCCTGTTTTGTAATTCTGACACAAAATCTTGAAGGAACCGGCAAAATATCAATAGCCTACCTATACATACTTCTAATGATAACCCTAACCATAAATTTTAAAACAAATTTAAAACTTTAAGAAAACCAATTTTCCACTGCCGTTCTATCATGAGAAAACTTGCTGCCTGGAATTTCTGAATGCGATCTATGGGGTGAGTCTTTGTTTCAAAATATCATTTCTTCGTCAAATCGAATTGTATCAACCCGCGAAGCTGCAATGAATGCACTGCAGGCCTGAATTTTTCTCCAGAGCTTGTCATTGTTGATACTAGGTGATGTAGACCCTAAGCCAAGGGCTCCTTTTCGTTATTAGCGCAAAACATCTTTGTGCATTGACGCACCCATCCGACCCGGAATTGACCCAACGTTTTAATAGACTTTGACGCACGTTTCCTTTAGGTATGACTCACCCATTAGGTTGTTTTTTACGTATGGAGAACTTTGTCACATCCCTGATTCACGACTAGGGCGAACATACACCACTTAGAGAGCCTGTTTACGCTGATCTGATTCGGAGTCCCTCCCCCATACCTAAATCCTTGGTCACTCTTTATGAAGTCCATCTCCAGTGGCTCGGACGGGTGCTGAAAGTGAACACCAAACTTGCCCTCTTTCGTGAATTTTGGGGTCTTGAGAAAAATCATAGTTTGAGCCCCAAAATAACTTTCCATTTGCGTCCAAGGCTTGATATGGTAAATCCGACCTCGTATCTTCAACAGCAAATTCAGAAAACCGTCTGAACCGAGATTTCAACTATTCTTCAGTCAGGATCTTTGCAGACCACTTAGCTAATCCACAAATCATTACATTTAAAGTAAAAATGATCTGACTTTACAGCCTACAGACACTCTGGTTAAAGCACAAAATGTTCTTATCTGCATTTACACACCCTTGAAAAAAGAAAAAATACAAACCAAAAAGGGTGAGATGTTTTCCCATGATCGCGATCTACGTGGGTTTTTGCAGAAAAAAAGAAAAGCACAAAAAATAAAACTGTGGTAACCCTCTCCTCTAATGACCTGGAGGGAAACCAAGCTCTAAAAAGTCACCTTCATGTTATTTCCATCATAGGCGTAGGAAGCGGAGAGAGGGGCCGGGGGCGAAACCCCCCCCCCCCCCCCCCCGTGACAAATGAGGGGCGGAAGCCCACTTCCCGGGTCAGATAACCCCTTTTTTATTTTTCAAAATCTCAAAAAAGGGAAACTTTCGGGCGCGCCATGCACGCCGCAAAATTGCAGTACTTAATGCATTAGATCTCGATCTCTCTCATAAATCAGTTTAGTAAACTTTTCTGAGTTCTGGAGGTGACAAAACAGGATATTTACCATATATGACACCATATCATCAAGAGACACCGGCAAGATATATTGCTGTTTTTGTAAACTGCCTTTCACAGAGTTTCAAATTTTTTCCAATGAAATCTCTTGATTTGGAAATATTTTGTCTAAAAATGACAACAAAGTTTGGAAAATTTTGAAATGTCATCAAAGTGTCAGTTGGTAGGCCAAATGTAGCAACAACGATTCAGTCGTCATGCAATCTAGCTTCTTCGGGAAGCCGCGGTTTATAGTTTGGTTTCGCCGAACGGCTCTTTTCCAGAAAGTTGGGACGACTTTAGAAAAAGCCATCATTCTCAGATTTGCCACCGATATTTGAAGGAAGAGCAGATTCTACAGCAATTTCCCAACTCATCAAATTTATTTACAGGAAACCCAGAATCTAAAGCTTTCTGTAATACAAACTTCATATCTACGTATATTTGTTTAAAAAGGAAAATTTTCGGCGCGCTTCGCGTGCCGCAATAGGTCCCTGACAGTGGTGATCACACTTGAAAGAAATATCGGAACACTTAGCTACTACGGTACCTACAATCCCGTGACATGCTATTTCCGGCTGTCTGATGGGTAGCGATTTTTAAAATATTTTCTGAACGCTCTGCGCCAACTGAAGATACAGTAGTCTTTCGAGCAAGACTTCATGTTCCAGGTCTACCGTACCCAAATGCTCTCATAAACACCTATCATCAGATACCTTTCAACCCTGTCAGTTGAGTAACCTATGTAGCTGTGATTCTTTAGTTATTGAAGTGTCAAAATGTTATCAATGTTAATTGTTGCAGAGCAGTAACGTAGCTACAGGAGGCGATTGTCCCCTGGCTAGAAAAAGTGAAAAATTTGCCATTTGAGACACCAGTCAAATACAGTGCGGTTTTCTCAACCTCTTCTTCATAAAACCTCCATATTTGTAATCATTAGTTTTAAATAAGGCAAAAATTTCGGCCAGTTTCGTGCGCCCTAAATTGAAACCCTTTGATGAACTTCGCCCATAAAGTAGTCGGTGGTAAACATTTTTGAGCCGCTACAGTGCCGTTTCCCTATTAAATTTTCTTCAATACAGGCTTTTAAGTTTGTTATATTTAGTCTAAAAAAAGGCAAAGTTTCGGGAGCTTTTTGCATGTCGCCGAGAAGCCGCAATCCTTAGAAAACATTATGTAACAACAACGATCTTCAGTTGACATGCTATCTCAGATAAATGCTAATAGGAAACTCAGATCATCTTCGATAGTCCCCAAATATTCAAATTTCCCTACAGGTCACCCTGAATCTAAAATATTTTTGCAATACAAGCACAACCTTTAAATATGTAAAAGGTCCAAAATAATTCGGCGCGCTCCGCGGGCCGCAAATTAGGTTCCAAATAAGTGGTCACACTTAAGGAAAAAATCACATTTTTTTTATTAAAAAATTGTTCTTGCTCGTAGAAAAGGCGAAAAATTTAGAATAAAAATGTACCTTTTGGTCAATGGGGTAGGGTAAGGTGCATGGTCCAAAATCGTTCGCCCGGCCCACCCCCCCCCCCCCACTTTCATTTTGCTTCCTACATCACTGATGTCCATAGACGTCTGAAAACCATTGGAAAGACCGCAAGTTATCAGGGCTGTAGTCGAATCCTGGCGTAGTTTTAGAATAGAATTAAGGAACCCTCCAGAGAGGTTGATTTTCCCCCATTGGAAAGAAAAGGAACTCGATTCAAAGTCCGGACTCGATTCCTTTGAAAGATGAAAATTTCCAGACTCGTGACTCGGACTCTCTGGACTCGACAACAGCACTGCAACTTATGTTCTATGTCACACCAGATTGCCACCGCGGGTACTCAGATGCGCAAAACCTTCTCAAGTGTGGAGGACGCCTTCCCTTAGCTGCATTTCTTTAATCTGAATTTCTATATTTTGGCTCCTAGTCTATCTTGAATTTTTTCTTTAAAGGTGAAGAGCAGTCTCCCCAAACTTATTTTGAAGAAAAAGCTAAATAACTCAGTTTTCATTTTATTTCTCTTCAAAGCATCTGAAATTACATTCTATGACTTTAGTATTGCATATTCAAGGTAAGCCAAGCAGTTATTTCTGGTAAATTTCACATCTGAAGAGAAAAAACATTGTCACATGACCACAAACAGCCAATCATGAAATTGGACAGTCTACTACACTTCTTTAATTTGAGATGACTGCTCCTGCCCTTTAAAGACCTAATCATCTAACGGCAAACAGTTCCAGTTCTCCCAACCTGCTTACTTAAAGGACCAATCCTCTCAACCCAACTACACTTCTTGTAGGGGGTACAGAAACTCTCCATTGGCCCAGCTTTTTGATTGACTGTTAATTCAAACAATGCAGATTACCAAAACTTATATTACACAGAATGAACTGTACTGAGAGTGTTTTGATTATACACATAGAACTTTTCTATACTCCCCCTACCTGAAGCAACAAACTGAGATTGTGACTGGATAAGGATGAATTTCAGACAATTGTGGGAGGGGCATAAGTAAGAAGGTTAGTAGAATTGGTACTGATTGGGGTGAGAGAACTGTGCCTTTAGGCCCCTCCCACTGCTGTTTAAAATCCACCTCTTCCAGACAAAAGCTCTTCCTGTAGGGTGAGTTTAAAAAAACCCAATGGGTAATCAAAACACTTCAGAACAGGCTGTGAAATATGAGCGTCTGCATTTTTTGAACTTGACACTGTCAATCAAAGATGTGTGCAAATTGACTCGGAGAATTTCTCTGGACTACGACAAAATCTCGGGTAGATCCGCGCTGTTCAAAAGGGTGTTTCTTGATTAGCTGTGCCATTGTAATGTATCGACTGCATTCTCTTTTAGGGTTAGGGATTACGTTAGGGATTAGGGGTATCATCAGCCGGTTAAGAAATTTCTTGTTCAATAGTTTTCATCTTACCAAAAATTGTAGTTTGTGTAGTTTGGGATGAGAGGATTAGGCCTTTAACAGAAGCCTGAATTAGGAAGCTAGAAGGAATCGGAGGTTTTCTAAAGTTACAATGTTTCCCATATATAAAATGTTAATTCAAAATATGGAATCCACTTGTTATAACTTTCGATTTCCACCGGCCAATTTTAAGTTCAATGAATTTGGTTAAATTCCTGATTGATTCTCCAAGCTGTGCTCGCCGCGGCTCGATTAGCCTACTCGTCATTCTAGTGGTAAATACCCAGGCAACAATGTTTATTTGGGCCACATAAGGCTCAAACTCGGCTCCTAATTTGGGCCAAATATTATCATCACCTTTAAGAGGTCCCACACCCTCCTTAAGTTTCTGCTAAGACCTTAAATAGGCACGAAAAGATTTGGGGTTTATCTTAACCTCCTTGGCCAACTGCTGGGTTTCAAACTTAGTTTTAGCCCGTGCCATTTCCCAAATTTTTAACTAGAAGTTCCTGCTTCTTGTAAGCTGCTTTAACTTACCTGGGTTTTACTGGCCCTACAGCGACGACAACCCTTACGTTTCTTCCTAGTTGCTCTAAGAACCTCTCTAGAAATCCAAATAGGCCTATTTTTTACCAAAGCTTTTTAAGTGGGACACACAACTTTGTAGTGTCAGAAACAACATCCCGGAAAAGTGAAATCACTCCACGCCTCATCAGGGCCTAAATGAGACAAACGGGCAGCCCAATTTATGGTTAAAAGCTCCTTAGCACGAGTAAAGTTAACCTTGCAGAAAATGAAAACTAGAATTGTTTTGTCACTACCATTATGATTGCTGAAAGAACGTAACTCAAAACTAATGAGGTCATAGTCAATTGACCCTACCTTTCCACCATTAGCTACATTTCTTACCATGTTGGCAGAGTTTGTGATCAAGTTACACTTTACAAAATATAAAAGTAGCTTACTGTTTTTCAAAAATTGCAATTCAATTGCAAACAATTACCGTATAGGCTACAGGCGCGGATCTACACATTTCAAAAAAAAAAAAAAAAGGGGGGGGGGGAGGGGGCTGAACTTAGAGAAAGCGGGCAATGGGGACTTACCAGTGGCGTACGCAGGATTTCTCTAAAGGGGGTCGTGCGGTGTGTTCAGTGATCGCCGGCCTGGTGGAGGGGTTTAAGGGGTGGGGTCTGAGGGGAGGGGTGCCCTCTCCCCTTTGAAAACGTTCGGCGTTTTCAAAGAACCCAGATGCAAAATGGTGCAAGATTTTCGACTTTGACGGGAACTGTGTTAAAAGTTGAATTGTGGTGGTTCATGAGGATGAAACTGAACTTGCTTATGTGTCTTGACATTCAGTCTTATTCCATTTACGCTACCTTTCGACGTAAAACTTGTCATTAAATTTAATTTGTATGCTTCTAGGAGTCAAAATAAAAGAGCATCGATCGGTATAGGCGAACTAAAGCATTTTGGTTTTCGGTTTTCTCTTGGCCACAAAACGTTATTCTGCCGAAAGATAATCTAGGCGGAGCGCCACCATTGGTTGGCGCGGAGCGTAGAGAAAATTCTGAAAAATCAGACTCTTAAATGGCCGGAAATAGCATTTTCCAGACTCATACGAAGAATCTAAGCAGTCGCTATCTTCGTTTGTCTTTTGAAATAAAATGTTCTCTTCAAAATAAGTTCGCGAACTGCAAAGTGAACTGAAAAGCCATGGTCCAAACCCCCTCCCCCTTTGTACGCTACTGTTACGACGTACGGTGATTCTCTGCCTGAAATATCTAATTCTGCCCGAAAAACCACCATCTGTGGAGCACCACCTGTTGGCGCGGAGCGTACAGAAAATTTTGAAAAATGACGACCACTCAGACAGCCGCCGGAAACGGCATTTCCCACCGACTTGTGAGTAGAATCTAGGCAGCCATTATTTTGAGCTTTCGTTTGCAATAAAATTGACACTTCAATAAAAAAAAATGAGTAAATTGTAAAATGATCAGAAAATTACCAGATAAAAGGTACCACTTCAAGTGGGTGAAATGATAATGAAAAGAAATCTTTGGAAAATGAGCTTGTATGCGCATTTTACAAACTATCTGACTACCTTGCGACAAAAGATTCGGATGAGTATAACATTTAAAATTCGAGCAACTTCATTGACCGGCGAAAATCCCTTCTGAACTTCAAGGGAGTAGCAAAGTATCGCATACCGGCTACCTAGCCTTTAAAAGTTTCATCGAACTTTACAGGGACCTAATGTGTTTGAGCAGCCTGATTAGCTCAGACTCAGAGACTTACACAGGGGCGGATCAAGGATTTTTCGTTAAGAGGGGGGCGCGCTGAAGGTCGATTATCTGCCCGAACGAATGTCTAAGCTGAGCGTTGCCATCGGTTGGCGAGAAGCGTACAGAAAATTTTGAAAGATCGCGACCCCTCAGATAGCAGGGAATGGCATTTCCCAGGCTTGTAAGTAGAACCTAAGCAGTCGTTACTTTGAGTTCGTTTTCCAAAAAAACTTTCGCTTCAATTAAAAGTGAGAAAATTGCAAAAACTTGCTTCATGAACTAAACCAAAATTTAATTGATCTTGATTTAAGCTAAGATCACTCTTGAAACACTGTTGACGAAATATCTTTCCAAAAATATGTCGTAATGTTATAGGTCAGGAAAAAGTGGTCTAAAGATAAGGGGGATCCCCACACAGGTACAGAGAAAAGAATCTTTCCTTTTTAATTTTGAATAAAAATTCGTTACAACCTATAATTTTATGAACGTAAAAAAAAACTGAAAGAATTGAATTTTTGGGTCTCCAACAGCTTCAAAGACGATGGTGAAAATATCCAACCAACAATACGATGAACTAGGGCCGTAATTTTCGGCGTGCGGAGCGCGCTGAAATTTTTGCCATTTTTCAAATATTTGAAAGTATGGAACTTGTATTGCAGGAATGTTTTGATTCTGGGTTTCCTGTAAGAAAATTATTGGAAAAGTGGGGAATTACTGAAGAATTTGCATTTCCTGTTGGCAAATCTGAGATTGAACGGCGACTAAAGATCGTTGTTGCTACACAATGTTATCCCACCCCGACGAGGTGTGGCTCTCTGACCAAATTTTTTGAGTCAAGAGCTTATATTTGGAGAAAATTTTAAATTTTATGAAAGAAAAATCATGAAAATAGCATTGTAGTTTCTGATGTCACTTGATGATCTGTTGTCACATATATATAAATTTTCTTTTTTTCACTTACAAAGTCCAGATCTCGGAAAATTTTCTCAAGTTATGAGAGAGCACTTCTGCTTAGGAATCGCAATTTGTGGCGCGCGAAGCGCGCGGAAAATTTTGCTCCTTTGAGACAAATAATGACGAATGTGGAGCTTTTAGTGGGGAGATTTCGGAATTTCATAAATTTTCAAAACCACACCGTAGACTGGTTTCACAAATAGCAAATTTCCGAATTCTTCATTTTTCAGAGCCACCTGCCCCTGTCGCTTCGCCACTGGGTGACACTGTCTAAGAGAAGGGGTCCAGATGCAAAATGCGAAAGATTTGATCAAAATCGCACTTCAATTTACTACAGGAAATCACAGATCGAGGGGTGGGGGAATGATACCCACTGGTACGATGCTACTGAGACACCGTTGCATAGGTCTATACCTGTGTAAGATTGTTGATACAAAAAACATTAAAATATAATTTTTCGAACGACACCTCATCATACATTATCTGCAGACAGAGGATGGAGGTGTACCTCTAATTCCTGATTGTAGTCTCTTATCTAGCAAACGTCAGTGTGATTTTACTTTTATGATAATGTTGTAAATACGAAATGGTCGAATCGCCATACAAAAGAAACTTTGCATTAAAAATCGTACATTTTTCTGAAAAAGTTGCATGCAGACTGTGCAAAGAGAAATTTTTAGTTTCCTTAAAATGTTTGCCAATTTCAGCCTGCAAGTCTGGTCAATCACTAAAGACCACAGATTTCATTTGAACATAGTAGGGGGACGATTCATCTTCTTCCTATTCCTAAATATTGTGCTCCTTCATAACCACACCTGCTGCACTATGTACACGAACAATTGACATAAACATAGAAACCGATGAATAATGTATGTTTGATATCCAACTTAAAAAAGAACATCAATGAGACTGCAAGCGCGCGGAGCGCGCGAAAATTTGGGGGATTTGCAAAGTAAACATGTAAAAAAAAGTAAACATTTGATACAGAAAACTAGTCGATCGTAATCTGTAGAGGACACCTTTCATAACCTACATGTATAGTCTTTTTGGTAGTACCTAATTTATAAGTTTCACGTCACAAAAAGTTGGGGGGGGGGGGACTTTTACGTTAGTGTCCCCTCCACTCAATAAAGTGGGGGACTTGTCCCTCTGTCCCCCCAAATCGACGCCCCTGGTCTAAAGATAAAGGGGGTCCTCACACAAGGTACAGAGAGGAGAATCTTTCTTTTTTAATTTTGAATAAAATAATTCTATGAACGTAAAAAAAAAAAAACTGAAAGAATTGAATTTTGGGGACTCCAGCAGCTTCAAAGACGATGGTGAAAATATCTGACAAAGAATACGATGCACTTCTGTAGGATTCATATTTGAGATCGTAGCTTTTAAAGTCTTTTGATTGATGAAATATACCCCTTTAATGTCATGTGCATGAGAGATAAACATTGTTAAACGCTTTGCGTTTTCATTGATTTCATTAGTGGCATGTAGATTCAGTCTCCACTTTCTCGGGATAGCAGAAATTTTCCATAATACATTGTAAAAGGAAAAATACTAGTAAAATTACATTTATGGTAGAAATCATTCTAATTAAGCACTCAGTCGACTCTCTCATAAAAAATTACTAAGTTTAAGTGACCACGAGAGCTCTGGCATAGATAAGTTTATTGTCAATTTTAATAAGAATTATTCAAAATCTATATTGATTAGCATACACATCCGGGAGGGGGGGGGGGGCGTAAAATAAGATTAAGTACAACAAACACCACAAATACTTGTTTTCAATGATAAAATCATAAGGTTACATTAAAACACATATTCCGCCATATTTCTTGAGCTCACTATCAATGATCAAACAGAAATTTCCAAAAAACAAAGCCATCCTGAAAATCATTTTTCCCTCATTTACATTTTGAGCTAAAAGCAAAAGAGCATAATTCGACCATTCCTAAACTACCTTCACATTTTGCACATATTAGAACAGAACTCTTCCCCTAACTTTCTGGTTTGTGTGACCAAATAAATTTATTTGAAATACTCTCTAGTTCATGAAAAAAGGAAGAAACGGGATCACAGATTGTATAAAATAAGTGAACATAGACATTAAGCTCATGTGAAGTTTGGCCATGCGCTTTTTATACACTCTATACACCGTGACTCCACATCTGATGAACCCAAATAGCAGATGAATTGTAAGAAAAGCTTAGTCTGCTACATAAAGCGTGGTCCGAAATACGGTTGAGACCTTTGATATTGACATTTTATCGGAAAACTTGGAACTGTGTGCTCTAGATTGCTATTAAGTTAGTTTGCAACAATTATATTTACGTAGTTTGAAAATTATAAGATGATACAACATTCCGAGAAAAAAGTAGACTAAATGATCATGGGCGTCCGCAGGTATGGGCAAGGGGGGAGGGGCACTTGCCCCCCCCCTGGAAAATCAAAAATTTGAAAAAACATAAAAATCAAAGCAAAAACCTGAACAAAATGTGTTTTCCATGTTTCTGTGCGAAAAATAGGCTTTAGAAATGCCATTTCCGGCGATCTGGGAGGCATTTTGGGCTGAAGTTTTCGCATGCTTTGTGTCAATTCATGGTGACTCGGAGGTTTTGCCCCCTTCTAGAAATTTTGCCCCCCCCCCTCTGACTTTTTTTCTGCGGACGCCCATGTAAATGATCTATTTAGTGAAAGTAAAAAATAAGCTTTGGAAAATTTTAGGGGGGGGACGCCGGGTGCGCCCCGCCTAAATCCGCCACTGATAAGTTTCAGTGACAATGGGAGAGGTGTTCTACAAGAAGTAAATCCGAATCCTGACACATTTAAAACGGGTACACGCGAAACGTGTCGAAAAGACACCTTTTAGACATTTATTGGAAGAATGTTGTTTTTATTTAGTTTTCAGTGCAGTATATATGACCTGTTTAAACATTGTACAACTTGATTAAGTATCACTCGCGTAGCTCTGTCAGTTCCAGTTTGTATTTTTGTAGCAAAAGCAACCAGACTAAGGGGTAAAAAACTAAGTTCTGGAAAAAAGGGAGGGAAGTGCCACCCGTGTCCCCCCGTAACCCCGCCTATGTCTGAGAGACTTACAGAAAAGAGATTACCAACTTAGAGAATACATATACATACAGTTAGAACTTCCATTATCGATGGTGCGTAGCCTATGGATATTTTCACGTTTGTTTTGCATGACGAGTGTATGATAACATTAACGAGGATTTCCGTTGATTAAAAAACTCCACTTCTGATGAACCCAAAAAGCAGATGGATTGCTTTGTGTTCTACATAAAGCATGGTCCGAAATAGGGTTAAGACCTACGATATCCCTCTATTGACATTTTATCGGAAACTTTAATCGGGTGCTCCAAATTGCTATTAGTTTGTAACATTTATTATAATTACATAGTTTGAAAATTATAAGATAATACGAGTATGTACAAACAAGTCGACTAAATGATCTAGTGAAAGTAAAAAATAAGCTTTGGAAAAATTTAGGGGGTGGTGGCGTCGGGTGTGCCACCACCTAAATCCGCCACTGGGCGTAGTTAACCTTAACCTTAACCCGAAGTTAACCTTAGTGGGAAATTGCATGAGAATAAATGGCTCTTACAAAACCGACCTAATTTTCGCTCGTTTAACGCGCAAGTTAGAAGCGCATGCATTGCAAACAAACAAGAGGGCAAGTTATTGCCAACAAACAACCAGTCCGTATCAACAGTTTCTCCGCACGTACTTGATCCCTCCTACAGACTTAGCGCATCAAATAAAAACATACCCGTTCGAGGGGAAATAGAAATCAAAACAAAGTATACTAGCCCAATTATCCGTTGTCAGCATCAACAAGTATAAAAGGGCTTCAATTTTTACGTGTCGCATCATACTTAGCATTTTAAACATACTTGAAAATTGTGTGACGCGTTTTGTGTTTCTCCTCGGTACATGGTTGTTTTTAATCGCTGTCCCTCTATACCAGGGATATGCCCCTTACAAAAATTCCCAATACATTTCCTGTAGGAATCTTGTAGGAAAATTCATTTCCTATAGGAAGTAAGCCATTTTCAGTAGGAATTTTAAGATTCCTACAGGAATTTCAATTTTCCTATGTAGGAATTTGCTATTTCCTACGTAGGAAAGACCATTTCCTGTAGGAATTGTCGAATTCTCACAGGAATTTCAACTTTCCTACGTAGGAATTGGAGAGTATTCCTAATACACTGACCATTGCATTCATTGGCACATGAAAGGAAGTCCATTGTCATTGGTCAGTAAAGCCTACTGAGTCACAACAAAGAGCTTTTCAAATTTGTCCTTTGTATGTGTTTTGGGCTGTGTAAAGCTATGGACTTGACCATATGTTGTAGTATATAGCAGCACAGTGTATTGCTTCAGTGCAGTAACAGGCTTCAGGGCTTCAAGCGGCAAATAAATTAAGTGGTTCTAGCAATGTTCAGAATATTACTGTTGCTTACATGGTGGACACTCATGGATAATCTGAGAAATATATTTGCAGATATCCATGCACTAGTTCTGGTGGTCATGGCAAAATCTGATTCTTGATATTGAACATTTCTTTTGGATAAGAAGCGTTGTGATAACTGCAGTTATCTGGACATATCAACGAGTGAATAACCTGGTTGTAGCTTATTTAAAACTGCATTGCTCTGTCTGAAAAGGCCATAGCAAACGTACACGGGGAACATGTTCTTTTTTCCTTCTATTTCAAAGTTTTGGAGATAATTTAGCTATGTTCCTTTCAATGGGAGCAAAGGCATTGAGCACAGCAATTAATCATGGAGTTCTGGATATTCAATTATCATCCTCTCATAAAGCCTATACCACATACTCTCATGGAGGATTGGTGACCTGTTTCAGTAATTGGAAAATGCATGCAACTACGGCCATGGCACTATCGCCTTTGCACAAGTCCCCAGCAATCAGCACCATGATGCTCATAGCCTCAAATGTTTATTTATGAACAAAGATGCAAAAGACACCCCACAATGTAAATGGAATAACCCATGTAGGAAGTGATTTCCTATGTAGGGAAGCCATTTCCTAAGTGGGAAGCATTTCTTACAGAAAATTTGATTTCCTACAGGAAGATGCCCAAAATCCTATACATTTCCTACATACCAATTTCTTGTAGGAAATCATGTGGGGAATTTTTGTAAGGGGCATGTGGGTCTTAGCACATTCAAGGTCAATCTAAAAGGGGGGGGGAGAAGGATGGGGGCAAGGGGTGACGGTAAGACCCCACCTAATATACATCTATATCTGCTCCACTAGGACCAACAGATGGACACAGCGACATGATTTGGTCCCAAAGTTTGCACACCCCAGGTAACGCTCATCACCTGATGACATATTGCCCGGCAGCTATTCACATTATTAGAGTCTTGTTGTTGTGGCCAGGGAGCAGCTCCCTGTATGGCCCGAAGGCAAGAGGGCAGGAAACTAAGTAGATAGCCT
Source organism: Holothuria scabra (assembly GCA_037179385.1). Taxonomy (NCBI): domain Eukaryota; kingdom Metazoa; phylum Echinodermata; class Holothuroidea; order Aspidochirotida; family Holothuriidae; genus Holothuria; species Holothuria scabra. Next base: position 14,124,099 of record CM074197.1, read on the forward strand.
ATTCATCCGGACTTACAATGTCATACGAGGTGCGGTGTATTTGGATTTGTGTTGTCACGGTAAGGGAAAGGATGATCCTGAAATAGCGGAGACCCCTTGAATATTCTCGAAGATAAGCGTTGTGCTTATTTTAGTGTATTTGTTCTTGTTGATATGACGAAAGGGGGGGCTGAGGCCGTAAAAGTTCCCCCCCTCCCCTTGGATCCGCGCCTGGTATAGTAGTTGGCAAGAATCCATCTGCCAGCCAACTTTAGTTGTACGGTTCACCTTGCTTACTTTCATTGGAGGCAACAGGCTCAACAGCTTATTAATCTCACAATATTCTTCTCATTTTCCCCCATTGTCTTCCTTGATATGTCAGAACCTAAATATTGCAAATTAATTTTCACAATTTAGGAGAACTTTTTTTTTTACATTTTACAACACTGATTATTAGGGCGTCAGGGTGCTGTTATGATTAAGACAACCTTGGGAATTCTTGGGAATTTATGATTTGTGATCTGTGGTAATTTGAGAAATCCCTCTTGCATGCACAGTATATTCAGTGCCTTTGTAGTCGTGTGCTGCATCCAGCGCTGCGGTACGTATACATACCATTGTACTTCCATGTACATACATTGTTTCGTTTACTAGTACGACGGGCTGACTGTACTGCAAGAAGTAGAAGTTGATTCTACGACGCGAATTGTTGAGTGAAAGTCATCGAAAAAGGAGTATCAAACAAGGAACAGATAGACACGGATTGTTCTGTGGTATGCATATTTTCGACGCTCGAGTGATATACTACCAAATTTAGCAGTAGTAGCCTATGTGGGCTGAGCATGCTGTGATTTTTCACTCAGTAGATCTGTTGGTATAGTGATGACTTGACGTTCTCCTTGAGCCTGATCCTTTCTCTAAGTTACTTAGGCCTACGTGTATGCTGTTTGCAAGCCGTAACATTGACAGTAACTTAGGCCTAGGCTACACACCTTGCGCATTTAATTTTACTGGAGGATCAAAACTAGGTTAAGGGGCCGACAGACTAAAGTTGCCTAACTAAGTTAGGCCTAAGTAAAACTTGTTGATGTCTTTGTACAGTAAGTTGTTCTCCAAGTTGTAGTCTTATATCCCAGTAAAAGTGTCTGGTTTTCTGTGTAGGCCTAGGCCTAGCTATAGGCTATTTTAAACCTTGTTCAACCACATCTTTATTAGGCCTAGTGTTTTATTTTATGAAGTAGGCTTAGGCCTAATGACTGGATCCAGGATGTATTTCAAAATTTACCTAACTGCCTCCAGATGCTTCAAAAAATGCTGTCAGAATTGTGTATAATGCTGCTCATTTCCAGCATAGGCCTACAGCAGTTGTAACAAGTTGAGTTAGAACTTCTTGTTTTTATGGTGCAAGAATTTACTACCCTCCCAACTTTTCCAATCTATAAATCTTTGCTTGACATATCCACTTGCTTTCTACTCAAAATAATTTATCAATCAATGTACCTTACACCCACTCCTCCATAGCTCCCTTTGCTGTTCGGTATTGTGACCCTAGATTTTGGAATTTCCTCTAGTCGGAAGTTGTTTTGTCAAAGTCTCTGTCAAGGTATACATGTAAGAATAGGCCTAGTGTCATGTATCTTCTACCTACTAACACTAACAGATTAGGTATCCCTGCTTAGTACAGTATTAAAGGTAAAGAGCAGTCCCCCAAACTTATTTTTGAAGAAAAACCTATCTAACACAATTTTCCTCTTATTTCTCTTCAAAGAGTCTTTCATTACAATTTACTGTATGACAGAACTAATGCATTCAAGGTAAACAAAGCAGTTATTTCTAGTAAATTTCACATTTGAAGAGAAAAAATGTTGTCACATGACTCTCAACAGCCAATCATGAAACTGGACAGTCCACTACACTTTTTCAATTTGGGATGACTGCTCTTGCCCTTTAAGCATTATGCCTTTAACTCTGTCCTCCCTTTCTCCTTCCATCTCCCACTTTCTTTTTGTGTCCTCCTTGTTTCCTCTTGTGTACGTACTTTTCTGTCTTTCACTTATATTGTGATTGCAGCTTAAAGGTAAAAAGCAGTCCCTCCAAACTTATTCTGAAGAAAAAGCTAAATAGTACAATTTTCGTCTTGTTTCTCTTCAAAGTATCTTTCATTACATTTAATGACTTACCTATTAAATTCAAGGTAAATGGAGCAGTTATTCCTATTAAATTCCACATTTGAATGGAAAAACGTTGTCACATGACTCCCAGCCGCCAATCATGAAACTGGACAGTTTACTACTATACACAACTTAAATTTGGGGTGACTGCAAGTGCCCCTTAAATGTTAATTGCTGTTTGTCCTTTTTCTTTTTTATATGGTGGCCCGATAAGCTTTGCTTCTACTGGGTCTCCTCCACTTGCCTTGTGTATAATTTGTGTGATGTATCAGAATACGTTAGAGTGGGTATAAAGAACTTGAAACTTCAAACAGCAGCAGTTTACCAAATCATGTTGGCAAACACAGGTTTTCTACCAATCCTAGGCTAGCTTAGATCTCTATTACAATTCCCCAGCCTAGGCTTTATAGACCTAACAGTTTAATTAGGCAATTATTAATTTGTTCTCCCAATCCCAGTAAATCTTTATTTTTGCCAAATTTGCCCATGACTGGCCTGGTATTAATCCCTATTTTTTGGTGGAGTAATTATAGAATACAGGGGCACTCGAAGGTTGTTTCTTTGCATCAGGATGGGCTGATGCTCAGTGCAAGATTCAAATCATGGTAAGGTGGCCAAACAAAAATGACAAAGTCCACCATCAATTTTTTTGTAAGTGGATGCTTGGATGCGAAGTCAATTTTTTCAAGCAATATTCTGGAGTGCATGAGTGGATGCTCAAATACAAATACAGAGGGTGTAAATTTTTCAATTTTTTGATTCCTTGCCGAAGGCAGGCAAGGAATCTATGCAATGGTGATGTCGTGTGTATGTGTGTGTGTGTGTGTGTATGTATGTGTGTGTGTGTGTGTGTGTATGTGACGCTTTGGCTTGTAAACACAATATCTCAAGAAGGGTAAGTGTGACTAACCTCGTATTTGGTGTGTAGGTTGGTCATATTGAGTAGATGATCCCTATTGTTTTTGGTGGAGATCAAAGGTCATTTGGGGTCACGAGAGGTCAAAAGGTCAAAACTTCGTAAACACGATATCTCGAGAACGGTACATGTGACTCTGCTCATATTTGGTGTGTGGATTGGTCATATTGAGTAGATGATCCCTATCGATTTTCGTGGAGGTCAAAGGTCATTTGGGGTCACAAGAGGTCAATAGGTAAATTCCTTAGAAATTGCTTGTAAACACGGTATCTCAAGAAGGGTAAGTGTGACTAATCTCATATTTGGTGTGTGCATTGACCATATTGAGTAGATGATCTCTATTGTTTTTGGCGGAGATCAAAGGTCATTTGGGGTCACGAGAGGTCAAAAGGTCAAAACTTCGTAAACACGATAACTCGAGAACGGTACATGTGACTATGCTCATATTTGGTGTGTGGGTTGGTCATATTGAGTAGATGATCCCTATCGATTTTCGTGGAGGTCAAAGGTCATTTGGGGTCACGAGAGGTAAATAGGTAAATTCCTTAGAAATTGCTTGTAAACACGGTATCTCAAGAAGGGTAATTGTGACTAATCTCATATTTGGTGTGTGCATTGGCCATATTGAGTAGATGATCCCTATTGTTTTTGGCGGAGATCAAAGGTCATTTGGGGTCATGAGAGGTCAAAAGGTCAAAACTTCGTAAACACGATAACTCCAGAACGGTACATGTGACTATGCTCATATTTGGCGAGTGTGTTGGCCATATTGAGTAGATGTTCCCTATTGTTTTTGGTGGCGGTCAAAGGTCATTTGGGGTCATGACAGGTCAAAAGGTCAAAACTTCGTAAACACTGTATCTCAAGAACGGTTCATGTGACTGTGCTCACATTTAGTGTGTGGATTGGTCATATTTAGTAGATGATCCCTATTGATTTTCCCACAGGTCAAAGTTCATTTGAAGTCAGCATGTTCAAAGCCTGACAAGCTTTCCTGCACAGTCTTTCAAGAAAGGTCACTTGTAGGGTACTGTAACTTGTCATGTAGATGGCACATAGTGAATACATGGTCCCAGAAGTTTTTGGTGGAGGTTAAATGTCATTTGGGTTCACGACGGGCAATGGGAATCTCAATGTAGGAAGATTGGATGCCTTGCATGTGTACTTTGTGGGCACATTATGGAGCCCTGTTAATTGAAAAACATTGCAAAGCAATGTCAATGTGAAAACAGGCCTTACATTTCAGCAGCAAGGAATCACTAAGCCTTTTGGCTTTCTGGTTCTAGTATATAATACCTTTGCAAGCATATTGTGAATGTGCTGTGCAGTGAAAGATTATAAAATAGGTAGGCATATAACATTACAGCACATAGTAATTTGAGAACAAGTTGGCCATTTTTTTCTATGTAAATAGGCCTGTATCACAAACATATCCTCAAGTGGATTCTTGAATGTTTGGATGTGAAGTCAAGGTCCAGCCTAGATAAACTTCACATGGCATCCAGACTTGAGGATGCTTTGTAGTCACATTGTGCAATAGTGGCTCTGTATTCTGTAATTGTGCCTTGGCTTCTTATTTTCACTTTTCTGGTAGGCTATTTCCATTTGAGCATATGAGTCAGTTAGTTACAGTAGTTAGATGGAGTTTTTCGGCCCAGTTTCCAACCTATTCGTTCAAGGAGAGCTGGCCACGGCCTTTTTTCCAGTTGTGGCTCTTTGACTTGTTTCCCCTACTGTACTCCATTGCTAACTGTATGCAGAACATTATACACAACGGCAGTAGGTTCCTTTTTAAGATTCTTTGGTCTCACCAAGGGTTCAAAGTAATTCTCGGGTGCGTGGGCATTGTAAAAAGCTGGAAAAGCCTTTTGCAAGGCTTGACATTAGGAAGTTTAGTTTCTCCCACAGAGTTGTCAACGAGTGGAATTGTCTGCCAGATTGGGTAGTTAACTTTGACTTTCAATTAGGGCTTGGACTTGGGGCCTTGGCCATCCTTTGCCCTTCAACCTGCTTTGTTATGTTATGTTCACCCGACCTTGGAATTGAACCCATGCCTTCTGCATTAAAGGTGGATGCTCAACCACTAGAGCAAACACATGGTTAGGCATGTGAGTCAGAAAATGCTGTGATCACTGTTGTCGGCATACAAGTAATAATACTGTTTAGTGCCACCATTTTGCAGACAAAAACAGGTCTCTCACATTTAAAGCCTTTTGAAAAAGGGAGGGGTCCCTCCCTCCTCTTCAAGAAGTGGACCAGTATCTACAGTACTCTAGCCTCTTGGAACTTGCAGCTGTGGTAGTACTGTAGACATATTGGTGATGTTGTCCCAAGAACTGGACACTTCATGGATAGAAATTTCTGTAACATTTATACTGTACAGTACGACGTATGTTACAGGGTGATAGCATATGTCAGCTTTAAGGACAAGCATGCATTTACAGTATCATGGACAAGTTCTTTATCTAGACAAATCTTCTAGATAAGTCTCTATATAGCCATATAGGTGTGGTTTTTGCATGATCAAGTCAAATATTGGGAAAAAAGCCCTATAAAACTCTTTATTTGCTCCACAAATAATCCAAAGCCCTATTTTATGATGAAAATTTTAAAAGTCCCTACACTTCCCTCTATACTGTAATATGCTGGCAGAGCACAAGAAACCTGCAAACATGTCTTGAATGTTACTTTCTGTAGCGCAACGTTAACTTGAGGAATTGCATGAAACCTAGGTTTATGAAAGTAAATCCTTCACACAAAGAAATTTAATATGAGAAAATTCCACATATTTTTGTTCCCACACAAAAATTGCAGAGTGAGATTCTGAATGCCTAACCTACAGTACAGCTCAAAATGAAGTGGACGTCTGTTGATTTAATCATTAGAGGCCTATTGCTTCTACCGTTAACTGCGATAGTATTGAAGATTCGGTAACGGGACTGTTGATATTTTTGCTCACAGTGTAAATCGCTAACTGAGTTAGAGATTTTAGCACGTTGACAGTATTCATGTAGGTAATGATGGTATTGTTATTTTCGTTAGTTGAAGAGATGGTTAACAGTGTACAACTTCATCGGCTTATGCAAGCAAATTGCACAACCTGCAGCAGGGATTGTGACGCAATTTGTGATAGTGGGGCTAGTTAGGCCAAGTAGGCCTTATTTTGCTGGGGCTACAAACATATTATTAAGGTGTTCCCTACAAATCATGATCATTAAGTTAACCTGAGCCTGGCCCCACTGTTTTATATTTCATATGCCTTTGGAAATGTTGACTTGCTGTATCATAATTTTGGGAAGCATTGAAGGTAAACTAACCTCATGGAGTGTGGAAACTGCCCGGGTGCAGACAGAAAAGAAAAGCCTCCTCTAAGAGGGGACATTAATAAATACCCTCAAACCCCCCCAGAATGGTCATACTGTAAATCCATGGTGGCTCCAGGCAAGCTTCGAAAAATTTCTTTTCTCATTACTTGTTCATCGGGCTATCTGTTCTTTAAGTCTACTTGTCTGCATGCATATCTATTTTTCCACTTTTAATATGCCCTTGTGGGGACATTCCTATGGTACTTGCTCAGTGGGCTAAGAAATTGAGCAGTTACTTGCCTGAGTAACTTTTTACTTGTCTCGGACTGTCGGGCGGGGGATTTGTTGAAGCCTAGCTCCAGGGTCAAGTTCTCATGAATCATGTTGGTACGTAACAATTCTCACTAACCTGTAGTATTTTGCCAAACTTTTTTAATTCATTGTTTGTGCAATGAGCTATGCCACACCCATCCAGGTGAGCCAGTAATGGCTCCAAAGGTGAAATCATAGAACTTAAAAATACAATATAGACAGTAAGCCTATAGGCCTATTGAAATTGCAATCAAATTTTTACCAGGCCTGCACAATTAACTCCCACTTTATTTACATAGCTACGTACTGTACACTGACTTCTGATTGAAACTGATATTGTACAGTAGCAACAACAAATGTTATAGTCATTTACAGGATAACTTAGTATCATGTTTGTCACAATCTCTTGCAGAGCTTGGAATGGGGGACTAGCCAGGGACCCTCTTTGATTTTGGACATTCCTCTAAAAAATTCATGGGTGCTGAAAAGTTGTTGTGTAAACTCCCTCCCAGTTTCAATTCATTGGTGCTGATTGCTCTAAAGACAAACTTGTACCTGAACTGTGCCAATGCCAACTCATCTTACAATCTTAATTTTTAAACAGCACACTTAAGTAATTGCACATGTCTCAATATTGCTCCCATATATGAAAATGTTTTGTTACACGTATCAGTGTGCTTGTCAAGAGATGGGGGGGGGGGGTAAACTCCTTTCCTAAAGAAGCTTGGTAAAATCCCCTTCTCCCCTTTTCATTTCCATAAAAACAGAAAATGTCAGTATCCTCATTTCTTATAGAGGACCCTTTACAGGGTATTAAACAATGTTTTAACTTCCCCTTAATAGAATTGAGGATTGTATATGAAGCTTGCAGTGACAAACTCATAGTATATTGTCTTAGTATGTTATCTTCATACTGTACGTACATTAAGTAGCCTACAGTATATTTCCTTCAAGTTAATTTGTATTTTGATTACAAGTGCAAGAGTGGTTGGAGAATAGTTAACGAATAATATCTTAGCTTGAACAATCTCCTAAAACTTCATTGCCGCAGATTTTGTTGTTGGACAGTGCTGTACACTACTGAACAATCTCCTAAAACTTCATTGCCGCAGATTTTGTTGTTCGACAGTGCTGTACACTACTGAACAATCTCCTAAAACTTCATTGCCGCAGATTTTGTTGTTCGACAGTGCTGTACACTACTGAACAATCTCCTAAAACTTCATTGCCGCAGATTTTGTTGTTTGACAGTGCTGTACACTACTGAATTCTTTCCGTTGATATGTTGACATATTTTGGATGAAAATATTTTGATTACATATTTCCTCTCTTAAAATAACAACATCCCCCCTTCACTTCTCTGATAGCTCTCAAGAAATCCTTTTCTGTAGCTGGTAGAATAATACTGTATATTATGGTACTGTACAGTATACTGTATGTAGCAGGAATCAATGTACAGTAAGCTTGAAAAAGAACACAGCTGTAATGAACAGTTTTTGTTTACTGCAGGTCTGCAGCATGCATGTTGCAGTAGGTACTGTACATTAAAGGAGACTTCTTTAGGGCACCATAGCTATCAGTAAAGGCTTGACAGATGCCATGCTGCTGTTAGTGCTGTCAGTTACTGTATTTTAAACCTGATATAGCCCAGGGCATGGAATTTGCAACGCATCCATAATTTCATAGATTGATGTCAGTTTATAGGAATTGTTTGTAACTAAGGAGTATTTTGAAATTTGGGTATACTTTACTGTTTGAATATAAGCTCTGGAATGAAGTGTTCCCTAGTGGAAATCAAACTGCTCTACCACCAAAATTAGCCCTGTGAGCAACTGTGCAATTTTGCGGAGATCCAGAAATAATTTTGTTTTTCTGGTGGGGGGGGGGGGGGGTTGGGGAAGGAGAGAACAGTGTGGGGGAGGGAAGGAAAGAACTCTGTACTGTACGTCTGGAGAAGACATGCTCCCCAGATTTCAGGCTTTGTGTCCTATCTACTGTACTGTATTCTGCTTCATATTTTTTTATTGTAATTTTTGAACCAGTAAAACCTGCACTCTGCTTTTATTTGGCAGTTAGCAAGGAGTAACTTAAGCAATAAATGCAGTATGTGCTTTTGTTACTGGTATGGCCTGGAATTTTTCAGAGTGGCCAATTACAGGTCCTACTTGCATTCCCAGGGGAGGTTTCTAAAGGAAGACACCTAAGCAGAGAGAAATGTACTTTATCTGTGTGTCCCTCCCTTTCGAGAAAAATTTAAACTACTCTCAGATGATCTGGTCCAATATTTAGCATCATTTGAAGTCAGATTTTTGTTCCATTACAAAATAAAAGTAATTTTAAAAATTTGTTTACCCAGGGCGAGTAGTTTCTGGCTACACTAACTGCTCACAGTAATTGTCATACATGTTCACACCGGGTTATTAAAATGAGGAGTATATACTGTACATTTGAACTGTACATTTTCCCCACAGTGTACAATACAGTATATGTAGGTTTCAGCCATTCACATGAGGGATATTTTGAAAAAGGTGTGCCAGGCATGAACAAATTCTGTGTACTTTACTTCTTAGTGATATAGTAGATACAGTACTGTACAGTACTACAGCAGGGTTCAGCATCTTAAATGGGAGGTTGTATGATACTGCATATTAGTAACCGTATGCCTTCTCATGAAAATGAACAAGTTTTTTCCCCAATAACGAGGTTCTAATAGAAACCTGGTTGTCCTGTTGGGAGTGTAGTACTTAAAGTGCCAAACCTCTCACCCCAAACTACAATTTTGGTACGGGGATACCAAAATTCTCAATTGGCTCAGCTCTTTGATTGATAGCTAATTCAAACAATGCAGAGTGCCAAAGCTTGTATTACACAGCGTGAACGGTACTGAGAGCGATTTGAAATATAAATTGAGTTTTTCTATACTCACCCTGAAGCAGTAAACTGAGATTGTATCTGGATGAGGATGAATTTCAGACAATTGTGGGAGGGGCTTAAGAAGGAAGATTAGGAGAATTGGTTCTGTTTGGGGTGAGAGAACTGGGCCTTTAAGTTGGTCCCTCTGATTTTTCAGAAGTTGAAGAATTTAATTAAAATAATCAAGAGAAAATTAGATATCTGAGGATTACAATTTCCTCATGGTATAGAAAGTCAGGGAATAACAACTTTATTGACTTCCTTTTCTTTCCTCATTCAAGGAAATTTATTTTCATTATACTCCATATTTTTGGTTGGGCAGAGGACAACCTCCCAGCTTGAAATAATTGGTAGTCAACAGAAATTTTGTTCACCTAGGACACCCAGACACCTGTTAAAATTCTTCACTGAGTAAATAGATTATCCTTCAAAGTTCAAACTAAGTTAAAAAATAAACAAAGGGTTGGCAAGCAATTGAGAAAAACATAGGCCTACTGTACAAGGTCTACTGTATGTGCTGTACCTTTTGAAAGCCTGTTATGTAAAGGGGTGTGGTACATTCAGTTGGGTCATGAAATTCATAGAATTTTCCAAACCTGCAAACTGACGTAAAGTCTTTTTGGTTCTCTTAAGTGTTATTGGTTTTGGTTCTTTTGATGATCAACTTCAAAAACTTTGCAACTTGACTTGCAAATCAATATATATCAAATTGCTTTTTGTCAACTTAATACAGTAGAATTCTGAAGTAAGGTAAGTTTCTCTATTTTAAATCTTGTCATAATTTAATCTTTGCCTTTATTATAAGTCACCTTGACTTTGCTTCCTCTTTGTTCTTTGTACGCTTTGTTGAGATCTCAATATCAACTCGGTTGGTTTGCAGCTACCAGAGCCTGTACGGAACAGTACAGTAATACTGTAGCAAACAACACATTTTTTCTGACCACATAATCATATCAAAATTAAACCCTTCCAACCCTCACACATTCTCACCATTACCATTATCAGGTACGAATTTTCCACCATCTCACTCATTCTTAACGTGACCTAGAAAAATTAAAGGTCTCCAGACACAGTATTACTAATAATAAACTGAGAAAAAGACAGAGGAAGTGCCATTTCCTGTCACTGTGGGAAGAATTATTGTTTGCCAAATTTTTTTACATTCCCTCTAAGCTGATGAATTCTGGTGAGCTACTGTACATGCTAAACAGGGTTCAATGCATATTGGGTCCCACACTCAAACCTTTCTGGTTGCAACTCTGGCTGCACTGTAAAGATTAGTTGAGGACAAGCTCATACTGCTTACAGCACTACATGTATTTAACACTTACTGTATGATAAAGCTACCCCTAGTTGACCATGCAAGCTGACAAAATGTGCACTGCGGTTCATCAGGAAAGAAACGCATCATGAAATTTCCTGTAATTTGATGCCTGCTCTAAGAGGTGTCATGTGCTTCAAGCCTGCAATCACTTAGTTCTGTATCTGTCTATGTATCAGTCGTGTATAGGTCTGTGGTTGCAATTAGTTTCATTTTTAGCCACCAGAATTTGTCATGGAAATTCCTGCAAACTGTAAGCAGCACTTCACTGTACTGTGGATCAGTCCAAGAAGTAAAATTTGTAGGAAAGGAATTTTCACATAGAGGTAGTATTAAACAATAAGATGTTTGGACAGTTTATGGCAGAATCTTCAAAAAGCTTAAATTCTGTCCAGACATCATCATCCCAAACAGGTTCAATTCTTCCAAGCTACCTGTATTTGTACTTACTTGTCTTACATCTACAGTAGCCCCTCCCAAAACTTAACTCATTGTGTGTCATCAGACACAACCCTTAGTTTATTCGAGCAAACCATGGTTAGTAGGCATTAAGCAAGGCCCTTTTATGAAATCAAAACACTGTAAGCATATGATGCATGATATGAGCTACTCTGCATCTTTTGCATTGAATTTCAACCAAAAAGTTGTGTCAATTGAGAATTTCTATAAATTACCAGTAAAACTGAGGTTTGTAGTGACCAAGAACTTCCTTTGTAACCAAAAGTCTGGGCCATTTGTACAGTATCAAAACAAAGGATATTGTCTTAATCTATCAAAATGTTGAATTAATCGCCTAATCCTCCCACCCCTATCAGTTGCAGTTTTCCCAGCCTACTTAAAGGCTCAGTTCTCTCACCCCAAACAGTACCAATTCTCCTAACCTTCTTACTCAAGCCCCTCCCACAATTATATGAAATTCATCCTCATCCAGATACAATCTCAGTTTATTGCTTCAGGATGAGTATAAAAAGCTCAATGTGTATAATCAAAACACTTTCACTACAGTTCATGCTGTGTAATACAAGCTTTGGAACTTCACATTGTTTGAATTAGCTGTCAGTCAAAGAGCTGAGCCAGTTGAGAATTTCTGTACACCCCTACCAAAATTGTAGTTTGAGGTGAAAGCATTGGTCCTTTAAAGCCCCTTTCACAACAGTGTAAAATGCATTTCATCCAGGCACAGGCACAATATTATTTTTATTGCTTCAGGCAGGGAGTGAGTATACTTTAGGCTCTAGTTGTGTAATCAAAACATTCAAAGCACTCAGTACATAAGTACAGTGCATGCTTGCTTTGTAATATGGACTTCAGTACCCTGCATATTTTGAACTTGCTGTAAGTCAAAGAGCTGTGCCAATTGAGAATGTCTGTGGACCAATACTACTGGACAAAACTTGTTGTTTGGAGTGAGAGGATTAGGCCTTTAAAGCTTTGAAACATTTGCTAATCTGGTCACTGCCACATATATTCTGACACGTACCCCTATGTGATAACATTCTTATCCAGCACCCATAAGGACACCCCAATTTTCTGACTTACCTATTATATTCCACCACCCCTCGGTTCCCACACACCTATATTACCATAGTCCTGTGTCCCTATAACTTGGTCATAGGTGCCAGACACAAAACATACTGTACTGTATAGCTGGGTGTCAGAATGCACTGCACTTTATTGCCATTTGCTAGTTTGTTCTAGTAGCATACCCCATAGCCTGAAATTGGGTATGGCAAAGCTTTCCTTTGAAAATGGAGAATTTGTCATATTCAATACTTAGTGTGTTTGATTTAGCTCAAGAATAAGTATTCCAAGGCTCCATGCAGGCCATGCTACTGCAGGAATCATATTGAGCCTGTGGCGCCTGCCATACTACATTGCATTTAATTTACATTGTAATCAACTTAAAGTGGATTGGCTCACCTCTTAAGGCACCTACAGTACATACGGGTCAGTACACAGCATAAGAAGTGAAGCAGTGAAATTAATTTAGTGGCTCACAATTGGATAAAAGGCCACGGATACTACTGTATTAGATTAAAGCAGAAGTTTTATAGAAAATGGAGTTTTAAACTCCAACAAACAAATAAATACCAAACTAAACAAGCAAACCAGTTCTAGTCTAGTATTATAATTTGTGCAGTATGCAGACTTGAAACTGACAGTTGTGTGCTTTCCCCAGTCAAGTGATATTGTCACCTGGGGAGAAGGAGTTCTGCGGGTACTATGCCCCCAAAATTAGACAAATGCTATGCGCCAACCGATGGTGGCACTCCACTTAGCGGCTTAGGTTGTAATAACTTGAATTAGCCTGCCAAAATAATTTCCCTAGAAAGCAGGCCTGCTGGGGACAACCAATATAATTTCCTAATGTACAAAGTTGTCCCTGGGACAACCAATTACACTTGTACCTGTACTACTCTACAGACTGCATGTTGGCCTTTGTACAGTAATTACTTAAAGACCGCCCCCCCTCAGGAGGGTTCTTCTAAAATGTGCATTCTATACATCTCCCACTTTATACAGCACATACAACTGGTGTTAGGCTGTTGTGAGTTTGTATCATTGTCAATAACACTTTATGGTTGCCCAACATAAAAATATTTATATTTTATTATGGGACAACCAAAAATTTAAGAGGGATAACCAAATTTTCAGAAACCTCTTGTCCCTAGGAGCTCAGCTGACTTTTTACTCTAATGTTGAGTCTCTCTGCCTCCCTGGGGGCTGGGTGGTAGAATATGTCCATGGTAGGCTATTAATTATTATTACATATTTGGAACAAACAAAAGCCAAGGTACCAGGTAAGTGGGTATAAACCAGAGATCTGAAGCACACACTGAGAAGTGAATGCACCCCTTACCCTAGCTCAGGTAGACCTAGTAAGTAGATAAATAATGATCAGACAGTCTTTTAAGGAAGCTTTTAACAGATGGAATATCCCACGATTCCAATGGAAGAGATTTCTTGCCTGTTGTAAGACTGAGGGGACTAGAAAGAATGATTTGCACCCTATTTGAACTGCTATATCTATAGACGAATTGGATTAGCGCTTGTTTTTAGGAACTGTAGGCTGCCATTAGTGGGGTCCATCAGCCTAAAATTGTCTTTATTTATTGTTTACATGAATTTCAAACCCTCATATTAAGTGAAATTGGAGAATTCAAGATACAAATTCTTGTACAACCATCCATGATAGAGGTTAGCAAGGAAACCGAAAAATTTAAAGGTGACATACCACAGTTATGGCCGACTTAAATCGGACCATCACTTGCTATCCAGATTCGTGTATATAGCTGACACAGGCAACACTTTCATACGGGTATGTAATTAAATTTTATATGCCTTTTATACCAATTTGGAGGTCTTGTGTGTATACATTACAGTATGCAGCAGCTGTAAGGTTTTACTACCTCAAAAGTAAAGTACATCAAGTTTATGTTAAGTATGTACATTACTCATTATACAAGCATTTAGGGCTCAGTGTCTGTGTAATTGGTGCTGGTATAGTAAATTTGCTTTAATATTTTAGTAAACACGTGCATGTGTTAGAGTTTACGGGAACCAATGTGATGAATGTACAGCGCATAAATATCAGAGTTCACATAGTTTATGTAAAGTACTGTAGAGCTATGAGCAGCTTTAAAGGGCAAGAGCAGTCGTCCCAACTTGAAGTAGTGTAGTAGACTGTCCTGTTTTATAATTGGCTGGTGAGAGTCATGTGACAATATTTTTTCACCTCAAATGTTAAATTTACAAGGAATTTTACTACTTGGTTTAGATGGAACATGCAATATCAAAGTCCTAAAATATGACAAAAGATAGTTTGATGAGAAATAAGTAGAAATTTGTAAGATTTAGGTTTTTTTTCCAAAATAAGTTTGGAGGGACTGCTCTTTACCTTTAAGTTTTTCCAACAAGTACAGTACTGATGTATGTAACACGTACTGGCGGAAACATTTTCGAACTCGCCAACATGTTCGACAGTTGTGACCAGCAGCTGTTGATCAGCTAGTTCTTCTTCAATAGAAGTTCACGGTGGAAGTGCCCCCCCCCCCCCCCCCCGTGGGCTGGGGGATCTAGAATATGCCCATGGTATTTCCTGCCTGTCATAAGAGGAGACTAACGGGAAACCAAATTTGATCTGGTACCATAACTGAAAATTAAAAACTTTGAACTTTTTATTGAGTTGAGGACACTACTGACACTGTATATACAGTAACACACTCCTGTTGGTGTGGCATTAAATCTCATCTAAATTAGTAAATACATGGTAAGTCATGGTCAGTCCAGAATGGTCCCTAATCCTAAACTAGTTCACCCATGTATCATCTCAGGTGGAGTTTTACAGCGCCGTTTCCAACCCATTGGTTTAAGTCAAGTCAGCCTCATTCCTTTTTCCAGTTCTGGCTCACTGGTTTATTTCCCTACTCCATTGCTTATATGCTGAACCCCAAGCACATTGACAGTAGGTTCTGTTTTTGAGGTCTTTGGTATGACCTGGCCAAGACTCAAACTATTGACCTCCAGACTGCAAGTTTGATGATCTAACCACTCGGCCATGCTCTATGTCCGAGTCCGTTATCCTCTTTGTATACTCCTGAGAGAATTTCTTTTGTATCATTAAAGCAGAAATGCAGTCATCCCAACTTGAATTAGTGTAGAAAGCTGTTCTGTTTCATGATTGGCTGTTGAGGATAATGTGACTACTGTATATATTTTTTCTCCTCAATTGTAAAATTTTCCCTGAGTAACTGGTTGGATAATCTGGAATGCAATATTGAAGTCCTGAAATATTATGAAAGATAGTTTGAAGAGAGATAGTCTGGGAGTAGGAAGAAAATTTTGAGAATTTTGTGGTAGTTTAAAAAAAAAGAAACTTGGAACAACTAATCTGACCCTTTAAGGGAATGGAATAAGGCCTATTTTACAATCAACAACTTCTTCTCTCTCACAAGTTTTTCTTGTTACAGTATTTCATTGTTTTGTTATATAGTTAACTTTTGCTTGAAACACCTCTTCTGAACAATAAACCTGATCCAAAATTTATTTAAATCATCTTCAATCCATCCCAATTTGGCAACATTCACACAAGGACAAGTGTAATATTAAAATATTGGTTTAAATTCTCCTAGTCCTTTGACAGTTTTTCATAAAAAAAAAAAATTTGCTGATCATCCTGTCTGGCAGCATAGTTAGTGCCAAAAAAATTGAGCAAACCCCTCTTTAAAGTAGTTGTCCCCCTTGTTGGCTGGGGTTGGTAGAAAATGCACATCGTTTTTCCTGCCTGTGTCAAAAGGTAATGACTAACTTCTAGGAAAGAATTTGCACTGTATCTGAACTGTATTGGAAACTGAACTCGGGTATTTGAAACATAATTTGCACTCATGACAAAATGGTTACAGTAAAAAATACACTTGATTTCTTTCCTTACCCAATTACACAATTTGATGATTTACAGACAGTAATACTCCATGAAAAGACATTTAATCCAAGTCAAGAAACTCAAGTCACAGTATGCAGAGCACATAGAGGGAGTTTTGATTACAATCCTGCCCAAAGAACTGTGTAATTTTTGGCAACCTAAGTGGACTAGAAGCTCGTTGAGGTGGTACTAATGGACCTCCAGCAGTAGGTTTGGAAACTTGATATACCTCAGTTAAACAATAGATTACTGAGGTTAGAAAATCAACTTCTTTACCGCAATGGAAACACTATACTGTACAGCACATTTGTGTTAGTGTGTCATTAAATTATCTCATCTAGCTCATCTTACTCCTGAAATGAACAGCTCGCACTCAAAGAAGACCTACTGTAAAGTTGATGAGCTTTGGAAAGTTCCTCTTTTCTTGAGAGTGTCATCTTGCCAATTGTTGTGTGCACCCCCATATATATAATTTCCACATTAGCTACTGTACTCAGTCGCTACAGTAGCTATTACTGTGTTCTATATTGCTTACTTCAAGGCATGACATACAGTACAGTACAGTACAGTACAGTACAGTACAGTACAGTACAGTACAGTACAGTACAGCACAGTACCGTACCGTACCGTACCGTACAGTACAGTACAGTACTGTACAGTACAGTACTGTACTGTACAGTAGCTTTCAAATTGCAACTGATAGAATCTTTTCTTGCAAATTTGATGCAATTATGTATTGCAATGGTTTATGATTGCCAGTGCAGAACTAAGAAATTCCAAGATACTGTATAGTGAAGTTAGTTAGATGAGATGAAAGGACACATCAACATAAATGTGTTGTGTCAGCAACTCAGTAAAAAAGTTTGAATTTAAACTTATTTCCAAGTATTGTTCCAGTTTAAATTTGGTTTTCCTTTAGTTGCCTCTCATGACAGGGGAGAAATGCTGTGGGCATACAGTACAGCTCAAAATAAAGTGGACGTTAGTTGCGTTAATCGTTAGAAGTCTATCGTTAAAATTTTTTTGAGCTCGCAGGTAAAGCCTAACGCAACTCACGTTACTCTTGCTAACGGTATTATCGTGAACTGCGCTTTTGTGGTGTTGGTCACGTCCCAATCGTCAATTGCAGTAATGCTATCATCTTATTCACGGTACTTGCGATATTTGCGTCAGACTGACGTTTTATATGTAACTGCGGTTTTAGCTCTGGCTGTTTTTCAAGTTATACAGTTTGCACCGAATACCAACTACCGGCAGTCGCTACCATTAGTACAAGATTGAGTTCGCTGCCGAGGCTACTTGTATTTGTGTGTACATTTTCTAATTCTACCCCGAAATTACAGTTGCTCCTATTCCGATTTAGTCACTTGAAACACACTACTCAAAAGTACAACTTCCCTTTCAGGAGAAAGTCTGCGATATCCCAAGTTTTATTTGCTATACAGTATAGCTTACAGTATTGTGTAGTGATATGCGTAAGCAGCCAGCCTGGCAATGACAGCCATTTAGAGTGGTCTAGACAGAGTTTCACCCGGCAAATTTTCCCCTTCTCCAAGTCCTATTGCTTCATTCCTGAAGTAACTGTAGAGACAATCTGAAAGTTGTAGAAGCACTACTTTCTCTGCTGCTCCGCTTGTACCGTCCAAGAAATTTTAGTTTGTTCATAAAAGCTTCACTAACCCAGTTAGGATATCACTCCTGTTGAATCAACAATCAAGCCATACGGTGTGCTACGTAGGTGATTCAACTTGTTTACAACCTCGATATACACAAACTATACTAGTAATATGTACAGTACTGTACCAACCTAGCCTAGGCTATGCCTACTCAACCTAACTTGCGCTATTATCGCAAATATCATCACAAACGCCGCTGCATGTTGTGCGATTTGCTTGCATAAGCCGATGAAGTGGTAAGCCATCTCTTCGACTGACGATGATATCGATACCGTCGTTACCTTCATGAATACCGTCAGCGTACTAAAATCTCTAACGCAGTTAGTGATATACGTTGTAAGCGGAAGTATCGATAGTTGCCTGATTATATCTTCAACACTATCGCAATTAACGATAGAAGCGATAGGACTCTAACGATTAACGCAGCTGACGTCCACTTTATTTTGAGCTGTACTGTATTCTATAACCCCCAGCCCAGAGGGGCTCCTAGAGAATCAAGGAGGTGGTTCTTTAGGCCATCAGTTAACTCTAAACATGTGCAATAAGGCAACTAGTTCCTGCCCAGATTGCCACACAATATATTAGAATGCTATACAAGAAAACTACATGATTTTGTTCATTTGTGATTTGGTAATTTGTGCAGTGCAGTACATGCTCCAATATATACACAGTACTGCTGTTATTGAAAGAAAATGAACAGGATGATATCCCCAGGAGGGAAAAATTGCAGACTTGTTTTTTTAGTTCAGCAGGAAGACAGACTAAGTTGAATAAATCAAGTAGTGAGGTGTGGTAAGGTTGTATTAATCATAAATTGTTGATTCACCTACTACAGGGATCTTCTTGCAGCAGGGAGGTGCCATATTACAGATCTATTGTAACCATGGAAACAAGGGAGAGGAACAAACAGTACACAAAGGGATGTAATGTAACTGAACAACACACCAGCACCATACATGAATGTGTTACATAGCGCTTGATGACTTGATATAAAATAAAGCTAATTAAATATAATTCGAATCCGGTTCAAATTTGGCTTTTCAAATATACCTGCAGTACTTACTTTTTAATATGACTCAGATCCTGGTTCAAGTCCTTCCCTTCAGTCACCTCTTATGGCCTGTATATTTGAGCAACATTTGCAAAACATTCCCCAAAACATCCACTGGCAACAAATCCAAAACAACATGTTTTTGGTTTGTTGCACAGTGTAGAGAGGGTAGCATGTTTTGAAAATGAATTTGGATAAGTTGCGAAAGAAATATCCTGTCAATTCTTTTCAAAACATTTTCAAATTGTTTTTGCTCTGTCTACACTGTGCAACAAACCGAAAACAAGCATGTTTTGGGGTTGTTTGTTGCAGGTGAAGTGTTTTGAGAATGTTATACAAATGTTAGTCGTGTATACAGGCCTTAACGATAGGCAGGAAATAAGGTGGGCATATTCTACCACCCCCACACCACAAAGGGCTACAAATTAAAATATAGTGAGAATGTACCAGTTTGCTATAAGATACTGTACTGTTCTGTAAGTACAGAAGTTCATGGGTTCTGTCCAAGCAATTGACCCTTTTCCAAATAGCAATTACAAAGGATTATGGGATATAGTATTGGTACATGGTATTTTTGTCAATGGCATTTTACTGTGGCCTAAAACATCTTGTACCAAAATTCCATCCCACAATCCTTTGCAATTGCTGTTTGGAAAAGGGTCAATGGATGGAAACTGGGCTGTAAAACTCCAGCTAACTGCCCTGTAGTATACAGTTCTCTTTTGTATAATGTCATTCTGTACAAATGTCAAATTGTAACTGTTTGGCCCCCAGGAATGTAATTCATGCAAGACTTCTTGGAGTTGCCCCAGTGCATACTTCAACTGTTACTTTATGCAACCAGTACATATATGTCATGGATTCATATTTTTGGCCAATTTTATGTTTTTATTTTGCATCCTGTTATTTTGACCTTGATTTGATGCTTGCTTGCTTGAGAACCCAATATGGAAAATAAATAAAAATTTCACCAGCATGCTAAGAATACACTCTTCTTCAACATATCAAAAATGAACTTGGTTCTGGACTATAAGTGTTTTGGCCATTGGTCCAATCTTTGACATTTTCCCTGCCCTAGAGTCTCAGATGAGTAAAGAAGATTAACATGTTGAAGCCTGCAAAGGTCACTAAATTTAAGTAAATTTAAGTCCTCGCACTCCAAATAGTTCACAACTCTCCTCACCTATTTACTTAAACCTCTTTCACAACTGTCTAAAAGTCATCCTCATCCAGAAACGATTTCAGTTTTTTGTTTCAGGGTAAGTTTACAATGCCCCAATGTGTACAGTAATCAAAACACTGTGTACAGTATATAGTATATGCTGTTTGATATGAGCTTTTGTACTCTGCATTTTTTGATCTACAGTGGAGGCCAACCAAAGAACTGTGCCAATTGAGAATTATGTGGACTACTACAAAAATTATTGTTGTGGGTGAGAGGATCAGCGCTTTAAACACTTAAACTGTTTTCTAAAAAGGAAAGCTAAAACAAAGAAATTACTTAAAATTCATGTATGAAAGAAAAAGCTTAATTTGCACAGTGTGGGGTAAATCCCATCCAAATTACACATACAGTATTTTTTGAGATATGGGTAATAAAATTGCCCTGTGGTCAATGTAAAGTGCTAATGCCACTTATATGCCATCACATTCTGATAATATGGGATTTGTTGAGGAGAAATTGGTAGTAAAGTTTAAAGAAAAACAAAACACTGTTTTAAGTAATGTGAAAATAAGATGTCATATAGTACATGCATGCTTGCTTCAAGTTCACTTTTTGTTGAAAATGTGAGAATTTTAAATCTGCTCATATCTTGAAAACCACTAAATCCTATTTTAATGCAAATTCCACTGAGATGCTAAGAGTTAAGTACTGTAAGCCTACCCCTCTTAGATATCAGAATTTGACGTGACAAATTTCCAAATGTCACTCTGTCCATTTTAGTAACCATACACATGGCATACTGCCATATTGAGTTCAATTTAATGCTTCAAAAAACATGATACCCACTTGTGACAGAACCATAAAGTGTACTCCAAATAGGACACTCATACCTTGAGTACTATATCAAATACTATACTTAAGGAGGGAATGTTAACAATTTATATGTAAAACTGTCAAATATTTCTTTACTCACATACACAACAATTCAAGCAGACAAATTTATTGATCAACATTGTCAGAATTATGAAATCAATCTCGAAATGTTTATATCCAGTTGTGGGTGCTAAACTTAGCAATACTGACAGCTTGTAATCAATTGTTATACCATAGGCGTATTGAAATCGGTACAAAAAATTGTATTACAGACGTACAGTATACATGTACAGTACATTTTGGTACCATAATAATTTGTTTTTATCTCAATACATAACATGTATTGAGATATTGTCACACTAGCCGGTTGCTAGCTGTAGCTAAAAATCCTATTCAGCATGGCCATGTTTGGTAGAGTTAACATTTTGGTCATAGTATCTTGTAGAGCATACTTTTATACAAATATTTATTCAGTCAGAAATTAAACTTGATAATCTGGTAGGGAGATTGCTTAGTTATTTTTTCTCTGAAAAGTGGTCAAAAAGTTGTGCAAAAGAAAAGTTTCATTTCAGCCCATTGTCTATACTCCTTTTTTTCCCACAGTGCAATTATTTTAGTCTGCTATTTTGTCTTTGGCTTAATTCAAGCCTTGTTACTCTAAGTCAAGCATAGGGTAAATGTTAAGATGATCATGTCTGGTCTGACCAAGATGTTTGCCAAGCCATTGCCCTGTGATGGAGAAGTTTATTTACAGTTGATTGAGTTTCTAAACAGGAGGCCAGTAGCTCTCAACCTTCAAAAGTTGGGCTCTTCACCAAGAGGTTTCAGTGACATTACAAGAGATGTGAGTTTGATTTTAGGATCCTGATACTAGGTAGGAAAGTAGAAGTAGGAAAACTTGTTTCGTTGGAACTGATTAGAATTTTTTTTTCTTCTAAGACTGAAGATCTCTGTCTATCTGAATAATTATTTGTGCATGTTTAAGTGTGCTTTACACTGACTGTTTTTTTTTTTAGTATAAAAGTATCATTATTGATTGTTTTTTTAGTTGATAACATTTTCAATTTTAGCATAAAAATGTACAGTATCAGGATATTATAAATCTCTGCTCTAAATATTTGAATGACAACTGTGCACCACAATATTCTAGCTTAACCAGCCTGTACTGTAGACTATTTGATATGGAAAGTTTGTGTCATATTTCATTTTTATGTGTGATACTGTACCTGACCACCAAAAAGATGTTTGCTCTTTTCTGTTGTATCATGAAAAACTTAAACACATCATTCCACTGTGTCATGATTACCATTGATCATGCATAAAAGTATTGAGATTCTGCAGCATAGCTGCTCTAGTTATGTATGATACTGTACCTGATCACCAAAAAGATGTTTGCTCTTTTCTGTTGTATCATGAAAAACACATCATTCCACTGCGTCATGATTACCATTGATCATGCATAAAAGTATTGAGATTCTGCAGCATAGCTGCTCTAGTTATTATGTTACTGTAGACAGTAAACTACCAGCAGAACAGCATATGTTGTCATTCACATACTGCACTGTAACTTGTAGCACTGTAATATACACCTCAAGGGAGACGACCTTGTCAATTAAATGTACTGCACATGAACAAAAGCCGATCAATGTTAATTATGTAAAGTATGTGTACACAAAATCCATGGTCAAAGTGGTTGGAACATCTGAACTTGCAGTTGTGAGGTCAGGAGTTTGAGCCATGGCCAGGTCATACAGTACCCAGGACTTTACAAATGGAACCTTACTGCATTGAGCTTGGTGTTCTGTAGCATACAGTAAGCAATGGACTGGTAGGAAAAAAACAGTGGGCCACAACTGGGAAAAAATACCCATGGGCAGCCTGACTTAAACCGGTTGGTTAGAAACAGGACTGTAAAACCCTAACTAGAGAAACCAAGATGGCCCTTATGCCCTGACAGGTAGCCATGATACTTAAACTGAAGTAAAACTGAATAGATTTGCCCTTTGAAAGGCACAGAGTGAGACCTGTCATTTTGTTCAAGTCCATACAAGATCATATACAGTACTATATGTACAGTACAGAAGTATTTTTTGATTACGTGCTGTATGAAGGTAAGGTTAGGTGAGGTTGGATGGAGTTTTATGGCTCATATGTGCCATATGAGGAAGGGTTGTCCAGATCGGCAGAGTGGTCTTATTCCAGCTGCTGTGTACCAATGTGTGCATTTGCTCAAATCCTGCTCGATGTACGTGTATGGGTTTTTCTTGTGGTACTGTGGCTTTTATACCCCACTTGGCATGGGCTTTGTCAATGTTAAATATTGTTTGCAGGGCTGCCAACAAAGTTTGTTGCACCAGGCTGAAGCAGTTTGGGGTTGACTGGTTAACTGCAGTAGCTATACCTTTACCTTTCCCAAATGAAAAAAATTGGTGGGACTTCTAATCTAGTCTTCAGTGATCTATTGATCAAGTTGGACTTTGGTGGCCGCAGAAATAAATACCCCCTTCTGGCAGAATCCTTAGGGGACAGTCATTTATGGAACTGACCAGTATGGCAGTTGGACACAGGAAATTCACCTAAGGGATTTGGCAAATTGAATAACTGGCAGTTAGATAAATGACTCTGCCCTTACCTGCGCAGCAGGCTGTATTGCAAATTTCTTGTTAAGTTATATCCCTAACTCCTGCTAAAGTGAATGCCAAATAAATTCTTTTGGATATTCATAGAAATATGTGGCCTCGAGACTGGTTTGAATGTTGGTGAATATTCACAAAAGAACAGCGTCTGGTCCCATTGAAATCATGCAGTTTCCAATGCTGCCCATATAGTTGGTTGTGTACAGTATGTCCTTGTAATACCCATGCCCTGGTTGTACCCACTGCACAGGTGGTTATGCAACACAGTAAGGATTGGACATCTCAGGTTTCAGTCTAGACTTCCAGTTAAGACTACAGGAGTACAAACACTGACCCCAAAGCAATATCATAATTTATGAGAGAGTACTGTACATGAATAAGTCATATTATGGTTATGAAGTTTATGTCTAAAATTGGATGCAGTCCTGTTCACTTTGGCAGACAGTGGTTTTGGAAGCTGAGGAGCTGAAAAAACAGTTCACTCTGCAGGGTAGCAGAATTCCTGATAACCATTCTTTAAAAGCCCAATTCTCTAACCCAAATAGTAACAATTCTCCTAACCATCTTCTTTACATAAGCCCTTCCCACAATTGCCTGAAATTCATCCTTATCCAGACACAATCAAAGGTTAATTGCTTCAGGGTGAGTATAGAAAAGCTCAATGTTTACAATCAAAACGCTCTCAGCACAGTTAATATCGTGTTATGAAAGCTTTAGTACTCTGCATTGTTTGAATTAGTTGCTAATCAAGAGCTGAGCCAGTTGAGAATTTGGGTATACCCCTACCAGAACTGTAAATTGAGATGAGAGGATTGTCCCTTGAAGTGAATTGCCATAACACTAGTGATGTTTCCCTACACTTTAAATTAGCCAAAATAGAATTGTTGCCATTGCCAACATACAGTATATACTGTACTTACCCCTTGTTACCGTACACCTTAACTGCATTTTACTCGGGCACCGCTACTCAGAGAAGTTCTAGCACCGCGCCCCCACTTTGCCCGATCGAGATCAGAGAGGTAAACATCTGTATTGGGTTTCAAGGGATTGAATTTAATTGTAATTTATTATATTTTACTAAGACCTACAGTACTTTACAGTGTCATTTGAAATACAGTGTACCCTTAACATATTAGCCAAAACTTAACACCAATCTGCTGTACTACCCCAGACATAATATGTTTTGGAACTTATAATTCAAATTGAGCCTTGAGATCTTAGAAGGAAAACAAGTACAGTATGATGCCAAAATTAACCTCTTAATATGTTTGTAACGTGAGCAGCTTTTGATGGCTTGCAGTTTTGAAATGAAATTGATGTTAATACAGTATCATTCATCTTATTATACTATAGACTTGTTTGATATCAGTTGGTTTGTTAAAATGGAATTTGACATTCCCTATCCTAATTTAAAAAAATATACACTTTAAATAAACAGCCTTGGTGGATATATTTACTCAGTACTGTACCTCATGTCAAGAATAATCTCATTATTAAATAATTGTCTGCACTGCATTCATATTGGTTTGAATGAATGAGCATTACTATTATAATAATTCAGGCTGGTCAATATTTGGAAGATTTGATTGCTATGATGAGTAATATTCAGTAATGGTTTACAGATCTGTAAAAATTGAAGGGCTGTAGATCATCATTTTTCAGACCCAGCGCAAAGAGTGGGAGAGCAACCAGTAGAGATGTAAACCTCACACTGCCCTTTTACCGTGGTCTCTATAGACAAATCCGATTAGCGCTTGTTTTTAGTGACTGTGCATAGCCATTAGCGGAGTCCATCAGCCTTGAATTGCCTTTATCTATCATCTACATGAGTTTCAAACCCTCATATTCCGTGAAATTGAAGGAATTAAGATGCAATGTAGTGTACAACAATCTATAAAAGAGGTAAGCAAGGGAATCAAAAGATTAAAAGGTGTTGGCCCCTCAGCTATGGCCGACTGAAATCAGACCATCTTTTGCTGTCCGGATTCATTTATAGGCCTACATGTTGTTGAGTAAACTGGGGTTAAAGGGCCAGCTGTTTCTTCAGTTTTTCCCAAATACTGTACTTTGATACTTCATGAGAACATTTGCAAATGAATGTGTGTCTTCATCCGCTACATGTCTGCTTTATTAATATAATTATATAATAACCCATGGGTTACATATTCTTGTAGGGAAATTTTTCGACCTTTTCAGCGGAGAAAATGGTGGGCTTTTTTACCCCGGCATCTGGGTATAAAAGCCCGCCCTTAAACTTCCAAGAAAAATGAAGGCTTCAGTGGTTGTTTTTGCTTTTCTTTTGAATCACCTAGAATGTACCTGGTACAAGCTGTACAGTAGCTGGAAAACAGCAAAGTAACTGGAATTATTTGGAACATTTACAGACAATAACAAAGTTGCAGGCATAGCTGCCACACTAGTACTGAAAACAAAAACAAGCTATTCTATCAAGAAAATGTATGGTGTGTACCAACTACAGTATACAGTATGCCACATAATGACTGTCCTTTGCTGTTCTGTCAGTACAGGAATTTACTGTAGGTGTACATCAAAAGTACAACATACTGTACAGCTTAAAACAGTTGAAACAACTAGCGGCAATTATTATCTGAAACAGGTGGACAGATGTGATGCTAGCACTCATTTGGAAGAAGTGTGGGATGGAATGAAGGAATAAGCCCCCACCAAATGAATGGCTGTACCTGTCTATCGATATTTACATGAATATTTAAAAATTAAACGTTATGGACCAAAATGTCTGACATTTTTTGGCATATCAGTCCAGGAAGGCCTAAATGTCTCATAGCCACCTAGGTACAGGTATTTACCATACAAAACAAAAACTGTTGGTCTCAGATACAGTAGAAAATTTTTCAAATGTAGTATAGGCTACTGCCGATAGTTATATCTATAGGCTACAGTATGTACATTCCATACCAATTCACCATGTCATATTGGTGGCAACTGTGCACCATTAAAAAATATTTATTGATCTGACTGTATACATCACGAATAGGTGTTTTCATTGTACTCATTAAAAATACATCAATTTAAAAATATGTAACATTTAAAGATTACTCTTACTAGTTTTCACTAGTAGTGGAAACAAGTCAACCGGACGTTTCTATCCAGTGGGTGTTTTTCCCCCAGTTTACCCTGTAATTTTCTGGTTCACTTTCTGTTATTTGCTCAACTAGTTTAGCTGACATGGCAGTGCATCTGTTTGTCTGTCTGTCTGTCAACATTGGTGAAAAGGCGGTTGTCACTGTTTTTACATTAATCCATGTCAAAGTTGGTGAGATTGTGCACCACATCAAGGGTT
This sequence comes from Holothuria scabra, assembly GCA_037179385.1. Taxonomy (NCBI): domain Eukaryota; kingdom Metazoa; phylum Echinodermata; class Holothuroidea; order Aspidochirotida; family Holothuriidae; genus Holothuria; species Holothuria scabra. The sequence continues at coordinate 14,151,161 of CM074197.1, forward strand.
TCAAAACTATTGTAACAGGAAGAACATGTACAGTACTGTATGTTAACTCTCAAAGTCCTGCTCCAATGGGGGCATATAAAGTTGCGCTCTGCGAGGGTCGGCGGAAAAGCGGACATAGCACGTCCCGCATCGGCTTCGCCAGGCTGTTGACCCTGTGACCATAAACTGTTGCCTCTTTGGTTGTTGTGGCCGAATTTTCAGGTAGCCACTCGCAGTTTCGAGCTCCGTGTGAAGCAGTAAAGACGTGCGACAGTTCTGCTCTCGACCTTTGCCACAGGTGACACGTGGGGCGCTAGAGGGTTAAAGAACATGTGGGGTCATGAGAGGTACTCTAAAACTGTGTAAAAATGCAAAAGCCTTCAACACCTTGTGGTTATTTCCAAATGTTTTCAAATTTGACAGAAGTTGTTAAACTGATAGAGTAGCTGTCTTGAAAGTTAAAGTACAGTGTAGGTTAAAGGTTAAAGGTCATAAAGGGGTAAAAATAAGGAGGTCAGACAGTGAAATCACACAAAATCCTTGAACTCCTTAAAGTTAAGTTGAATTTTCTCGTATTTGACAAGTGTGTTCAGTACAGTAGATGATTGGTTGTCAGTGACATTGCACCTTTGAAAGTACAGTAGTTCAGAGATCCTTTGGTGGCCATGTAGAGGTCAAACATTGACATTTCAGAAGCCTTCAGCTCTTTAGGGTTGGTGGTACAGTAATTGAATGAAAAGTGGTCAGTGTTCAGTTGTTGGTGGGACCTCAAAGTTTAACTATTGAAGTAGGTCAAAGTTCATTTGGGGACATATAGGTTGTAATCCACTTTTATGTTAAGTTGGTTATACTGTTCAGTAGAAAATGGGTCATCAAAGTTGTACATGTTTGTAGTTTTGAAGATGTTCAAGGGTCATGTCGGGTCATGCAAAGGTCAAACAGTGAAATAAATATGCTATGTAAACTTCATTTTCCTGAGGGGTAATGTACAGTACTTGTATCAAATGTATGGCTTGTGCTTTATAGGTATTATGGCATCATGAAAGTTGTTTTTGGAGTAGGCCATAGGTCATCTGGGGTCAGAGAGGTATAGCAGTGAACTCACTCTCAAGCCTTCAACCTATTGGATATATCCAGATCTTATCAAAGTTGGAAGGACTGTTCAGAAGTTTGGTCCTCACATTACTGTCATTTTGGAAGGTCAAAGGTCATTTGAAATATTGGAATCTACAGCGCCCTTCCTTACCTCCTATTTACATATGTAACCCTCACTTACCTGCAGTTATTCCCGGCAAATGAAAGATAGCCTACCAGAAGTGAGCCCTCAAGAAGAGGGACTGCTCATTCTTTCACTTGCCGCATCAAAAGTCAGAGGCAGTTTTTCTATAGCTGCCAGCTTCTAAGGAATGTGTCCAAGGCTTATAAAGGTATGCAGAGGTACTGTACCAAGTCTGATATTGGGTTGTTTACTTTTGAAAAAGTGGAAGGTTGAATAATCAAACAATCAAGCAAAAGTATAAAGTTTCCGTAAAGAGTGTTGCTAGAGTGTTGTCAGTTCACTAGCTGACACATTCTTATAGTTTTAGCACTGTGCCTCCTATATAAGTCACCTTCTTAGAATAAAGAATTAAAGATTGTCCTCATTTGCCTTCCGTGCAATTCTTTACAGCTCAAAGAGCTTTGAAATCTTCAAAGCGCTGTTGTTTTCCTGCCAAAATTGTCTGGTCCATGCTAAGTGTCTTATTATTAAGCATCTATATAGTATCAATTTCATAATTTGTATTTCTTGATAAGACTGACAAAATGGGGATATAACTAGCACTTCATTTTCATTTTGTACAGTATTATAATTAAAATAAGCCTCAAGCTGGGTAACTCTAATTTGCACTGTGGTAATAATTGACATGTGCAGTATAGGGCTGTGCATTTTCGGTTAATTCACTATCCGTTTAACCGATTTTATTAACCGGCGGTTAACCGTTTAACCGAAAATGACGTAATGTTCACACAACAACAAAAAGTCAACATTTCCAAAGAGCGCCATCACTTTTGTACAGGAAAGTGCAAGTCTAAAATGGCGCCGTTAGTCATGTTCGCACATGTAAGTATGTGGCAAAAATGTTGGTATTTTGCGCTGAGTTTATATCATCACAACCAAGCCCTATTTTCCTGCATAAATTAAGGAATTCCCAGCATTCCTACCGTAAAGTTATTTACAGTAGGACTTATGGAATGTTATCGTATGACGTCGTTACGAACGTAAACAATTACGCACGTGGTCCCATGCATGCAGTAGACTTGCGTGCGTATCGGTTTTTACCATTAAACAAGGGACCATGTTTTGCTCGGTGACATCATATGCACCGATCTATTGCAAAATTTGAATTGCCTCTGCATTGTGATTGGTTCAAATACGTTGATTCTGAGCCAGCCAATCACAACTCGCGCCATCGCCTATGGGATTTAGTGTGTGAAAATACCAGACCTCCGAACGAATTTCCCTATTGAGTTTGCGTTATGACGATCGCACTTCCCAGGCTTACATAGCCCGCCTGTGCAGCCGGCCAAGCCCCGTGCTAAATTCACCAAGAAACGGCAGCACAAATCTCTGCGTACTTGGATTTTTTCGGGGGTCTGACTTACGTGCATTTCGTTTGCTGATTATTTTGAAACAAGACGGTAAGGTTTGGACAAGAAGTGGCAAAATTACGGGGATATTTACATCAGAAAGAAACCATAAGATAACGTTAATCTAGTCCATTTTTTGCTGTCCAAGACCGCTAAAAATTAGATCGTTATTTTTACGTGCATCGTAGGGTTGACTTCTACAGTACAGTACATTATCGCAACTACAACCCAGTCGGTTCAAAGAACTGCGTATGCTTATTCATAAAAGTCAACATGGAATGTTCCATTTTATATGATATTGGGCAAACAACAAAATGGCGGGAATTATCTGGTGCTAACGACCGTATTTTTACGGGTTAAATTTTTCCCAAATACTGCTACTAACAATGAAAAATAATGAAATTTAGGGAGGTGTAGCATGATAAAATATTTCGATTAGCTACAGTGGGAAGACTTATTCAAATATACTTTTGTGCCCTAATCATGGTCTCGCGGAGGTTTTATTGCCATAGAAATGCAGGGCTTGGTAACTTTTGTTACAGCTCCCTGCTTGTCTTGTGGCTTTCTTTTCGCATGGTAACCTCTGAAACATGCCGCTAATTTCTAAAGTTGTGCTTGGGTGTTGCTATTGAAGGGATTAGGAGACGAGCACACCAAGTTCTGCCAACGAAAGTAACAATGGGTGCGCCACTTGTCACTCATCATAATGTACTTAATTCGGGGGGCTGTCGCGGAATTAATCCGTTCAATCGAACGGCCGATTTTAAAACTCTTTTTACAGTCATTGTTCGAGCGATAATTTGTGAGAAACTGACACTGTTTGTTGCGCGATGTTTGTGTAACAGTTTACCAACAAAGCCACCCCGCGGCGACTGAGTTATTGGCAATACAAAAACGGTTAATCTATGAAGAGGAATGACGCACGAGTAACCGACGAGTCGGTCGGTTAACCGGTTAACCGATTAACCGTCACAGCCCTAGTGCAGTATTACCTTACCAACAGTATGTACATAACCTATTTTCCTTTTGGACCTCCGAACAAAGGCAGGCAACGGTCACCACAAACAGCAATTTTTGTCCACAGAAATTCTCAATTGGCACCGCTGTTTAACCCTTTACCGTTGTTTGGGTCCTTTTGGACCCATGCGGAGAGCTGGGTTGTCACCCATCTTCACTGTTACACGCTGAGCTCGAAACTGCGAGTAGCTACCCGAAAATTCGGCCACGACAACGAGAGAGACAATAGTTTAAGTTCACGGGGTCAATGGCCTACGGAAGCCGAGGCAGGGCGGGCTACGTCCGCTTTTCCGCCCACTCTCGAGGCGCGCAAATATGCCCCGATCGGAGCACAACGGTAAAGGGTTAATTGACAGTAAGTTCACATTACACAGCATTCTCTATACTGAGAATGATGTAATTACACATTAGGTTCTTGCCTATCTCCCTGAAGCAGTAAACTGAAATTGTGTCTGGATGAGGATGAGTTTTAGACAGTTGTAGGAGGGGCTTAAATATGTAGGTTAGGAGAAATATGAAACTGTGGTGAGAGGATAACAGAGAATATTTTATCCAGTATCGCATCGAAAATTGCTACACAAACAAGCCAAGTTGCTACACAAATGAAAAATTGTGTAGCTTTTTTTTGTGTGCATAACCCTTGCATTTTCACAAACAATGTGCGAGAGACCTCAAAAATCTTCAAAACTGCTATGCAAAATCTGAATGCTAAATTATTCCCTGGATAAGGCCCTTAAGTTTTCAAATGATAGAAGGTGCTTGATTGCTGCAGATCCAAGGGAAATGCTATGTGTGCAGAGACCCCCCCAAATTTCCAAGTCTAAACTTTACACATACTGTACAAAGGTGGACCTGAAAAGGTGACTTAGACAGCGTGTTTGGTCTAACAGTAAGAGCATCCGCCTCTCACGCGGAAGGCCCGGGTTCGCTTCCCAGGTCAAGTCATACCAAAGACTCTAAAAATGGAACCTACTGTCGTTGTGCGTGATGCTTCGCATAAGCAACGGAGTATGGAAAACAAGCCAGTGAGCCACAACTGGAAAAAAGGCCGTGGCCGGCTCGACTTGAACCAATAGGTTTGAAACTGGGCCGTAAAACTCTTATCTTACTAACTAACTGAAAAGGTGACTTAATCCGGACAATTCAACTACTGCAGCCCTTATGAAATATACCTTTGTGTGCCATGGACTTGTCCTACAATGTTTTCTTCTACATTTTAAACCTGACTCAGCATGCCATTTACAGTAATTGCCCTATCTAATTAATGAATCTAGAGCACCCCCCAAAAATTGTGAATCTGCCCCAGCACTTTATTAATGCAATATGTTACTGTATGTTTAGTGCTGTTTGTTGTTGTCATTAACATACATAGTCCCAAGACAGTAAGTTATTGTTGTGAAAATGCCCAATTCCCATTTGGTTTATCCATGTTTTTAAATTTGCATGGATTTCCAGTTTTCCATTATTTTTTGTAAAAGCTAAGCCATGTTTATTCTAGTCCAGTCACAAAAAATAACTTGTAGTTCTAAGAACATTGTTCAACTTCCTTATAGTAGTTAATACAGTGCATACAAAATAACCCTCTGTGAATCATCCTCTCATATATTGATTTAAGCTATGAAAAAAAATAATAGTGTTTACATTTTAAACATGCAGCCTGCTAAAAAAGCAGATGTGTAAAGAAGGTAAAGCTCTACAAGCAAGATATGAAATGCACTTTATATTAGCAGCTTAATAATTAAAACAGCAAAATAAATACTGTAAAATGAATTTTGATCATTATCACAATTTGACTGGTAATTGCAAATAAATGCCTCTTATTCCAATTTGTTTATAGTTTTAAAGACATTATCAGTTCCTATTTGTTAACATCAATTCAGTTAAGTAAGCATTTGGGGGCAAACCAGCGTTCACAGCTGTACAAATTGCGGCCGGAAATTAAGGTACACACCTGTTGATAACAATGGCTGTTCAAATTTAAACTGATTTTTTGATTCCTTGCCGAAGGCAGGCAAGGAATCTATGCGGTGGTGATGTCGTGTGTATGTGTGTGTGTGTGTGTGTGTGGGTTTGTCTTTGTGTAAAACAGAGGACCTAAACAATAGACTTCCAGGTCCTCGGTAGTAAATTCAAAAGATTTCTCAAGTCCTCGGTTGTCTAACAATAGACAGTCTATTGTGAAGGTTAGGGTTAAGTAAGCAGACACAATGGAAATAACAATGAAGTCCTCAGTTGTGTGTAAAAACACGACTGTGTGTGTGTGTGTGTGTATGTGACGCTTTGGCTTGTAAACACGATATCTCAAGAAGGGTAAGTGTGACTAACCTCGTATTTGGTGTGTAGGTTGGTCATATTGAGTAGATGATCCCTATTGTTTTTGGTGGAGATCAAAGGTCATTTGGGGTCACGAGAGGTCAAAAGGTCAAAACCTTGTAAACACGATATCTCGAGAACGGTACATGTGACTATGCTCATATTTGGTGTGTGGATTGGTCATATTGAGTAGATGATCCCTATCGATTTTTGTGGAGGTCAAAGGTCATTTGGGGTCACGAGAGGTCAATAGGTAAATTCCTTAGAAATTGCTTGTAAACACGGTATCTCAAGAAGGGAAAGTGTGACTAATCTCATACTTGGTGTGTGCATTGGCCATATTGAGTAGATGATCCCTATTGTTTTTGGTGGAGATCAAAGGTCATTTGGGGTCACGAGAGGTCAAAAGGTCAAAACTTCGTAAACACGATAACTCAAGAACTGTACATGTGACTATGCTCATGTTTAGTGTGTAGGTTGTTCATATTGAGTAGATGATCCCTATAGATTTTTGTGGAGGTCAAAGGTCATTTGGGGTCACGAGAGGTCAATAGGTAAATTCCTTAGAAATTGCTTGTAAACACGGTATCTCAAGAAGGGAAAGTGTGACAAATCTCCTATTTGGTGTGTGCATTGGCCATATTGAGTAGATGATCCCTATCGATTTTCGTGGAGATCAAGGGTCATTTAGGGTCACCAGAAGTCAAAAGGTCAAAACTTCGTAAACACGATATCTCAAGAACGGTACATGTGACTATGCTCATATTTAGTGTGTGGGTTGGTCATATTGAGTAGATGATCCCTATTGTTTTTGGTGGAGATCAAAGGTCATTTGGGGTCACGAGAGGTCAAAAGGTCAAAACTTCGTAAACACGATAACTCGAGAACGGTACATGTGACTATGCTCATATTTAGTGTGTAGGTTGTTCATATTGAGTAGATGATCCCTATCGATTTTCGTGGAGGTCAAAGGTCATTTGGGGTCACGAGAGGTCAATAGGTAAATTCCCTAGAAATTGCTTGTAAACACGGTATCTCAAGAACGGTAAATGTGACTTATCTCCTATTTGGTGTGTGCATTGGCCATATTGAGTAGATGATCCCTATTGATTTTCGTGGAGATCAAAGGTCATTTAGGGTCACCAGAAGTCAAAAGGTCAAAACTTGGTAAATACGATATCTCGAGAACGGTACATGTGATTGTGCTCATATTTAATGTGTTGGTTGGTCATATTGAGTAGATGATCCCTATCGATTTTCGTGGAGGTCAAAGGTCATTTGGGATCACGAGAGGTCAATAGGTAAATTCCTTAGAAATTGCTTGTAAACACGGATTCTCAAGAAGAGTAAGTGTGACTTATCTCATATTTGGTGTGTGCATTGGCCATATTGAGTAGATGATCCCTATTGTTTTTGGTGGAGGTCAAAGGTCATTTGGGGTCATGAGGGGTCAAAAGGTCAAAACTTCGTAAACACGATATCTCAAGAACTGTACATGTGACTGTGCTCATATTTGGCGAGTGTGTTGGCCATATTGAGTAGATGTTCCCTATTGTTTTTGGTGGAGGTCAAAGGTCATTTGGGGTCATGAGAGGTCAAAAGGTCAAAACTTCGTAAACACGGTATCTCAAGAACGGTACATGTGACTGTGCTCATATTTAGTGTGTGAATTGGTCATATTTAGTAGATGATCCCTATTGATTTTCCCAAAGGTCAAAGTTCATTTGGAGTCAGCATGTTCAAAGCCTGACAAGCTTTCCTGCACAGTCTTTCAAGAAAGGTCACTTGTAGGGTCCTGTTACTTGTATATGTAGATGGCACATAGTGAATACATGGTCCCAGAAGTTTTTGGTGGAGGTCAAATGTCATTTGGGTTCACGACGGGCAAGGGGGATGTCAAGATTGGATGCCTTGCATGTGTACTTTGTGGGCACATTATGGAGCCCTGCTAATTGAAAAACATTGCAAAGCAATGTCAATGTGAAAAAAGGCCTTACATTTCAGCAGCAAGGAATCACTAAGCCTTTTGGCTTTCTGGTTTGACAGGTGTCTTTAACAAATTTGCCTTAAATTGTGTGACTCAACATGACATGAAATTTCTTTTAGTCCCAAGATGTTAAGTAACAACATCACAGTCACTACAGAGCTACTGGACGTATCTCTAGCAACAACACATACTGCAGGAAGCACCAGGGAGTAAGAGTGGCACCTCCAGGTTGTACCATATATCAACTACTACAATACGGTATAGTAGCATAGTAATGTGCATTTGAGTGATCAGTGACTTAAAACATGCCATTTATAGTTCTAGTAAACTGTTCACCAAATGCCATCTTTCACAAAGATGTTGTTGAAATCACTGTAGCGTGTCAAATTAAATGCTCTCTTGGGAATTCTGAACTCGTAAGTTTTGTCTCTATTTAATTGCAACATGCACACTGTGTGCTGCTTGGAGTAGTTTTTGCACCATGCCCTCATGTCTCCTGGATTGACAAATAGATCACCTTCATTGGTCTAGAGTGCAATTAGCTACATTAACATGCTACTGTAAATTGATATTCACAGTCTTGGCTATGGAATCAGATTAATTGTGCAGCTCTACATGACCATGCCCAAGCTTGCTTTTTTAAAGAGTTTATTTCTACAGTAATGCTCATTTCTGCATGACATGTTCAATTGTATCGCAGGGTTCCTAAAACGTATCATTTTCTTCACTCCTATTCAACTCGTCTGATACTTTACACAAACCTGTTTACCCTGCTTGAAAATAATACTTGGCTGCTGTATGTTTTGAAAAGAGTTGAGAAATAATATGTGTTTGCACCAGGGACTTCCTATACATGGACATAGCATACTGCACGGTGGAATGTCGCTATCGTACATGTGAGAAAAAGCGCACCAAAATGGCCGTCTCTTATTGTTTTGTGTGAAAGTTTGGACTCAAGTAAATCAACAAATTTTGCAAGGGAGTTGAAATATTTTCAAAAAAATGCAAGGTAAGGTCAAAACTACTACACATATTGCAGGAATAGTATATTGTTAGCCATCCAAGTTTAACTTTTGTTTAAATTACCTGTATTACAGAATCGTTGTCAAATCATACAAATTATAGCTTGACGGCGGCTATCTTGGTGCGCCTTTTTTGTCCCAGTCAGTGGCAACAATCTATGGATAAGAGGTACGTGTTACATGCTCTCTCCATGTATATAGGAAGTCTGTGCTTTGCACACATAAATAATTTGTGTTTAATTTAAGTGGTTCACATTGCAGGTCAGTTGTTAAATTAATACAAAGTCAAGGCTACATATTAAAGAGGCTCATTGAGTTGATATCCATAACTTAATGAGATTGTTTAAGGGTCAATACCACATGACAATGCTTATAGTTAGCATAGTAAATTAAGTGTCATATCCAATAGTTGCAGAGAAAGTGGAAATTTTGAATTTTATAGTGTCCTGACTTGTAACCGTTTTGTACATAATTTGAAAAAGTGTCTGGTCACAAATTTTTGAAATCTGAATTGAACCATTAAGGACTCACTCATAAAACAGTTATTTTTATGAAGGATATGGGTATATTCTGAGTTCGACCATTTGTCATTGGTTTGTGAAGAAAACTTAACATCTTTGGAAAAATTCGGTGAATTTCATGGACCAACCTCTTTAAGGACAAGCATTCCTTTGGCATATGAATTTTCATGTCAGCAGTCCCTAACAGTTTTTTTTATGGTTTCTTCTGAAACCAGAATGCAAGGCATTCATACTCGCGAATGGAGGCGGTCTAACGGTTCTAGTGATATTGACAGAGTTGCTAAATTTTAGCCACTCCCTGATACGAACAGGCAGTAGATGGTGAATTTGTTATGATGAAGAGGTTTGCGCATTTCAGAAAAGGATATCAGTGTTGAAAATTTGTACAGGTGAAACATTAGCTATGTGAAGAAAGGGAAACAGAATTGTTTATGCTACAAGCTTGACATTTAGAAAAGTACATATGAGTGATACGTATATATGATGTTAAAATTGACTAAGCAAAACAGGTGGTGGATATTTTCTACTAGTTCTAGAAAATAGAAGTGGTTCAATTGCAGAAGAATTGTTTTATTAATAATTTCTGACCGTAGCCAAAACTGTCAGAATTTCACCATATTATTTGCAGTTCAAAATATCAAAATTTCCTCACAAATGACAATTTCTTTTTTTAAACTTCCTTGGTGTTCTCAGTATTGTTCGAGGGCAGTGCTTATTACGGTTCGGCAGTTCAACCGTATCACCTGCATGTATATGCATCGCATTATCACCAACATAGTAAGCACTCTCAGATCAGAAGAGATGTAATTAAACTATCATCTTGAGTGGCTAATGAATAGAGAGAGATAACTACGCAGTCTTTAATTTTGCTACTCCCTCGTAAGAGATCTCTCTTCCCATTCCTACCATAATTGTCAACAACATAAACAGTACCGGTATAAAATTTCTCACCTTCCTCTTCTTTCTTTGGTTGGATAGGTGCGCAGCTAGAAAGTCTTTTCCCTTACAGTACGGTTGCTCAAAGGAACCATTTTAAATTTGTCTTTCAAGATTGCTAAATTATTAGCACAGCCACCAATGAAAAGAATCTAATGTGAGAATATTTACAAAGTGTAAAACAAAAAAACTTTGGTTGAGGTTAACTAAGTTGTTTTGATGCGGCTAAGCAAATAAAGCCTTGCGCATGGCCCATATTTGACTTTCCACTGAAACACATCGAACTCTCGAAATGACCTTTTTAAGCCGTGGTAGCACTTGATATTATCAACTGTATCAGATGTCGTTTGGCTGATCACATGGTCACCGGCAAAGCAAGCGCATATTGGTAAGGGCGATTCAAGTTTCAGTTGAAACGTTTAGGTCAGAAGAAAACTACGCAGTTACTATTGTGCAATTTTCGCATCCGGGAGACTACGTAATCTTATCCGTTCTCCATTCCTAACCCTCTGTGACCGTCTTCAGTTTTGAACAAAATAAGATATAACTTAAGTTTGTCGCTCTTGTTACAGTTATAAGTTCCTTGGTCATGAAAAGAAATCACCCGTTCAATATTTTCTTTACAACAACGCTGAAACTTTCACATCAACAGATTGCTCGGATGTTTCAAACTGTAAGAAAAGAAGGGTAGCGACCATGTCATAAAGAACGGCAGTTGACAAAAACTATAGAAAGGGCCTCTGAGAACCTCATATAGTCGCTCCCTGGTCGTTCCAAGAACCATGTAATTGAAATATCCCCGAACTAATATGCCTCATCGTGTGATGAAACCTGAGACATCCTTAAATAAATTATCTGTTTTCATGGTCAACGCCTTTTAATTTACAAACACTAAAAAGTAACAAAACCAACAAGGCACAGAATAAAAACACTGTAACAAGTCTATTAAGTGGCTGCTATACTTCGCATTCGCTCGTAAGAACCAGTTCAGGAGATGAGTGCTGTAAGTATTGTACAGATATTTGTGTCAGTAAAGGCAACCACAATGATAATAAAACAGTCTGGAGTTCAACTCCGTGCCAGGTAATACAAAGGGCTGTTAAAAAAAGGAACCTGCTGCCATTATTCTTGGTCCTTAGCCTAAGCAGTGGAGTAGGAACACAAGCCAGTGAGCCACAACTGAAAAAAGCCTCTGACGGCCCTGACTTAATACACCAATAAGTTTATAATATAAACTGAGGTGCAAAACACTCCATCTAACCAACTAATCCTCCTGTGAACAACTCTTCATTAGAACTCAGGAGAAGTGTGAAATTTTATCATGACCTTGAAAATGCTTGAAATTTTGGATATTTGATCTGGTAAGAAACTATACTGTAATATGGTCTTAAAATTTCAATTAAACCTTACACTCTTAGTATTTGCAATGCAATCCAGGTCTCGAATTTAAGAATTTCCAGGTGTAACTGCTAATCTAACTCCTCAGGAAATTAAGGAGTGTGGGAGGCCTGCTGTTTAATAAATTTATGGGAGCTCCAAATCTCCATTTATGTGTGCAAAAACTCACTCTCCTCACAATGATTGATTTGCTTGATGGTGTACAATTGGACTCACATAGCTCAAAAATTGAAGGCCTGGCGATCATTTTTAGTGGGTGTCTATCAAGGTAAACGTGTAAAACTAAAGGCTATTTTGTATCAGTCTTAATTTTTAATAAAGATAATTTTTCCATATTCCCATTTCATAAAAGTCTAAAAAAGTCTGGAATTTCAATATTTCAAAAGTAACTCTTGACTGAATTAATCAGTGTTTGTGTAAGACTCCCTGAATTGCCCCTGTCATGACAAAACCCCTTACAGAAACTCAAGTTTACAGAAACACACGTTTACAGAAACACAAGTTTACGGCAACACAAGTTTACGGAAACACAAGTTTACGGAAACACAAGTTTACGGAAACACAAGTTTAGGGAAACACATGTTTACGGAAACACAAGTTTACGGAAAAACAAGTTTACGGAAACACAAGGGAACCACAAGTTTACGGAAACACATGTTTACGGAAACACAAGTTTACGGAAACACAAGTTTATGGAAACACAAGTTCACGGAAACACAAGTTTATGGAAAAACAAGTTTACAGAAACACAAGTGTACAGAAACACAAGTGTACAGAAACACAAGTGTACAGAAACACAAGTGTACAGAAACACAAGTTTGCAGAAACACAAGTTTACAGAAACAAAATTTTCTAAAATTCCAATATGTAGGTCTTGAATTGGGTTTTCAGAAGAATGTTTAGCATGGAGTTAGCACTCACAGTAAAGAATATGCAGAGATGCTTACCAGGCTTGTGGAAGGAACTATTCAGTTATGCACTGCTTTTTTGTGTAAGAAACTTTTGTGGAGAAAGATAATCAGCTAAAGAGAGATGAAAAAAGAAAATGGAAGAACAGTACCAGTACTGTAACTGGACCTCAGGAAGTTACATTCATCGCTGCACAATTTTTGTCAAAATCTGTATTTAGTGTTTGACACATGCCTGCTTTACCTATAAATGTAAACATAGTTTCTTTGTACAGTGCTGTATATTCAGTCATTGAAAAGGAAGAAATAATTAACTGAGCAGGAAGTACTCTAGGTTGTATAAAGCTTTGCCTTCTGTGTGTGCTGTCCATGTACTTTAATAGATATACACATTAGGGGTAATGACTCTGCAGGCTGTAGGTTGAAAAGCCACTTCAGGCAGTAGGTTGAATGCATGGCAGAGAAAACAAAGCCAAAGGAGGGAAAGTCTCAAAATGAGAGACTCAAACACATAGTTTGTATCATGGAGTGTGTTTGGTAGATTGCAACAACCTTTAAAGGACAGGAGCAGTCACCTCAACTTGAAGCAGTGTAGTAGACTGTCCAGTTTCATGATTGGCTGTTGAGTGTCATGTGACAACATTTTAACTCCTCAAATGTGAAATGTACTGGAAGTTACTGTTTGGTTTACCTTTCATATGTTATATTGAAGTAATAAAATGTTATGAAAGGATCTTTGAACAGAAATGAGAGGAGAATTGTGATATTAAGCTGTTGCTTCAAAATATGGTGGGGAACTGCTTTTGACCTTTAAAGGTAAAGAGCAGTCCCCCCAAACTTATTTTGAAGAAAAAGCTAAATAGCACAATTTTCAACTTATTTCTCTTCAAAGTATCTTTCATTACATTTTATAACTTTACTATTGCATATTCAAGGTAAGCCAAGCAGTTATTTCTGGTAAATGTTACATTTGAAGAGAAAAAACATTGTCACATGACTCCCAAAAGCCAATCATGAAACTGGACAGTCTACTACACTTCTTCAATTTAGAATGACTGCTCCTGCCCTTTAAGCTGCTGTGATGGCATACAGTTTATTCTAATGGGGGAAACACTGACTTTCAGTCTGTTTCATGAATCAGTAGGACTGGGGATGCTTTTGGTTTAGACAAAAGAGGAACTATCTGATGGGTGACCCATTTCTGTTTCAAATTTCTTTTTTTTTTTGGCAGCATCATTTTATGACATAGCTACAAGATCAGAGTTTATGCCAAAATGAGCCTAATTGTAAGACTTGCAAGGTTACATTCTGGGACAGCAGTACATTCTGGGATAGAAGCCAAAAAGTTAACAAAGCGTCTTTGCAGGAATTGGGCTGTCTTCTTCAAACCTGGGCCCTTTGTGTTTGTGTGTTATTGTACGGCCCCACTCTACACAACACCTTAACAAAGAATCAAGCCAAAAGTCCTTCTCTCTGTAACCTACAATCTTGAACAAAACTCCTTGGGACACCCCCGCTCCCCTTCGCAATGTTGACCACAGTTAGCCTTTTCGCGGCATACAGTCACTCTTTCAGCACAACATTGAAAGGGGGAGCGGGGGAGGGGGATTCATGTAAGCCGTTGAACTGGAATTCAAGAATATTATGGCAAATTGTCCCCACAGTTTTGTCCAAGATTGTCTGAGAATTTCGAGAAGTTAGAACTACTCACGTCACACAGTAGAAAGTGTCACTTTGTCTTGATGGGTTGTTTTGCAAAAGGGAATAAGTTTAAGCACCCGATCGTTCAGGTAGTTGTTCTCAACAGTGACCTGTTTTTGGTTTACACCGTCTAAGCAGGTAAAAATAAAAAAAAAAATTAAAAAGTGTTCGTGTTTATGTTTTTTAATTTGTTCAAAACAGTGACGTGTTACCTGGTAAGTGCATTTTGGAGAGCAGAGGCACTATTGTATCCTGCCTATTACTTCATTTTAAAGTAATTTACCATGTTCTCTCAAGAAAAAATCTGCCAGACATGCGAACTTGACAAGACCAGCAGTGAAATATAAGTTTAATCAAACAGTCTACCATTTATTTTGAAAGCAAATTTGGAAGCAAAACGCAAGGGAATTGCTTCGGTGTAAAGAGGGAAAGAAGCATGCGTAACCAGTTTCATGTAATGTGAAAAATGGAGTCACAGGGGTGCAATTTGCTTCAAAATATGCCAAAAACCAGCCTTAACTAACGATCTACCATTGTTATAATTAAAAGCTTAGCTCTCAGATGTGCTTTTAACATTTCATGGTAGATCATGGCGCTCTTTTAGTTAATATCTCCTCTCTCTACCACCAGTTTGCAATAGTAGTCAGACTTTTCTATCCATGAAAGATATTGTTTTGGTTTTATGTATATATATATAGTATCTATCGGAATAGAACGTATTCTGGCGATTACCCGGGTCTGAAAAATATTCAAAAGTCTCCTCAAATGTTAAATCATTGGCTCTAAAATTGCCTCCTCCAAGTTTAAATTTGTATTTAATTGAGTTGAGTTTGCATCTAGATTACGAGGTGGAATTGGTAGGCGTTCTGCAGGTACATCCGCCCATGGCTTACGAGCTGCAAACTCCCCGCGAATACCTGCAACAGTCCTTTCTTTATTATCGTCCCGACTGTAAATTAATGTAAACAAATGAATCAAACAACACATTAAAACAACTCTTTATGCTACTTTCATTACGCTAAAATCCTCAGACCTATCAGCCTCCGAAAGAACTTTTCCGAAAAAGTCAACCCGAAAAATTAACCATTATCTATTGAATTTGTTCTCGTAAATAATACGGGTGGAGCTCAGACAATCTTGGACAAAACTCCTTGGGACACCCCCGCTCCCCTTCGCAATGTTGACCATAGTTAGCCTTTTCGTGGCATACAGTCACTCTTTCAGCACAACATTGAAAGGGGGGAGCGGGGGAGGGGGATTCATGTAAGCCTTTGAACTGGAATTCAAGAATATTACGGCAAAGTGTCCCAACAGTTTTTTCCAAGATTGTAGGAGAGTTCAGGTTGTGAAAGAGTACAACCTCTTCCTATTCCTCTGTTATTGTTGGTGTACCGTGTCATCTCCTCAGAGTGCAGTGGTGCATGAAAAGGATAGTTCAACTCGGGCTTGTGCTTCAACCTTTCGTGAGTGCTGATGGCTTGGTTGGGGTTAGGGTTACAGAAAAGCTATAGGCACCCGAAGAAGTCAGAACATGTGAAACTTAACTGCCTTGTTTTAATTATCTGACATAACCATTCGGCTCAATCCACATCCTGAAGGCCCTGTCACACTATAATGGGCAACAGGTTGTTTGATTAAAATCACGATGCTTAAAATCATGATTAAAATCATGATTTTAATTGAAAAACATGATTTAAATTAAAAAAGTCTGATTTAAATCAATTAATTTGATGTAAATCACTGATTTAAATCATGTTTTTTTTCAGCGGGCAACAGGGATGTTTGACATAAATCATACTGATTAAAATCACAATTAAAATCATGGTTTTAATTGGAAAATCATGGTTTTAATTAAAAAAATCTGATTTAAATCAATTCATTTGATTTAATTTACTGATTTAAATCATGATTTTTTCAAAAAATAATAAAAATCAGCAACCCTGATGGGCATGCAAGCACTGCTTGCAAATAGCGGGTCAGAGTTTCACAGAGAATATTAAACTATTGTCCCAGCATCCCACCTTCCGTCTAAAAAAGGAACCTACTGCTGTTGTGCATGATGTTCTGCATAAGCAATGGAGTAGGGAAAACAAACCAGTGAGTCACAACTGGAAAAAAAGGCATGCTGACTTGAACCAACAGGTTGGAAACTGTGGGCCGTAAAACTCTAACTAACTACTGTAACTAAACCCGCCTTCCCTTCTGAACTGATTGTTCACCAGAATATAGAAGTATTAAAGAGGTCTTTCATGTTAAAAGGATCACTAATTTTTGACTTAATTACTGTTGAATTAAAATTTCTCAGTAATTTGGCCTTTAAAAAAATTAACATAGATGCAAGATGAGATAGCTTGACAACACTGAAATCAATCACGTCAGAAGACACTGGTCAGAGAAATGTGATGCAGAATTAAAGTTGTGCAAAAATTGTAAAAACTAACTCTGATTGCCTCTTTAAACAATATTTTGAGAGAAAGATACTGTACAGTATCACTATATCATGTCAGGGTTGACTTTATACAGTATTTTTCGTAAGATTCCTGCTGTCAATAAAAACCTGGAAAAGTCGTGAAAGTTTGGAGAAAATTTTCAAGGCATGGAAAAGTTTTGAAAAAATTCAGGAAAATCACATTAAATCAAATTTTCTCATAGTTACTTTCTTTTCTTTCTCTCTCTTAATCATTTGTTGTGTGAGAATGTATTTTCACCCATGATATCAAAATTTTGTGTTGCTTCTGACGTCAAATTTGATGTCAGTTTATGGAATACTGTAAGGTAGGTCATGGAAATTCTTGATTTTGTCCTGGGAAAGGTCATAGAAAAAGTGAAAAAGTCATGTAAACTGATTCCTCAAAAGGCGTGGGAAACTTGTTTACATGATGAGGTGATTGCGGTATTTACTATAAACAAACTGTGGTATTACTGTAAACTTGCTGTACCATGTATTTCAACAAAAGTGACATGCAGTATTATGTCCAACATGCCTGCATCAGAAATGTCTAATAGTAAAGATTTACTGGCTTTGTTTTTGCTGCTTATAACATCAGAATATGATATGCCTGTTGTTTGATTAAGCCATATGTCACAGACTTAATGGTCTAATTTTAGCCAATACTTGCAATATAATACCCTTTTTAAATGACTTCCTGTTACAGTATCCATGATGTTCCAGGATTTTCATGCTGTGAAACTTTCACTGCTATAACTCTGAATTGGCAGGCACAAAAGGGGAGAATAGAAAGATTAGAATGTTTGCTTGTTTTGTCATTTCTTTCATTTGTTTTGCAAGATGAGCAAACTCTTGCAGGAGGAGGGATTTTCCCCTTCCTTTCCAGGAGGAGGATAAAATCTTCTTCCCCTGCAGTTTCATGAAAATGATAAAAAATGTCAGTATCTTGGTTCTCATATCAATTAAGAGAGTACCTTTGCAGCAATGTTTGTTGAACTTAATGTACATAAGTAGGTAGCCCTTAAACCCCCTTCAGAAGCAAGTTTTCCCCTCTTGAATCCACCTGTATGTTTGTGCAAGAGCACCGTCAATTAGGACTTGAGGTTTGGCAGTAATAACCCCCCCCTTTAGTTTCTGGTGGAATCCCAGTGAAAGATGCAAGCAGTATTTAGGTTGCTTGACTTGCATGGGTGATTGAAACAATGACTGCTTCATTCATGCTCCATCAGGGCTATGTTCTGATCCCTATGTTCTGCCATCCAAACATTCATCCACAGTATGGTTGAGTTGTCACAACAAAAAAGTGCCAAAGACAAACAGGTATTTAGATGTAATAGATTTATCAGAATGTAGCCTAGGTGTCATAATGTAGCATATTAAAGGCCCAGTTCTCTCACCCGAAACAGTACCAATTCTTCTAACCTTCTTACTTAAGCCGCTCCCACAATCATCTGAAATTCATCCTCATCCAGACAAAATCTCAGTTTATTGCTTCAAGTTAAGTATAGAAAAACTCAATTTATATAAATCAAAACACTCTCAGTATCATTCATGCTGTGTAATATAAGCTTTGGTACTCTGCATTGTTTGAATTAGCTGTCAATCAAAGAGCTGAGCCAATTGAGAATTTTGTTAGCCCCGTACCAAAATTGTAGTTTGGGGTGAGAGGTTGGCCCTTAAAAGTAGAGGTGTCATAGTACAGGGGTGCAAGGAAATGAGGATGTTGGAACTTACTGTTGGGTTGTCCAAATACACACAGGGTTTGAAAAAAATTTTGATACCTTGTTGCCTTGGTAGGTAAATTCATCTTCTAAAAAATAAGTAATTTTTGGTTGCCTCACACATTTTGATTGTTGCCCAAGTAAATGAAATAAAAGATCAAGGATTAGGTAATACTTCTGTTGCTATCTGAAATGGTAATCACTGATGCTAAAGTTTGAGAGCTAAATGCAAACTTAGGAAGCATATGCATTAGTGGAAACTCAGATAGTGGGCAACTTTCATGGTTATGATTTATCTGAACTATAGACGAATCAGATTACTGTAGTAGCTGTAGGCAGCCGTTAGTGGGGTCCATCAGCCTTCAGTCGTCTTCATTTATTGTGTACGTGAATTTCAAATCCTCATATTCAGTGAAGTTGAGAAAATCAAGATACACTTCAGTGTACAACCATCCATGGAACAGGTAAGGAAGGAAATTAAAGGTTAAAGGTGATGGACCCCAGTAATGGCTGACTAAAATCAGCCCATCACAATCTGTCTGGATTGGTGTATAGGGCTTATGCACCTATGTGACAGCATTGTGCAACTCTCCATGTTTCCAACCAGGCATCCATTTTACAACAATTGCTACTAAGGTGATGTTGTGCCCACATTTCAGTCACACAACTTCAGCCTTGGATCATTTCCATCCAGTGAAACGCGTGGACATCATGTGCACAATCTCAATACAGTGACCGTTTTGATCCCGACTTAGAGTGCTTGATTGGGCATGTCCCACTAACCAATATAAGATGGAGGGCGCCCTTGCTATTCATTGTGGGGGGCAAGGGTACCCTTACTCTATTAATTTATTAGTTTATCAGGGTTAATTGTGGGTAAGTGGGATAACATCTAAGTGAATAAGAGGTGCTTACTTTGTACATATACAGTCTATTTCGCTCCTCACTACCTCCTTTTGACCTATGTATATTGTTATTGCCCGCAATAGCCGTCTGGCAAAAACCTAATAACACCGTGGTAACCCCTTCCTAATGAGGGCGCGCGATACCCTAGCTACTCCCTTCTTGTCATTGCCTAATTGTGTTTACACGTGTACATATACATCCTATAACACTTGTAATCCCCCACCAGAGACATTTGGGAGAGGGGGTTTATCCATTAGCAGTATGTTTATATTGAGATAATGCATGACCATAGTGAACCAATGTAGGTTGGGGATTATAACTACTGATTGACTAATAATAATAACAATGCATTGAACTTATACACCCCCAAATCAGGGACAAAAATGTAGCTCTATAGGTGCCGGATAAAAATTTTTAACTACTATTTATTTACATTCGAAGCAACAAGGGCAAATAAACAAGTCTTGGGGTTATGTGTAAATGCAGAAAGGTCAGGACAGAACCAAGTATGGTCAGGTAACTGGTTCTACAAATATGGATCAGTACTGTATATATCCAAAGCTTAGGTATCCATACAGCTATATTAGGAACTAATACTGTAATAGCTTAGAGGAAGGACTTTCCAGATTCTTCTAAATATAGTTTAGAAGAGGGCCTTCCACTTTTTTGTTTCATTTCCTCAGGTGCAAGTATGGTCAGGTAACTGGTTCTACAAATATGGATCAGTACTGTATATGCAAAGCTTAGGTATCCATACAGGTATATCACTTTCCACTTTTGTCTCTTTTCCTGAGGTGCAAGTATGGTCAGGTAACTGGTTCTACAAATATGGATCAGTACTGTATACATATGCAAAGCTTAGGTATCCATACAGGTATATCAGGAACTAAAAATAGCTTAGAGGAAGGACTTTCCACATTCTACTGAATATAGTTTAGAAGAGGGACTTTCCACTTTTGTTTCATTTTCTCACATGCAAAATGTGTTTAAAAATCGATGTTTGTATTTGTAAGTGATCATCCTGCGATGTTGCAGCAGCTTTGAAATACAGTATATTAGCTTTGGCAATATTGATGTTATTGACTTGAAAATTGCGCCTGGCAGACATGGTGTACAAGAGTGTTACCAGCATTATAGTATCCTATTGCAACACAAGACAAACTTCCTTAACATTTGCGTGCAATCCCCTTGTGAGAGTGGCAGTGTAACAACATAATTGCTCTGAGATAGCCAGCCAGTCTATGAATAAATTGTGTGAAAATGAAAAGACTACTCACGAGGTCAAAAATTTGCAACACTTAAATAAAACGCAATAAATATTGGACTGTGCATCAAATTCTCACTTTAAAATGATGGTGTTTAATAGAGCTTGTTTCAATAAGACCAGATTTCACAGTGTAGGAATACAGTACAGCATCTTCAGTGATTAGGAATTAGTCCTGAGCAAGCACAAGGCATAGTATGTTGTATACCTGTCTAACCTGTAAGTATCTGTTGCAGCTTAAGTTTTGTACACTTTTACTTTATAGACAAATCTATTCCCAATGAACTAAAATTCTGTCAGAAACTCTAAAAGGGGGGGAGGGTTATTACTGCTATGTTTCTGATGTGCAAATTGATTCTGCCCTTGGCCAGATTTACAGTGCTTTCAGAGGGCAAAAGGTCACAGTACTTCAAGGCTCCTATATAAGGTGAAATCTGAATGGTTGTAAAGGCTAATATATGTTTTTTAAGTTCAAAAATTGCTGCAAAGGAGGACTCTTCCTAAATAAGAATCCAAGATACTGACATTTTTTATTTCTTCAGTATGGACATCCTCATTCTGAAGAGGGGGAGATGGGACAGGGTCTCTCCTGGCAGAAGCCTGAGGAAGTAACAGTGTAGAATTTTTAGGTCTAATTAAATCCACATCCCACCAGCTAATTAGATGTCATTTGTTTCTTACCATAAAGACTCTAAACGTGAACTTTTGTAGTACAGTACCTGTGTACTGTACCTCAGTAATTTAGTAAGGTATAAAAATTAAAGAGTACTGTATGTCGGCAGACATCGGTCATGACTTGGTATAGAATGTACCATGGGTGTTCTTGTTCTGTACCGCCTGTCTGACTTTAGCAAAAATGAAAATCTACATTACATTTCCCTTCCCTACTGAATCTCCTGTTTACATTATGTAAGTGGAAAAAAGGAGTGGCCATGATGAGATGGTCATGTTTTCTCCACACCAGAGGGACACTTGGATCTTTCAAGCTTATGAAGCCATGGACACTCCTCTTTCCCATGAGAAGTCAAAGCCACAAGCAATGTTGAACTGTTAATTTTACACGTGATTGCACTTTGGAGTGATGACTCACCATGGTCTGCTGGGAAGAAGAGTTGAAACTGCCTATTCGCTTTAACATCCTGTACTCCCCAGGTTGAGGAGAGATGGACAAATTAACCACCTCGAATCTCGGCCGTGGTACTTATTAAGTTCGAGTAAGGTCGAGTATTAGTATTAGCGCAGCCCTGCTGGAGTTTACACGTGTTGCATGCATTGAATGCACGCAGTGCATGCATGCAGGCAAGTATTGTGGCCATTGGCGAGCATTTCCACAGGGAGTAAGTTACATGCAAACAGCCAATTTCTTGTAATTTAAAGCCATCCTGGGTCAGTTTTGTTAACTTCAGTCCGAGAATGTAGCGCTGTCTGAGAATGTTACATTCAAGCCTCGATGTGGACTCGACTTGTCATGCACTTACATAATAAATAAGTATTGGGGTTGTAGGTCCCCAAACCATGGAGTTTTTGGAATTTCGTTGTACGTTTCTACAGCAGTAGCCTTTTACTGTACATGATTTGTTCTGGTATTTTTTAGTCCATGTAACAATTTTTTAACAAATCAATGGCTTACTTCACCTACACTGTTATACTTTTCTTTGGCACATCATTGCAAGGAAGCAGCATAGTTTTTTTCTAGTCCCCAGCAGTCATCAGATTTCTACTTTAGCCATTGTGCTGCCTACTGAATATTCTGAACAGTCCAGTGACCACAAGCAGTCACATTGTACAAGTTAATGGGGCAGTCAGGGGGAGAGACTTGTGACTAGAAAAAGCTATGCTTCTGTGGTACTTGAAAGAAAATTAGAAAAGTTTTAAAAAAAATTTTGCTGCCTCAAAAAAGAAAAAAACGTAGGGAGGGCATTTTTATTTGTTTATGTATTTTGTTGTCAAATGTTGCTTTAAAGAATTACCTATTTTACAGTTTGGTCAAATCAGAGAATCATGTACAGTTGATGTTTTCTTTCTTTTTCTCTCTAAAGTAATTATTGTGTTCACTCTGATTGTTATACTTTTCCCAATCTCTTTTACCCCATATTGGGGAGTAATAGAGAATAAATTGAACTTGAAATTGAACTTAGAAGTGGGTGACTTGGGATGATGTCTATAGCCCCATCTCTGTAGTCCCCCATATAATTGGTCCCCTGCGATGCAGTTTGTCACCTGATTGCCCCCCCTGCCCGCTGTCGACTAGGGCTTGTTTACTGTGCCCGCTGTATCCCCTGCTTGTTGTACTAGGTAACTAAAAGGGAGAAAATGAATAAAATTTGAACTTTGAAGATCCTGTATATTGTCTGGATTGCTCTGCCTACCTGTAGTATCTAGGATGCTGGTACTACAGTATAATAAATTCATGTTGGTGTGTTGTCAGACCTTCACCTAACTACCCAAACCCTTACCCAAAAGGGATGGTGGACCAATGAGATGGGGGACTGATGGAATGGCAGACTATCGAGCAGACTCTGGTTGTTAGTGGTTATGACTGGTGAAAGTAAATTTTGACAGATTGGTGTAAATGGTTGCTGTGGTATGTCATTGTGTAAGACACCTAGCTGTACCTGCTCCTATCTACTGAACTTAAAAGAAGCTTCAGTATGGGGTTTGGGGAAGAGCTACCCTGCAACTACAGTGTTGGTGAAAAGGGTTGAAATGTACAGTAGTGTACCTTATGGCAGCTGGAAGTATTTCTCTATAACTGTTTAAGACTTAAGAGCTAGGAAGTAAGAATGCTTCTCCCAGGAGATGTAACTTCACTAGATTGAATAATTGGGCAAATTTTATGTTGAAAGCATCAACTTAAAAGTAATAGTAAGTGCTTTGTTTCAGTTTGGTCTCTTTCAAAATGCAGCACTTGAAATATGTTGATATAGTGTTGGTACCATAGAAGGAAACATGGGCCAAGTTCAGACAAATTGACATCCTACTGTACACACACTAAATACAGTGGCAGGAAATGGGACAATTGAAAACACATTTTGTCATAAGAGTACAGTCAGCTATGCATGCGCAAAGTGTCAGGATATGCCTTGATCAGTTCAGAGTTCAGAGTGAGCATCTTATTTCATGATGAAAACAGGCATCTGAACTCAGTTGTGACTAGTTCAGAATCAGCTTCTTATTTCTAACCTTATACTATAATGGAAAGAGGCATTCACTCTGACCTGACAGAGATTCCAGAACTAGCGCTATATCCCACATCATCTATGATGGAAAGAGCCACTCATTTTGAAGTCACAGGCAAGTCCTAGCTTGAGGCTACTGTATACGTACCTGCATTTCTGACACTTCCCATTTAAATGAACTAGTACCCCATATAATGGTTGTGACAGTCTTTAGGCATCCACGCTTTTTCTAGTTAAATTATAGCTTTTTCTATAGTATACCTGCATTTCCTGTTTATTGCAACTACTTTCATTTCAAGTCACATTAAGTAGATTTATCGTATAATTAAGGTGTACACTTGAAGATTCTATTAAGGTTTTAATTGTTTTCATTGTTCAAATTTCCCTGTGGAAGTAATTCAGCAGTCCTATATAGTGTCATGCTTTCTTGCTTTCATTTTTGCAGAGAGAAAGAGAAAACTGTCACAAAAATGTGATAATAATGTGAACCATCTTCAGATCAATATTTCCAGGCCATCCAGGGTATCTTATTGCTAGTGAAAGAGTATATCACGTATTGGTCAGTGCAGCTTTGACTCACCACTCGTTGCTGGTTTCCTGATGAGAGGAGACCTGGAGCTTGTAACAAGTGACAAAAGTTGTCTACGAGGAGGCTACTGCACAGTATGTATCCTAGATGCCATTGAAGTAGACTGGTGTACTAGTACATCAGGGTTATTTATGAAATGGTTTTGATATACCAGGAGTGGTTCAACATAGGGTATTTTACTTCTGTAACGTACTTAAACCACATCAGGATTATGACCCATTTGACTTGGAGGCATGGTTAATTTCTTTGATTATAATTATCTGCAAACATCAAATGTGGATGAAAGGAAGGAAGGGAGGAAGATTACTGCTTTGAATTCTCGGTTCTGGCCACTGGCTGTTGTGGTATCAACCTCAGGGCAAGAATTTCATCCAGTAGGAGGCTGTTAAAAGGAGGTCAGGCAGAGCAAAGGTCACCATCATGGCAAAAGTGATGTGGCAGAGTTTCTGTTTCATCAGTCTGGTTGTGATCACATCAGTGGTGGTGATCAGCTGGCATCTCTTCAGCAGCAGTGAACGAGATACAAGCTTAAACAGACATGTTCACCTGATACACGCTGGCAGGCATGACTATCGGTGAGTAATCTAGTGTATTCCTACCATGCTCAATCTGTATTCACTCTGTTGTACTAGTAGGTAATACTCAAGGCAAGTAATCTAGTTTATTCCTACAGTACCATGTTCAATATGTATTCACTGTGTTGTACTAGTACATAGGTAATACTCAAGGCAAGTAATCAATATAGTTGGTTATATTACTGTGAAAATGTCTTACAAAAAGTCTTTCTGGAGAGGTTGAAGCTTAGTGCAGTATACAGTAGTTCATGTGCATAGTCTTGTCTGTCTCAATGCAACATTTAAATGTGCAATTGTTCTTTAAGTCCATTTTGCACCTCCTAAAGGTAACTGCCCCCCTAGCAACCACTGCTTACAAACTCTGGTAAGTACTTGCACCATCTTGTGACCTTGAGCAGGTGGCCTATTGGAATATTGTAAAGTACTGTAGCTTTTGCTTGTGATGTAGCTGCTTGCAAGAATTGGCAAGAGGTGGTGATGGTCCAACAGTTCCTCCCAAGCTCTGATTGCAAGACATTGCAAAATTTTAAATATGTTTAAAAATCTTGTGAGCTCACAAGTGTTATTCCATAAGTCAGCAACTAGTTTAATGACCTCCTATAAATGTGCACATGTTGAAACAAGGCCATTAGCCAAGTGTAGCACCTCTGCAGCTTTCTCCACCTATCCCCTGCAAAAGCAAAGTCTGCTACTTAATTGGTCCACCCGAAGGTGCGAACAGTCTGGCGCGCAACCAACTTCGTCGGCTGGGCAACCGATTTTAGTGGCCTATCCCCAGAGGTGTTATCTCTACTTAAAGGCCTAACTCTCTCACCCCAAACAGTACCAATTCTCCTAACCTTCTTTCTTAAGCCCCTCCCACAATTGTCTGAAATTCATCCTTATCCAGACACGATCTCAGTTTATTGTTTCAAGGTAAGTATAGAAAAACTCAGTTTATATAATCAAAACACTCTCAGTACCCTTCATGCTGTGTAAGATAAGCTTTGGTACTCTGCATTGTTTGAAATAGCTGTCAATCAAAGAGCTGAGCCAGTTGAGAATTTTGGTACCTGTACCAAAATTGTAGTTTGGGGTGAGAGGTTTGGCCCTTTAATCTCTTGAGCAAACAAGCTTTCAAGGCCCTATCAACCACAACTTCCTTATTAACAAAATACTGTCACTTTAGTCTATTGTTCAAGATTTAGAGCTACCACTGTTCAGCCATCAGAATAAATCTTCATTCTATACAGTATACTGTATGTGAGGTCAATGCAATAACTTCATATAGTTGGCATTGCCGCTGACCAAGGTGTGAGTGAGGTGATGCATGACACATGCTCAAATAACTATTTCCAAAATCCCATCGAGACAGCCAATGAACAGGATTTTGATATTTTTAAAGGTGGAGCATTTCAGTAATAGACTCTGTTTAGCCCTTTACCGTTGTGCTCCGATCGGGGCATATTTGCGCGCCTTGGGAGTGGGCGGAAAAGCGGACGTAGCCCGCCCCGCATCGGCTTCCGTAGGCCATTGCACTTGGTGACTTGAAACTATTGTCTCTCTCGTTGTTGTGGCCAAATTCTCGGGTAGCTACTCGCAGTTTCGAGCTCCGCGTGAAACAGTAAAGATGGGTGACAGCCAAGCTCTCCGCATGGGTCCAAAAGGACCCAAACAACGGTAAAGGGTTAAAATAAGCCTGTGGAGTGTGTTTACTGCAAAACTGATGCCACTGTCTCTGCGTGTGTGCATGTAACCCTTAAGCCGAGTGGTGCATATTTTAGATTAACCCTTTACCGTTGTGCTCCAATCGGGGCATATTTGCGCGCCTCGGGAGTGGGCGGAAAAGCGGACCTAGCCCGCCCCGCATCGGCTTCCGTAGGCCATTGACCCTGTTACCTGAAGCTATTGTCTCTCTTGTTGTCGTGGCCGAATTTTCGGGTAGCTACTCGCAGTTTCGAGCTCCACGTGAAACAGTAAAGATGGGTGACAGCCGAGCTCTCTGCATGGGTCCAAAAGGACCCGAACAATGGTAAAGGGTTAATATGGCATGCACGTGTGTACCATTGTGTCCTATGCAACAGATTACAGTACCAGCTTAAATTGTTACTGTATGTAAGATTTATTGTGATATTTTCCCATTTTGGGGTAAAGTTCATTTCTCAGACTAATATTTGCCCTTGAAAAACTTGATGAATGTCACCTTTTGCAGTACAGTTTGATGAGTATACAGTACACCACACTGTTGTAAGGTGACTTGATATGAGATCAACCTGAAAAATAGCCTAGCAATATAAGATTGCTAATGTGAGAACTGAAAGTGTGTATCCAAATTTGAATCATACTGTACTGTCTGCCAAAATATCAATACCAGGCCTGTGCTACTGTATTGTAGTCTGGGAAGTTATTGGTTTCTGCTTACATCCTTGCAGGGATTCTCACAGAAACTCAAAGGGGGGGGGGGCTTTACAGTATTACTGCCGACCCCATGTCCAAATTGATGGTGCCCTTGGCCAAAGTTACAGGAGGCAGAGCTGCCAACTGTTCCTATTTAGGAGGAACAGTTCCACCTTTTTTGCACCCAAATTTTGCTATGTTCCAATTTTCCCATGTCATGTTCTGATTTTCACTGCAACTCAAATCATGGTCATGAAAAATGTTTTCATTTGTATCTAAAAGTAGTGGATTTTTTGTACTTGAAAAAAGGGTTTGTGGAGGTTCGTGTGAATGAACTCATAACAAAGTGTACAATCAACCAATTTCCTCAATGTTAAGGTGGGTTTTGAAATCAGGCTCCATGTGGGCATTGTAGATTTGGTATGGAATTAACCAATCTGCTCTGAAGGACTCAAAATCCAGTGCTTTGCCCCCTGGACCCCTCCTTAAGGGTTCTAAGGTACTGTAGGCCCTGCACCCTAACCACTAGGCCCTGCACCCTAGCCACTAGGCCCTGCACCCTAGCCACTAGGCCCTGCACCCTAGCCACTGGAGTTTTACCCTAACATTTATATGGGTGGTGTTCCTCTTGGTCATTCTTGCAGGTTGGCAGCTCTGAGCAGGGTTCATGGGGAGCAAAAGC
The DNA here is from genome assembly GCA_037179385.1 of Holothuria scabra. Classification (NCBI taxonomy): domain Eukaryota; kingdom Metazoa; phylum Echinodermata; class Holothuroidea; order Aspidochirotida; family Holothuriidae; genus Holothuria; species Holothuria scabra. Next base: position 14,179,312 of record CM074197.1, read on the forward strand.
TTACTTCAAGGTCCCTCAATAGGTTGGAAACTAGACCCTAAAACTCTATTTAACTAACTAACTAACTACTTTAAAGGTCCCTATAAGGTGCAATCTAAATGCTATAAAGACTATTTATAATGTTCAAACCTGCTCTGCCTTCCACTAATTTTGCACAGTTTACAATTTCCTTCTGTTACAGGAGACATCGTCCAGATCTCCTATTTAGCAGGGATGTGGATAAAAGAAGTGACTATGATGATGTCATGAATTTCATGCAACATGGATTGGCAGCCCATCCGCAGAACCAGCGGGCAGACATTGCAGCTCGAAAGTTGGACATGACATCGGATAGTGAGCCAGATAGCATAGATGATGATACCTGGGCAAAAAATAGATTGCAAGTTAATTTGGCGGAGGAGGAAAATTTTCAGAAGGTTGAGGGTCCTAAGTTGTTACCAAAAGTGGAAGACATTTTTGATCAGGGAATGGCAGATGTTGAAAAGTTGTACAATACCACATCTACGTGTAAGCCACTTCAAAGCATTGCAATGATCAAAACTCACAAGTGTAGCAGTTCAACATTGCAAAATATCCTGTTTCGCAAGGCAGAGGACTTGAACCTCCAAGTGGCACTTCCAGCAACAAGTGTTTACATGGGCAGTCCAGCCTACTTCAATCGGAGGTACATACATCTGGATAGAGGACAAAAGTACAATGTTATGGCAAGTCACATGAGATTTAGAAGTCCACAAGGTAAAAGGTCTCTACATTCTTGGTTTTATAATTCACAAAAAAATGAATATTTATGAGAGCAATGGTATAAACGGCTTGATGAGTTGAAATATTAAACATTCTATTCAACAAAGCCAAGCAAAGTTAAATATTCTAACACCCCTCAAAAGAATTTATTCTTACATGTGCAGGAATGACAAGTATTCATTTTTTGATTACTGCCAAAGGCAGGCAAGGAATCTATGCCATGGTGATGTCGTGTGTGTGTGTGTGTGTGTGTGTATGTATGTGTGTTTGTGACGCTCCTTGTAATGGCGATATCTTGTTTTGGGGGGAGGTCAAAGGTCATTTGAGGTCACCAGAGATCAAAGAGGGTCTGAAACATTGTAATCGTGATATCTTGAGTTAGGAATGACCAACACTTTTCATATTTGATATATAGATTTGCCATGTTAAGAGGAAGGAGCCTATCATTTTTGGTGGAGGTCAAAGGTAATTTGAGGTCACCAAAGATCAAAGACCGAAAACCTTGTAATCGCAATATCTTGAGATAGGAATGACTGACACTTTTCATATTTGGTATATAGATTTGCCATGTTAAGAGGAAGAACCCTAACCTGCTGTAAGCAGGCTATTGTGTTTGCATTTCAACTACCTACTACATTCAAATATCAAAAATCTTACTTTCACTACTATAAATAATACTTCGAGTCTTTCAACGGCCTCACTGTTGAACAGTCGACGTTTCCAACTAAGTTACATGGCATACCTAGGGTATACAATAACCTGCCAACTTTCTAGCGAATCTCATTTACGACCACCATATATGACGTCATTACAAAAAATAAAATACTAAATTCTGTCTTGCATAATAGGTAATATTCATGCATCGAATGTATGACCTGGTACATGTTTTCCACCTACAATAGCTAATTAGGTTGTTCGCTGTTCGTTGTATCAGTTATATGTACGGATATACACTATTCAAACTTGTTTCGTGCACCACATGACCATCTTCTGTTTACGAATTCGTCACTGAAAATGCTGATTCCTGTAAATGGAAACTGGACGAAGGTTTGCAGACTCTGTATATTATACTTTGTAGAGAGGTGTATTGTGATTTTGAGAGTGCGCCATCTTTTGGCTACTACAGAGCCTGCTCCGCAGGCTAGAAGAACCCTAGATTGTTTTGGTGGAGGTCAAAGTTCATTTGAGGTCATCAGAGATCAAAGACCGAAAACCTTGTAATCATGATATCTTGAGATAGGAATGACCGACACTTTTCATATTTGGTGTATAGATTTGCCATGTTGAGAGAAAGAACCCTATTGTTTTTGGTGGAGGTCAGAGGTCATTTGAGGTCACCAGACAGAGTTCTAGCCAGGCCATTCAAAGTGGGTGCTGCATCCAGTTTGAATTTACTTTTTTAAGCCAGCACCCAGTTTGAAATTTCACCACCCAGTTTGAAATTTCACCACCCACTTTGAAATTTCACCACCCAGTTTCAATCTCACTGCCCAGTCTGAAACTTTGAATCTCATCACACTCATACTGTAAACATAGGCTACACTGCTTAGAATCAGACATATAAACATTCAAAGGAATCATTGTAGTGATATTGGAAATAATAAAAAATAAGGCAACTGACTACAGACAATGTCATTTAGATCTTGAGATATGGCCAACATTATGTGAAAACGATGCAATGTCAATTAACTTCCATTGGGTTTGACATTTTTCCTGGCTAGAATCCTGGCTAGAATCTTGCCTGAGATCATAGACCAAAAACCTTGTAATCGCGATACTTTGAAATAGGAATGACCGACACTTTTCATATGTGGTATATAAATTTGCCATGTTGTTAGGAAGAACCCTATTGTTTTTGGCAGAGGTCAAAGGTCATTTGAGGTCACTGTTTTCAGTGTTTTATGAGGACAACAAAGCACCCCTTTTCGGCAAGGAATCGCTAAGCCTTTTGGCTTTCTGCTTGTTTTATATAATACAGACTGCATGGTCAAGTGATTAGAGAATCAGACTTGCAGTCAGGAGGTAAGGAGTTTGAATCCTGGCTGGGTCATATGGAAGACTTTAAAATCAGAACCTACCGCCTTTGTGTCTAGTGCTCAGCATAAGCAATGTAGTAGGGAAAACAAGCCAGTGAGCCACAACTGGAAAAAGGCTGTGACCAGTTCAACTTGAACCAATTGGTTGTAAACTAGACCATAATACTCCATCTAACCTACTGTATAATACCTTTTTGCTTTTTAGAAATTGTAGTTAATATGACTCAAGGAATAGGACCATATTCAACCCTGCAATAGTTTGTTGAGTCGTGGTGTAGCTTTTACATACGTACTGCAGTGTAGCCTTGTGTTTGTTAAGTGTAACACTTGGACAAGGAAAAACTCCCTGAAAAAGACAATTTTACACAATGAATGAAGATAGTCCTTGAATCAAGACAAAATTCATTCCCAGAGAGGTGAAGTTGGCCTCAGGTCTATGATTATAAAGGTGTATTTTGAGTTAACATTGACATATGGCTGATCTCTGGGTCATCCCTAGCCTCATGTTAAATGGAAAATTTGTTCACCCAAACTTTTAACATTTCAAATGATGCAACCTCCATGGCTTTTCTTGCACATACAGTAGTATTTTGAAGAGACGTGGCTATTGCTGGGGTTTTTTAATAAGACTGAATTGTTGGATAGTATCTTGGCCATTTTCTTTGTACTCTTTGTTGGAGCATTTTAAACACAATATTTCCTTCTAATTTTAAGCACAACATGCAGAAAGCACACAGCCTTGTGTTAATACACTTATTTAAAGGGTTCATCAATATCAACTACATATATATGGAGTTGATATTGATGAGGATGGGACCTTGGATGTTACTGCTGCATGACTGCTTTACATTAGCATAACAAGTCAAGTTTCACAACTAATAGTTACGTAAAGAGTTTAAATTTTGAATTTTTTGTACCCCAGCTTTTAACAGTTGTGTGTAAACTGAAAGAGTGCATGGTCCCAATTTTTTGAAAACTGAATTGAAGAACCATTTAAATTCTTACTCCATGAAACATTCATTTGCGTGTAGGATATGAAGATTTTGCATGTTTACCATTTGTGTATAAAAGCTTTGGAAAAATTTGAATTGCATGAACCATCTCAGTGAACTGATAAAGATTAGACAGGCTAACAAAGGGAGATATTTCACCTTAAATGCCCCAACACCTTAACATGATAAGAATACTATATGCAGTAGTGCTCTCTATTACCAGCCATTTAGCCTCAACAACAAACCTTACAAATAATTTCAGCTTCTCAAAATAAGTGCATTAGATGAGTTACCAGGGAAGTAACATCATTTGAAAGTTTGAAAGCTTGGGTGAATACATTATTTTTTAGTATTTCTATCTGTCTGAAAATCATATCTTGAAAAGAAGGCATTGTTTGGATGCTGTGTGATAAAGTATTGGTTGTAAAAGAATTTTTTTCTTCAAAAATATAAAAACAAAGAGTGAAGGAGATACTTCATCTAAAAATCCCAAACACATAATGTGTGAAGAATATACAGTATTTCTCCTCATTATCAACCATTTAATCTCAACAATAAACCATAGGAATAATTAAGCTTCTCAAGTTTTTTGCATTAGATGAGTTAACATGGAAGTTGCATCCTTTAAAAGTTTGAAAGCTTGGGTGAACAGACTTTTCATGAGTATTTTGACAATATCTATATGCCTGAAAATTAAGATTTGAAATGAAGGCATTGTTTAAATGATGTGTATATAAATATTGATTTTTAAAGCAGTTGTTTTTTGATTCCTTGCCGTAGGCAGGCAAGGAATCTATGCGATGGTGATGTCGTGTGTATGTGTGTGTGTGTGTGTGTGTGTGTGTGTGTGTGTGTGTGTGTGTGTGCGTATGTGACGCTTTGGCTTGTAAACACGATATCTCAAGAAGGGTAAGTCCGAGGGATCTCATACTTGGCATGTGGATTGCCCATATTGAGTAGATGATCCCTATTGTTTTTGGTGGACGTCAAAGGTCACTTGGGGTCACGAGAGGTCAAAAGGTCAAAATCTTGTAAACACGATATCTCGAGAACGGTACATTTGACTATGCTCATATTTGGTGTGTGGGTTGGTCATATTGAGTAGATGATCCCTATCGATTTTCTTGGAGGTCAAAGGTCATTTGGGGTCACGAGAGGTCAATAGGTAAATTCCTTAGAAATTGCTTGTAAACACGGTATCTCAAGAAGGGTAAGTGTGACTAATCTCATATTTGGTGTGTGCATTGGCCATATTGAGTAGATGATCCCTATTGTTTTTGGTGTAGATCAAAGGTCATTTGGGGTCACTAGAGGTCAAAAGGTGAAAACTTCGTAAACACGATATCTCGAGAATGGTACATGTGACTATGCTCATATTTAGTGTGTGGGTTGATCATATTGAGTAGATGATCCCTATTGTTTTTGGTGGAGGTCAAAGGTCATTTGGGGTCATGAGAGGTCAAAACGGCAAAACTTCGTAAACACGATATCTCGAGAACGGTACATGTGACTATACTCATATTTGGTGTGTGGGTTGGTCATATTGAGTAGATGATCCCTGTTGTTTTTGGTGGAGGTCAAAGGTCATTTGGGGTCACGAGAGGTCAAAATGTCAAAACTTCGTAAACACGATATCTCAAGAATGGTACATGTGACTATGCTCATATTTGGTGTGTGGGTTGGTCATTTTGAGTAGATGATCCCTATCGTTTTTGGTGGAGGTCAAAGGTAATTTGGGGTCACGAGAGGTCAAAAGGTCAAAACTTCGTAAACACGATATCTGGAGAACGGTACATGTAACTATACTCATATTTGGTGTGTAGGTTGGTCATATCGAGTAGATGATCCATATTGTTTTTGGTGGAGGTCAAAGGTCATTTGGGGTCACGAGAGGTCAAAACGTCAAAACTTCGTAAACACGATATCTGGAGAACGGTACATGTGACTATACTCATATTTGGTGTGTAGGTTGGTCATATCAAGTAGATGATCCATATTGTTTTTGGTGGAGGTCAAAGGTCATTTGGGGTCACGAGAGGTCAAAAGGTCAAAACTTCATAAACATGATATCTTGAGAATGGTACATGTGACTATGCTCATATTTGGTGTGTGGGTTGGTCATATTAAGTAGATGATCCCTGTCGATTTTCGTGAAGGTCAATGGTCATTTGGGGTCACGAGAGGTCAAAAGGTCAAAACTTCATAAACATGATATCTTGAGAATGGTACATGTGACTATGCTCATATTTGGTGTGTGGGTTGGTCATATTAAGTAGATGATCCCTGTCGATTTTTGTGGAGGTCAATGGTCATTTGGGGTCACGAGAGGTCAAAAGGTCAAAACTTCGTAAACACGATATCTTGAGAACGGTACATGTGACTATGCTCATATTTGTTGTGTGGGTTGGTCATATTGAGTAGATGATCCCTATCGTTTTTGGTGGAGGTCAAAGGTCATTTGGGGTCACGAGAGGTCAAAAGGTCAAAACTTCGTAAACACGATATCTGGAGAGAACGGTACATGTGACTATACTCATATTTGGTGTGTAGGTTGGTCATATCGAGTAAATGATCCATATTGTTTTTGGTGGAGGTCAAACTTCATTTGGGGTCACGAGAGGTTAAAACGTCAAAACTTCGTAAACACGATATCTGGAGAACGGTACATGTGACTATACTCATATTTGGTGTGTAGGTTGGTCATATCAAGTAGATGATCCATATTGGTTTTGGTGGAGGTCAAAGGTCATTTGGGGTCACGAGAGGTCAAAAGGTCAAAACTTCATAAACATGATATCTCGAGAATGGTACATGTGACTATGCTCATATTTGGTGTGTGGGTTGGTCATATTAAGTAGATGATCCCTGTCGATTTCGTGGAGGTCAATGGTCATTTGGGGTCACGAGAGGTCAAAAGGTCAAAACTTCGTAAACAAGATATCTCGAGAACGGTACATGTGACTATACTCATATTTGGTGTGTGGGTTGGTCATATTGAGTAGATGATCCCTGTTGTTTTTGGTGGAGGTCAAAGGTCATTTGGGGTCACGAGAGGTCAAAAGGTCAAAACTTGTAAACACGGTATCTCGAGAACGGTACATGTGACTATGCTCATATTTGGTGTGTGGGTTGGTCATATTGAGTAGATAATCCCTATTGATTTTCGTGGAGGTCAAGGTCATTTGGGGTCACGAGAGGTCAATAGGTAAATTCCTTAAAAATTGTTGTACACGGTATCTCAAGAAGAGTAGGTGTGACTAATCTCATATTTGGTGTGTGCATTGGCCATATTGAGTAGTTGATCCCTATTGTTTTTGGTGGAGATCAAAGGTCATTTGGGGTCACGAGACGTCAAAGGTCAAAACTTCGTAAACACGATATCTCGAAACAGTACATGTGACTATGCTCATATTTGGTGTGTGGGTTGGTCATATTGAGTAGATGATCCCTTTTATTTTTGGTGGAGGTCAAAGGTCATTTGGGGTCATGAGAGGTCAAAAGGTCAAAACTTCTTAAACACGATATCTCAAGAACGGTACATGTGACTGTGCTCATATTTAGTGTGTGGATTGGTCATATTGAGTAGATGATCCCTATTGATTTTCTGAAAGGTCAAAGTTCATTTGGAGTCAGCATGTTCAAAGCCTGACAAGCTTTCCTGCACAGTCTTTCAAGAAATGTCACTTGTAGGGTCCTGTAACTTGTCCTGTAGATGGCACATAGTGAATACATGGTCCCAGAAGTTTTTGGTGGAGGTCAAATGTCATTTGGGTTCACAACGGGCAAGGGGGATCTCAATGTAGGAAGATTGGATGCCTTGCATGTGTACTTTGTGGGCACATTATGGAGCCCTGTTAATTGAAAAACATTGCCAAGCAATGTCAATGTGAAAAAAGGCCTTACATTTCAGCGGCAAGGAATCACTAAGCCTTTTGGCTTTCTGGTTTTTTTTTTGTCAAAAAGAGCAAAAACAAGGAGTTTTTACATTTCAAAATGTCCCAACTTAAAGCATGTGAAAAACAAATAGTAGCAGCTGTCATCACTGTCAGCCATTCAGTCTCAAAAATAAACACCAGGAATAATTAAAGCTTCTCAAAATATGTGCATTAGATGAGTTAATATGGAAGTTGCATCATATAAAAGTTTGGGTGCTTACATAGGGTTTTTACATTTGAAAATGTCCCAACTTATAGCATGTGAAAAACAAATAGTAGCAGCTGTCATCATTATCAGCCAATAGTCTCAAAAATAAACACCAGGAATAATCAAAGCTTCTCAAAATATGTGCATTAAATGAGTTTATGGAAGTTGCATCATTTAAAAGTTTGGTTGATTATATTGTTCCTGAGTATTTCTATTTGGCTGTCTGTCTGTCTGTCTGTCTTTATGAAGTAAACCTAAATTTTGAAAAGAAGGTATTTGGATAATGTGTGAAAAAATATTGGTTTTGAAAACATTTTCTTTTTCAGAAATATAATAGTTTCAGTAACCTACTGTAGTTACTGTTTAAAGTAAATTCTTTTCCTATGCTGGCAGGGTTCCAGAATAAAGTGGCTCATATGAGTGGTTTTCCAAACATGAAGTTTTTGGATAACAGCAATCAATGTTTCCTGCCTACAGTTTACAAATGTTTTCAAAGTAAAAAATGTGATGTGCACTAGACATTGACAGTACAGATTAGTTGGAGAACAATATGCACATTCAACTCAAAGTGTACTTCTCCTTAAATCATACATATTCATGAGCAAGGATATTGCAAAAATCAGGAAATTTGAAGAGAGGGAAGGTTAGGAGAGCAGGGAGATGGGATGGGAAGGGGAAGCCCTGGCAAGGAGTATGGGATTGGGATTGATTGGTTATCAAAACAAATGGCAAATCTAAAATAATTCTCATGTGTTAGTCTCAATATATTTCAAAGACCATGTTTTTAGCAGAGAAAGGATTTCCTGTGACAGAGATATTCTACGACAAAATTTCTTGCCTGAAATTCTCTAACATTTTGTAACATTTTAAGAAGTATGTGGTGATATGTGACAAATTGTTCAGTTGTTTTCAAAACTGTTCATTCACCATCATGAGATATTGAGGGTGATGCAGCATCTTTACTCTTTTCAATACTCATCGTACATTTATTCTTATCTGTTGATCCAAGTGTCTTTGGCAGTTTGTTGGATTTTAGTTAGTTTAGTTAGACAGAGTTTTACGGCCCAGTTTCCATCCTATTGGTTCATGTCCAGCCGGCCAAAGCCTTTTCCCAGTCACTAGCTGGCTTGTTTTTCTTACTCCATTGCTTTTGCGGAGCATCATGCACAACAGCAGTACGTTCCATTTTTAGAGTCTTTGGTATGATTTGACCTGGGAATCGAACCTGGGCCTTCTGTGTGAGAGCTGAATGTTCTACCGTTAGACCAAACACGCGGTCATTTGTTGGATTTGAGAGTTATTTTTAGTATGCTGCATCAAGTGATGGTATATTTTTTCACAAAATGTAAAATGACGTTGCTCCATTGTTATCACCTCTCACGAATGTATGTCTGACATATGTGATGAAAGCAAAGTTGATGGCTCAATCCATAAACTACAGTAGGGGTCCAATGGGGTTTTTACTGACTTTTCCAGTATAATGCTGTATTTCAAAAACAGGAAATACATCAAACCAGTGCTTTAGGTATTTTATTATCCTTTACCAACTAGGCTATCTTATAAACTGAATATCCAAAGTTAAGTATTTTTTAGAAAATAGACTTCTTTGCTTTGGTGTCCCCCCTGATTTTTGCCTAATGGCTGTGACATACAAATATACAAATTTGAATAATCAGAAAAACATACTTATCATAGACTGATAAGTGCTCATGTGTCATGGTAAGGGTATCACCAAAAGTCAACATTTCTAAAAATATGAGCATTAGTGCTCCACCCAATTTTCCAAATGATACGATTGAAAACAACCTGGCGGACACTAGTTATGTTGGTTTTTTAATGTATATTCCATCATTTCTACAAATATGATCATTCTCAGGTGGCCATAGTTTTCTTGATACAAAAAATAGGTCAAACTCTTTTAGATAGTAGCTCATTTGGAAAGAAAAAATCAAAACAAAAGATTTTCTAGGTAAAATTGGATATGGACAGAATTTTGGTGTCCCCCTTCGTGAGTTATGTTGGTAAACTTTGATGTTTCACCAATTGCGCAAACTTAATTAATTTTTGGGTGAACAAAGGTACATGAATAGAAGGTCCCAGAATATTACCAGAAAAGTTACTCCCATGGTTTGAGAATCTTGTATTCATTCCTAATGAACATGTGATTTTTTGGTGTCCCCCTGATCCTGTCAGAGTTATGTCCGCCATAAGCAAACCAAAAATTGATGAAAATGGATCTTATTATTCTATCTTACAGTGTACTGTAACTGTAAACAGTGGTTTTTGTTGTATTTGAAAGTTACCAGCTCAACTTAACATTTAAAAATCAAACTAGTACTGGCACTTTGAATGTTAGGTGTTATGGGGACACCAAATCTTGGTGTCCCTGTTACACGCGACAGATATAATGGAGTGTAATATCTTGCTAATATTACGTATGTCCATGAAGGGACAATAAATAAGATTTCAGATGTTAAGATTAACAAATTAACAATCTTAGGGTGTCAAAGAGGAAAATTTGAATACTTAAACATCATTAATTGGTAAAAATCAGTCAATATTGTACAAAAATATGTAAATGTGTAGACATTTTGGCAACTGAAACTTTTTGAGAAAAATGAAACTGACTTTTCTAATTTTTGGAGTATTTTTTCAAACTTTTACCATGTTCTTGTTGCAATGGGTACTAAAACACATTCAAATAGCAATTTTCAACCATTTCAGATTTTCATCATTCTTGTGGGAGAAGGTTAAAGACTGCTTTGGTGTCCCCGTTATGTTGGTCAATTTACTGGCCAAGTTTATGTTTGAATGAGTCTCCTCATGCATACATAATGCTCAATGCAAAAATATTTGTATTTTTTATAACTGCTGTTGATACTCTATCATGAGTGTAAATTTCAACCAGATAAAATGATTTTTAAATTTTGACCTCATGTCACACTATTGGACCCCTAGTTTATGGATTGAGCCTGATGTGACCTAAAAAATCGAAAATCAAAAATGCAAAAATCATTAAAAAAAAGCTGTGAAAATTGAGACTGCTGGTGACTTTGTGAAAATTTTGAGATGTGACAAATCTCGTGTAAGTATGAAGCAGTTCTCTGACTTATGTAATGCACTGTAACTTGGTGTTGCACCTCTTGACTCTCAAATTCTTTAAGTGTGATTCATTTCACTGATCAGAAAGTTGAGGAGTGAGGTTGATGTGCTAATCTATTTCGCTCCTGCTTACCTCCCCTATTACTACTACTGGACAGTCCCATTTATCGCAGAACACTCACTGACAAAGTTGAATCCTACCTCCAACTACAGTAGGTGGTGCTATCCCAAATCCCAGCTACCTCTATAGGAACTCGCCCTTGTTTCATTGTCAGCGGAATGCTCATTATCATCAAATTAAGGAGTGAGGTTGATGTGATATTTAATTAAACTTTAATAAATATTTATGAGCTCCGCATCTTCATCCAGGTGTGCAAAGAATCACAATCTTCAGAGTGATTTCAGGTGAGTGGTGGTCTGGCATTGCACTTGCAAACCTTTGAATTCAAGGCTTGGTGTTCAACATTTAAATGTCATGTGTTTGTATCGTGGTTCATTTTCAGTCTGGAGGTAAAGTAGGGTTTTTAGCCCATATTGGTTCGGTCTTCTTTCATGCAGAGTTAAACCTTTCACATTGTTCTTTTACAGATGTTAAGCAAGTTATGGTAAGGGATGCAAAATACGTAACCATCCTACGTGACCCTGTTAAGCAGTACGAGAGTATATTTACCTATTATGGATTCAAAAAGAGATTCCGAGCCACCTTACATGAGTTTTTGAAATCACCAGACAGAAATTTCCGCTTGTTTGAGCCCAGAATGACAAGGGTAGTCGGCCGCAACCCAATGTGCTTCGATAACGGATGGGATGCGAGGCTTTTTCCAGAAGGAAATGCTAGGATTGACCAATTCATCAAAATTTTAGAAGAATGGTATGACTTGGTTCTTATTGCAGAGCATTTTGATGAATCTCTAATATTGTTAAAAGATTTGATGTGTTGGACATTAGACGACATAGTTTATTTTAGTCAAAACGCACGCAATAAAGACTCAGTCGTACGCCTTTCGCCAGAGGATCAGACAGCAATACGTAAATGGAACTGGGCTGATTCAAGACTATATGATTATTTCAATGAATCCTTGTGGCAAAAAATTGAAAAGTATGGTAAGGAGAAAATGGCATTAGAAGTGAAAATCCTTACCCAGAAGAAGGAGGAACTGGCCCAGGATTGTATCGCCCAAACTGTGAAAGAGGGCGACAAACGCATGTGGTATCCAAGCGGTGTGAAAGTGAATAGTTTTCTGTTAAATCCAAATGCTGTCCATAAACACTTGTGTGAACAAATGACCAGGCCAGAAAATACATTTTTAAACAAATTACGAGAGAAACAAATGATGTCCTTTCGGAGAGTAAGGCACTAAGGATGTCTGGTTGTGCCATTCAGTGTTAAGTAATAAGGCAAATCAGATGTAACTTCAGCTTTAATGGGTGGCACACATTTTGTTTTTGCTCAAAGCGACCTTTCATCCTGATTTATATCATATTTTATGGTGATTTTAGAGTGACTAAAAATTGGTATATTGCCACAACTTTATCCCCCATGGAAGCTCTACCTTGAATCTTCTTCACCCCTCGATTAACCTACGATTTCTCTTGTATTTCCACCTACTGGGAAAAATCTGGGGGAAAAATTTCAAGGCCAAAGTTGTTTCGAATTGTTTTGGTGGGAAGAAGGTTGAGACGAGAGAAGCCGCCAGCTGAATGAGGGCACCCTCCATCTCCACTGTGCTATTTGTTTACCAGGGTCTAGTTGCGAGTAGTTGGGATCACTAGTGTAATAAGCGGCAAGTATTGGGGCTTGTAGATTCCCAAACCAGGGAGTTTTCGGGAGTTATGTGGAAATTCCCTTTTCATTTTGCAATGAATTTCAATTAATCGAGAGATTTGTTTTGGTGCTTGTTAAAAATCACAAAGTATAAAGTATAATTTAGAAGTAAAGACCAGTATTCATGGTGCTACCTTTAAGTTTGAGTTTACCCCTCACCCTAATAGAGGCTTGAGCAGTTCTACAGTTTGTGTACCAAAGATTGTGCTATCCTGCTTAGTGGAAATTGATTTTTTAGAGCCCTTCAGACTGCCAGTCATCATTTTGTGGAATAGCCGTCATTTTCCCCATTTAGTAGCCATTGCTCGAATAAGCAAATTGGGTAATTCGTTGCAGCATGTTGGATGGCAACCCACTCAACAATTTGGATTAAATTTAGTATTTTCTTTTTAGAATACTTCAGATTGGAAAACCATAGATTGCTCTTGGCCAAAAAAAAATTAACACCTTACTTTGACCTGCCCAGGAATTGAACTCCAGACCTCATGTTTGCTAAGCTTCCTCTCTTCGAATGCAGTTAAAATGATGGGCAATTAAAATGTGTCTGTAAAAAATACCAGTAAAAGCTAAATATGTGCAAGCAAGTCACATACTGTTAGAGGTACAGGTGCCTCAAAATACATTACATCAAGGCATGATGTTGGCAAATGGCAGGGGTTATACAGGGCCAGGGCCCCACATTTGTAGTTTGATGTAGACATGGACTTCCTATACATGGACAGAGCATACTGCACGGTACATTGCCGCTACCGTACGTGTGAGGAAAAGTGCTCCAAGATGGCTGTCTGCTATGGTTTTGTGTGAAAGTTTGGACTTGCTCAAGTATACTACCATATTTTGCAAGAAGGTTGAAATATTTTTGAAATACGGCAAGGTAAGGTCAAAATCACTTCACGTATTGCAGGAATATGATATTTTTTCCCATTTAAGTTTAACTTTTGTTTAAAATATTTCAGAGTCATCAGATCAGACGGTTTTTAGGTTCATGACGGCCATCTTGGTGCGCCTTTTTTTGTCCTAGCCAGTGGCGACCATTTACGGCTAGGACGTATATGTTACATGCTGTCTCCATGTACATAAGCCCTTAGATGTACTGTAGATCATAATTTTTTTATCAGTCACAAGTGAGGCTCCCTAAGTTAAAAGTCTGTCTAAAAGGCATACAAAGATGTATGAAGTCTGGATGGAGATAATACATGGTATTCACTTTGCTGACATTTATACAGTACTTTACCCCATGCTATGTACATCTAAATCATAATTCTTGCCATTTAACCAAAATGGCTGATAAGAGGGTGCAGTACAGGAAAGAATAACGCAAATGAGATGTGGTAACGGTAATACACTCTCCATAATACATCCAGCAGTAAGGTTGGGAAATATGTCATAGATGAATGCAGTACAGACATCACAGCAGCTGTTAACTGAGCCAACCACTTAAATTATTTTGTTGTCATAACAACACTCTGGCTTTACAATGTCTGAGCAAAGTTCCCAACAGCTACCTTTGTCAGAGAGTCATAGTGGTTCATTTAACATGGAATTATTTAAAGGCATGCTCTGGTGGATTTTCGCCAAATGTAAGAAAAACAAAAATATTCCATACCATGCCCTTCAAACTCTTGTCATAATACCATTTTTCTAATTCAAGATGTCTCATTTTAACGATTGGTTATTTTTGTTAAAAAATACCTCTGCTTTTCAACAAAGCCACAAAAAGTCATGTAATGTGGGCACATTGCTTCAAAATCCGTTTGTTATTCTTTATGGTTGAGCATCCTCTTTGTCTTTGAAATTTGATACAGTTGGAATGTTTGAATATCTTTTCCGGTAGATCTACAGTAGCATTAACCTTGACCATACATGGAGTTTTACCAACAATATTGAGTAATATTGCCTGCAGCGACATCTTAACTATAAATAAATTGAATGCAATGTAAAATTAATGTGCCATGATGACATCATAGATGTCCCATGATGCATCAAAGCCCAAGAAAAATTCACAATACTCAAAGAATTTGTATCTTCTGAACGCTAAAAGCTATGGAGATGTTGTTTTTCACCTTCTGAAAGAGAAAATTTTTCTGCGTATTTTGAAGTGAACAAATTTTTTCTCCAGAATATGCCTTTAAATAAACAAGGCCAGGTGATTTGTATTACTTCAACCTTCATTAAGCCTCGTAATGATGGGTACAGTAATTTGAGGGCTTTTTATTTATTAATTTTTTTAAGGGACTTTCATTCTTGAAGGTTTTTTAGCCTACTCTTCAAAATGTCTGGATCTGTGTCTGTGCAAGGCTGCCACACACTGGTTCTACAGTCTCTAACATTTTCAAGTAGCCTGGTCTAATGCAACATGAAGAAATGACCCAGTTTGATTACTGCCTGTTTCAAAATATGGTATAACTTGAGTATTTGTCTCATAAAGAAGAAATTTGCATAAAGCTTGGCAATAAATTAAATACAGGTATACAGCTGTTTAATAGTAGCAGGTCTGTACATTTAATCCTCATTAGTTAACCTTGTAAAACATGATTTGAAGTACAAGGCATCAATCTGCTAATGTGTACGTCAGCATGTCATGTGACAAATTTTCTGCAATTTATTTCTTTATTGTAATATATGTGGGCTGCAATGTACATATTTCTTTCACCTGTAACATAAAAAAAAATGCAGCTTAAAGTATCTTGTACATGAAATTTTAAGTCTCTTTAATGTCTTTAAAATGTGAAAAAGTTACGTAGGGGTCAAGTTGTGGTGTTTCAGTCAGGGGCATCAATTGGGGGGTCAGGGGCAATAATCTTCCTCAGTGAGAATATTGGGGGCAAATGTATCATTTCCCCCTCCCCAATAATTCAGGCAGATAAAAAACAGGTTGAATAGATAAAGTATAATATTGTGATTGACAGATGACTTGAGATCACTTTAGGGCTTTGAGAAATGTTTATTTGAGCCCTATTACAGTAATTGGTGATTTCATTAAAAAGGGGATGCAGTTTTTGTCAGAGAGGTTAGTGGCAGACTTTCACTAACTTTTGGTGATGATTACTTATGTCAAAGTAGATTGCCCAGTGCATAAGGAACCATGGATCCATCACTATCTAATTGATTTATTGCAATAAATTCTATTTTACTTTAGGGATTCATTTTTTTTTTTGGGGGGGGGGGGGGGGGTTGAAGGATCAAGTATCTTGTAATGAACTAAGGGATGACCATAACAGAAGACAAAAGTAAAACAACCTGGTGAGATTGTGATAAGTGAGATCATTGCTGTTGCTGTGAAAAGTATGGAGTGTTTTTGCAATTATGACCAAAGTTGATGTTGGTTGGACTGGGCTGGGGGAGGTGGTTGTTGTTGGGCGGGGGTTGCAGTTGGATGGAAAAAGAGAAGATTGTTTCAGTTTAAACCCTCTTCTTCTTTTGGTAGACAATTATTTCATTCAGCATCAAAGCTAAAAGTACCTCCCCCTTTCCAACTTATGGACATTTCATTTGCCCTCCCTTGCTTGGACCGTTGCACACTCTTTTTCAAACTAGACCACTTGGGTCAGTAGCCTAACTTGGAGAGGATATAGGTGCTATGGGGCCATCCCTGAGATTTCCAAATGTTTGATACACAGTGTGCACAGTGAAGGTGACACTATATGCTTGAAGTGTTTTAACTGCCCTTCAAAGGTTTTGTCCTGGCTCCCTGCTACAACAAATTAAATGAGAAAGCGGTTTCTCACAACATTTGTCGTTGTTAGTTATCCGTTAACCTACGTTACTCATCATTAGTTACTAATTTTTAACCAATAGTGGAGTAAATTTAACATATTTAAGATATAAACTCTTTCATTTTGGCTGAGGCTGATTTTTAAGGAACAAAGATATTTTAAATTTGAAAGTCTTAAATTTCATATGAAACCTTGAAAATATTATTGTGTGAACCTTTTCCAAGCTATATAATCCTACTAAACCTTTTCAGTTTTAATCATTGCAGTTCCTGGAATCTTTGTCTTTTCATGTGTGCAATGAAAAATTGGACATTTCCTGAATATTTTTTTGTTCTGTCTGTATGTAATAATATTTATTCATGTCTCAGTTTTGTGTCAAGTAATTATTAAATATCACCTCAGTCTTAATTATTCTATAGTTATGATATACTCTAGCAACTAGGGCTGGCAAACAGTTTTGCTTGGTGGCCACAGTTTTTTTACTCTGGAATCTTGGTGGCTCTTGATGACTCTGTTATGACAAAGTTATGCAGTCTAGAACTAAAAGTTTTGCAGCATCATTAGTCTTCAAATTTGTTGCAGCATATTCCCCAAGTTAACACACTGCATATTGAAGCACTGCAACCATAGTTGGGTTTCTTTTTGTACTGCAGCAGTTAAATTTTTTTTCTCTCTCTCTCTCAAATCTTTTTCGTGACCCTCTTAAATCTTTTTGTGACATTTTTGAGGTTTTCCACTCTGCTGTAGAGGATAAGTTGTCATGTGTCATGGCCTTTTGAGCTATTTATGACCATTTACAGCCTGGAACATGCACTCAAATAACTTGTGGGTTAAATTGAGGGAAGTTATCTTTTCTGTTTAGTCTTTGGTACTGCAATAAGTATTAAAAATGAAAAAGCCAAGGAGGGCATTATGGGTATCTCTGGGTCCAAGGCAGTATACAGTTAATCCTTGTTCTTGTTAGCACACTTACAGACGAATCTGATTAGCACTTGTATTTATTGATTGTAGGCAGCCATTAGTGGAGTGCATTAGCCTTAAATTATCTTCATTCATTGTTTGCATGAATTTTAAACCCTCATATTCATTGAAATTTAGGGGGAATAAAGATACAATTTAGTGTAAAACCAACCATGCTATAGGTAAGCAATGAAATTAAGAGACTGAAGGGAATGGACCCCAGTAATGTCTGCCTAAAATCAGACCAGGTTCATGTATAGGAGGCTCTACTTGTCAAACCCCCTTCTGATTTTTAAGGACATGTGGACTTTGGACCTAAGTATAGCTTTTAAAGACTGCCGTTCCTGTTTGTCAGTGTGTGTTTGCGTGACAGGAAATGAAGTGTTTCCTGCTAAAAGTAAAAGGATGTGAGATTTGCAACTATAGGATCATGTCTTCATTTTTTTTAAAAATTTTTTATTATGAGTATTGTTTGATTATTCATGTGTCATAAAGGTGCTTAGTCTATTAACACCAAAGAGGTGTTAAATGGTTTTGTCTTTATTTTCAATTCGTTTATTACTACAAGATGTCAAGAACCAGACTTAATTGTGAAACTGCCCTGTACAGTATACTATATCTTTGTGACAATAATGCTTCACATTTATTTTATTTTTTCCTTGTTTATTTTGTCATTTTTTTTCTTACCTCATGACATCTTACTACTGAAAATGAAATGTTTGTGTTTGTTAAAAGTGGCATAGGAAGGACTTTTGTTGGGGTGGCCAATTTCTGAACCTGATTGATGGTCAGGGAAGGGGTGGCCAACTGCTGGACCTGGTTGCTGAGAAGGGTGGGTTGATGTCCCCTTTCCTCTCACAAAATTTCTGAGGATTTTTGACCCCCAGATGCAATCTGGTGCAAAATTTGAAATCATTTGAAGTCAATTTTTTGTTCCATTTCACAATTTTTTTCTTCAGAATTTCATGAAGAAATCAGTGGCCTTTACTTGAAGTCATCATGAGATTTGTTGCATTTCCTGTTTATCTCATCTGGCAGTTCCTCTAGAAGGATTAACTGCTGGTCAGCCTGGATCAACAATGAAGCATTGTGTGAGCATCCAGCCATTATGATATAGGTCCATTTTGACAGAAGTTTCAGCTGAATGCAAGCAATATGTATGGTCTTGAATTTTATGTGCCTATGCTAGATCATAAAAACAGATAAGATGAAACAGGAAGTCAGGTTCAGAATTTTATTACAGCACTTTTTGAGCAAAAACCATATGGTATCAGGTTTACACTTTTCCAAAAGCAGGAATCTCCTAATGCTGATTGGAGGGCATGGCCCCTTCCCCACCCCCTGATTATGCCAATGTCTTTTATAATTTAGTATTATGATTGTCAAAGGAATTTGCCAGGAACATTCCTAATCAATTGTTGAAAGTCCAAGCAGCATGTGAGTGAGAAAAAATGATGTTAGCTGTAGCTTGGTTTCTGACATTCGCACCTGACTTTAGTTGGTCAGGAAGTTTAAAATGTGCACCAAAATATCTAAGTGATGATTGTAATTTGCCAAAACTTATAGATTTCTTCACCCTGCTTCTTTATTAAGAAATTTTCAGCTTATTTTATTGATTAAGAGTATTCAAATGTATATTCTTGGGTGTTTATATTGGTAGGGAAATGCACGTTATATTGTGTTTTATTTCCTAAAGTGTAGTATCGTTTTAAAGGAGTTTGCCAATCCATACAATCCACATAAAATAATGTTTGCTTTTCATTCTTTTATTTATCAAATTTTTTCTGGTTTTCATGTAAAAAAAATGTATTTTTCCTTACACCATATGTAAACTTGTAAATAACAAATTTTCATTCTTTACTTTAATCTTTCATTCAGCTTTCTTCATTAGAGGCACCAGGCACCCTGGCAAAGTGGGTATGAAATGAATTTCACAGCGCTAGGATGCTCCCTGCCTTCCTGAAGAGTGAGTTCGGGAACTCGTTGGTGCATGCAATTGTGAAAACAGCATGGATTGCACGAGCAGAGCTCAGCACGTAGTGTACAACATGTTTTCGTACAGCATACAACACCAAGCATACAAGTCCAAGTGTCTAGCCAACCCTAACAAAAATAGGGGTCGCAGTCTTTCTTTGAAGCATATTAAAATGCTGATCTTTTACACAAACAGGCAATTTAGACTCAGTTTATAACACAAAACCACATTTAAGATTCCTCCTTACGTTATTGATGGAATGAAGAAAAAAAATGATGTCATCAAATATTCATGTAAACTCAAATTTTAAAACACATGTTGTGTGGGGAGGGGGATTGATTTGTTTATCCCGACAATTTGCAGGATTTGCACATGTCCATAGCTCCCAAAACGAATTACCAAACTCGCTTATTATGAATGCTACATACGTGAAGAATGCCTAAAATTAAAAAAAAAATCTTGAAACAAGAGATTGCCAGTGTAGTATCAAAAAATGCTTACCTACTTATCTTGATTCTCTATTTGGGGGAAGGGTAAGATTGAGATTTCAAAAAGCAGGGTTGCAGCTATTGCTAAAGTATTTTTTCCTTGAGATATTTTCTTCATGTACCTCACATTTGTAGTTTTTTACGAAAACATTAATGCATTTATTTTCACCAAATCTGAACTTTTTGTAGGCTAATTTCAAAATCCAGGGTTAACGCCTTATTTCCACATCGATTTTAGTTGCAATGTCTTTTGGTCTATGCATAGATACCTTTTGTTTATTGTTAGATGTGTGCTTTAAATTCAGTAAATATCAGTAGTCTTTATTTTTTCACCATTTCTTCTTGTTGGTCATTTATTAATTGCTTAAGAAAAATATATTTTTTATCCTTTACTATGCATCAGCTCTGAGCAAATAATGTTTTGAGGGAAAAGAAATCATTTGTCACATAGTTTACGGTTTAAGTAAGGCATCATATCAAAAATACGCTGCAGCTTGCCTCAGCTAGATTACAGCTACTTCAGCTAGGTTGCAGCTACTTCAGCTATGCTGCGGCTACCTCAGCTAGGCTGCAGCTGCCTCAATTAGACTGAAGCTACCTCCGCTATGCTGTGGCTGCCTCAGCTAGGCTGCAGCTGCCTCAGCTTAGCTGGAGCTGCCAAAGCTAAGCTGCAGCTGTCTCAGCAATGTTACAGCTGCCTCAGCTAGGCTGCAGCTGCCTCAGCTAAGCTGCAGCTGCCTCGACTAGGCTGTGGCTGCCTCATTAGATGTTTAGTTAGTTAGATGGTGATAAGCTTATTTGGTTGCTACACAAATTAAAAAAGCATGATGAAGACCCACGGTCACACCAAACAGCTGTAACGAATTCACACCGAGAGTATGGTCCAACTGGTAGAGCATCTGACTCTCAACTTGGAGGGTCGGGAGTTTGATCCCCTGGCCGGGTCATATCACTGGTGTAAGTCAAACCAAGTTAAATGAACCAAACTGGAGCCATGTGACTCCTCATTTGCCTTTTTGACTCCATGCATTGTTGACTATATCGTTACGGAAGTAGTTTAGCCCACAAGAAGTGTGTGACTACTAAGCGGGGATTCACAAATTGTTAAGAGAGGGTCTACAATGACAAGTTTTAATTACACCAAGAAGATACCTTAAGTTTAAAGAGAGCCCCTCCTAATAGAATTTGCCGCTGAAGTGTAACCCACTGTGCTCTCATTTCCAGCATTGTTCTACAACAGTCTCAAGTTGAAATCCAATGATTTGTAAATTAGTATCTATTTCTATTTAATCAATTGTTCAGTCGCTTAGTCTTGCCAGTATATGCTTCTTTTACTTGCTGAGGGTTTAACTGAGAACAGCGCTTCTCTGATCATATATTAAAAAAAAAAAAACACCTTTGCAAACGTACCAAAATATCATGAACATCATAGCCACATTTAGGATGTATCGTCTCCCTCTGTTTCTTCCTTAAAACTCCTTTCCTACTTCCAATACCCCACCGTTTATCGATGTTTCTTGCCCGAAGGAGGTTGGGGATACGGGTCTCTTCCCACTCCCAAGTTAACCTGTACTTAGAGGTGACGGTCAATTTTGTCAACTTTTTGACAAGAGGCTCCTCATGGTAGATAGTTGAAACTCTTGATAAACGAAGCTTAGAGTTCTCACCGATAGTGTTAGTTCACGCTGTTAAGGTTATTTGAAAACGAATACCAAAAAAAAAAAAAAAAACGAAATTTTGACGTGTTGCATCCATTATTGCAGTATCCCATTGACCACCAGTTTTAATGTTGATCTATTTCATGTTTAATTGTAATTATTGTTAGATTTATTCGAGTTACAACGTTGACGAATAAATTTTGAAGAATAAAGAGAAATTTTGTTTTATCTCGCTATTTTGGACTGTCGTTCTTTTGTCTGTGCTGTACCGATGGTCACTGTTTGTCATCCGACTGTGACCGACTGTCAGACTGTATGGTCAAGTAGTTAGAGCATCCCACTTCCGGTCGGCAGGTCTGGAGTTATTGGCTGGGTCATGCCGAAGATTTTAAAAATGTAAACTACCGCAATTGTGATTAATGCTTTGCAACAAAAGCAATGGAGTAGGGGGAAAACCAGTGAGCCACAACTGGGAAAAGGCCGTGGCCAGCCCTAATTAAACCAATTGGTTAGGAATTGAACCTTAAAAACTCAATCTTAGTCTTAATTCAACTTTTCAACCACAGGTTCTCAATGAGGATTTCGGTTTCGAACATCCATGATATGCTATTTCCTTTTATCTAGAGAGCCTTTTCAGAGAGAATAAGTGTATTTTTAAGGAATTAAAAGAACATCAGTAGTGATCGCCGTCCTGGGAGAGGGGTCTGGCTAAGGGAAACCTTTTTGAAAAGAAATAAGTGTCCTTAAATGCAATTCGGTGTCAAAATGCTGCAATTAGAAGTAAAATTTTGAGTGTTTCAAAATTTATGTATTTTTAGGAACTAAAAATGCTGCAATTAGAAGTAAAATTTTGAGTGTTTCAAAATTTATGTATTTTTAGGAACTAAAAATGCTGCAATTAGAAGTAAAATTTTGAGTGTTTCAAAATTTATGTATTTTTAGGAACTAAAAAAGGGCATCAGTATAGGCGGAATATGGGAATTAACCCGCAGGACCATATGTAAATCTCTGGCAACCCATAACCTTTTGAAAAAATATGTGTCCTTGCAATCTGGTTCCAAGTATGCAATCTTTTGCAATCCATCATAGTTTTGAAGTAAACTTTGTATTTTTTAATGTTTTATATTACTTCTTTTTGGAGGTTGGTCAATGCGAGGGGCAATGCCCCATGCCTCCTGCGTACGCCACTGGCCAGATGAATTCTTGAATTGACACATTTTTCTGATGACATTTTCCAACATGAATGAAACACACTCTGTCTTATATAACCACAAAACAAATTATCACAATGGTGAAGTTTTTGAATTAGACGTTTGTATTCTTAATTCCCACACTGGGGACCCTATGCGAAGACAAGTGGCTGAAGGGGTATGTATAGCTTGATGAATAGATCTGAAGAGTGGTCTACTGGAAGGATTATCAAGAGAAGCACAAGACTATAGAATGGTCCTCCCTAGACTCACCAGTGTAATGTTCATTCATCCGTTTCTGATCCTCTTTCTTTTTTGCAGCACTCTTGTGCACCTACATACTGTACCTCTACAGTTCACAGTGTATTTAAACTAGTTTTTCATTGTCAGTTGTATTCTGAGGATGGTCGAGGTCAGACGGAAAATTTAAAAGAATATATACTGGAGTAATATGGAAAAGAAAAAATGAATGTCTTCATTCTTTCTGTCTTCCTTTTGGTAAACTTAAGAGTTGGCATGGCTACAACTTACAAAAAACTAAAACCTATATCGGAAAGGACTCTATGTGAGGTCAACTAGATTCTTTGGAATTCAAACTTATGTGAATTGACGCAGTTGAGGAGGAAAAGGGTGTAACTTCATAGACAGAAGTAGTTCGATTGATATTTTTGCTGATGAAGTATCGATCCAGACACGCGATTTCCAGAATCTATATGACTCGGGGCACCGAGTCAGATTTTTGTTTTGTTTGGGGGCTACCTACAGGGCCTGATCGCTATGGCATGGTGGGGGGAGGGGGGTTGCAGCTAAAGAAAGGAAGTTACCATTACCTCACGTTTTGAGATTTTTTCGGTTTCAAGGTTGCATAGTAGCAAAATAGTGCAATATTTTTAGCTTTAACTATGGTCATATCTTGAAAAGTCCTTAGAAGGAGTCATCGGGACTACTTCAATGAAACATGAGTTAATGAAGTGGTCTACAGACCTCCAAAATTTGAGTCTTTGGGTCATGAGATGGGACTTCGGTTAATTCGAAGCTTCAAACCGCTTTGCTTTTGATCACAAAAGGCCGGATTTACCACCTTGGGCCCTGGACACAAATAATTTATTTATAATAAAATATTCCTCGAGACTACAGTGACAAAACTCCCGAAAGGAGCCCACGTTCTTTTGTAAGTTCCACCAGCCCGACCCACACGAAATGTACCCTATAGTCAGAAGAGGACCCAAGATTTGGATTTGGTGGGAAGTTGAGAATTGCACAAAGACTTTCAACGTAGAGCGTCACGATTGGTTAACGCCGAGCGTACTGACCGGAACACCTCCCAAAGATCACGGGAAATTACATCTTAGAGCAATTTTGAATTGAATACCTCATCTCCTGTCTAAAACACTGATTTCTGTAACAACATACATCGTTTGTGAATGCAAAGCAGCCCTTTTATAGACACAAACATGCAATCCCTTTTGAAAATGATGGGATTCGTTGACTGCTAAGCTAACAACCAACTTAACTCTAGTCGACAACTAGGTAGCGCTTTCTCTAACAGGTTTTTACGAATAAGAAGCTAGCAGTAAACTATGGACCGATGGAACAGGCAACTAGCCACTTAGAAGCCTACCAAGTCATAATTGGCTGATTATTTAGCAGGCTTTTACGAATATCTGCCCTGGCTACGCTGGCACTGTGCTTTGATTTTCGGGCAGCATTATGGTATCAAATCCTAAACCATCAAGCAGGCTCTATATGGTTTGCGCAATAAGACGACAATAGTCTGTCCCTGGAGCTGTTATTTGGACAAATAATAGCTTCCTTCTCATAGGTAATCTTTGGTTAAGATGCTATAACACTTTTTCCTGCTCTGAGGAGATATCGAGTGCGCTCTTTAAGATAAACTTGAGCTGTAGGCAGCTGGCCACTAATTCAAATGTTTCTACGGCGATGTATAATAACTGACAAATGAAGTTCTTTTTTTTGAATGCTGTTTCTGGATGGTGTAAATGGTCTGAAGACCCTAGGATCGGTCGGTGAAGTATTTGAAAGTTTTGTTCTTTGAGAACTTAGCTTCATTGATAAGCAAGCTATCTGGGGCCAGTTTGTCAGTTGGATGAGATTTAAGAAGAAGTTACACCATTACGTTACTCAGTGGCAACTAGGTAAAAGGTAGTTGAAAGGCATAGCCTACTCTGGTGGCTTTTATCTAGGTTCTTTCATGAAAGGAAAGAATAATCCAGACTATGTCTTCCAAACCCTGGAGCAATACCTTCTATTTAACTCAAATTATTACATTTTTAAGATTGGTTAGTTTTGATTCAGAAAAAAAAAAAAAAAAAAAAAAAAAAAAAAAAACATACCTCCTCTTCTCAACAATATACCAAGATGTTATGTAGAGTGGGCACAATGTCTCAGATTCTTTTTGTTTTTCTTTATAATTGAATGTCCCTGTACTTATTAAAATTTGATACTGTTCAAATGTCTGGATGTCATTTCTTGTCGATGTAACATACCCCACAACGCATGTTTCGTATAGACGAATCCGATAAGCGCTTGCTTTTAGTGACTGTAGGCAGCCGTTAGTGGGTTCCATCAGCCTTTTATCGTCTTCATTTATTGTCTACAAGTCCTCATA
Organism: Holothuria scabra; assembly: GCA_037179385.1. Classification (NCBI taxonomy): domain Eukaryota; kingdom Metazoa; phylum Echinodermata; class Holothuroidea; order Aspidochirotida; family Holothuriidae; genus Holothuria; species Holothuria scabra. Next base: position 14,204,767 of record CM074197.1, read on the forward strand.
TTCAGTGAAGTTGAGGAAATCAAGATGCACTTCAGTGTACAACCATCCATGAAACAGGTAAGGAAGGAAATTTAAACTTAAAGGCAGTCATTCGTCACCCCAAACTACAGTTTCAGTATACATATATCAAAACTCTCAATTGCTACAGCTCTTTGATTGGTATCACATTCAAACAATGTATCATAGCTAAATTACACAGTATGGGCACTGAGAGTGTCTTGATTACACATTATGGACTTGTGTGGCCACTGGGACAAGTCATGAAGCAATAAACTAGGATTGTGTCTGGATAAGGATGAGTTTTAGATAAATGAGGGAGGGGCTAGAAGTAAGTAGGTTGGGAGAATTGGAACTGCTTGGGATGATGAAAATATGCCGTTAAAGGTGATGGACCCCAGTAATGGCCGACTAAAATCAGACAATCACAATCCGTCCGAATTCGTCTGGAGCAAACAATGTTGCTAAATATCCCTAGCAGCAGACTAAATATCATATTAGAAATTGAAGGCAATGCCAAATTAATGTGGCTCCAAGAAATCACAGATTTCACGCAATGCACTTTGTCTGGAGAAAATTTTGCAGTTTTTTTTTTAATTATATTCTGTACTGAACGCTATATGTGCTATTGAGACCCAGTTTTCACCCCCTGAAAGAAAGAAAATGCTTTGCACACTTCAATAAATTTGTCTCCGGGAAAGGTGCTTTATACACGATTCTTAGTACGAGTCTATAGAAAAATGACACTAAATTTTGTTAAATCGTCTTGAATTTTGCACCGTCAAATCTTCCTTTACAAACTAGAAAAATTGGTCATGCTTTATAATTGACACAGTCAGAAACAGGATCCAGCACTTTCTCAAGGCAATTCATTTGTCATTCATTACTTTCTCCTAAAGAATATCTGGACTAGTGGTCTGCTGTTACTGTTGGTAGCCAAATTTCAGCCAGTTTTTCCCCAATTCAGCTTGTTTTTTTTTTTGTTTTTTTGATTCACCACAGACTCTGGTCTCATCGCCCGCATGGCAGACGAAGCGTTATGTTCAGCTTAAAGGCCCCCATATGAAATAGGCCAATAATCGTTAGTTAAAGTAATACCTATCTCGTAGATAGGCACTACATCATCTTTTCTTTCGTGTTTTTGTTGCTCAAGTATTTCAGACTGAGGCGGTGACGCCTGCAGTGGGGCCGCAGTCACAGAGGCGCCTCTGGCCAACCTGCGTAACCTGATCACAACTTCATTTGTAGCCAAGACTCTGCAGTCTAGGACTACTCGAAACATTTTGCCATAAGAATGTGGCACTTCCATGATTCCACTAAATCGTAATTTTACTCCCTCTTCAATTATACCTTCCATTTTCGATCTTCCTGGGGGCTGTGGTTCTTTCTTTCTATATGGCCATACTCAAATGTGGATACAGGGCGGACGTAATAGAGGGCGTAATGTATACTTAGAGTTGCCAGAGTATATACAGACATTCTCTAGAATGGGAAGTTGCTGGTTTGGACACATCATTAGAAATATTTCTATGTTGTTGGCATCGCCGAGAAAGATTGCAAAGTTTACTTGTAACCATCTTTCAAACAAGCATCAGATGTTTATCCCTCTGACAAAAGAACTGAACTGTTGATGACTAAATTTGATACCTAGGCTTTCAATAATTAAAAAAGTTCCTTTTTTGCTCGGTAAAATTTCAAATAATGTCATTTTTGAAACAAAAAACACTTCTTCAAGTTTAATGACATTTGGTTTACGGTGATATATTGAACTATGGGAAATTTATGACGTCATCCGTGCATAGCGGTTATCCGTGGTTTGTAAATGATGGCAAGCCGGAAGCGCTCTGCCCGGTTAGTAAGGATCATCCTGCTGCTTTCACTTATTTCTCTGCGTCAGGGAGCAAAACTTTGTAGAAGGTGCGTGGTGCCCAACACACGCAATGGAGTCGGGAAAACAACTTAGTCAGCGAGCCAGTTAGGAGCATTGCAGCAACATATATGAGGAGCATTGCAGCAACATATATGAAGGAGCGTCGATCCCTTGGAGTAGGGGGAGGGGTGTCCATCGCCTCGCCAATAAAAATATTTAAATCCAACATTATTTTGCCCCAAATAATTGAGGCCGATTCTGAGGTCTCCACTGTTGTAAAATTTGTGCCCCTGACCCTTCCACAAGTCAGATCTACGCCCCCTGCACATAGTTCAATTTTTTAATATATATTTAAGTAGGTTAGGAATACATCCAAGTGCAGCCACAAATGTGTTTACATGGTATCAAAATGACTTTATTAGTACACTAACACTCATGAATCTGAGGCCATTTTCTGTGTGAAATTAATTTCGAGGATGTCTGCAAGTTTTTGCAAGTGCTGAAATCCATCGCTTCTCTGCATTTCGTCTAAGATTATGTGTAGTATGTGTTCTTTTCATTCAGTCTAGAATGGAGCCATGCATGACAGACTACTAATGTAAATTGTCTGAAGGCCGTGAAGTTGGCAGGTTGGTCATGCGTTGTCCTTCAGGGGACGTAATACCTTCTTTGGGAAACAGTTTAAAGTTTGGTTTCACCGAACGACCCTTTGTCAGTTTGCCAGAGGGTCGAGAGGACTTCAGAAAAAATACTGAAATCCATGGCAAAATGAACACATGGCCTTTATAAGTGTCTCGAGCACATGTTACCAAGTACCACCAAATTTGAGAATATCATGTGTGAGTCAGAGAGTGGGTAAACGCCCTCCATATATAATGTCCGTCATCAAGTTTTAGAGAGCTACTTTCCATTTTGTGGCATAGTTTTCACACAAAACCTAGGCTTGAATTGCCAATGTACACCTTAATTCAAAAACGTCCTAAATTATCGATTAATAAATTACATGAATTGAGGTCTCCGTATTTGAAATCATGTAAGGTATGTGTGAACCGTGATGTGTAAATGAAGTAATAAAATATTCTTAGACAAGGAATTTTTAAGGGGATTTTTTTTAAATTATGTTCCTACCACCACTTTTCATGGAATATATCCCAAACCCAAGGATCGCCCTCCTTGATGGTGGGGAGGGGGCTGAAAATTGCAGCCAGTAAAAACCATGCCGAAGATTGCAGGGCAAACTTCGTATGATGTTTGTCTGTAAAGTTGATGGAAACCTGTGGATCAAACACTACTCGGCGACCAACCTCCGTCCTCACACACACACACTCTCTGTCATGGGTCTTTCTATTCCCCGGTGTTATGAATGGAGTGTGGTACAGTTCACTACAGATATTGGTATGTCTTTTCTATGTTTGGGCCTTTATGAAATAGCAGTGATACACCTTAAAATCAAAAGAGTGAAAAGTGTGATCTCACTCCATTAGAGTCTTAATTCACTCAGAGAATAGTCAAATTCACTCCAAAAGAGCGAAGTTTCACTCTTGAGAGTGTGCCTACAGTGATCACTATTAAGAAAATGATCATTGCATTAACTTACGAAAGAGTGAGTTTTCACTCTTTTTGGAGTAAATTTCACTCTTCTTGAATTGAATCTCTCTAATGGAGTGAATTCTTACTTTTCGCTCTATCAGAGACTGATAATTTAACTCTTTTCATTTTACAGTTGAAATGACGCTATAGAGAGTGTAAAACTCTGCCGGGAAATTATCGTAAAAAATGGGCACGTTACAAAGACAAAGCTGGTTCGATCTTTGTTCTTCCCGTGTAAACGTAATAGTTGACAAATACGGTACCGTACCTGAGACTGGGTAATGTATGGAAGTAACCACTTTGCACAAGGAACATCAGTATACTATAAAAAATTGTTTGGTAAAATAATCATCAACACTGGTCACGTATTAGTCTTGCTCAAGCCGGTATTATTAGTATTACAGTATTTGTTCACTCTACCGAACGTTTGTGCAAGATTGTGAACACGCCCTCTACTTGTCCTCAGATTTTATTTCTAATGAAAGAGATACTCGAGTGCGTATAGTCTCAGTTGACAAGCGCCCTCATCGTGTCAAAACAGTGTGGAAAATAAGTTACTAACGTCTTGACCAAGATTAGTCACGTACGTGACAATACTTTTCCTAATGTCCTCCCAACTTTCTGGCAAAGGGCCGTTCGGCGAAACCAAACTTTTAATTGCTTCCGGAAGACGCTATTACGTCCATTGAAGGACAACACTTGACCAACTTCACGGCCCTTGGACCATTTACATTATTGGTCTGTGATGTATGGCTCCATTCTAAACTGGATTAAAAGAACAGTTACAACACACATGATCTTGGCCAAAAGACCGAGACAATACTGAAATTGGGTAAAACTTGTCCAAAACTTGAATTTGCAGGTGAATTATGTGGTAAGATAAGATTCTCTTGGGTAACCCACCCTTCTCTTTAAAACGTCAGGTTCAAATTAAACCGAAAAGGTTCAAATGGACACTGAACCAAAAAGGGTTCAAATATTTGACTAGTCTAGGTCCAAAATGAACCGTTTTTGGTTTTAAATGAACCAAAACTAGTCAGAACTTTGATCCTTTTTTCGGTTTATTGCCCATTTGATCCTTTTCCGGTTCAATTTGAACCGGGCGGTTTTTAGAGTGCACGTTTCTGACCAATTACTGGGAAATACACCCACTTTACATACGGTACGCGATCAGTGGTCGGTGCACATCACCCATCTAGCCTTTTTAGAGAGTAAAACTGCTTCGAATAAGTTGGAACAAACGTAAAAAACAAATTGGATCACACCTAACAGCTCAGCTGAAGGTTCTGTCAAGCCTGTACATTGAACACCATAAACACTTCAACATAGTATGCTAATTATATATTAATAGTCATTGGATTTTAATTTCCTGCGTTATTGTCAAATAATCGAAAAGAAACCTCACAGTAGATTTTGTGTGAACAGAGTATTTGGATTTCTGGGGTCACCTCATATCAGCCTCGTATATAGCCAAGTGACTGAGGGGTTTCAGGGTTTCCCTCTTCATACAATCTTGAAAAAAATAAGAAAATGTAAAATTAGAAAATTTGTGATTCCTGTAACTTGTTATCACTTTTGAGGTATGAAATTGTTCAAACTCACACGTGGAGATCTAAAAATTCGTTTTTTCCTCAAAGACCTGGGGCCCTCCCTTAACCCTTTCCCATATAACATTCCAGCAACCACTCATCCCTTGACACGATCTTTGCAATGCCCCTGCTTTACACGCAATAAATAGTTTCTCTCTCTTGAACACTTCACACTTTTATCTGACAACCTAGAGAACACCGCATTCGCCAGTGATGCAGTGATGTCCACAGACTAATTTTGATTTCAGTTACTAATGACTTAAGGTGGCCATGGCGCTGCACTACATAATTTCACTACTTTTCGTTTTAAATAGCTTTTTCATAATGACAGTTTTTGAAGATTTTAGCAAATTGAATGCGTTTCCCCCGGCTAAACCCCTGCGTACCATATCCCCGACTTTATAGCAGTTCCAGGAATAGTGGATATATCCAGGTTTTATCAAGGGCACAGATCCAGATTCAACAGTTCAAATGTGTGTGGTGTGTGTGTGTGTGGGGGGGGGGGGGCATGAAGAGGTCGCTTATCTAAATCCTTTCAAAACTTTGCCCGAAGCACATAAACGCCATATTCAGAGTCAATTTTTAATTAAAAATTAACATGGTTAAAAGATTTACGACATATTCTGGCAGCTTATAGACAGTTTTTTGCTCCGCCACACTTCACAATGTAGTCTTGTAAAAACTTTGCCAGTAATGACAAAAAGGGTTTGGGATGTTTTCAACTGCCAAATTACTCGGATAGACGAGAGGGTGTTCAGGTGCAGTTTTCAATAGTCAGATACCGTAGTTTGCCGTCCATCTTGCCCCTACAAACCCGAAGTCATGTAACGGTAATGAAAATAGAGTATAAGTAGTTTTTTAATGAAATTAGGATATATTGTTAGCATATCTTTCCACAATTCTTTTAACTAAAACCACTTGCAGTCTGAAATTTGGGCAGTCACATAGACAATTTCACCATTTCATTAGATCTTGAATTTAGCCAAGAGTAGCAATAGTGTGGAAACGCTGGAATTTTTCGTTGTACAGTTTCTCTCGAAAATGTACAAGACCTGGGGGCCGTTCCACAAAGAGTTACGCACAATCTTAAGTTTGATTCACCATACTAAAGCCAACAGTAAATCAAACTTAAGATCGTGCGTAACTCTTTGTGGAACGGGCCCCTGGTATTGGTACATTTTATCTGGTAATTTCCTGACCACTTAGCAAATTGCTTGTCTTTTTTGAGTGATATCTTTTTTTGAGTAAAAATTTTAATGCAAACGAAAGCTAAAACACTACCCTTTTTGCTAGTTCAGTAGTTACAAGCCCGGCAAATACCATTTTCGAGTGTCTGAAGGGTCCGACTTTAAAAAAAAATCTATATATATGTTCCGCGCTATGATGGTAGCGCTCCACCAGTCCAGGTGTCCACTTAAATAGAGTTTCGGTCGAACAGATTTAACTGAACAGAACACTGCGAGCTTGTTCAGCTTTCTTTTTGTCAGTCTCAGGAATTGTTGTTCATCGACATTTTCAGAACGAGTTTAGTAGAAACGGAGCAAATTAAAGTACCGTTTTTGCATCTAAGCCATTCGAGACATCAAAATATTTTAAAATCACTTCCCCCATGATCTTCAAGAATTTTGATTATTAATAGACATTACCCCGACTTCCCCCTTCTCTACACATAAGCCAAAATATGGCTGCGTCTCTGCATTTTTGCTAGTATCATTCTGATCACTTTGCAGTTTGCTCATTTATTTGAAGTGAAAATTTAATGGTAAACAAAAGCTAAAAAAATAGCAACTGCTTTGATTCTACATACAAGCCCGAGAAATGCTATTTCCTGTTTTTTGATCTGCGGAAGTGTAGCGATTTTGTAAAATTTTCTGTACGTCTCCGCGACAACCAATGGTCACCCTGCGCCTAGATAATCTCTGGGCAGAATCAAATTTTGGGCAAAATATCTTCTTCATTTTTAAACTGAAATGCTCCAGTACACCAGTGTTAGTGAGTGTTGACGTCGACCCCTTATCCACTCTTGAAACGCTGTCCCGAAGAAGGGTGTAAGTAGATGTCCCCTCTCCCCTCCCCCCTTGAATTTTTTTTTTTTTTTTCTGTATCGAAGGGCTTAGATGCAAATCAGTTCTTTCTTTCTGGTTGTTTTGCGAAAAGTGTGGGGGGGGGGGGGTGCATTTTGTGTATGTTTTCCGATAAAAAAGTGACGGAAAATTTCCCCCGTCCCTCAGGATAGACGCCTATGGGTATTAAAATTCAAAGCACAAGAAAAGTAGGAGTGGGATAAAAATGGGAGACGACAAAAAGTTCACTGAAACATCTGAATTCACCGATCCCGAAATTAGCTACGAATTTTGCAACGTTTCATAACCAAGCTTTAGCCCGCTATTAAATCATATCAAGATTAGCACACCAAGAATTCGGTGAAAGCCTTTTTTGTAATGTAGCATGTACCTGCATTAACGTAATCATTGCCTTGATCACAAAAGAATAAGTTACCGTCGATATAGCTACGGAAATAAGAACCCGCATTATTGTGACATTTGCATCATCGGTACATTGTTGTGGTGGCCTATACACACCTTGACCATATGCCGAAGGCCTGCATTTTTCAAAAATTGGTTATCATGTTATAGTGACAAAGCTTTGACTTTTGCTTCCTAAGAACGGGAACACCTCTACGTCGTCGTATAGTAGAGTGACATGGCAAAACAAGAGTAGGTTCATTGTTTTAGTGTTGGTGTATACTTTGTGTCGTGAATTACTTAAAGGGCTTATCCTCTCTCCCGAAATTAAAATTTTTGTATAGCAGCCCCCAAAATTCCCAATTCATTAGAGAATCGACTCCCTTGAAACTAAGACAAACTTATCCCATCCTTAAAGTCCTTGCTTGTTACACAACTGACAAAGAGCAACATTGTTGCAGATTATTTGGTCCAGTGACCGCCTTTTCCTGTATGCGGTTTTCTGTTGTTGTAAAATTGGCCAAGTCGTTATGCTATCTGCCAAGTAATGACGTTCACTTTCAAGGGGCTAGAATTCTCTAATGTAACGCAGCCCTTTGATTGACAGCTAGTTTAAAAAATTCAGAGTACCGAATCTTATATTACACGGTATGTACTGTGCTGAGAGTGTTTTATTTAAATATTTAAAGTTCTCTCACCTCAAACTGTACCAATTCTTCTAACCTTCTTACTTAAGCCCCTCCCACAATTGTCTGAAATTCATGCTCATCCAGATACAATCTCAGTTTATTGCTTCAAAGTGAGTAAAGAAAAACTCAATTTATATAATCAAAACACTCTCAGTACCGTTCATGCTGTGTAATATAAGCTTTGGTACTCTGCATTGTTTGAATTAGCTGTCAATCAAAGAGCTGAGCCAATTGAGAATTTCGGTACCCCCATACCAAAATTGTAGTTTGGAGTGAGAGGTTCGGCCCTTTAATATTTGGGTCTTAAATACTCATACTGAAGCAATAATATGTCTGAACGTGGATTAATTTTTGACAGTTGTGGGAGGGGCTTTAAGAGAATTGGAATTGTTTGGGGTGCGAGGATTAGGCCTTCAACGTTTGCCTTTTTTCGTGATACCGGCACGAAGCCAACTCTTTTTTCTTTTTACATGACCGACAACAATCATGATCATGATACAACTTTTTATCTTTATTGTCGCTAGGCTATAAAGCAGGGGTCGGCAACTTACGGTCCGGTGTCAAGAATCCGGCCCGCGGAGAGCAGTCAAAATTGCGTACAAAAAGCACAATGTGCAATACTGGCGAGAACACCTAGCCACACATGTCTGTAATACTCATTTCAACTACATGCCTCGCCTCCAGAGAACCAATACCTTTAATTTCCCCTAAAGTTATAATAACCAGAGCTGGGTGTGAAACACTGTCCCAGTAAATACACATTATATTAACACAACTCAAGGGGGTACAGCCCGTGCACTGTTCAGTGACCGCTTCACAGTTTGGTACACGGCCTGCATCGCTTATAGACTTCGTAACAATGCTATTTCAAATACCCCTTTGGCCCTCCGCTAATTCGCCAAATAGCAAGTTGGCCCGCGCCCCGAAAGGTTGCCGACCCATGCTAAAACGGGACTATGAAAGGATCTGGTTTTGGATAAAGGGGCAAAATTTTTCCAACAAAAGGAACCCTGCTTCATGTCCCAGACCGGTCGGATTCCTCTATATATAGCCTAAGCATGGAGTTACCACCTCGGAGGTGGTAACTTCATGATATAAGCAATCTACCCACATGAACAGGGCGGTTCTACGGGGGGTCTAGGGGGCTTTATCCCCCTCCCCCAAATTTTGCTAGCCCCCCAAAATTGGACAAATTATTTATGTAAACTATCAGTAACAAAGACAATGATAAGCTTTTAAAATATTTCTACCCATGTCACGTAAAATTAATTATTAAACTATAATTACGATTACCGTGTAGTAGAACTAGTACGAATAAAACAGACCTTTAAAAAGTAACGTCGTCTAGTCTTATTTTCCGGTGTTAAGTCTCAAAGGTTTTTCGTGAATTTCAAGAAATCCACAGAAATCTTATATCCAAATTGTCACTGAATTAATATTGAACCAAAAATAATGAAATATACTCTAGCTGTGTAATGTTTACTGAAAAATTGCATGCGTCTAATTAAGAGTAAATTTTTTCCGTTGTCGCAGCGTTTGTCGTTGCCGTTGTCGTTGTCATCAAGTGTGAACGTAGCTTAAGAGTTAATTTCCTGCTGCCAAGACGGCGAAAAAAATTGAAAATTTTATAACCTCAGCCCCAGCCCAGCGGAAAGACTGAGTTTGAAAGCAAACAATGCAAAGGGAGAATACCTTGTAAAGTAACGTGAACGAATTGTGCCCCAGTTTTCCCGGCCTGCAACAAACAATTTAACCAGATAAAATTTTTCGATTCATCTTCATTTTGGGAACAGCAAGTTTTTGGAACACGAGATCTCAAAATAAAGAATGCCTGGATGCGTTTAGCAAGGCCCGACAAGTGCCATTTCCTGCAATCTGAGAGGCTTTTTCGGCAAAAATTTTCTTGATACGCTACGCGCCAACTGATGGTGGCGCTCCGCTTAGATGGTTAAACGTGAATTAGCCTCCCAAAATAATGTCCCTAGAACCGCACCTGCACATGAACGCGAGCGCACACATATAAGGGCACTCACAAACAAGCATGTTCACTCATACCAGGGAGTTGCAACTCCCTGCTCATACTGACAGCACAACTTAACAGAATACTGACAGCAAAACTTAACAGACAGATGGCGCATATTACAAATACAGTATATTACTTTATTATGCTCGAGAAGACGTTCCTCGAAATCATGAATTCATCTGTATGCCACAATGTTACAATGTTGTATTTTGCTTTTTTTTTTTGCTCATGGATCGGGGCAATCGACCCCGCTCCCCCCCCCCCCCCGATTGACGCCCCCGGATTGAGGCGGTGTACTCTGTAAATTGGTTCCGTAGTTCTACTTAAGTGTATTTAAGACTAAGTACGTAATAATTGTTCAATGTGTGAAGCCAATGTCCCGTTTTATTGCAATTGATTAAGACCAGAGCTATTTTTTTTATATATTTTTCTTCAAATCAATTTGTACGTCAAATCTGATTTTACCTTGCAAATCTCGAACTTTCACGAACGTTATGACTTAACGTTTGACGTTGAAAATAATGTTTACCGTCTGAAAAATAAACAATGGGAGTATCACGTAATACCTCCATAAATAAACCTACCCTTTATCTAGATCTGAGTTACGTAATAGGTCTGTATAGTATTTCAAACAAGACTATTATAGAAGCCAATACGTGGCGTGCAAGAAAAGGACGTACCTTAGTTTGGGACAGGTATTTCTTAAGAATTATTTTCCCATCGGAAAACATGTTACAATTTAGTTTGGAGATCAGTTTGCATGTCTGCGCTACTCGACCTTTTGGCTCAGATCATGTGTAGTATCTGTTCTTTTCATCCAATCTAGAATGGTACCATACATGACAGACCAGTGATGTAAATGGTCTGAGGGCCGAGAGGTTGGTCAAGTGTTGTCCTTCAGTGGACGTATAGCTTCTTTGGGAAGCAGTTTTAAGTTTGGTTTCGCCGGACGACCCTTTGCCAGAGGGTCGGGAGAACTTTAGAAAAAATATGTCTGCACTGTGAAAAACTCCTTTAGCAATTAAACACCCATTTCCCTTTCTTTATAGACACGTTTAAACTTTAAATATGTTAAGGATTAAGCACAAAATGTTTAGCGTTTGAACATATTTAAAAGCGAAAATTTTAGGAATAAGACACGACTTTTTAGCATCTAAACGTGTTTACAAAGTGGGAGTCGAAAAGTGTTTAGAGAGAAATTAATTCCTAATTAACTTTTAAAGAGTGTAACTTCTTGGCATTATGGTAAAAATCCATCATTCTGCAGCACATGTGACGGGCTTGCTCTCTGTCGGTCTGATTTTAATCAGTTAATATATTTTTTTTTGCTTAGGCTGCTCTGTAGTTTGGATGGTCACTCCTTAGATTTTTGAAACATGTAGGTGTTGCAGAGCTGAGAACCATCTTAGTTACTTATCTTAAAATGGCGCCTTTCTTCGACAAACAACCTGCACTTTTCATAAAATTCATCACATGACCCGTAAATAATGAAGCTACATTCACCATCTTTTTGTCATTGTACTTTCAGCATATTTATATATAGAGCATTACATGCACTGACGTGAAATTGTCTTTGTTTTTTCGCCGTACACTAATTAATGAAAGGCTATTGATAAGATGTTCAATTGTGCAATAAAGAAGGCAACTGTCTTTTGTGGATTCTTAGTCGCAGTCCTCTTAATTTATCTGTTGGTCGACACCTCTTTGACTTTCCCCGGGGGAAGACGAAAAACTTGGAAGAGAAACCAGTAGGTAACTTTACTACAAAGTTAGAAATTCATGTACTTTTAGTCAAGTATGTATCGAGACCTATTATTTTAACACAGTATAACTTTATCTATCCACTCACATTTTAAAAGAACTCTTTCAGAATTTACAAAAAAGAATGTAGACTTTTACATCCATCCCATGCTGTCATAGCATGTCCCATTGCTGAGATATGAAATTTTAAAAATTCATTCAATTCGAAATAGTCCATTGGCAATTATGTTAATTGGGCAATAACTTGTGAAATATATTACCGGCCTGTGTTCTGTTGATTAACAAAACAGAAAATGATTTATTAACCCCTGCCCATTGCTTAACTAACAAGGACTTTTGTATTAACGTTGGCATCACAATATACGAAGTAACTCTTTATGAACACCTGTTACATTTTCTTTGTACATTAAGAGTATAAAGTGTCCATTGTTACAATCCATAATGTAAAAAATTAACCGAAATGTAAAAACGAGCGACAATGTAAAAAAAAATACCGATAATGTTAAAAAAAATCTTTGAACCGATAATGTTAAAAAAAATACCAATAATGTAAACTGTTCTAACGAGGGTTTCTGATGTCCTACCAATAGGTGTGTATGTGTGAGAGTTTATGTAGGTAGGCAGACAAACTGACGGGTGGCAGGCTGGCAGGGCGGGGAAGCAAAAAAGTAGTGGGTGGAAATTTTAACATTTCCCGTAATTTTTTTTTACATTATCGGTTGTTTTTACATTATCGGTAATTTTTTTAAACATTATCGGTTGTAACATCCACATCAGTGGGATAATTCGCATGTTGAGGTGTTATTGATTTAAACACATGAATTTATTAGTGCCATCCTTTAACAATATGCACTATGTGACGTTAAACAAGAATTTGCACTCTAAGGTGTTAATCGCCTTATATTCAGATGCGTTCATGTTTCAATAAATTTCAGGGGTGACACCACTCCGGGATTTGCCCCAAGGGGGGGGGGGAGGAGGCCCCAACCAATTCGATGAGTTTACTGTGAAAGGCAGAATTTGATGCGTGAGTAGCGCTCAAGGAATTAAAGCTTCTCTTTTAACAAATATTTAAAAATCCCAAGCTTATTTTGGAAGTAAATTTGAATTTTTTGAAGAAATTTGGCATTTTGTGGATAGTGAGGATGTTTGTGCAAGAATCTTACCTTTATTTGAGCAAAATCAAAACAGTTATATGGGAAACAGGAATTCCATCCGTCCATCTGTCCATCCATCCATGGCTTCTTCTCTCTCTCTCTCTCTCTCCTTGTTGGAAGGCGAACCCACTGGCTCACCCGTTTTAAAAATCGTTTTTACAATATATACAAAATTAGACTATACATCAAGATCACTGAACGAATTTAGACAAATTAACCCAGTCAAAACATCACGTGAGGTGTATCCAACTTAAAAACGGAAGGAAAGTAGAAAGCTTACTACGTCGCACATTGCTTGTCAAATAAATACTCATACTACTATCTTGGTTGAACGAGACACTAGACAGTGGCGTAGCTACTGGGGCGGGGGGGAGGGGGCAAGTTACCCCCTGGAAATTAATTTGAGGGAATTTGATGAAATTGGGGAAATTTGAAAAAATAATGATATGCCCTTCTCCCTTTCTCAAAATGTTTGTTAGAATAAGAAATTGTGAGACATTTCTCCTACATTATTCGTGTTCCATGCAACAAATAAACCCAAATAAACCAAGCTCCAATGTCGCATGAACCGGTCCGACTCGCGTGCCACAGAAATGCCCTCTCCAAGCAGCAGATTGAATGTTCTTTTGTATACGCGGGGAGGGGGGAGGGGTTATGATCAGTGCATTCCAGTGCGAAGGAAGCTGGTTTTTTCAGGAATTTAACAACAGCTGATACAGTACAATTAATACTGAAGGGGATTGGGCCATGCCCCCCTCACGGATGCCATTTTTTTTTTCTTAAAAATACGTAGCCATAGTTTAGTAACACAGATAGCACATGTTGCACCAGATTGCATGTAAGGACACCCAATTTTTCAAAAATTTTCAAAGGGGGAAGGTTGTCTCTGCAAGGCCCCTCAGTAAATGCCATTTTTTTAATTCCTGCAAACAGGCAAATTCTGTCAATTTCCAACTTGAACTTCAAAATAGGTAGCCTCTGTATCCAACTGGTGGAACCGATTCCCCCTAATTTAAGAATTTTTAAAAGGGCTGCTCACCTCATAGACGCCTTCCCCGGCAGGCATAGACATACAAGACAGAGACAGGGGAGCGGATGGTGTTCAGGTGCGGTAAGAAATAGTTTGCCATTTATCACGCAAGAGATGTTACAGATGGGACTTCGATCAGTCACAGACAATTTCATCAATTCAGCGGATCTTTAATTTAACCAAGTAAGAGTTTTATACATGATATGGTCCAGTTTCCAATCTAGCTGGCAACGGTCTTTTTTCCAGTTTCCAGTATAGCCAAGAGTCACAATAGAGAAGCACTAGCATATTTTCAATCCGTTGTATACTTTCCCAGAAAAGAATCAAGACCATTTCATATAGGTCTAATATAATACATTTTTTGTGGTAATTTTCTGATCACTTAGCATGTTCCTGATTTTTTCATATTTCAAACAAAAGCTGAAAATAAAAACTGCACGTTTAGATTTTCTTTACAGGCATGAATACACAATTATAAACCATCGGAGGAGTCCGATTTTTCGAACGTTTTTTCTAGGCTCCAACCAAAGGTGGCGCTTCGCTCAGTCTTTAAGGCAAAGTTACATTTTTTGGTTCAAATAGCTCTTCTCTAATCACTTTGCAGTAAGCGAACATATTTTGAGTGAGCATTTTAATGCAAACGACAAAAGAAGATGCCGATTCGTTAAACTCTTCGTATAAGTCTGGAAAATGTTATTTGCGGCCATCTGATGGGTCTATATTTTCGGTGGCGCCCCGCTTAGATAATCTTTGTGGCTAAATAACGCTTTGTAGCCAAGAAAAACCTCAAATTAAAATGCTCCCTTTCGCCTATACCGTTCGAAGCTTTTTATTTTGACCCCTAAAAGTATGCAAGTTTAATGACAAGTTCTTCTTCGTAAGGTAGCGTAAATGGCATACGAATACATGTAAAGACACAAAAGTTTCAGTTTTATCCTAATTAACCACCACCATTCTTTTAACACCGTTCCTGTCAAAGTCGAAAATTTTGCACCATTTTGCATCCAGGCTCCTTGAAAACGCCAAAAAATTAGTACCCCTTGGATCCCTCACCCACGCTGGAGATCATTCAACATACTGCATGCCCTTCCCCCCTTCAGAGAAATCCTTAGTACGCCACTGAGTTGGTGCATACAAATAAACCAGATATTGTTGACCAAAATAAATATTCTTAGAGTTGTTATTTTTAATCGTTCTATGATATACTTTAAGATCAAAATACATGTAATATTACATAATTACATGGTAATGTTGTTATACTTGAAAATTTGCAATGTAGCATATCAGTAGCAACTCACTGGGTAAGAAGAGCAGTCCCACAGCGGATTCCAAGCAGTTTGGAGTGTCCATCCGCTCAGAATATAAGAGCGACCTTGATTGAATGAACCCCTGTTGAGTCTTCGACGAATTTGGAATTGTATGTACATTACCACGTTTGAAATCTAACACAAAAGCTTGTACTATTTGATCGCTTCTCTCTTCTGTGTGGGGCAACAGTAGGAACAAAACACATATTACCAATATGTACACAAATCAGGCGCGGATCCAGACATTTTAAAAAAAAGGGGGGGGGGGGCTGAACTTAGACAAAGCGGGCAATAGGGACGTTTGGTATTCTCTGTCTGAATATCTCAGTGACGTAGGAAGCAATATGAAAGTATAAGGGGGAGGGGGCGGCGAAAAAATTTTGGACCATGTTCCTCTCCCTACCCCATTGACCAAAAGGTACATATTTTATGCTAAATTTTTCGCTTTTTTTCTACGCACAAGAACACTTTTATTAATTTAAAAAAATCTGATTTTTTTCTTAAGTTTGAACACTACTGTACTGCGAACGTCGAAAATGTGGGTCTTTTTACACATTTGTAAATATGGAGCTTGTTTTGCAAGAAATAGTTTAGATTCAGGGTTTCAGCTGTAAGGATAGCCAATTTGAATATTTGGGGGACCATCGAAAAATCTGCGTTTCCTGTCAGCATATGGGTAGTTCCATAAATTAGGGGGCCAAAGGTAAAAATACACTTTCAAAGGCTACTGTCATGCAACTTTAGTTCACATGATGGTAAATGTGTTATTATTTTGTCACTACAATTAAGGGTGATTATTTACTTAATTACTGCAAAATTTGTGTCAATGGATTAAATCTTCCCAATTTGGTGAAAAATTAGCTTAAATTAGCCATTTTTAGACCAAAAATTGTGACATTGAGACTTACCCTTTCAAAATTTGAATTTCCCCATGTTTAAAGGTAAAACATATACTTTAAATGTTATGTTGATAATTCATCAATTGGAAGAATTTTGTAAAAGATGTTTCACGTGTAAACGTTGGTGCCCCCCGTTACACGTGAAACATTCTTACTCCTTTTCCAATAATATTTTTCTTATAAAATGCAGTAATCCTCTTGAGTAGTTTGTAGATTGTTGAGGCCTGGGCACTGCCTCATGCAGTAAACAATTTAGAGAGAAATTTCAACAAAAACAAAAAGCAAAATACCATTTTCAATTTTGAAGACTAGTTTGGTGTCCCCTGAAAAATTTACATTGTGAAACTTGACAGTTGAAATAAACTTATTTGCCAAAGTTCCTATTTTGAAATATCTTGTGGAATTAAACTTTTTGATATGGCATTTGACATACACTTTGTAAAATTCTGCTAACTGCTTTGAAATTTGAATATTAGGAAATCTATTTTGGTGTCGCTCTTTCTTGTTTACACGTGAAACGAATGTTCTTGTACCACACAATTGAAATAAAACCATGAATTGAGATATGAATGACTGTTTAAGCTTTGGAAAGTTCAAATTATCTAAATAATATGCTTAAGTGCTATGAAAGAGACCCACGGCATTAATGGGGTAAAAGTGTTTTGGTGTCCCCTTTACACGTGAAACATTCTTTTTCCAAAATGAGGTCATTTTGAGGATGAAAATAATTCCTGCACCCATGATTGGAACTTCCTCATCATTAGTTTAGAGATTAGTATTATAGGACAAATTAAAATATTGTGTCATAGGAAAAAAAACAAGAGACATGGATAAAAGGCCAAAAACGTCATGTCACAACTTGACCTCCAAATAAATGGAACAACCCATATATCTGAGATAGCATGTCGACTGAAGATCGTTGTTGTTACATAATGTAATCTAAGGAGTGCAGAATGAGGCTTCTCGGCGACATTCAAAAAGCTCGCGAAACTTAGTTATCTTTTTTAGACAAAATATTTAAAAATTAGAAGCCCTTATTGAAGAAGATTTAAGGGAAACGACACTGTAGAGTTTCGTAAAAGTTTACCACTGACTGCTTTATGAGCGACCACTTACTGCATAAAGGGATGCAGGTGAAAGAAAAGTTGGGAAAACGCACCGTATTTGACTGGTGTCTCAAATGGCAAATTTCAGATTTTTCAGAGCCAGGGGCAATCGCAGCTCCTTCCTGTAGCTACGTCACTGCTCTGAAACATTGATCATTGATAACACTTTGACACTTCAAAGAATCCGTCTACACAGACAACTCAACTGACAGGTGGAAAGGTATCTGATGATAGGTGTGTATGAGAGCATAAATCGCGATCCCGTCGGACAGCCGGTCTCGGGCTTGTAAGTAGTAGCCAAAGTTTCCGAATTTTCTTTCGTGTGAATAACACTGTATCAGGACGTATTGCGGCGCGCGAATCGTGCCTAAATTTTTAAACAAAAATATGTAGACATGGAGCTTGTACTGCTGAAAGCTTTGGATACTTGGTTTCCGGTAAGGACGTTTAAAGAGTTAGGGGATTACTGGAGAATCTGCACTTCTTTCATATATTGGTGGCAAATCTGAGATGATGTCTATATTGCATTTTGCGGCGCAACAAGTCCGCCGGAAATTTTGCTTTTTTGAGATTTGAGAAATGAAAATGGGGTTTCCTGACCCTGGAAGTGGGGGACGGAAGTATGCTTCCGCCCTCATTTTTGCGCCTATGGAATATCTAATTCTTCCAAGCGTAGCGCCACTATCTGTTAGAGCGGAGCGTACAGAAAGTTTTGAAAAATCACTATCACCCAGACAGCCACTGGAAACGGTATTTCCCACCGACTTGTAAGTAGAATCTAAGCAATCATTATTTTGAGCTTTCGTTTGCAATAAAATTTGTACTTCCATAAAAAAAATGAGTAAGTCATAAAATGGTCAAATGGATACAATAAACCACTACCATTGGATGAAATGGTAATGTTAAAAAATTAATCTTTGGGGAAATGAGCTTGTTAGGGCATTCTACAAACTATTTGACTACCTTGCGATATAAGATTATGATGAGTATAAATTCGAGCAACATCATCGACCGGCAAAAATTCCTTCTGTATTTTAAGGGAGGATGGCAATGCATCACATACCGGCTACCTAGCCTTTGCAAGTTTCCTCAAACTTTACAAGGATCTCATGTGTTTGAGCAGCTTGATTAGCTGAAACGGAAATCAAAATCAACGGTATGGCCCAGTTCTCCGTGGTCAGCATCAACAACTATACCAGGGCTTCGATACCTACGTGTCGCATTATAAATAATACTTAACCCTTTACCGTTGTTTGGGTCCTTTTGGACCCATGCGGAGAGCTCGGCTGTCACCCATCTTTACTGTTTCACGCGGAGCTCGAAACTGCGAGTAGCTACCCGAAAATTCGGCCACAACAACGAGAGAGACAATAGTTTAAGGTCACGGGGTCAATGGCCTACGGAAGCCGATGCGGGGCGGGCTACGTCCGCTTTTCCGCCCACTCCCGAGGCGCGCAAATATGCCCCGATTGGAGCACAACGGTAAAGGGTTAAAACAGACTTGAAAGTTTGTCTTTTGTGTTTCTCCGATATGATTGTTTTTGATCGCAGCCCCTCTGATCTATACCAGGGGTGTGCATGTGGGTCTTGACACATTGGTCAATCTTACGGGGGAAGGATGTGGGCAAGGGGTGACGGTAAGACGCCACCTAATATAACCTATACCTGCTCCACTGGGGCCACCCAGATGGCCACAGCAATATGATTTGGTCCATAAGTTTGCACACCTGCTCTATACCATAATGAACCACCGTTGGAAACTGAGACAAAACTAACGTGCCGACAGTTCACAGCCACCATGGTACATTGCCTGCATGGGCTACTTTGTGAACATAGTTCAGTCTGTAATGCTCATAACGTCATGACGTCATGACATAGGCCTATTAGCCGACAGC
Source organism: Holothuria scabra (assembly GCA_037179385.1). Classification (NCBI taxonomy): domain Eukaryota; kingdom Metazoa; phylum Echinodermata; class Holothuroidea; order Aspidochirotida; family Holothuriidae; genus Holothuria; species Holothuria scabra. Next base: position 14,224,145 of record CM074197.1, read on the forward strand.
TATTCACGTTATTCAAATCTTGTTGTTGTGGCCAGGGAGTCGCAGCTCCCTGTTATGGCGAAGGCAAGGAGGCAGGAAAGTAGTAGATAACCTATTCACCCGGGCTTAATATCATACGAGGTTCGTGTATTTGGATTTGTGTTGCGAGGGAAAGAATGAGCCTAAAATAGCCCCTTGAATATTCTCGTCCTAGATAAACATTTAGTGTATTTATTATTGTAGATGTGACGAACACCCCCCCCCCCCCCTTGGATCGGCGCCTGCAAATAGCTTTATCATAGCCGGTGTTCAATTTTTTTCTCATGATACTGTTCTATTGAAGTATTTAGTATTACGAGTGCAACCAATGTAAGCGCCAGAGTAACAACCGCCATGCGCCGTAAGAATTAAAGCAGTGACATTTCATTCCAATTTTACCAAGTGCATTCACAAAATAGCTATTTGTAGGTTTATTCTGTATTTGCAACTGGTACTGTGGTATCTATTATAAGATACGTCGTAGCCCACATTCGAGCGAATGAAGACTAAGCAAAATTTTTCAAGAGCGACTAGTATCATCACTACAGCCTATGAGATATTTGCAACTATATACTACATGCCACTAGTGACGACTGCAGAAATGTATGTTTGATGAGAGAGACAGTAGCGTGCGCGTGGCTGGGGGGGGCAGGCGGGCCAATGGCTTCGCCAGAATGTCATTTTTTTTTTTGGGGGGGGGAAACTAAGGGCAAAGAATAATGTTGGGGGTATACATTTTCGGACACAGAGCGAAATTCAACCCAAAACACCCGTTTCTGGGGTGGAGTACAGGGGGGGGTAAGCCACGGGAAGGTGTGACCTTGAATTTGTGTCGATATTGATTAAAGGGTAGATATAAGAATTTATGCGACGGAAGAGTTTATGTTTAATAGAAAGAACGCAAAGACAGGAAGAACACCCGGACGGCTTGAGATCATATGCAGATCTTATCCTGTCTAAAGACTAGCAAAACTTCTGGCAAAAGAGCGGCTAAGCAATGCAACGTAAATCGGTAATAAGTAAATGTTCTTCTCATCCAACGGACAATGAGCCAAGTAAGGTGCTGAAAAGGGGGTTGAATGTTTTTGACGGAGCCAAAAAGATTTAAAAGTAGGTGCAGTAAGAATTTTAGTCCATCTGGTGAAATAAACAACGGAAGAAGAGATGTACAACAATGCAAGGTGGCTGCAAGGTTTTTGACAAATCGTCCCCGTTTTTGACGGCCATTCGGGAGGGATAAAATGAAGGGTGTTTTGCCTCTTTGGATTACTTTTTGTTGAGTGGTGATACTGTATTTAATACTACTCAGAGTTGCAGTGCAGAAAGTATCCTGATTGCGTTTTATCCATTGATAATCATTTCTTATGTTGACGTCAGACTAAATATGATTTGCAGTCCGTACATGTATTTTTTATAATACATGTTCCTAGGTTCTTAGAGTAATCGATTTTTTCCTTTTTTTGAGGGGGGCGTCTCTGTAGGAGTCCGCCACGCTGCCGATGGGTTTAATTAAGGGGAGAAGAGTCTAAACGCAAAATGGTGCAAAATGATCCACAAGATGACAAGGTTTATTTCTGAAGTTCCACTGACTGTGGTGGTTTTTCTGGATAATGTATTTCCTTTCGCGTCCCACTGCCGTCCGCGAACCCCCCCCCCCCCCCATGGGGGCCTGGGGGTCCTATCCCCCTGGATTTTATTCAGGCCCCCATATTTTTTGCCTCCTGGTAAAGTAATTGGAAAAAAAAATGAAATGTTTGAACGGAAATACACTTTGAAGTATTTCCTTCAAAAGCAGTATATAAATAAAATGTGTAACAATTAAGAAAGCATGCATAAATGTATGAAAAACACATTTTGTGTGCACGTATGAAATCAAAATGATTACCTTCACTAAATTAGGTACCAAATACAATCTGCACTGCGTTTATTGCATTACACTTCGAAGATGAAACGAACGTTTCGACGGCAAACTCGAATTCGACTTTGTTAGGTTAAGATCCTTTCTGCCTTTCTGATGGCTGGTTGATTTACAAGGCAATCATACACTGGAGACCATTCTTACACGACCATTCCTATACCTAATCATACGCAAAATATGCCTTAAAGGCCCTGTTCTCTCACCCCAAACAGTATCAATTCCCCTAACCTTCTTACTTAAGCTCCTCCACGGACTTATATACATTGACAGAGCATGTAACGTGTACGTCCTATCCGTACATGGTCTCCACCGACTGGGACAAAAAAGGCGCACCAAGATGGCCGCCGAGAATGTATAAATCGTCTCATTTGGCGACGACTCTGTAATATTTCAAGCAAATGCTAAACTTGAATGGGGAAAAATGTCATATTCCTGCCATACGTGAAGTGATTTTGACCTTACCTTGCCATAATTCAAAAATATTCCAACTTTCTTGCAAAATATAGAATATACTTGAGCAAGTCCAAACGTACAAAATCATAGCTGACGGCCGTCTGGGTGCGCTTTTTCTCATACATAAGCTAGTGACAATGTACCAAACGGTAGTAAGCTCTCTCCATGTATAGGAAGTCCGTGAGCTCCTCCCACAATTTTCTGAAATTCATTCTCATCCAGAGACAATTTCAGTTGATTGCTTCGAGTCGAGTATAGAAAAGCTCAATGTTTGTAAACAAAACACTCTCAGTACAGTTCATGCTGTTTAATAAAAGCTTTGGTACTTAACATTGTTTGAATTAGCTGTCAATCAAGGAACTGAGCGAATGGAGAATTTCAGTACACCCCTACCAAAATTGTGATTTGGGGTGAGAGGATTGGCCCTTTGTAAGGGTAAGGTACGGCCTTCGAGTAATTCTTCCCATCCATCCCTAACTTGTAGGCCTTACTCCCTGACATGCCACTGTAGAACGATTTTTCCAACAAGTCCTCTTTTTACTAGTTGGCACTGGCGTCCGGACGGATTTGTAAAATCACAAGGTCCGCATTTCATGTGTTTCCCGCATGATCCATACTTCTACTCTGCGATTTAAATATTTTGAGAGATTTACTCGTAGTATTTTAATTTTGACTACGTAATGTACCGATGACTGAACAAATACTGCAGTATTTTGCATGTAAAACCACTGAAAACTGGAAGACATTGTTTCTTTGGTAGTATGTATGTCACTTGTAAAATCTCTACAAAGACCAAAAATGATTATTTTGAAAATTTTTGTGCTCCCCAAAGAGGAAATCCTAAAACACAGGTCTATAATCAGTTCTGTTTTGCCAAACATAGCACCATTTTGCATCGAGCAAATCTATCGCAAAGAAAGTTTCTCAGAGCGGGGGGGGGGGGGGGGGGGTACAACTAATTTTGGTTTTCCTATTGAAGCTGAAATCTATTCAAATATTGCCGCATTTGCGATCTACGTTCTCCTGAGGTTCACAAGAGAAAGGGAGATACCTGTTCTCTTTAATCTCATCCCCAGGCCATGGCACAGATCAGCGATGCCCAGATTTGGGGTTCCTAAAAGTGTATGTATTATCATTTTTTCGTAGACTGATTTTTTTATCCACACTATTTGAGAAGTGGCAGACATGAGATTTGTATTTGTGCATCCAGTTTAAAACACGTGGGAAGTGCCGTTTCCAGCCATCTGGAGGGTTTGTTCTTGTACGCGCCGAGCCAACCGATGGTGGCACTCCGCTTAGATAGTCTTGTCGCGCCTGACCCTCGGAGGTACTAGCCCCCCCCCATTCACTTGTTACGGAAGCCCCCAAAAATTCCATCCTGGCTACGCCACTGCCCCTCGGGCAGGCGTCGGCACTTGCAAAAAGATGCCATATTGTACATCCTTGCTTCCAAGATTTGTGAAAGGATCTGACAAACGTGCAGGGGTTTAAAGATCCCCAGCTGCTGGCAGCTTCTCAAACTCGGACAATGGCATTGAGTTAACAAACTGACAAAAGGACTTGGAGTCACAACTCGCGGAACCGCTGTAAGTATTGGACTTGTACAAGAGAAAATAATGGATTCTTTCAAAGAAAATTTCAGTTCTTTTTTGTGAGGAATTTGAAAAATCTGACGATTAATGAAGTATCTGTACCTCATACATATTCGCAAAATTTGAGATAGTCTGGCTTCTAGAGACTACATTTAGGCCCACGTCTGAGGGTCTCCAACAAAATTTGAAGTTTTTTCAGTAATTTAGTTATTTGCTTCAAACACATACTTGAAAATCTAAACCTATAACACTGATCAAAATGTGCAATTCTATAGAAGAAAAGTTGAGTTTTACGAGTTTGAAAACGTTGGGTTGATACTGCAGAATCTGCTTTAATTCCAAGGGCACGTTTATTTTAATGATAGGGCGATGATAGATCGTCTGAGTAAAATGTTTTATCGTATTCATTAAAAAAAGAGCTATCCGAAGAATTTAATTTTCCGAAATTCAATTGCAGCAACTTGAAAAATGCATCTTTCTCGATAACAGTTAACCTGTAATATTGTGCATTTATTGAAGAGTCCACCCTTCCTGTACTGATGTTAACAAAATCAAACAGATGGTCAGATTTTACAGTCAAAATATTGGTAGCTGGGATTCCAGGTGGAAAACGTTATTTTAGTCTTGCATTATACGGCCAGAACTTACACTCTAAAAAATGTTGTGTAGAATTTACACAACATTGTGTGACTAGTCCACCAATCAACAAATGTGTAGAAAGTACACAAGGTTGTGTAAAAAATTTACACAACATGTGTAGAATTTACACAATACTGTGTAATTTATACACATGTTGTGTAAATTTATTACACAACCATGTGTACTTTCTACACATTTGTTGATTGGTGGACTAGTCACACAATGTTGTGTAAATTCTACACAACATTTTTTAAAGTGTATGGAGACTGCAAGTTTGTGACCACTTTTTCCCTGAATACTACACTCGACGGTCAATTTAGTTTTCCAAAATAAAGTTGGCTTCGTAGGTACCGTTTATATTGGATCACGCAGCACTGGAATTCCAGCTGTCAGCATTACTGTAAAATAACAATGTACTAGTTTGTTAGAGTTGCGTGATTATTTTACTCACATGCTGGAGGCCTTTTACTACGGGAAGCTGAAAAGATATTTTGCTTTACTTTCCCGAAAATTCAAATGTCTAAAGAGCTGACACTTAGTAAGGACATTGTGAAAATAATTGAATTTATGTTAGGAAATTTGAAATTTTGCTGATTTTAAAGAATATGGTTTTTCTGTGAGAAAGTTCAAATACTCCAACAGATCGATGAGGAAGGGGCCGACGGAAGCAAAGATTCCTCAAAGGCGTTGAACGATTTACCCGAAGGGAGAATTTATCCCCGACAGTGGATATAATTCCTTATCTTCACTTCACTCCGTTGGCACCCGTTTTCAATTGAGCTTAGGCCATTACCAGGCCCATGTGTGGACAATAACAACCTCGAAATTACGATAATTTTACACCATCCCAAACAGTTGTAGTTCTACAGTAAATCTGTTTCGTCTTCTATTTAACTATCATAAAAACCAAATCGTGAAGCCAATACTTTAGAAATTGCCCTCCATTTTCCCCTACCCCATGCCGTCCTACCAGCTTCCCATCCCTCCGTCTTTTCGCCCCTTTATGTTTTTTTTTTTTTTTTTTTGCTCTGCTTGGTTTCATCATCTTCCAAAACATCTTCCTTCTTTGTCCCTTTCTCTGGCCATGCCACTGTGACAATGTTTTTCAACTCATGGCCTTTAGGGTGGAAGGGGCATCGATTCTTTATTCCATATATCTGGTCATAACAATGGATATCTGTAAGTATGTGGATTGTGAATGTGTTCAGTCAGGAGCTGATGCTACCGGGCTCAATCAGGCCCGTAGCCAGGGGAGGGGTCGGAGCCTTTGAACGACCCACCCCAACTTGAGGGAGGTCCATTCTTCCAGCCCTGTGTTTGAAGGGTTAGCTATGAAATATTTTTACCTTGACATGTTGGGGACGAATTTCCGTTCACTTCTTTTAAAAGTGGTGTACTGTGTGGAATACCTGGGGAAAAGGACTTCTGCTATGTTCAAAAGTCCTCTAAAGTGTCTCCAGATTGCAGGAGATCTGCAAATTTCAAAGTTTTCTGGGGGAGCATGCTCCGGACCCTATAGCAACTGCATGCTTACGGCAGGCGCCAGCCGCCTGCGTATTTGGAAAAAGGTCCACATCTTGGAAAAAAGACCTCCCCTCCACATGGGCTGGCTACGGGCCTGTCAATTGTGATTTGGTATCAAAAATGCGATGAAGGAAGAGCCGTTCTGTCAATGAGCTGACTCTAGTTACTAGCGACAGGTCCCGCACTCAGCAACTTCCAATTTGCCGTTTTTATTTTAGAGCTCTTTGATGCTGCGAACTCTCGACTCTCGATTCTTTTGTGGTAATGTGGTGCCCTTGTAATATGGATGTTTTTTATTTTTATTTCTCACATACGAGGTTAGGTCGTTATTTACATAAATCTACGACGTCATCAAAAACTTTTCGTGTTCCTACCTATCAGCCTATGGTCAATTCACCAGAGATATCTTCGTTGTAACCTAGTACCTGCGGTGTCATGGAAAGGGATTAAGGGGGGAGGGGGTCGGGTTCCCATCAACTCCGCCAAATGGATTCATCTCTTCTCAAGTTTCGCATTTTAGAAGATTGTTAAAATCCATTCATCTTAGAGGGATCATCACAGTGGAGAGATTATGCACTGTGATTCTGTGAATATTTGCCACTTCATCCATCGAGTTTTCAATATTTGCACTCATAAATTGCTTAGAAGCATTAAAATGTTTGAGTTTTCTAGACCGGCCTTTTAGCTATCAATCGGAAACTTTCACTGCTGCACACCCAAGACCAGATTTCGATCTTGGCGGGATATAAACCCTCGGCCCCTAGTTTGAGAGAAATCGTAACCATTATTTGAGAAAAAGGAAAGCCTAACTACAGCAACCTCAAGTTAAAGGGTCATTGCCGAAGCCACTCAGAATGTACCCTTTGTGGTTCCTCTGAAGCACCATTTTATTATGGTTCTTGCACTTACCTATATCACAAGTGGCACAGAAGAACTTGTTAATTGGGTGTTTGAACAATTCCCATTAGCTGCTACTTGTAATTAGTTTGTCTTTCTTGTACAATTATGTTTTTTTTTTCCTTTTCATCTGATTTTAACACTATTCAGCCCCACATTTTAGCCAACAAGTTTCTAGAGATGAATGTCCGCTATGATTTTATTGCTTGGATTCTTAACTATTTAATGAATAGGTCCCAATATGTTACTATAAAAACTTCGGAGGACCAGATTACTTCTAATGTAATTGTGTCAAACACTGGTGCGCCTCAAGGTACGGTTCTGGCACCATTTTTATTCACTTTGTATACTTCAGACGCTAGATTAAAATTTGAAAATTGTTCTCTGGTCAAGTTTGCAGATGATACTGCTTTACTAGGTCTGTTAACAAAGGACGATGATACGGCTTAAGTTGAGCAAATAAACAATTTTGTTAACTATTGTACCAACAACTTTCTAGAACTAAATGTAAAGAAGACAAAAGAAATGGTTATTGATTATGGGAAGTCAAATAATGTCCCAAGTGTTGTCACTATAAACGGAAGTATGGTTGAGAGGGTGGACACTTATAAGTATCTTGGAGTGGTGATTGGCAATCGACTTTACAGGCATGAACACGTACCGTAGAAGCTTTATCGAAAAAAAAAAACTAAGCCCTAGAATGTATTGAATGCGTATTATGAACAAATCTAATGTAAATAAAAATATCCTTGCCATGTTTTATCGTGGGGTGGGAATATACGCATTGGAGATAAATATGCAATCGACACCATTATTAAGCAGGCAAGTCGTATCATAGGGGAAGTTCAGCCATCGCTGACTATGACATATCACCGTCGTTTGGGGACGAAACTGATGAAGATTATGCAAGATAATGATCACCCACTTAGTGTTGTTTTATATAATGCGGTTATTCCTAGCTAGAGGTGGCAGAATGGGACTACCCTACTCCATTACTAAACGACACTCCTCCTCTTTTATAACACACTGTATCAAATTCCATAATATTAATTTCAAACGCTAATTCTTGCCTTCTTGGTTCCTATTGTCTTATACTTTTACCTCCCTCTCATATTTTACGTCTTATGCTTTCTTTTAGTTCTTCTTTTTTACTGTTTAAGTGTTGTTTGTGTGTGTATATTTTTGTAATTTCACATTGTCTTCTATTGTTTTTTCTGTTTTATGCAAGCATTAGTTACCCTTGTGGGGTTTAATAAAGTTGAACTTATCGTATCTTATCTTATCAAACGAAACTCCAAATAGAAGGAAACCGCGAGTCTCCAGCTTACGGAGCTCCTAAAGTGCCAGTCTGCATGTCATGATGGTAAGCCTATTTTATCTGACGAAGTTGTTATCTTTTCCTTAAGAAGTCGACATGGTTAAATAATTTATTTTACCATATTGACATCCTTTGATTAGGAAGTCAACATGTTGAGATAATATATGTTACCCTATCGACATCCTTTGTCCAGGGAGTTGTTACATCTCCCAGCTTTTCCTAGGAAGTCGACATGGTAAGATAATTAATATTACCGTGTTAACCTCCTAATTTAGGAAGTCGACATGAAGAGATAATTTACGTTACCATGTCAACATCCTTTGCTTAGGAAGTCGACATGGTAGAAAATTTATGTTACCACGTCAACATCCTTTGCTAAGGAAGTCGACATGGTGAGATAATTTCAACTAAGTAAGTCTATGTATAGACACTCAGTGTCGCTGCATGTTGCATGTGGGTCAGGGTGCATTCCATGTTAAGCCTTCGCCGGAGGTGCGCCGAGGTTTTCGTGATCTCACGTCGGGATTTTCTGTAAGAGTGCATATACCATGCATAGCAAACGGTAGGTGTGCGTACATACGTACAGTATACATGCCTGTGATGCATAGTACAGGGACACCATACATTGGCAATGAACGCACATGTATATACAGTGCACTAAATGCCCTCTAGCATGCGGACGGCCTAGGCGCGGATCCAGGGGATGCAAGTACGGCCTCAGCCCTCCCTTTTCAACAATAAAGCATACGGGAAATAAGCAGTGCAACTCCCTCACTTCGATGCTTTCTCATTTTTGGAATGTCTGGATCCGCGTCTGGTGTGACATAAATTATCTCACCATGTCGAACTCCTAAGTAAGGATGCTGATATGGTAACATAAATTATCTCATCCAAACACAGGATGTGGAAATGGCAAGATACATTATCTCAACATGTCGACTTCCTAAGCAAAGGATATCGACATTTTAAGATAAACTATTTAACCATGTCGACTTCTTAAGGAAAAGATGACAACTTAGATAAATTATCTCACCATCATGACATGCAGACTAGCACTTTAGGAGCTCCGTACCAGTCAACAGAATTAGGTTCGTATACTGGCCATGGAAGTAGCATCAGAAAATAGAAAAATCAATTTGACTGTTGCTTACAAATTAATTAGTTATCAAGATCACGACTTCAATAATATAAAGCAAAAACAGTCGAATGAAATTTTCATGGAATTTTCGAAGAAGTAATAAGAATAGTGAAGGAAATGCTAAAAATAACAAAGTTAACAGAAGTGCTATTTTTTTTAAATTGCTGCCAATAAATGCATAATTAGTTAGAACTTTAAACAGTTCACAAAATCATTCTTCAATTTTACAATTTGTTCAATTTTATCAATTCTAATCTTCAGAACATCTGTATATTTTGCATGTAGTGTAGGCACAACATTCAAGAAAGGTAACCTGGTTACTACACACCAATTGGTATGAGTAAATTTGAATTATGAGCAATCCAAATTCATCAAAGATAAATATCTAAGGAAAAACAACCCACTTAATGTTTTAAGGAAAAGACTAAAATGCATAGTTGTTTTGTCATGCACCCTCATGGCTTTCCATGACCCCATCTCTTTCAGGCACTGGGAATCCCATTGCCCAATATGCAAAAGGGAATTACTTCTGCAAATATTGAAGCTTACATAATATAGACCGGCAGCCCAGGGCCTTGGAGGTAGATGAACTAGGTACCAATAACAAAGTATATCACCATGAAGCTTGTCACCTGGGATGTTCAGATATGTGAGTCTACCTTTCACCATCCGTTGCTAGTACGTCTAGCGGTCATTTTTCAAAATGGCGACCATGTTTTAGTAGGCATCATTATGTTTGATAGTACGTTGATAGAACCTTCTATGAAAACGTTTAAGGTGTCGTATAAAAGACAATGAAATTTTCTATCAAATGTTACCAAATATGATGGGTTTTGTGCTGAATTAAGTTACATTTTGGGGCAAAAAGTGTTTTTATCCAATTTTTTCTCGAAATTTAAATTACTTTAATTTACATATTTCTTCATTTTTAAGATAATATATTAAAACTTTCCTAAAAATGTTTCCTATAAATAGGTACAATCGTGTCAAATTAACAAGGTTATTGTTTTAATAAACGAAAGTTACAGTCTTTCAAAGTTAACACTTTGAAATTTCAGGAAATAGAATTTTGTACCTAAAATAGTATTTCGCCCTGTTCTCATTTCGCATCAACTCAAAAAGAACAACTGATTAGGCCCAAACACAACCAATATTGCTTTGGGTTTTAAACATAATATTCAGGACTGTGATTACAAGATACATGCTTGTGTTGATTTTCAGACATCTTGTATCAAGTCCAAGATGGCCGTCATTGATTAATGCATTTTTGGCCCATTTTTCTTGAATTCCAGCATTTAATGTTCATTTTCAATCAGAACAACTGCGATATTTGGTCAAATGGCACCAGAAGATATAACCCAGGTAAAGGGCACTCTTTTTATACACATAGCTTGTAAATCAAGATGGCGGCCAGGGGTCAATGTACTATTTACTTCTTATATCTGTCTTTGAATCAGAATTTTCGATCAAGAAAGAAATAACCACTCTCTTGTTTGGGCACTGTGATGCAATCTTTAGCATTCATAAACTTTGTTAAGTACATTTTGGATATATTCTAAGGTGTTGCTTAATGGTCAATTTATTTAGACACTCCCACCCCATACCTCGACAGTTACCTATAGGGGCATAACTAGCTAAACCAATTACATTGATCACTTCAACGGCTTTCAGATACATTCGTAGTGTTTGGACAAAATATGGACAATTACAGGATAAATCCCACATGAATAGGATAGGGTGTTAATTAATTCCACTATTTATTTATATAAATTGCTTCTGTGCCAAGATGGTGGCTAGGAGTCAATAATTACTATCCATTTCTATAATTGTGTGGAAATTCCCTACCAAGAAAGCAAAAACCACCTGCCACATACAATGCAATCTTTAGCATGTCTAAACTTTGTTGCAGGAGCAAATTATATCGATTTTAACATAGTGGCCATAGGTCAATTAATTTCAACCCCTGTTTTCATGGCATTAGTTCATAAAAGGGGCATTTATAGCCTGACCGAGATAATAATCAATTGCGATGGTTTCCAGAAACTTGCATCGTATTCATATTGAATATATTTGACATTAGCAGGGTAACTTTTACCAATACTAGGGAAACATCCTAAGGAAAAGTGACTTTTTCTTATACATGGCTTCTGTTTCAAGAAGGCGGTTTGAGGCCAAGGTACTTATTTAAGCAGTAGAACATGCCACCAGAGTACAAATTTAACAGAGTGTAGAATTAATTCCTCTCCAAAAAATTTTGTTTTATTTTACTTTGTCTATTGTGGTGAGATGAATTTGAAAAAGTCGGGTTTCATTTACTGTACTGTAACACGTGAAATCGCCATTTTGAATTTCAAAATGACAGAATGTTTACATTTTTCTAACAGTAATACATATTGCAATGTTAGTTTCAATCTTTTCATAACCACATTTGACCAATTTTGAGATAGATTAGCTTACAGGCTATAGAAAACAACATTTTCAATTACTCTTAGATGCCATTTGGGGTCCCAGACTGTTAGATGAGCTAGAACTGAATATACAGAAGTGAAAACTTCCGGAGAACTATAGAAATGAAAAAGAGGGTTCCATAATTAATTTTTTTCATTATGATTTCGCAAAATATTATATGTGCAATAGACAGAGGGCCACATATGGGAATGCGCTTCTTAACACAATTCAGAAAATCCAAATCGTCCGCCAAAAAAGTTTAGCCTGATGGTATCTTTTACAGTTATACAGTTAAGTTTGGTTTAATACCCCTAAATATATTATGGGTAGATGGAAACATGTTCCCAAACAATTCTATGAACTCTTTTGATGCCCTTTGGAGCTAGATATGTCCTGCTAGCCATTTGGATGTTCAGGTGTTACCTAATTATGTTATAGGCCTAATTTGTCTTAACTTTGAATGCAATTGTGATTATTAACATTTCACTATATGACTTTCCATCCTAATATTTTACCCAGGAAGTACAGATCTGCTTTTATTCCTGGTGTTTAAAATCATTATTTTGAGGAAAAGTTCCTCACCAAAAAGTTCATAAAATGATTTTTTAATAGAATTTACAGTATAGTGACTTAACATTTTAATTTGTCACATTCAATGTCAACTATGAAATTTTCATTTTATTACGTTTACATTTGATCTTCTTATTCCAAGTTTTTGTACTCATTATTCAATTTTAATGTCATTATCCAGGCTTGAAATTCAAAAAGAGACTTTTGCATGCTTTAAAGTTCAGATTCCTTTTTATAAGTTCATAGAAAACTTCTTACACTAACCTCATTTGACTTTCCTTTAAATATTTTATTTACTGTGACTGTAGTGATAAACTTTGGGGTTTGAATTTAACTTATTTCACTTAATTTTATGTGATTTAAGGAATTAGTCAAAATTTGACTTTCCAAATTTTAACATTAAAAGTCATTGTTTTAAATTTTAAGTCCTCATTAAGACCAAAAAGGCACAAACATGACTTATGCATTAAATTTGTGACCTACTATTAAGTTCAAATTGTCTTAAAAGGATAACATTGTAATCTGGTTACTATTTCTAAGATTTATTTATTAAACTTTAAGTGCCACAAATTCGACGTTTGACCTTTACTCTTTACAGATGAAAATTAAAATAGTATTTTGAAGGTTCATTATTTGAACTTTAGGTTTCTTCTTTTTTGGCGATTGCAACCATTACAGTCTCTTGTATTTTTTGTGTAACTTTGGACCTGAAGTGGCATTATCTTAGGATTACATTTCACAATATCGACAAAAAGGTCAATCTATCAATCTTTTGTAACACTTTGACTTTGAAAGTAAGTAATTTGGATTTCAAGGTTGTTAATATGTAACTAAAAACTTCTAAGAGTGCTTCAAAAGGCAAAATGACAGGCAAAGTAAGGCTCTGACTTTCGTAGTTAAAAGTCACTTGAGAGTAAGAAGAATCAAATTAAAATAGGAAAATATATAGTACAGGTATAACATTGAATTCACATTTTTGAACTTAATATCCAAAAACTAAAGATGAAAATGTGACATTCATCAGACTAAAAGGTAAAATAAAGGTATCGCAACGAGAAATCATGAGATATAAAAGCAAAACATGACCTTTCCAATATGGCATGGAAGTCATACTTTATACATCACTTATTCCTTTTTACGAGTTTAATATCTTGGTGGTCAAACAAATGCCTTCAAAGTTAATTTAGCAAGTTGGATGACTAGCTGCGACTCTTAATGTTTAAATTATAGGAAATAAAGTGAAATAAATGTGTTATTTAAAGCCGGACTTCCCCTAAGTCACTGTAAAAATGTATTCTCTTATTGAATCGGAGATACAGTCTGACGTTAAAAGATACATTTAATAAAAGTAGGAAGTTGTTATTACGACCCCTTAACTAAAGAGCTATAATATAGGATTGAAACTCATGTCAATTTTTAATTCAAACGTGTGAAGATATTGGCATTCAGATTCAAATAACATCCTATAAAGTTAAAGCAATGACACTAAATAGCTTTTCTGAAAGGGCTTTTCTACAGATATTTCAAGAAGCCACAGGAATAAGATGTTCTAAGTCATTATATTATGAAGTTTATTTAAAAGTCAGTATTATAACTAAGACAGGAATACTTTTTTGTGTCAAAATAATGAGTGTTTAAACACCAATAATGACATAACAACCACCCTGAATCTATACTTACTGTATAAAGGTAAAGGAATCATGCAAAAGTCAAGTAATAAAATGTTAGTAACCAGAATTGCTGTAAAGGCAAAATAACGAAAAATTAGGTCTTTCATATTATAGTTTTGATGACACCTCATGGTTGACCATCACGGACTTCCTATACATGGACAGAGCATACTGTACGGCACATTGCCGCTACCGTATGTGTAAGAAAAAGCGCATCCAAATGACCATCTGCTCTGTTTTGTGTGAAAGCTTGGACTTGCTCAAGTATATTCTATATTTTGCAAGAAAGTTGAAATATTTTTGAAATATGGCAGGTTAAGATCAAAATCACTTTACCTGTTGCAGGAATATGATATTGTTTCCCATTCAAGTTTAATCTTTGCTTGAAATATAACAGTCGTAGTCAAATCAGACGATTTATAGGTTCACGGCGGCCATCTTGGTGCGCTTTTTTGTCCCATTCGGTGGCGACCAGCTACGGATAGGACGTGCACTTTATGCCATGTCCATGTATATTAGTCCGTGTTGACCATACGTTGCTGGGTTTACACGGCATTTATCAAACCCTTTGAATGTTTCTTCCTCAATGTAGTAACAGTAACGACAGATTAGGTCTCTAATATGGCTACGATGACACCGAAATGGCTAACAAGACATATTTAGACTTGAAAGGCATGTAATGAACTCTAGGAAATGTTTTACATTTTGTTTCTCTCTTCCCATAACATTTTAAGTGGTATTAAACCACCTACCATCAGGATGCTATTGTTTTGGGGGGCGATTTGGATTTTCCCAATCGAGTTAACTAGCTCATTTCCATATGTGAACCTGTGCTTATTGTAGACATTATGCATTGCGGAATCATAACAAGAAAACCGTTCTTTTCAGTAATTTTTATAGTTCTCCGGGAGTTTTCACTTCTGTGTATTCATCTCTAGCCCATATAACTCAAATTTCTCTCTAGCCAATAAAACAGTCCAAGATTAATTAAAAATCTTAAATCTTGGATGTAAGCTAATTTACCCCAAAATTGGTCAAATTCGGTGATAAAAATATTGAAACGAGCACTGCATCATGTATTACTGTTCAGAAAATATAAAAAGTCTATCATTTTGAAATTAAAAATGGTGACTTCACATGACAGAGTACAGTAAACCCGACTTTTTCAAATTCATCACACCAAACTAGACAAATACATAAAACAAAATCGTTTGGAGAAGGGTTATTTTTACAGTCTGTCAAATTTGTAGTCTGGTGGCGTGTTTTACTCCGTAAATGAGTACATTGATCTTAGACCGCCATCTTGAAACAGAAGCCATGTACTCAAAGAAAAAGTGACCGTACTTTAGGATGTATCCCCACTATTGGTAAAAGTTACCCTGCTAATGTCAAATATATCCCCTGTAAATACAACGCAAGTGTCTGGAAACCATCGCAGTAGAATATTAACTTGGTTAGGCTAGTACTGCCCCTGTTATGAACGAATGCCTTGAAAACAGCGGTTGAAGTTAGTTGACTTATGGCCACCATGTTATAACCGATATAATTTGCTCCTGCAACAAAGTTTAGACATGCTATAGATTGCATTTTATTGCACTATGTGGCAGGTGGTTATTGCTTTCTTGATTGGGAATTTCCACACAAATATAGAAATCAGGAGGAAGAGAAAGGAGTACATTGACCCCCTAGCCACCATCTTGGCACAGAAACAATATATAGTGGAATTATTTAACACTCTATCCTATTCATGTCGGATTTATCCTGTAGTTGTCCATATTTTCCCAAACACTACGAATATATCTAAAAGCCGTTGAAGTGATCAATGTAATTGGTTTAGCTGGTAATGCCCCTATAGGGTAACTGTCGGGGTATGGGGTGGGCTGGTGGAGTGATGGGAGTGTCTAAATAAATTGAGCATTAAGTAACATCTTGCAATGTATGCAAAATGTACTTAACAAAGTTTAGGAATGCTTAAGATTGCATCACAGTGCACAAACAAACGCATGGTTATTTCTTTCTTGATCGAAAATTCTGAATCAAAGATAGATATAAGAAGAAAATAGTACATTGACCCCTAGCCGCCATCTTGATTTACAAGTTTTGTGTTTAAAAAAGAGTGCCCTTGTCCTGGGTTGTATCTTCTTGTGCCATTTGACCAAATATCGCATTTGGTCTCATCGAAAATGAGCAATTAAATGCTGGAATTCAAGAAAAATGGACCAAAAGTGCATTGACCGATGGCGGCCATCTTGGATTTGATACAAGATGTCTGAAAATAACGCAAACATATATCTTGTAATCACAGTCCTGAATGTTACGTTTAAAAGCCAAAGTGTGCAATATTGGCTGTGTTTGGGCCTAGTCAGTTGTTCTATTTGAGCTGATGCGAAATGAGAACAAGGCGAAATACTATTTTAGGTACAAAATTCTATTTCCTGAAATTTCAAATTGTTAAATTTGAAAGACTGTAACTCGTTTTTTAAAAGCAATGACCTTGTTTTTTGACACGATAGTACCTATTCATTGGGAACATTTTTTGGAAAGGTTTAATATATTATCTTGAGATTTGTAAAACATATGAAGAAATATGTAAATTAATGAAATTTAAATTTCGAGAAAAAATGGCCAAAAATAACACTTTTTGCCCCAAAATGTAACTTAATTCAGCACAATACCCATCATATATGGTACCATTTGATAGAAAATTTAATTGTTTTTTATGACACCTTTCACGCTTTGATAGAAGGTTCTATCAAAGTTTTTTTTTTATCAAACATAATGATGCCTACTAAAACTTGGCCGCAATTTTGAAAAATGACCGCCAGACCTACTAGCAACGGATAGTGCACGGCAGACTCACATATCTGGACATCCCAGATGACTCGCTTCATGGTGATATACTTCGTTATTGGTACCTAGTTCATCTACCCCCAAGGCCCTGGACTGCCGGTCTAATACCAACCTTCACAAATTTCACAGTAATCGTCTGTCAAACTTTTGATATATATGATCAAAATGCAATTCAGGCAAACATAGTCAATGCGATATCATATGTGATTTTGTATCTAGGATCACGACATGAAGAGAACTCCCATTGTCTTTCTGTGTACCAGCAATTCTGCAACAAAATAGTATTACATTTCTTTTGACTAATGAGTACAGCAAAAATGAGTGATTTTTGTCATTGTTCACAGATTTAGAGTGCTATTTTCGCCACCTGCTACTGTATGAAGGTAATGAATTCCAGGGGAATTTTGCTTTTTGACATGAAGTAGGCCTTAATGACTTACACCTTGGGATAAACACACCAATCCCAAAACTTCTACTTGATCAGCTCATGTTCTAAAATTTTGTGCAATTTTTCTTTCTTATTCCATCCACAACATAAGGAAACATTTTGTGCAGTGTGCTGTGTATAAATTGCCATTTGAGTAAATTTTCCTTTCAATCTGCTGTGACTAAGACCCTTATTTTTGTGCGGGAAGGATTGACTGGAGAGGTGTCGTATGCATATACCAAAAAAAAAAAAAAACAGTACAAAACCAATTTTTTTTAACTATATTGCAGTTTTATTCCACTTGGTAAGCATGAAAGTGATAGCAAAAGAATTTTGGAGATATCATTTCAGTGCACTGAACATCTCCAATGCAAGCTCATTGAACCACTATATATAAAACTATCACCATCATACAGTTGACTACTTGTTGCTAGTTTTTCTCGGAAATTAGCAAACCTAAAAAGCTATGATCCCATTGTCATTTCTACTTTACGTAACTTTCTCACAGAGGCAACTTGGAATTCATTTTCCATTACATCACCGTAGGATGCTCTTGAAGTACGGATGGTGACCCCAATTTCCAAAGACCAAATGGGTTGCAACAAACCTTACTGTGTGGCAGAATTACTTAGAATGTTGCACAATGTAATGCATTTTGCACTGAATCCCATATTCCTCTTTGACATCAGAGATAAAATCTACTAACTTGGCAACTATAGTAAGACACTCAAAGAAGGTGCACATATTTTTGAACAACTGGTGCCAAAATGTACTGCAAGTCTGTCCATTTTCAGTGCAAAAATACTGTACTGTACACTTCCCACACTTTATTTTACACAATACCAAGTGATGTTAATAATGATTTGTCCCCTGCAACATCTTGAAAGGATGGTGTAGCACAAGTATTTCATACGTTTTTTTTTGTCAAGAAAGTGACTTCCTGTTTTTCATAAAACTAAGATCTTAGTTAGTGAGTGATTCAAATATATGTGCAAAGTCGGCAGCTCTACCAAGAAAGAGGTCTGTAGGAGATAAATTGTGGGATAAAAAAACGCAGGTTACTGTATCTACTCATGACATCAGTGGGATGTTCCATAATAAAAACTTAAATGATATAAGGTTTTTTTTCCACAGTAAAATGTCTCTGTTGTTCGTTTATTGACACAAACCTAGTGGAGATTGAATCTTGGTGTACAAAAATGTGTGACAAAACAATAGCAGCCTGGAGATCTTGCAATTAGAGAGAGGTGCAGGATACTGTGACTAGTAGCCTCTGATATTTCAAGACCCTAAAATGACAATTTAAATACAGGTACTCTGGTTAATTCTATTGGTTTTAAAACTGCACTCGCAACTTATCCTGCACTAAAATGGGAATAATAAGAAATTGCAACTCATTACACACATGATTGGCTTAAAATCCATGTTTGACTCGGGTGACTGCTACAAGACATTGAACGTGCTTGGTAAGTACAGTACTGTGGGTTACATCTACTGTGCCTATTGGTCCACAGCCGAATGTTCTTAACAACTTCCGTTAACTTCAAAATTTTCTTCGCTATGACTGGTTTTCATCATCAAGTTATATATCAATGACTGAAGTGGAGATGATCTCTTCATGGCATGATTTTGGCTGACCTTTTACAACAGCAAAACTCCATGAGTTTTCTGCAAGAGGTTTTGCCACAACATGTCAAACATACAGTAATTAAATCCTAACTAGGTTTACCTATAATGAGATAGCAGTGTACAGAACTAATATTGGTTTTTCACTTTTATGTGTGTTTGACCTAACACTACCTGATACAACCTTTGACCCCCCCCCCAAAAAAAAAACAAAACAAAAGAAATCACACTGACACACACAAAAATACCTACAACTACACCAACATGACTCCATTGCATTTTTTGCTATGAGAAAGGAGCAATGAAGGGCAAATCAATAAAATTACCCTGCTCTTGGATCACATGAAGAAAGGAAATGTCAACCTTTCAAACATTTGATTTTCTTTACTATTTGTTCATCATGACAGCTGTTTCCAAAGTCTACTTCTCAGAAAGAATACAGTTCAAGCCTGAACCCTTTACGGTCCTAATAGGAATGAACTTTTTGTGCTTCTAAACTGCTTGGCCCTTAGACCATAGGCTACTACACTGAGCAAAGCACATGTCCTTGTGATCTTCAACTTTCTCCCACTTTCCGAAATGGGTAGACTATGGGCAATGTGGCTGGGGGTCCTTCAGGCATAGGTCATGCATGCTTACATTAGCTACAAGGATACATTAAGCAAAAAAAAAAAAAACTACGATTGTAACACAGGATGAGGGAGGGGTTTGAGGTAAATAGGTTTAAGTACATGGTCATCATTAATTGAAAATGGAAACACTAACTTGTCACTCAGCTTATTACCCATCCCTCATCTCTTTCTGGCTTTTCTTTGGCCTCTGCAGTTTTGATGGAAGCCAGTAGTGACATGGCTGGGATGACAACTCCTGACTGGTTTCCCCACCTCTGGAATAAACAGTATGAAAACAAATATCTAGATAAAATGGCATACATGCCATGTTTTTAATTACACAGCACGGTCAATGATGGGTGCACTTGTTTAAGCGTTCTAATTCTGGGAAAAGAGTTTGACATGTCCAGGGAGATTCCTCACTGATTTAAACAGTTGAAAACGCAATGAAATTTCCAAATCTTGTATCAAAAGCTCAGCTACAGTGCTTGTCGACAATAAAGTCACTAAATTATAGGTACCAAATTATTGCCATGATACAGGATTCTCTACAATGAAGACCTGAATTGGGTCAGACAACTGTTTAAGGCAAGTCATTGACTCCAGTCATAGCAAACCTTCACCTCATGAATATGCTACTCGAGTTTTTGAGTTATTTCAAACCAATATCCCCACGTACACCCACTTCTAAAATAACTTCAACTTAGCATTTACCCTCCCTAAATACATAAAAAGGAACAACCTACATTCAGTAATTAATATGATCAGTAAGTATAAAATTACATGTGATATTAAAGGACAAAGGATCGAAATGTCAATGGTTGAGCTGAAAATGACCTAAAGTAACAGGCAATTTTGGTTATGGTTGATCACAACAACAATGTATTAAATTAAACATTGTTTTCCCATACCTATAATACTATATGTGCATGTGCATGGCTATCTGGTGGCAGAAACACTTTCTAATAAATACCATATGGCAGGGTTGTTGACTTCTTTTATTTTTTTTCTTTTATAAAAAATGGGATTTTAATGGGATTTTAATGAACTTAATCAGATTTTTTTATTTTGTTTTTTAAAAGGTATGATGTTACTCAATTTCCTGGTTGTGGTGTGTACTACACAATCTACAAAGATGAATTTTTCAGCTTCCAGGGCTATCATTTGCAAAACAAAAATCCCCAATGGCAAAATGAACATAAATACTGTAGGCAACTCTAGCAGTTTTTACACAAAACATGCCCTTCCATAGTTGATAATAACATGGGACACATTACTAAAGTATTGTGCTGTATGAAAATGTTGTGCATACAAAGTGATTTCAAATGAAGCAAATTGGGAGAAAATAACTTTTATAACCACATGGAAATGCTTATTGAACAATACACACCAACAATCCTTGAGAATAGCATTGAGTAGGTTATACACGAATCCGGACAGCAAGTGATGGTCTGATTTCAGTCGGCCATAACTGGGGTCCGTCACCTTTAAATCTTTCGATTTCCTTGCTTACCTCTAACATGGATGGTTGTACACTAATATGTATCTTGAATTCTCCAATTTCACTAAATATGCCTGTTTGAAATTCATGTAAACAATAAATAAAGACGATTTTAAGCTGCTGGACCCCACTAATAGCGGCCTACCGTCACTAAAAACAAGCGCTAATTCGCGCTAAGCGATTCTTCTGAAGGCATACAGTATGTAAAGTACGTTGAACCACTGTAGGGCTTCTAAGCAATTCCTGGTTGAAACAGGTAAATGGTTCTCCTTGCTACTGAAGTCATTGCACATTGGTTCATAGCAGATGAACTGGCAATTGTGACAATTTGTAGAACTTTACTAAGTATGGGATGAAATAATGTACACAGTACATTTAAAGTAAAAATCAATCAAACAATTAATCAATTCTTAATATTTCCAGTACTTGGACTTGGTTAGATCTCACTGGGTATTGTATGGGTCATGAGGGTTGGTGAAATGCAAAAATACTAATTGAATCCCGTGGCTGGTTCAGAGAGTAAAATTGTCATAAAGCATCCAGTCTTTGAATCACTCCAAAATGAGCACCTTACACCACACTGTGGTAGAGTGATACTAAAATAACCGATACAGTATTTCCAACTAATTGTGGTCATGACAGTGTTGGTGCAGTTGGCATGATATACCTACAATATACTGTCAGTAGTTTTATTCGAGGGTCCTTCTGTCCTCAACCAACTTCATAAAAAGGCTCATGATCACTATAACTGGGTTGATTTTTTTCAATGAAATACTGTACTGCACTGCACTGCACTGCACTGTACTGTAGGCCTGAATCTCAGTTGAACTGTAACATATCGTCAGTCTATGGAGTCAATACTAGGGGTGCACAGTGCACGTTGTGTTTAATCATTTTAAACTGTGTTGTTTGTTCAAATTAGTGGAGTTCAGTGAATAAACCAGCCATAAATAACTTTTTATGACCATAAAAAATTATTTGAATAAAATCGTGTTTTTAATCAGGGTGGTTACTGTAAAATCAAACAACCCTGCTGTAAGATACAGTAATTCACACAAATAAAAGCAAATGCAGGTATGTGTTTGGCATTGAACTGGAACTGGTTACAGATGGGGATGGGGGGGGGGTTGCAGTACTTATTATATGGCTCGTGACTTACAGTAGCATAACGAAATACCTTACCTACCTCTGATGACAGAGCTGTAACTTTCTGAAAATAAAGATAAATTTTCCAGGCTCATGTACAAAAATGGGCTTACTTTAAGTTGTGCGATATGCTTTATCCTGTACCGTTGATTCAGAAACAATAAGTGGAATGTTTCCAGCTGGCGTCCTCGCCCCCTTTTAATTGGTTGAGCGGATTTGTGAACTGTGAAAATATAATTTAAAAAAGTTACATCTTTAAACATACCACGCATTAGATTACAGGATTTGTTCATGTAACAGCCTCATTGAGTTTTAGGCTAACATGCTTCAATAGGAAATATAGTATTTAAAATGCTCCAACAAAGAGTACAAAGAAGATGGCTCAGAGACTATCCAACAACCCAGTCTAAATCATAAACCCTAGCAATAGCTACATCTGTAGCAACTAGTTTTGTCACAAATACCACTTTTGTCACTTTCATCGCCCACTTTTGTCACAACGGAGGTCACGACTTTCACGACAATCGCCATTATTTGTCACAATTTGACAGGACACGACTTTTGTCACACACATTTTTCCAACTTTCGTCACACACATCGAGTTAGTTGAGGTGGGAAGTGTTACGGGTTTTGGTGTAATGGGGGAGGGGGGGGGTTGGGACCACGAAATCAGTAAAATTCCTGAGGATAGTGAGAAAAACCAATTTTTGGTATATTTTGCATTGTACGGTTTGGTCATGTGGGATTCTAACCCACAGAATCACCCCGTGGCTACTCCACTGACCACAACTAATAATCAAGTCGGGCGGTTGGGAGAGGGGGTAGATCAGAGTAACTTTTGTGGCTGGGAACATTGAGATAAGCTAGAAACCGGCTTGAAAACTCGAATTAAGTGTATGCATCCACCTCTCCTCATTTCATGGGCAAAATTACCCTCTATTCAATAAATTTACTTTAAAATACACAGAAAATTAAGCTTCCGAATTGCGTGTGCCTTCAAATAACTAAAACATATTACAAAGGGGGAGGGATAAGTCCCGACGAAGGAATCATTCATAAGTAGGAACAGCTTAGAATGCAGAGTGAAATGTTACTGACTGATGAAATACCGACAGTCTTTATTTCAGAAAAAGTTTCAGTTTAAT
Organism: Holothuria scabra; assembly: GCA_037179385.1. NCBI lineage: Eukaryota > Metazoa > Echinodermata > Holothuroidea > Aspidochirotida > Holothuriidae > Holothuria > Holothuria scabra. The sequence continues at coordinate 14,247,636 of CM074197.1, forward strand.
TTGCGCTCCTGAGAATTTGGAAGTAATCAGCGGATAAATTTGTTGTAAAGTTTAGTGTGATGAGAGCATATGCGTCGTCAGCTATACATGCACGCATCCGGACAGTAAGTGAGAGTTTGATTTCAGTCGGCCATAACTGGGGTCTATTAACTTTGAATTTTTCAATTTATTTGCTAACGTGCACCATGGATGGTTGTTCTCTGAATTGTACTTTGATTCCTTCAGTTTCACTATCAAGAAATGTAAGTATCTTTATATGCAATCTGGTGCCACATATGCAACCTTTTGAAGAAAAAAGGCTTTACATAATGCGACACTCAATACAACGTGGACTAGCAAGGATCTAGGAGCCTATAGATTTCAGACCGACTTTTCGGCGCCCAGAGACCGACTTTTGATTTTTACGGGCTGTCACTCCCGCTCCCCTCCCCCGTATTTACACCCCTGCCTGTAAGAAAACATTGTATACAAAAGCGTGTAGTAAAAGGTGTTGTTTGCTGAAGGCTGCCATAAAACGCAATCCCATAAGAAGGAAAAGTGGAATGAAGGCAAGAAAAAAGATTATGCGAAAAGCAGTTAAGGGTATTTTTAAAATTTTTATCATAGGAACAAGGGTTTAATAACCTGCTACATATTCAACTGCCATTAGAAGGTATAAAACTGCCCTGGGCGCAATGAAGTTGATTACTGTCCGGTTGTTGGGCCAATCGCTCCGGCAAAGGCTTAGGTAGGGGATCTAGCTGATAGGCGTTGAAGTTTTGTAGCTCCGCACAATAAATTAAGAAAGTTCACAGAACTCATAAAGTTGATTAATTCTTCTTAATTATTATTGGTTCCATTTCTTCTCCCTTCAACAATTATCTTTAATCAGAAGCCGGCAAAAAGGTGACAATTACTATTTACAAGTTAGCTAATGCTTCGTCTTAGAGGTCTGCAGCACAACTGATAAGCTGCGTGCTGCGCGGTTTTCCTAGTAGGTTCAAGCCACGAGAGCCGTGTGAGATGACAGAACTAAAAGCTGTAACCCGATTGGATAAAAGTGGTGATTCACACCAAAAATGAATATTAATCAATATGATGTAATCATATAACCAATGAGGAGGCTGCAATGAATGAAATAGGCCACAACTTGAAAATATGGGATAAGGATTCCACGTGAAACTAAGACTTTCGGGTTTGTCACGTAGGCCAGTAACAGGTGACAGTTAACCGGAAGGAACCTGGGGATCTGGGACAATGGGAAGGAACTGTAATCACTTGTAGACAACACATGGAGCCCTCACGATTGTTATAAAATATCCACTACACTACATGACATTACAATGAGAGAGGCGAGGTGGGCTTACGATATCTCCATAGGGCTTTCAGAAGACCGAAGATACGACAACCAAAGGGGACCTTCGGGCCTCACTCGAGCCCCTCTCTTAAACATGAAAGGTGAGGCCGGGAATATGGGAGTCTCTTGCTAGGGTCTAATAGTGAAGTCATACATCTGACGGTTGCACAGGAAAGAAAGGAAGACTGGAACAAGTGCATGAACAGCATAGCAAACCAGCATAATAAAGTTAGTTGACCATTTTCATGATCGCAGAATGGGCACTCCAGCACTGCAACTACATTTATTATGGGATTCCAGTCATGCATGGGTACGGGCTACGATCTACAGTTATACTTGGGCCCAAGTGACAGTTATATGTTTGTACACATGGTCTTGGATAAATTGAATTGGCTCGTGTAGTTTGAATAGCCAACTTGTCTAATTCTCCCATACGTGCGGCTCGCGTCGAGTGCATCGTTCTGTGGAAAATCTTTATGGGCCCGAATAGCATAATTCTTCTTCATGGGCCGCAACATTATTCGAGTCATAAGCCCTAGCAATGTAGATAAGTAGGTACCTGGCCAACTTGGTTTCACCAATATTTCGGGTGCACAAATCAGGAGGTCCATATGGGTCAGCTAACCTGCGTGTCACCCTCAATATATCCCGCCCTCTGATTGCCATATAGCCTGCTTGCCGGGTGATGATATTAAAGAGAACATGTAATTTTTAACCTTGCGCGATCATTTTTCATAGCCTAAAAATGAATTCTGGGCCTGGAACCAAGGAAGTCGTATGCCTTACGCATACTGTACTAATGCGAATTTATGTAGCCTACGACGGGAAGCAGTGTCCCAGGTAGGATGATCAGCTTTCCTATCTCTTTTACTGTGAATGGACCACTGGGCAAAACATCAAAAATGGGCTGCAGGAACATAGAGCACAGTCATCCAGTTATTTACAATACACGAAGACACCTTATTCTAATTTTAAAATCAACTATTTGTCATATTATATCTATACATACTATCGAACTGTGGTATCGACTGAAGACATATATTTTGTTAGAGGCACGATGGCGGACTAGTGTGGTGACTTCAACGAAAAGGTTGTCACAAGCCCTACCCGTATATTTCTGTACATTTCAGTAGTGTCATCATGTACCCTGTAGGTAAAACCGTATTTTCCAGTCGTTTTCACCTTTGTAATGCGAAGAGCTCAGGATAACATTCGAGGAGCATGTAGCGGTAGGACTGCCACGAGATGACTGATAGGTGTCCACGACCAACGTTTGCAAAAGAAACTAACATTTTAGTAAAAGATGTTAGGGCTCGTCTGTAATTTTTTTAAATTCCCCTTTACCTCGTCGCCCTTCATCTCTTATATGCATATGATCTACAAAATGAAGAGTTACGAAAACATACCTGTATGAATCATTTCTGTGTGGTCTATACTCTTCTACTCTCTCTCTCTCTTTACCTTTCTTTCTCTAAACTCCACCGTCTCTTCCTTTCCCTTTTTCCTTATTATTCCTTTCGCCCCTTTCTGAGCTAGGTATGAAGTCCAGGGAAATTTTCAAGGGACACGCTGCCCCTTTCGTCACCAACCATGTGGGATATTCACTTACTTGAGTCAACAATTAATTTTCGAAGCACTCCATTTAAGCATTTCTACATGGTCATAAATTATTGGCCTCAAATTCTGTTTTAAAATTGTTTCTTGGTTACATCTTACAATTTTATTTAAAATTAAAGGAAGATTCTCATTTCCAGCCCTAATGGAAGAAATCCTAGTGCTCTTCGAAATTGGAGTGAGGAGCAAGATCAAAACTTTACATGATTACCGTGCACAACTTGGTGCACGAAACCACTCTGAAAAAGTCACTGGGGCAGGGGGCTCTTTTCCCTCTCCCTGTGAGTATTACATCTTACATGGTGATTTGCTCGATACTGAACATGTAATCGTGCTTCAACTACTTAAAACGTACTGAGTATGACTTCAAGGCTTACCAAATTTTCTCAACGTGACAAAAGTCGTGACCTCCGTTGTGACAAAAGTGGGCGATGATTGTGACAAAAGTGGTATTTGTGACAATAGTGGGCAAAAATTTCGACAAAAGTGGTATTTGTGACAAAAACTGGTCGCTACTAACAACATCTCTTCAAAATACTGTATACGCAAGAAGAGCCAAGGACGTTGCATCATTTGAAATGTTGAAAGTTTTGTTGAACAAATTATTCATTAGCAACAAACAACTGAGTTTCAATCTATAGGGAACTTATGTCTTAAAAAGCAGACTTTCATAATGTCTTATTTTTGATACAATAATCTATCAACCTGTGTCAATATATAGTAGATTTAACAGGATGAATATTTCTTGTAAAACAAACACAATATTTCCCTTTTATCATAAAGTGATGGATGAGATACTTGATTTTCAACTCGTACACGTCAGAGTATCACTTATTAGTTTCAAAATTAAACTTCTGTCTTTGTCATGGAAAAAAATTGTTCAAAGTAAAAACAGGGCAATAACCATCAATATCGAACACTGACTCTGCCATTCAATAGGCCAATGTCCTGCCCAAAGATCCATGCTTTATTCCAAAAAAAGATGGAATATTTCCCAAGAAGAGTATAGTTTTCATGTGCTTTGTACACTGCCCATTGGCACAACATGAGGCCTGTCGACACAGCTGGACTATCTATGGTATTGGCAGGCTAGGAAAACAGAATCATTTGAGATTGCAAACGATGGCTATCACATGGTGCCACTAGGTAGTACAAGTACCGAATAGGCACAAGCTGGCGACCACTCCCCAAACCTGCCCCCAAACTGCCCTAAGACAGGCCTACTGGACTCCACATGTGAAAACTCACCTTATCATTGCTTGGTGGCCTCTCTGACGCTATATACTGTTTGTCTAGCAGTGCCAATTACCATGGACTTATATCTTTTCAACTTTGTGGGGAATGGTTTGGATTAATTACAAGTTTAGATGTGCACGTGAAGTCTAAAACCCACCCTGAGCGGGGTCCAGAACCCAGGGTCCTACCTAGGGTCCCTGATGGGGTATAGGGGCAAAGCCCTGTTGGTCCCAGGAAAACTGCTTTAGAGTGTACGGTATATTACAGAGGTAATGTTCTTAGGTATTTATACATTTAGGGAGGACTATTTTGGGTTGCATCAATTGACATTGAACATGAGCAACAATGTACTGTTAAAAGGCAGACCTGCATCAACTCATCTAGCATTCCCTGCAAGTAGAAGTCGAGTTGGGTAGGCATGTCTTCAGGAGAATCCAGCCAAGATTAAAGCAGTCATGTATGTGAACGGTGTTGAGTTTTTGAGTAACATGGCAGTTCGGGCAAGTGCAGTCATCCCAACTTGAAGTAGTGTAGCTAACTGTTCTGTTTCATGATTGGCCAATGAGAGTCATGTGACAATATTTTTCCTCTATGAATGCGAAATTGGAATTACTGTTTGGTTTACCTTGAATATGCAGTATATTCATAAAATATCACTTAATATAGTTTGAAGTGAAACAAGATAAAAATTGTGATATTTAGCTAAACTGTATCAAAATAGAAAAATCAAAATAAGTTTGGGGGACTGCTCTGTGAATTTTACTACTTGAATCATTTTTGAGAAATGTCAAAGGTATGGAAACTTTCTGATGTAGCGTACTTACACTTGACAAGCATCATAACTATAGTATTACACACAGTTTACTGTAGAGAAATGTACACCTAATAATGCTATAGTGGAGAATGAAACTGTATTTGCCAGCAAAAAAAAAAAAAATGCCAGGAAACATAAATCTGTAGAATGAACATTTGGGATGACTGCATAGACCATCCCCATAGTCAGAACTAGTGGTCTAAATCCAACCCCCCTGGGCCGGGATGCAGCTACAATGGGTGGTGCTGGGCCGTAACACCCATCACTCAAAATTCCCACCTAGCACTCCAGGAAAATACACCTCTCCCCACCCACCACAAATGTGCCTAATGAGACGTAAAACTAGCCTCAAATTCATTCTGTGAAATAAAATAAGGTAAAAATGAAAATTAATGGCTGACAAATTGGGCAGATGCCATGGGGAAGGGGTGAGGTGCTTTTCCCAGATCAGACAATTACCCGGCACTCAAATCTGGCTGGCTGCATCCCTGCCCCTGGGATAAATCAGGTGATGCACAAACCTTATCTAATTATAGGCCTATTTCTATACTCCCTTCTATTTCTACGATTGTTGAAAGACTGGTTTATAAAAGACTGTATAAATGTATTTCCCAAAAATGATATACTTTATTAAAATTAGTACAGTTTCCGAACTAATCATGCTTCGTAGATGGCTGCCCTTAAAGGCATGTTCTGGTGGATTTTTGCATTTGTGTTGTAAGAAAAACAAAATTATTCCACACCATGCTTTTCAAACCCTTTCACAATACCATTTTCCTAACTCAAGATAGTTCACTTTAAAGGTTGGTTATTTTTGTTAAAAAGTACCTCTGCTTTTCATCGAAGCCACAAATTCCTTTTGTTTTACTTCATAATTGAACATCCTGTTTGTCCTTGAAATTTGGTACTGTTGGAATGCTCGCATATCTTTTCCTGTAGATCTAACATTACCCTTTCTCAAAGTAAGAGTATACCAACAATATTGCTTAATATTACCTGCAGCGGCATTATAATTTTAAATAAATTGAATGCAATGTAAAATTAATGTGCCACAATGACATCACAGATTTCCCATAATGCATCAAATCCCAAGAAAAATTTGAAATATGTTAAAAATTTGCATCTTGTGAACGCTGTAAACTATGGAAATGCCGTTTTCACCTTCTGAAGAAAACTTTCTGCTTATTTTAAATTTAACCAATTTTGTCTCCAGAATATGCCTTTTATCTCACTGACAAAATTGCTCAAGGTCTCGACACTAATAACACAACTGCTGCCTTATTTCTCGACCTGTCAAAAGCTTTCGATACGACTGACCACACCATTTTAATCAGTAAATTTTCTTTGTATGGTATATATAACAGGAACTGCTCTTTCGTGGTTTAAAAGTCACCTTAAAGGCATGTTCTGGTGGCTTTTCACCTCCGTCTTGTAAGAAAAAACAAAATATTCTACACCATGTCCTTCAAACCCTATCACAATACCATTTTCCTAACTCAAGATATCTCACTTTCAAGATTGGTTAGTTTTGTTAAAAAATACCTCTGCTTTCAACAAAGCCACAGAAAGTTATGTAATGTGGGCACATTGCTTCAAATTCCTTTTGTTTTTCTTTATAATTGAACATTCTGTCTGTCCTTGAAATTTGATACTGTTGGAATGTTTGAATATCTTTTCCTGTAGATATAGCATTATCCTTCACCAGATGTAGAGCACAACCAACAATGTTGCTTAATATTGTCTGCAGCGGCATTATAGTTATAAATAAATTGAATGCGATGTCTAATTAATGTGCCACGATGACATCACAGATTTCCCATGATGCATCAAATCACAAGAAAAAATTGCAATACTTTAAAAATTTGTATCTTCTGAATGCTATAAGCTATTGAAATGCAATTTTCACCTTCAGAACGGGAAAATTTTTCTGCTTGTTTTGAGGTTAACGAATTTTGTCTCCAGAATATGCCTTTAAGAATCGTTCACATTTTGTTTTCTTTAACGGTGTTAACTCTTCTTCTTTTAATGACAATATGGGTGTTCCACGCGGTTCAATATTAGGTCCTTTACTTTTCCTTTTATATATAAATGACATTAATATGTCCTCATCTGTGCCAGACTTTATATTATTCACAGATGATACTACTGTTTCTATGCAAGCTCCATCTGCTGATGATGTACTTCTGGTTCTTACTCATGAACTTTCTCATATTTTCAATTGGTTAACAGCTAATAGGTTGACTTTAAACATAGCAAAAACTAAGTTGTTACTATTTGATAATGGAATTTTGACCCCACTATTTACAGCATTCATCTAAATGGTACCCCATCACTCCATGCCATTTTTTAGGTATTCACATTGACTACAAATTAGATTGGAAAAATCATATGTAAGTGACAAAGTAGAAAGAACGAGCGGATTCCTTAGTCGACTAAAAACACTTCTCGTAATGCCACCAATGGGAAGGTTCTATATGATGTAACTGAGTTTGGGGTAGGCCTATGCCAGGAATTTAATTGCCGGTTGTTTGTAGTTGTGCCTTCAAATTGAAGAAAAAATATCGAAGTTTGTAACATATAACGTTGGCAATGGTTCGGCTAATTTGCTTTCCTGAATGAGGCCCCTTTGGAACTTAAATGTTTGCTTTTTGCTTTATAGGAGGGATGAGATGTAAAATGATGCTATTTGAAAACATGTGGAAGCATATTGAAACACGCATAACGGCCGTCAGTTGTGGAATTTAGCTCCTACTGCTCGGACAAACTCAGTCAGAGTACTGACTTTCGACTGGGATTTCCTCTGACTGGCTAATTTTCCCCGACTAGGCCTACATCTAGAAGTGCCTGGGGGCATGAGGCCCATGTTACCCCAGCCTACGACTAGGCTCCGCAGCGTCTCAATGATGATAACCTCTTTATGGGGAAAGTGGAGTTTATATAGTTGACCTTCCTCTTGTGCAATCACACAGGTTTGCTCTAGTCCCCCATATCATATTGGTCCCTGCATGGTCTCATTGACGGTCTTCCTAGCAACTCATCGGAATTAGGATAATTTTGTTGGTAGTAGGTTATGATAGGGTCAAGTCTATTAGTTCGGGTAAGGGGACACAATCTCGTGAAAACCTAAAGTCGGACCAATATCAGATGCAACAAAAGATTACCTGCTCGCATCTGGCACACATCGGATTTCAATGCACTTTTCACATTTCAAGATCTTGGAATAAGTAAGTATCCTTCAACCATTTCAAAACTTATCTGTCCAAACCCAACCAAACTAGCCATTTCCTTGTTCAACAGAGACCGATCCCCAATTCAAGGGTCAGGGGCTTCGATATATACTTGCCTGCAAGTACAGCCTGTCTAGTTTATACTTGTGTCTGGAAAATGCAATTTCTGGCGATCGGGGGGGGGGGGTGTACATCTATCAAAAAATTTCTGGTACTCTCCGCGCGAACCCATGAACGCTTAGAAAGTCACGTCCCCACCAATTTTCAAAACAAAATTGCGACCTTGTTATAGCAAATTCCTTCTCGTACACATGACATGGATATAATATGCCAGACTTTCATTCAACTGTCAATGTACGTGTTTACTGCAAATGTACACTGCAAGGTTCCATTTCCAATTTGGGGAAAGCAGAGAGTTGCGAGGAAAGTAATTCTGCCGGAACTGCTGGCCCTTCTGCCCTTAGGGGTTGTTGCGCCAGCCAGACGTAATAAAAGAAAGGCACGCTTTGCCGTCAGACCGCCAGCACCATCCCATGTATCAATCACTTGGATTCTCAGAGGCAAATTTTCGGTGACGTGGGTAGGCCTTTTGACAACTTTGTCATCTGAAAAAATCTTAGTGCACCATTCTTGAGGAATACAATCCAGCACATGACTCAAGTGCTTACAAATATCAACAAAGTGACTCTTGTATCAGGATTTAAAGCAATAATGTTGTCGTAGACTTCCAGGGCAGGAAGACAGTGTGAAATTATTTCATAAAAAATATCACTCACGCAGGTTTATCCACCATCAATAAATTCCCTGTTAAAGAGCACCAGCCCATCATCATTCAAAATAAACGGATTGTGAAGAAGAAGTTGAAAAAGAATGTCGGTTCTGGTCTAAGGTGGTAGCAAGGTACCCATAGTGATTTTCTTTCAAGCAACCAGTAACTCCTGGTAGAATTGTGGAAGCTTGCTAATGATGGGTTGGGGAACGGTACGAAAAATGCTCAGCATAAGCTTCATACCAGCATAATGATTTAAACTGTATAACAACATATATTTTAATTTGTAATTCAATTAATCGTTTAAAAGTCTGCTAATATATCTAATACGTACTGAATCCCTCTTAACAGCAACGTCACAAATATTAGGTCAACCATTTTCTCTTAGCAGGGAAAGAACGGAATATGCAGTGGCAGGTTTTTTGTCACCCCATATAATCGCAACGATGGCGTCTTTAATGCTGTTTATAGTGAGCTTTAGATTGCACGACGCGGACGTCAGCTACAACGCAATGACGTCACCTATTGCGTTGCCCCTGCCATTTTACAACTTCGTGTAGCGTTATCTCACGTTGCGTTCGAAAACGGCATAGACACAGATGACGTCACTTCGTTGTAGATGAGGTCCGCGTCGTGAAATCTAAAGCTCCCTTATGACCCAGTCGGGAACGGGGAGGGTGGCGGCGCGTTAGACTAGCCTTGATATCACCAGCGAGTTAACAACTAATGCCTTGTCAATGAAGGGTAACTTTCGATTACTCCAGCGTTTTAAAATACTAGCATGCACATCTCGTAATTCTTTCATCCCAATTTTCATTTTGAATACGGGTATATACCAAGAAAAACACCAAGTATTTCGATCCCGTCACATCTGACAGGCATGTCAAAGTTAGAAACAGTATGGCTTTGGCCGATAACATAGAGCTCAGTCTTCTGCACGTTACATTTAGACCCAGGAGCCTTCTCGTACAACTTAATAACATTAAAAACATGATGGATACTATAAGTATCGGATAAAAGAAAGTCGTATCATCAGCACCACCGAGTCAAAGCTGCGGCTCCCATCGACTAGTTCCATATTTGTATATATAGAGCAGAGTGGGCAGTATACATGTCTGTTCGTTTCCATGTTCTGCCATGATCATCGTGCCATATGTTTTATATTTTGTAATTTGCCTATTTAATTAATGCTTATTCAGAAGACATGACTCGCATTTTAATCATTACGTGCCTTCGTTATGCCATAAAGTTGACTGCAACATATGGTACCATGGGACTTTAACTGTCAACTTGCCTAATATTCAGTTTTGACAAATTGTTAATGTTTTGATTGCAGATTATATTATATTTGATTACATTCTGAAATTTATTCAATTAACTGACCACAGTCGGTTGATACTGAAGCTGGATAAAAAGGAAAATGTTCTCATGCATTACACAGCTGTTTAATGTCCACTGAAAAATAGTTGCATAGGGTTTTAAAACGCTGAGTCCTCCACAGAAACAGCTCAAATCGCACATGTAATATTTGAAAGTTTGTAACGTCAATCCCTCAACTAAAGTCTTCAAAACACTGTCACATGTTGTCCCCCAAACCTATTTTGAAGCAACGCTTTATATCACCATTCTTTTACTATATAGCTTCAAAGTACCTTTCATCCTATTTTATCGTTTAAATATTGAATAGGCTTGGCCTATATGGTAAACTGTTCAGTTTCTTCTGGTAAATTTCAATTTTTAAGACAAAATGTTGTCACATGACTCTCAACGGCGAGTAAGAGAGTCTACTACTCTCAGTTCAAGTAATATGATGACTGCTCTTGCCCTTATTTAATCGATGGAAGAAAGAGAACTCGGCAAAGTACTTCAACGGACCAAACCTACAAAACCAGAGACTCGAGGTGACTCGGCTTAAGAGATCCTCTGACAGGGAGTGACTCTAATTAAAGGGTAGTAGCAGTCATCCCAAATTGAAGTTGTTAGGTAGACTGTCCAGTTTCATGATTAGCTGTTGGGAGTCACGTGACAATGTTTTTTCTCTTCAAATGTGAAATTTACGAAAAAGAACTGCTTGGGTTACCTTGAATATGCAATAGTTAAACCATAAAATGCAATGAAAGATACTTTGAAGAAAAATAAAACGAAAATTGTGCCATTTAGCTTTTTCTTCACAAATTAGTTTGGGGACTGCTCTTTACCTTTAAGGGATTACGCGACATGAAGACTCTTGACCAACATACATATTCCTCTTTAGGTGACTAAAGGTGATTTGAACCTTTACTGAGGCTTGAAGTTACTCGATTATGGAGTCGAGGGAAGACTCGACATGACTCGAATCGATTACAATTGCTACAGAATCGACATGACTCGAGACTCTACTCTTTGTTACAAGAAGTGACTTCACTCGAGCTTGGGGAAGACTCGACATAACTCGAATCAACTATTATTGCCAAAGACGCTAAATGACTCGAGACTCAACGCCTTGTTACTCGAAGTGACTCGACTACAGCTCAGGAAAGAGTCGACATGGCTCGACGCCTCGTGACTGGAAGTGACTTGAGACTCGATATCAAAAGACTCGACTACAACACCGGGTGATAAATAGGAAGTCCAATCAAACATTCAAATAAGTAGAGTTGATCACTTTTCCAACCAAATCTGATGAAATTTCCTGTTCAGCCTCCCCACCTCCCTTCGAAGAGTGAATGTTTACAGTGTAGACTGACTAATTTCACTAGAAATTTCAAAAGCAAATCCTTGGGTAAAGTTCATCACACCTATCATCATAACACCTTCATCACATGCTATTAACTTTATTACGGTAGTAAATTACTGCATCAAATATCAACTAAAACATCTAAGTTTTCTATGCAACGACCGTGAAGAGGTAGATACTGAGTGCTCATAAATATTCATACCGTTGGGACAGACAAAATTTCCCCCGATCTGGGAAGACTATTTTCCCCCGAAAAAGGTTATCTGGCGAACTGTCACAGAATTCTATGTGGTCTTTACAGATTTGGAAAAGATGAGTTGTCCCCAGACTTAGTTTCGATGCAAATGGGAGTACGCCTGGACATGACAGAATTTAAAAGAAGACATTTCGAGGATTTTATAAGCCATGAGGGAATTGCGTCCTGTGTCCCTCAACATAGTGTGGTCATGATAAAAACTCACAAATCGAGCAGCTCCACTCTTCAGAATATTCTTTTTAGGAAAGCAGAGGATTTGAACCTCAGCGTTGCTCTTCCACCTGAGGAGGCTTATATTGGCAGTCCGGAAAATTTCAACCGAAAGTATATACTCGCAGATGACGGCAAGAGACGCTACAACGTAATGGCAAGTCACATGAAGTTTGTGAATTGGAAAGGTAAGTAAATTGTGCCATGGGCGTAGATCTGGTTGGCCGGATTAGGGGGGCAAAATTTTTTCATCAGCTAACCTCAGATCGCGCCCGTGACCGGACCCGTCTAGAGGCGATCCACCAACACAAACGCAAGCAAGCGCGCGCGCACAAACACACACAGGAATACGAACATGCAAAAGCACCTACAGTGACACGCATATACACAAAACATAGATAAACCCGCGGCGCATTATAAACGATAAATGCAGTATTATAACTTTAAAATAGGCTCAAATTGTTATATGTTGTTTTTGTATAATCTGTCTGTTGTTTCTTCTTAAATCTGCCTGAATTATTGGTAGGCAGACAAATATGTTTGCTCCGCAAATATATTCATTGGTGGGGCGATTATCCCCCCTTCCCCGGCCAGGATCGAACCCGCCCCAAATCGCGTGCGCGACACTGTGACGAATCCAGGCCGGACGTAACAGGTGAGCCATCGCTTCTGGTCGTCGTGGTGTTTAAAAATTACTTCATTTTTTAATTATGAAGCTTCTTTTTGAATCTTAGCAATCTTTTAAATGCAAACATTTTCCTGCGGGGAAGGGGATTTGACACCCCACCCGTTTGGCTATACTACCCAGGATAGCGTCCAATTAAGCCTGACGTACCTTCTATTGAAATTTGCAGAAAACTCAATTTTTGCCAGTGGAGTGTTTACTTGTACCCATTGGCTTATGTTCCTTCCATTTTAAATTTTCATCTGTAGGAAACATCTATGTATAGTAATCTATAAGAATTTTGTATGAGTTGAAGCAGTAACAAGATGACCGCCTAGTAATAACTAATTCAACCCGAGACATTCATTGCGTTATGAGCGAAATAACGTTAGTTTTGTTTTGGTAACTTGTTTGACGTAAAAAAAAATTGAAATTTGTTAACAAAGTTAACAATTAACTTCAACAAGAACACCGCTTAGATTTTTTTTTTTTTTTTTGAGAAAATATTCGGTCAAATTGTTTAGGTGACAAGGGTGCCGGTGGGTTGCGTGTTACTCGTGGCGTTTATTACAATTTCAATGTGGCAGCCATCTTGAACTTAAAGGTTAAAATGACCCCACATTATACGAATGACCATTCTGTTATGTTGCACTGATGCCAGAATTAGTGAGAGTCAGCCCCTCCTTTGTCATTTTTAGCCATTTTGTAAAACAGCTTAGGCCTACTATTTTTCAGTCATTTTGGGCGAGTGAATTGGATCTCATTTCTTAATTTCCCTTACAATCCTGCAAAATCATTGTGTAATTTTGGTTTCCTGGGTCACGGGACCTCTAAAATGACCCTACGGGGGAGGGGGGGGCCCTCTTCACCCTATTTTTTAAACAGAAGGTTTAGGCTCTCATGCGAGGTACTGTGTAATGGTAGCAGTTTGCATTGCATAAGCATCTAACAGGCCCTTTCCACAGTGTATATAAGACCGACTACATGGCCAAGTGGTTAGAGCATCAGATTTGGGAGGTTGGGAGTTCCAGTCCTGGTCGGGTCATACCGAAAATTAAAAACGGAACTTGCTGCCATTTATATTATGCTTGGAGCTTAGCATAAGCAATGGAGTAGGGAAAACAAGCAAGTGGACCACAACTGGATTAAAGGTCGTGGCCGGCTCGACTTGAACCAATTGGTTGGAAACTGGGCCGTAAAACTCCATCTAACTAACTCCACAGTCAATATAAGGAGAGATTTAATTCTAATGACTCAAGTAACCCCTAAGAAACGGGATGGTAGAAAAGTAGTTCCCTTAATCTTATTTGCATGGTTTTTGATGAATTAAACGAACGAGAATGATTTCATTCTATTGTAAGTCCTCGCAGCAGGTACATCTGACCACACTGTTCGTTCCTTTTGCAGATGTCCGGGAAGCAATGGTCTCTGATGCCAAGTACATCAGCATACTCCGTAATCCTGCCACGCAGTTTGAAAGTATGTATACATATTATGCATGGAAATCGACTCGGTATATGGTAGAGCTTCGCACATTTCTTCAAATGCCCGAGTATTATATGAAATTATACGAACCAGAGAAACCAAATGTTGCTGGTCGAAATTCAATGACCTTTGATAACGGCCTCGATGCCAGAAAACTCGAAGAGGGTGATCCTAAGATCGAACAGTTTATCGCTGAGCTGGACCAAAGGTACCATTTGGTTCTGATTGCAGAGTATTTTGACGAATCCCTGATTCTACTCAAGGATTTGATGTGTTGGACTATTGATGACCTCATACATTTTAAAATGAACAGTCGCAGTAAAGAGTCTTTGGTAAAAACGTCATCCAAAGAAAAGGACGCCATTTTGAAATGGAACTGGGCCGACGTCAAGTTGTATTCTCACTTTAACAAGACTTTGTGGGAGAAAATAGCGATTTATGGTGCGACGAAAATGGCTTCTGAAGTAGCACAACTTAGGGAAATGAGAAAATCTTTGATGGAAGAATGTATCGGAAATACAATAACTAGCGGAGACGAGAGAGTGTGGTATGCAGAGGACATAAAAATAGATAGTTATATTGTTAATTCTCATGCAAGGAGAAAACACCTTTGCAGCCAACTGACAAGACCGGAACACGGTTATTTGAATCTATTAAGGAAAAGGGTTCTTTCGGCGAACAAGACCACAAGCTAACGTTACTAAAAGATAGTGACTCACACCAGTTAAAATATGCAATGTAAACTTCATTCAGGGAAAGGAGGATCCATTCCCTATCCCATATTTTCTATAGCTTAAATTACACCCAACCTCAAATACTTTTCTAAATGTTAGTAAGATTTTCACCACCGGGACCTCATTAGGAATATATGCTATAAGTGCAATGTAGGCCTATTTCCATTACCGGTACAATTCTACAGACTCTACATATGTCTCCGGGTTAATGCTGCAAATAGCCTGCCTAGCGCCTCGGTGTTTGACGCCCTTTAGGATGCCGCCCTCAGTTTTTTGTAGCGGTGAGCTGAACGAAATAAACTTCGTCCGCTACGTGGGCTACTCTTTAATGTGTAATGAGTCAATGTACCGCTGATGTATCTATTGGTTTCAGTTTGGATTTAGCAGCCAATATTGTGCATGCAGGATTGCAGACTTAAAACACAAGTTCAGAAATTTGGCACTTCAAGGAAAGGTCACAAGGTAAAATGTACCTGTACATTGTTTACGCATGTGTACAGGTATATCTGCCAAAACAAAGAACACTCATCCCTTGATTGGCATTGTTTTTACTAAAAATCTACTGAACTTGAAACTGTTACAGGTGCACTGCTAAAGGTACATCTCACACATTTTCGAATAAGCCAGTTTTGGGTGGCCATGCACATGCGCACATTCTCCAAATCGTTAGACACTTAGTGTTATATGCACGTAGGCCTACTAACGAAAACATAATTGGAACGTCGTATGCTTTGTGGTGATTTTCGTTTACGTATCCACGCTGTGATCCACGATTCAATGCAAGAACGAATTTGGGTCAATCCACAAGGTTGGGACCACGGACTTCCCATATACATAGACAGAGCATGTAAGGGAGCACACCATCATTAATTTCTCCATTGACTTACACACTATTTTTGCCTTCATTAAATCCCCCCCCCCCCGCAGCCCAGTCAAAGTTCACACCCCACTAAAGCTACCCCTCACATGAAAGCCAGTGAGTTGGCCAACCATGGCATCACAAATTCACCATAGCATGACCGTTTAGATTTTGAGATACAAGGGGATGAAGTTTTGGGTCTGTACACCCTACCCTATAAATCCGCAAGGTGACGGAAATAAAGTCTGTTTCACACCAAATTTTTAAACAGTCTAAATCACCTTCAATTCTTCCCAATTTGGCAACACTCACACATTTACACGTCCTCTTTCATATCCAAAACAAAACAACCACATCTGATTAGCTTAACTTGAGCAATTCACACTTGAAGAGGACCTAAAATTGACGGTGTACTTTGGAACTACTTTTCCCGGCAAGGCCGTTCTGCTAATGGTGGTGTGCTCCCTGTAACGTACGTCCTATCCGTAGATTGTCGCCACCGTCTGGGACAAAAAAGGCGCACCAAGATGAGCCCCGTGGAGCTATAATTTTTATGATTTAACGACGACTCTGTGATATTTTTTAACAAAAGTTAAACTTGAATGGGAAGTAATATCATATTCCTGCAATAGGTGTGGTGATTTTGAAATTACCTTGCATTATTTCGAGAATATTTCGATTTGCCTGCAAAATCTGGGAACTGTCTTGAGCAAGTCCAAACTTTACACAAAATCAAAGCAGACAGCCATCTTGCTGCGCTTTTTCTCACACATACGGTAGCGTCAATCTATCGTGCAGTATGCTCTGTCCAGGTATAGGAAGTCCGTGGTTGGGACATACAGTGTGACATAAAAGTGAAAAATTCAAATTTGTCTGAAATATCACTATGTTATAATACAGCATACCATACAGAAATAACTTACAATATATAATACTTTTGTTCCTGAAGAATTACTCAGTTCTTCTGGTGAAAGGTAAATGTGTCAAATATTTGTGCTGATGTAACATGAACACCAGTTTCAGGTTTCAAGTTGGGGAATAAGGTTGGTTCACATTTCATATTGCAGTTTCTTTTCCAAAAAATAAGAACTGATGTGTTATATTTAAATAAGTTCATCTCCATAAACAAAAGTTTCTACAAAAACATGAAAATAGCAAAAGTAAACAAAATACTTCCATTTATTGTACAATAAAAGGCAGAAAACTTTTGAAAAAAAATCTAATGGAAACTAGTAATGGAAATTGTGTGCAATTAACAGCATACTATTTATTCGTTTATAGCCTGGGATCGAGTAAAGGTTTAATTTAAGCAAATGTATTCTGCTAACTTCTCTTAAATCTTCAGAAATGAGTCTAAACATGGTGGAGTGCAGTTGTAACATGGACTCCGAGGACTTTAGAAAAAGCTGTTGTACAGCGCCCATGTAACGTGTACACCGTGTCCAATTCACAATAACCCATAAGAGTTACCTTTTACATTTTAAAACACAGAACTTTCTTTTCATATTAAGTATCAACTATATCATTGTGTTATACTTCAGTTTATATAAGCAGGTTTATACTGCAAATGGTTTAACTGTAACATTTATCCAACTAAACCATAGGCGTGGGAACGGGGGGGGGGGGGGGGTGGCGACAGCCCCAGTTAAAGGTGAGGGGGTGGAAGCATGCTTCAACTCCCACTCCCCGGGTAAGGAAACCTCTTTTCCATTTTCCAAATCTCAAAAACAAAGCAAAATTACCGGCGCGCTATGTGCGCCACATAAAGTGCAATATAAAATATTAAAATGCATTAGTTCTAAATCATAAATCAGTTTGATAAACTTTTTCTGACTCTGGAAATAACAAAACCGGATATTTACCATATGTAACACTAGATCATCAAGAGGCACTGGCGGCTGCATGTTTTGATATTTTTGTAAACTGTCTTTCATAGAATTCCAAATTTTCTTCCATGAAGCTCTTGATTTTGAAATGTTTTGTCTAAGAAGGACACCAGAGTTTGGGAAACGTTTGAAATGTCATCGGAGAGTGTCAGTTCGTAGGCCTTAGATAACATTACGTAGCAACAATTACGATTCAGGCGTCGTGCAATCATCCTCAGATTTGCCACCAAAATATGAAGGAAGTACAGATTCTTCAGGGATCCCCTAACTCTTTAAATTTCCCTACAGGAAACTTAGAATCCAAAGCTCTCTGCAGGCAGGGAACCATTCGCATACCGTACTCAAATGCTCCCATACACACCTTCATAGCTTTTAACCCAGTCAGTTGAGTAGTCTGTGTAGATGGATTCTCTAGTTATTGAAGTGCCAAAATGTTATCAATGTTCAATATTGCAGAGAAGTGACATAGCTACAGGAGGCAGGGGGCTATTGCCCCATGGCCCGAAAAAGTGAAAAATTCGGAAATTTGCCACTTGAAGACACCAGTCAAATACAGTGCGGTTTTCCCAACTTTTCGTCATAAAATTTGAATTCTTCCTAATAAAAGCATCATATTTGTGATTATTAGTTTTAAAATGGCAAAATCCCCCACCCCCCTAAGTTGCAGCCCTTGATGCAGTAAGTGGTCGCTCATAAAACAGTCAGTGGGAAACTTTCCAAGCCGCTGCAATGCCGTTTCCCTAAAAGTTTCTTCAGTATAGGGCCTAGGCTTTTAATATTTATATATTTTGTCTAAAAAAAGCAACAAACTTTCGGGAGCCTTTTGAATGTCGCCGAGAAGCCTCCATCCGCACTCATTAGATAACATTATGTTACAACAACGATCTTTAGTCGACATGCTTTCTCAGATGTATGCTAATAAGAAACCCAGATTCTTAGATAGTCCCCAAATATTCAAATTTCTTTACAGAAAACCCTGAGTCTAAACCATTTTCTGCAAAACAAGCCCCATACTTACAAATGTGTAAGAGGACCCCAATTTTTCGGCGCTCAACGCGCCGCAAACATTCCGTTCCTAACAAAGCAGTGTTTACACTTTAGAAAAAAATCAGATTTTTTAATTTAAAAAATTGTTCTTGCTCGTAGAAAAAAGCGAAAAAAATTAGCATTAAAAATGTACCTTTTGGTCCATGGGGTAGTGTGAGGTGCATAGTCCAAAATTTTTCCGCCCCCCCCCCCCCCCCACTTTCATATTGCTATCTACGCCACCGAACTAAACCACTGTTCTGATGTAACGTGGACACCAAATATCTAAAACGGTAGCATTAATACATGAAACAAATTTGAGTTTAGTTTGGGTATTTTTGTAAATGTTGTGTCCTAGTATTTATTACAAGAACAGTATATATCCTGTGCAGCATTTAGGGAACAAATTGTTTCAAACTTGTACGAATTTAACAGTAGACACTGTGCGGCAAAATGACCCTTTTTGCATCATATTTGACAAAATTTAGTCGTATTCCATCTCTTTGAATCATTTTTCCAGAAATCAAGTCAGATATGAGAAAGTCCAATTCAGGCTTCGTTTCAAACAAAGGGAAAATACCACACCTTAAACCAAAATGTTGCAAAAGTAGACACCAGTCGATACATCATCACACCCATGTTTGATGACCTAAAAACAATGTTAAGGTTAACAAGACAGATTTAACTTACCATGAGCTTTTTCATGATCTTTTAATCTACTTATCAGTAAATGGATGATATGTACTTAAGTTTTCACATTGCACGCTTAAAGTCTTATCGGGAGGTGAGGTACCCATGCACCCCAAGATCATATATTTCTAGCTCACACTTTTGGGATTCCAAGGGTGTTTACTTAAAGGACTTTGATGTTCACAAGACGATAAAGTGTCTCATTGGATTCATTTTACCCCATATCTTGTATTCTGAGCGAATATTGATAGACAAATTGGCGTTACTGCTGAAGTGGACGTCATATTGCAAAAAATCACTAGTGCAGTAACCAGCCTAAGAATGCCAGTGGAGGTGGAACTGAGAGAGAGGGCTACGGGGACTCCCCCCCCCCCCCCGGAACCCTATACCTTCCAACTCGACTAATGAGAATGCATATTTTAAATGGCACACAGGTAGCATCTAAATAAAAAACCTTCTCTAAGGTCATGTTTTATGAAATATCCCCGGATATGACTTCAAATCTCATTAAGTTTGGTATCAGAATAAAGGTCTTTCTGTGTTTTAGAAGTTGCAACTGTAAGTAACAGTAAACTTTCTTTGCATTTTCCAAGAATGTTTAATCTTATGAATGCAGTGGCAAATACGGGTATATCTATAACGAAGACTTCGAAAACGAAGACCGAAGTCAAAAGACCTCGAAAACGAAGACCGAAGACAAAGGACCTCGAAAAGGAAGACTGATTGTAGCTCACGAACATTGTCGTGCGTTCGAAACATGAGGTCTCGGTGGCTTCCGTAAGCTTATCGCGCAACATTAATACTGTTTCATATACGGACAATAGCAGGTAATAATAAAAACGATAAGGGTAAAGTGGGAATTTCTTCTCGATTAAAGACTTAACCACTTCTTCTACACCGTTCTTTAAAGCCTATAACAGTTTCATCACTCCATCCAGCGATTAGAACAGTGAAACAGTTAATTTTATTCAAGTCTTCGTTTTCCAGTCTTCGTTTTCGAGATTGGCAGAATAGGTCAATCTCGAAAACGAAGACCGAAAAACGTAGACTTGTTCAATTCAGTTAGTTTCTCCTTTCATATCGTTAAAACTGCATCCTAGCTGCAATAAAAACTAAGTGTCAGTGTTGTTTTAAGTATTCAAGGTGTGTTCCAATGCGACGAAAGAAAAATTGCGGTATGCGTATACTCATAGTACATTGAATGTACCTCAGTGGCTTCCGCGCTAGTCTCGTAACATTTTTACGCTGGAAATAGGATAAATTGGGAATTCCTACTCGATTTAGGACTCTTAACCACTTCTTCTACAAAGTTCTTGAATGCCTATAACAGTCTCATCACTTTATCCAGCGATTAGAACAGTGAAACAGTTAATTTTATTCAAGTCTTCGTTTCCCAGTTTTCGTTTTCGAGATTGGCAGAATAGGTCAATCTCGAAAACGAAGACCTGGTCAATTCAGTTAGTTTCTCCTTTCAAATCGTTTAAAACTGTATCCTAGCTGCAATAAAATCTAAGTGCCAGTCTTGTTTTAAGTATTCAAGAGGTATTCCAAAGCGACGAAAGAAAAACTGCGGTATGCGTATACTCATAGTACATTGAATGTACCTCAGTGGCTTCCGCGCTAGTCTCGTAACATTTTTACGCTGGAAATAGGATAAATTGGGAACTCCTACTCGATTTAGGACTCTTAACCACTTCTTCTACACCGTTCTTTAAAGCCTATAACAGTTTCATCACTCAATCCACCGATTAGAACAGTGAAACAGTTAATTTTATTCAAGTCTTCGTTTTCCAGTCTTCGTTTTCGAGATTGGCAGAATAGGTCAATCTCGAAAACGAAGACCGAAAAACGTAGACTTGTTCAATTCAGTTAGTTTCTCCTTTCATATCGTTAAAACTGCATCCTAGCTGCAATAAAAACTTAGTGTCAGTGTTGTTTTAAGTATTCAAGGTGTGTTCCAATGCGACGAAAGAAAAATTGCGGTATGCGTATACTCATAGTACATTGAATGTACCTCAGTGGCTTCCGCGCTGGTCTCGTAACATTTTTACGCTGGAAATAGGATAAATTGGGAACTCCTACTCGATTTAGGACTCTTAACCACTTCTTCTACAAAGTTCTTGAATGCCTATAACAGTCTCATCACTTTATCCAGCGATTAGAACAGTGAAACAGTTAATTTTAGTCAAGTCTTCGTTTCCCAGTCTTCGTTTTCGAGATTGGCAGAATAGGTCAATCTCGAAAACGAAGACCTGGTCAATTCAGTTAGTTTCTCCTTTCAAATCGTTTAAAACTGTATCCTAGCTGCAATTAAATCTAAGTGCCAGTCTTGTTTTAAGTATTCAGGAGGTATTCCAAAGCGACAAAAGCAAAATTGCGATGTGCGTATACTGATAGTAACTTGAATGTACCTCAGTGGCTTCCGTAGACTAATCGCGTAACATTTATACTGTTTCTTATACGGGCAATAGCAGGTAATAATAAAAACGATAAGGGTAAAGTGGGAATTTCTTCTCGATTTAAGGCTTAACCACTTCTTATACACCGTTCTTGAATGCCTATAACAGTTTCATCACTCAATCCAGCGATTAGAATAGTGAAACAGTTCATTTTATTAAAGTCTTCGTGTTCGAGATTGGCAGAATAGGTCAATCTGAGGAGGAAATTATAATAATGATAATAAAAGAAAAAACTGTTTGAAAAAGCAATAATGAAATTAAATATTAATAAATAATAGCATCTCGTCCTTATATAGAGCCTTTCCACCAATGACTCAGTGTTCAAAGCACTGTACACAAATATGATCCTGTTCAGCAATAGCCTGTCCTAGAGACAATCCTATACACGAATCCGGACAGAAAGTGGTGGTCTGATTTAAGTCGGCCATAACTGGGGTCCATCCCCTTTAAATCTTTCAGTTTCCTCACTTACCTGTATCGTGGATGGTTGTGCACTAATTTGTGTCTCGCGTTCTTCAATTTCACTGAATATGAGGGTTTACAATTCATGTAGACAATAAATGAAGACGATTTAAGGCTAATGGACCCCACTAATGGCCGCCTACAGTCACTAAACACAAGCGCTAATCAGATTCGTCTATAGCATAGAGGCTGCAGCTAAATCCGTACCTGAGTTGATGCAAGTTACCTTATATGTTCACACTTAACTTCTGGGTGGAGAAAAGCAATAGTCTGTGCATCTTGCCCAAGGACACAACTAGTACTTAGTAGTCAGTATGACCCGTGCAGGATTTAAACCTGGTCCAGCAACATGTAGACTACAAGTCCGATACTTTAGCCAATAGTCCAATACACTCTCTTTTAACAATAAGAAGAACAGTTCTTTGGTTGGAGTCCTTGATTCGCTGTTGTTCCGTGTTGCTTGTAGGAAAACTTGAATGGACCAGGGTAATGCCTGCTATAATTCCCCGATAGCCCAAGTAAAACGGTTGTAAGAAAAAAAATTAATGTATTGCTCACTATTTAAGTGCGCATCCAATCACATCATTTAAAGGAAATTTACATAATTCATTCAGTCTCGTTAGCTCACTTGTAAGCCCCTACCATAAAACATGCCTTAACTTCACCCATATATTGCCTTCCGGTCCACCAACTGGTGATCGTGCCATGCACCGTTTCGAAGGTCCCTTTAAGAAATGACCATGGACCTTTTGATTAAGTTCGTGCCCGCACCGATCACCCGCCGATGGTGCAGATGAGGCAGCACATGGCACAACGGCATCATAACTTATGTCGTCATTTGGTCCGAGCTAGATAGGCCGAGTTAAAAAGCTATAAAAAGCTAAATTGTAATCAAAGTGCCGCACTGGCATATGCTCACTGATGGGCCATTTAAATATTCCCGGTCCAGGAATGATAGTGAACAGGACCCAAAGCACTCGGGAGGTCACCTCTCGCCCTTTATTATTCATTATTTATATTAGCGATCTCCACAGGGCTAGTAACAACTTTCATGTAATATCATATGCAGACGACACTAATCTTTTGTTCCCTTGTAATGCAGCCGTTTATTAGATATTTTACAAAATGATTTTATCGATATTTGCAACTAATTATACTATTAATCTTTATCCCAAGAGATTACTAAATGTAACACTGTATTTAAGTTTAAAAGAAAGTTAGAAACCTATTTCACTGCAAACTACTTTTGATTTTTTCCTTTCTTTTTTCAGAGTATTTTTTTTAGTGAATTTTTCTCCGGTTTTTTCTTTCCCTCGTAGTTATGCTGGTTTTTTGTACTTTGTTTTTTTCCATTGTTAAGGGGTGCTAACCTCCAAGCTCTTCGGAGCTTCAGTTGTCACTTCTCATCCTCAATCTCATCATCTCATCTAGTATTTTCCCCCAATTTTTTTAACAAAATGTACAAATTTTTATGTTACAAATTGTGTTTTAGTCACATTATGTTATTGTCATTAAATGAGATTGAAATAAAGTTACACTGAACTGAACCTCCAAATTAATCGGAAAATCACTGAAGAAATATTATTTTCAATAATTTTTATTCACCCCCTTGAATCGAAAAACCTTTTTTTATGGTTCTAGCTGTCTGCATTTGGAGTGCGCAGGTTTACTTTGCAGTGCTGCTTACTGCCTGTGTTCTGTGACGTCATACGTAAAAGGCTATTTGCCCATTTGGCCAGGTATACAAAAATGTGGGGGCACCTACACTCACAGAATGGTAAGTAAAAAAAATTAAGTAACTTAAAAAAAGTAAAAAAAGTAAAAATATTACACAGTTTAAGTAAATACGTATCACACGACTGAAATTCAGTTTACCTAAATGGATAGTAAAAACTATTCGTTCTTAACTTTTATGTAAAAATACTTTTTAGATAATCCATGTAATTTTTACCAAAAGTATGTAACTTATAAAAAAGCATTAAACATTTACCAAAGAATGAACTAATTTTTACATGAGTACTGTGTAAACACTGCAAGCGGTGGCGACCAAAAGCGACGACCAAACTTGGTGTTTCCTGCGAAGTAACTTGTCGAAAAATATTGACTCACCTTCAAAATGGTTTCACTGGATTTGAAAGAAATGCTGAAAAACTCGGGACTCAATGAGCTGATACAAGTTTGGAAGGTATTTTTTTTTCATTTTTGACCCTTTCTGCAATATTGTAGTTTATCGTTACCGCAAGACAGTGAGTCTCGGAAGGTAGGCTAGGGTAGAATAACGTTAGGCTACTTAAAGGCCCAGTTCTCTCACCCCAAACAGTGCCAATTCTCCTAACCTTCTTACTGAAGCCCCTCCCACAATTGTCTGAAATTCATCCTCATCCAGATACAATCTCAGTTTATTGTTTCAAGGTGAGTGTAGAAAAACTCAATGTATGTAATCAAGACACTCTCAGTACCGTTCATGCTGTGTAATATAAGCTTTGGTACTCTGCATTGTTTGAACTAGCTGTCAATCAAAGAGCTGAACCAATTGAGATTTTCGGTACCCCCATACCAAAATTGTAGTTTGGGGTGGGTACTGTTTATGATGGGCTGAACATAACTTTAGTTATAGAGCCGGATGTTTACGCAATATGTGAACTAGAGTGGGACTCTCCGAAACTACTGTGACCTCGATGGGACCTCACCGCAGTGGCATATTTGTGCCGGTAGTAAACACCCTCCTCTACGAAAGTTCACCCCGAGTATTTTGGAGTAAATAGGGTACTAGCCTATGCTAACTAGGCTACCTTCTACAGGGACGTACTAATATTTATGCTGCGTTCCATTGAGGTTGTGAAGTGGAGAAGTCGTGCATTGCACCAGTTCACAACTTGTGAGAAGCGTTCCATTGGTAAAAACGGATGGCTATACACTATTAAACAGTAGCAATTATGCGTAGACGGTACGTTCGACGTATGCGTAAAATGAGACTGTTCGACGAACAGGCAAATGGACGATCGAAAATTGCGGCAAAGCCGTCTCTGTTAGTAACATTCAACAGTATCAGTCACCGAATTATAATTTCCTTGATCGCATTTACAACTTACACTAACTGAATATCATTTTTGCAGGTTTAGGGGTCAAATACGAAGGTATATTGACAGTGGCTTAGCTAGGGTTTTTTCCAGGGGGCAAAGGTATGAAATTTCCCCAAAACTATTCCCGGTCAATGTGTATGTATTTCCTATAAAGTATGCAAATTTACAAGTATAACCACATTACTATAATTAACATTGTGTAATATTACCTGCATTTTAATCTTAAACTATAACATAGAACAATTGGAAATAACAACTCTTAGTATATTATTTTGGTTAACAATATCTGGTTTATTTTTATATACTAACGCAGTGGCGTAGGCAGGATTTCTCTGAAAGGGGGGGGCATGCAGTATGGTCTAAGGGGAGGGGTGTCCGAAATTTTTTTGACGTTTACAAGGAGCCTAGATGCAAAATGGTGCAAGATTTTCAACTTTGACAGAAACAGTATTAAAGGTTGAATCATGGTGGTTCATGAGGGTAAAACTAAAACATTTGTGTCTTTACATGCATTCTTATGCCGTTTATGCTACCTTACATAGTAAAACTTTTCATTAAAATTGCACACTTTTAGGAGTCAAAATAAAACAGCATTGATCGGTATAGGATTTGTGGTTTTTCTTGGCCACAAAGCCTTATTCTGTCATAAAGATTATCTAAGCGGAGCGCCACCATTGGTTGGCGCGGAGCGTAGAGAAAATTTCGAAGAATCAGACCCCTCAGATGGTTAAAAATAGCGTATTCATGCTTGTAAAGAGAATCTGAACATGTAGTTTTTATTTTTATCGATGCCACTAGTGGTATACAGAGTTTGCCTTTTTAAGTAAAAATTGTAATTTGACAGAATTTGCCTGTTTGCAGGAATTGAAAAAATTGGCATCACTGAAGGACCTTGCATAGACAATCCTTTCCCTTTGGAAATTTTTGAAAAATTGGATGTCCACATAGGTGCCACATAGGCTATCTTTTGAATTAAAATCTGTGTTATTAAAGTTTGACTAAGTATTTTTAAGAACAAAGAGAAAATGGCATATGTGAGGGGAGCATGGCCCAATGGTCCCCCTTCGTACGCCACTAAAAGGAGGCCTAAGAGTGGCTAGATCACACAGGATATCCTGTTAGAGCAGCAGTAGTCTGTTAAGTGTAGAAGGCTACAAGGTACTCCTGGACCCGTCTATTGTTACATCCCAAGTGAGCAGAAAGCTATTTTCCCGAACTAGCCTTTAAGCTTCCATGGATTAGGCTAAGTAACAAAATCTAAGTATGCCAATGGGTCCCGTTCATTCTAATTTCTGGACTAACTTTAAGTTTTTTCGTTGGTCATGGATTGTTTCAGCCCCGTCCATCGTTATGTACACAGATTAAAATCGATATAGCTACTACAAGCTTGTAGGACAATATAATAACCTCGGGGGGGGGGGGGGGATCTATGTCAGTGACTTGTCAGTTTTCACATCCTTTTACTGAATTCCCAAAGTGTACAACGCAGAAACTGTGTAAAGGGGATAAGTTCGGGTTTGCAGCCTTTCAGTGTTAGTTGTACTGTATCAGCTGTTGTTAAATTCCTGAATAACAGCTTCCTGTGCACTCAAATGCACTGATCATAATACCCGCGCGTACCGTATACAAGAGAACATTCAATTCGCAACGCGGCGAGGACATTTCTGTGGAACGCGAGTAGGGACAGTTCATGCGACACTGCCGAAATCTGGATTATTTTTTGCATGAAAATACGAATTATGTATGAGAAAAGTCTCACAATTTCTTATTCTAACAAAAATTTTGAGAAATTTTTGTAATTTATCAAATTTCCCTAATTTCAACAAATTTCCCCAAAATATTTTCCGGGGTGGGGCAACTTGCCCCCTGCCCCCCCCCCCGTAGCTACGCCACTGTATATTGATTATTTATCGTCCTTCGCTACGTCCGCCATTTTGAACTCGAGCTGCTTCAAAAATTCCCAGTTCCTTGCACCAGTTCACGAGTTCACCACTTCACGAGTTGCAATGGAACGCTTCTCACCGCACGAGTTCACGACTTCACGAGCTCAATGGAACGCAGTATTAATGTAGCATAGCATAGGCTTAATGATGTAAACAAAGTTCCATAGGCCTAACTTACGCTAGTCATACCATTACGAAGGGAAAAGCAGATTTCATTTTAAAACTTTTGCTGCTTTCCAAAAGATCACAACCGTACAAAACATAGCAATACCATTCTGTTTGACCTGGGCACTGTTTCATGCATGCTAGTAACCCTACATCAATCTCAAGTTTGATCTGCTTTGAAATGGTTCTATTGAAATCAAACTTTATGAAACAGGTTTCTGGAGCTGCCGTTATGACTGAAGATGTGAGTTCATGGTAGTAAATCGAGAATTTACATTCAAAATTTGTAGTCAGTGAGAAAAAAGTCAATAGTAACTGTCATAAACTGGTAGCTGCCCGCTTTTTTTTTAAGTTTTCCGTCTATCTCTCGCTGAAACATCATCTTTTCAGTCTGATTAGGGTGTACCATACACTGTTAAAAATTTCTGTAAATTTACAGACTTTTTTTAACTTAAACGTTTTGTATTTTACTTTTAATAGAGATTTTCCGTATCTTTACAGACACTTTGTATTGCTACAATAAAAAAAGGTTGTTTAACATGTATTTTCTGTTTATTTGAAAAACCATTTCTGTCTGCTTTTTTAACCAAATTTTACTGCTTTGTAAAACCTTTTCTGTAAATTTACAGAAATTTTAACAGTATTTTGTATTTTTCTGATTTCACATAAATAAACTGTCATTTAACAAACATTCATTTTGTTTTTAAGCTGAAAAAGAAACAAAAATAAGCCCAAACAAACAAATTAGAAATAGCCAGAAAATTTTCAATATATAACATGCATCGTTCTGCGAAGTTTCAGTTTAAAAAAACATTTTTGGCAAATTTATGGCCCTATTTGAAAATTAACTTACATTTATTATAAAAGCATACTTAGTTATTACGTTCTTAGTTATAAATATCATACAACTGGTGTTTTGTCACACATTTTTAAGTAAAAAGAAATTGTAAGGCCCTAATTTCAGAGCACTGACAATTGGTATACTGATGTCAACTCATCGCCACAGGCGCTCATGCACTTGATCGGAGCAAATTAAAAACGTTTCACAAATTTACTTGAAAGAGTTTGTAAATTTACAACTTTATGACGTAAATCTCATTTTGCATAAATGGGTGGAGCTTATTTTGTAGGCATTTTCCTAACAAAAGGATTGTTGTTGCTTTGAATAATATCTTCTTTGGCGTTTTTTAATCAGGAAGTGATAAACTTATTGTTTACCTTGTCTGGAAATGTTTGCAACCAATGTATTTGCATTCTTTGTCATATTTATTTTAAAAACAATTATTATATTGTACAAAAAATGTGACTTTCCAATTACAAAGTTCCTAGAGATAGCAGTCTACTTGACAACAATATGACAACAAAGCATCCTCAATGTGTTTTGATTGAAAACAACTTCGTAACGACACATTACGTTGATAAGCAAATACCTGATCTACGTAATGGTGAAGTGTATGTTACGTAATAACATATGAAAGGAAAAAAGCGATATTATAATAAATATTAAAACGTCGGGAATGAGAACAGTAGGCTGTAAATTCATATAAAATTAAGGTAAACAAAACAGAACAATTCTGTAATTCGATTTTACAGTAGACTTTTGTAAACAAATTTACATGCAAAAACTGTAAAGAAAAAACAAACCCTTAATGTTTTTTCATGATTACAGTATGGCTGTAAAAAAAACATTATTTGGTTGGAAAAAAATTTGCCATAAAAATTATGTAAATTTACAGAGAAATTTTTTAACAGTGTAGAGGTGTATTGATTTACAGTCATTTGTCCCTTGCATTTGTTTTTGATCTTTGAAGCTGAATGTGTCCTATAAAAAAATATATATTTGCTTTTTTCAGACTACCTACAAAAATCATATACAGGCCTACTGTACAATATTGTAGAAAATGAAAAATTAAGAAACAAAAGAAATATCACCGTTTTCCTGGGTTACATTTAAGTAATGTTACGTATGGGTGGTTTTGTAAACAAGGTGGCTACTTGTGACGGTCAGTCTTATCTCTTTTTCCAGAATAAAAATTTAATAATTCAGATTATCTATGTGGAAACATGCAAAATTATGTCATTTTTTTTAAAAAAAAAAGTGTCAATGTAGAAAATTATATTTTAAGAATTTTGGGTGGATTTAAACAGACACCAAAAACAGATTTTCTAGAAACTATGCTGACCGTAGGACTACATAGGTCAACATGGTATTTTGGGATGATATTTTCTGTGGAATAAGATTTAATGGGGATTGGAGTATGAAGGCCTACTTGAAAAATTGGTGGGGCACTATGATGGGACACTATGGTGTCCCATTTACCAAGTGAAGATTTGCCTCTCAGAATTAAACCAGTTGAACCAATTGGTTGGAAACTGGGCTAACCAACTAACTGACTCAAAATTAAACCATGCATATTTGTTTTAATTTGGTGATCTAAGCATTCCTAATAGTGACTATGGTAGGCCTACAATTCAAGTAAAGGTTAAATACATTTCCCAAGAAAATGCTTCAACAAAATACACCTTGCAACTTACTATACATACCATTAAAAAATAAAACTTTTTAAAGTCTTGCAAACACAAAACCATTAAACAAAAAGGGAATTATGATGAGACATAACAGTCATGTTTTCCAAATGATTGTGAGGGAGGCTATTGGACTTGGAGTTTACAGATCAATTGTTAAAATTGAGGTGGGACATTGCCCCTTAAAAACATTTGATTTGTTTTTCCACTTTTGTATAAACTAAAGCTGCACACTTAAACTTGAAGGCAGGAAAACTCTCCCCTGCTCACAAATATTCAATTTTACCTTTTTCCACTCTGTCCTCTTTCATGTAAGTTGTATCATTATGATAAACATGGCATGCTTGTGGCAACAATGTATCAAAATAAGTATAAGCAAATAGAGGCTTGGTCTCACCTACCTCGTTGATTGGTTTCACAGTAATGAGGTCAAACATTTCACATACTAATTACTGTCAAATGTTAGAAAACACCTGTTATCAGCGCCATAAACACCTATGACCTTGCTTGATCAAAACAAACACGGTGTTAAAAACCTGCATAACCCTGCGACGTCAGTTGGATCGAAATTTAAACACCGACCCCACGATAACCCGCGTTGCCATGTTACTCAAGTGTGGAGGTATTTGGTAACATGGTGTTACCTCAAGCAGGGTACGTGAGACCGCAGTCTAGATGTAACCCCTGAGAATGCATTGAAGTTACATCCATCTCCTAAAATGAGGTATAATATTACCTTTTCTAAATAGGACAACAGTTTGATGACGAGTCTTTTCAGAAGAGGTAAAGAGGAACATCAGACAACTTATACTTAAAATGGGGCTGAGGCTGAAATTTGTTAGATGCTAACATGCATAGGTGAGTATTTACATGTTTGCATACTGAGAAAAATATAAAAAAACACTCACTTAAGAAGAATATGATGAAACTTCTGTTCATGCATACTTGGTCTTCCTTGTACAATTTAAATTGTCGGCAACTTGAATGAAAAAGGTGTTTACATTGTAACAAGTTGATAACAGAATTATGTGACAAACATTGTAGAAATGAATTATGTGTAACAACTCCACTATACATTCCTTTAGCTTCATTGTGATCACTCTATATCACATACATACATCGGATTTTTGGGAAAGGGAGAAACTTACAGAGATGTTAATAAGATAAACTTAAATTTTTATTAAACAATATGATTTTCCCTCTGATTTTAGTTTTCTTAGAATCAAAGGGCTGGTTTTGATGTAGATCATAAGGAAAAACTGAAGCTAGACCTGGTATGTTTTAAATATTGTTGTCTCCATCACTTTTGCTAAGATGGCAGTAATATTCTATCAGTTGATCACAAGATTTGCCTTTGTATATAGATATTTTCGTCTTGTTTAGATTAAGGTGGAGGTATTTGATAAAGGTGGCTGGAACTCTGAAGTTGGGAGGTGGTAATGAGATAGTGAGGAAAAACAAACCACATCTTGATAAAGTAGTTACTAGGAATTATTTAAAAAATTACCAGCATGAGTGACGTACATGCGGTTATTTTCCCCCCATAAAAAAAAAATCAAACTTAATTGCTTTGTACTTCCCCATGGCACAAGTGGAAGGTCGTGCCTAATGAATTGATCCATTTGTTAGATAGTTGTGAAAGAATTATCAGTGACAAGTGTTTTTATCACAAACGGATACTGTGAGCATAAAACAATTTGAAATATTTTGCTATCTTTTACAGAAATTGAAAATCCAGCATTGCAGTTCCAGTGGTGTGACAACTCATGGCAGAACTAGCATCCATGGGCGTCCGCAAGGTGGGGGGGAGGCACTTGCTATTGATGAATGCGTCGGTCTTGGTTTGGTCCCGTGCTGATCTCAAGTGGCGACGCGCGGATGTAACTGGGATATACAAGGTGAATATGAGGGGGGGGGGGGTATGATTCATAATTGGGTAACGGACGTAGGCCTTTATAGGCTGTTTGACAGTTGTAAGTTTTATCGTGCATAGGCGTGCGGGGCCGTGACCGAGAGGCAGATTTCCCTTCAACAATTTTTTACATTGAAAATTCTAAAAATCTGAAAATTACAGACATGAAATTCCTGTTTCAGGGCTGGGTACATGCAGCTTAGAACACTCGCCAAGTGTCATTTCAGGCCATCTGGAGGGTTTGTAAGGCCCAAAATTTTCTTGTGCGCTCCGCGCCAACCGATGGTGGCGCTCCGCTTAGATAGTGTACACAATTCAATCATCCATGAATGACCTTGCCCGGGCCCCCTTGTAAAAACTTCTGCCGACGCCCATGCTAGCATCAAAGTGTACAGAAACAGCAGTAAATTTCCGAAAGGGCATGATGCATGGCTTCTAATGGAAAGGAAGAGAGGACAACTCAAGAAATATTAGCGAGTTTCGATACATGTTGAACCCAGGGGTGGTGAGTGGATTTTTCAAAAATGTGCTGATCGAACAACCATTAACAATACGTGTTTCATCTAACATATTATACGTACTATAAGTAATAGTGTCTTCGAATTGCAAGTTGCTATCAAGCTTCAACAAACTGCGATAATGCTGGGGTTTTTATATCCCTTCTTTTCCTTTGACACTCTAAAACAAAAAGAGTGATCTAAGTCATTCTCTAATAAAGTGAATAATGTGGATTCCCTCCATTAGACTGCTATAACACTCCAAGAATAGAGAATTCCACTCCAAGAAGAGTGAAATTAAATCCAAGAAGAGTGAACATCCACACTTTAGTGAGTGTCTTCAGGAATCACTTTTTTATAAGTGGTGCCTGTAGGCACTCAAACAAGAGTGAATCTTTGCTCTGTTGGAGTGAATTTGAGAGAGATTTCAGTTCACAGAGCTAGGATCAACCTGGAAACTGGTGAAAAATGGCCACACATGAGTGACAAATAAAGTTATGCCAAGTCTTCTTCAGTCTACTTCAGTGAAATAAGCTCATCATTTAAAGCATCAATTAGGTTTTGAGAATTAGAGTGTGCATACATATGTGTATATGTAAAAAGCAAAGGGAGTGTGTCACAACCCTAAATACATATGAGGCTTAAACCAAACACCAAGCAGAATACCAATCAGAATTTAAGGGTGGTAAATCAAGGGTGGTATACTTAAAATTGTGCGTGCCCTATATTGAGTAGAAGAAATTCATTATTTTTGTTGAGGTCATTTGCAGGGTCACCTATCAAATTGAAAACTAAATCTTTGAACACCGCTTTCAAGGAAAGAAAATTTCCATGTTGAAGATCAAATTGATTTTTTGGTTCATGCTATTTGAGGAAAGTACATTGACTTTACATTAAAGTGGGATGATGAACAATCCTTTTTGTTATGTTCAAGGAATCTGTAATCCTTTTGGCTTTCTTTTTCCTCCACTCACTTGCATCAAGCCATTTATAATTTCAAAATGTACCCATAGTGAAGCTGCTTCCTCACAGTCATATTCTTACATTATTTGTTTATATTTTGCAGATAAAAGCACAACCTTGCTACAAATTTCTTGCCATATCTCTTTCCTGGAAGACCCAAAGGAGGACGAATATCAGGAAAACATTCACCTGCTTTTGTGGACTTTCAGGTATAAGTATTAGCAACATTCAACTCAAACCAACTTTAGATTTCTTAGAAGGAATATTGAAGCATTCAATGTGACTATATCTTGCAGTGATAGCAAGGGAAAATTTTCGAGAATAATCAATCACTGTTGATACGGTTTTTTGTGTTCTTTTGATTTGTATTCCTTTCATCTTGTGCATGATTTAAATTTACATCCCTATTAGGTACTGTTAACAGGTTGTTCTTTTGGAAATTAAGGTATAGGTTTGGGTGGATAATGTGAGAACACCTCCAGGTGTAAAATGATTGAACTTGCAAGAATGATTTACTTGTGAGGTTTTGTGAAGTTTCCAGCAAACAAGCATGCCAAGTTTTTATTAACAGCTACAAATAATTCTCTATGGCTTTTTAGATAGTATTTGAATGGAACTAGATGTCATTTTGGCTGACAATGAGTTCTGTTATTATGATAGGAATTGAGCCAGTATTTATTAAAATCCTGACACGTGCACCCCTGGAAATGATGTTTCATACAGAAGATGAATTTGTTCATTTTATTTCATACATATTCTTGGATGAACTTAGGTATTAAACTTTTCGTACGTCTCTTCTCTCTCATGACAAATATGATGCTAGTCACTCTAGGATTTTGAGGAAACAAGATAAATTTGATCTTAAAGTAATCAAGTAAACTTTATACATTTCATTTACAAAATCAACTTTATGGGTGTTGCTTCACCAGCTACTTGTAACTTGATTTTGCTTTGCTTGGCATAAAGAGACTTCACACTTGTAAATGCTGTTCTTTGTGCAAAAACCATGTTGAAGGTCTGTTAATGTAGAATACTATCCTGTCTTTCACATTCATTTTCCTCTAATGTACATAAAAGCATCTTTACTGTATATTTTTCCTTTGCAGGAAAGTACCAACTTCCAGTACTACCTGAACAGCATTTCTGATATGACACAACCCTAGGGGAAGGAGAATGAACTCCCATCAGGTATTTGTTATGATTGAAAGCACTCTCCTCCTCCAAAAAACATTCATGCTGTTGCTGTCTGCTATAGGGCCATGCAGTTGTTCAATCTGATGTACCAGAAGTCTTACATAGGAGCATGGGAGCTGCTACAAAAATTGCACATGGCAAGCCTGGAAATTTCAAATATCACCATATACGAGTGTTCTGCACCTATTGCGTCAATGCCAGTGTCAAACTGTAAAGAACATATACCGTAGGCGTTGCATGTTCTCCTTATGTAAATTCACCTTGAAAGGGTAATTCTTGCTTATCTTTCTTCATTTTTTAAAAATTATATATGCTGGGGTGGGGTGGTTGGGTTGGTCAGAAATAGGCTTCTTTTCACCAGGTTTTAGAAGGAAAATTGGAAATGCCAATCAAAAATATTTTTCAATGTATAAAAAGGATTGGAATAACTATGTTTATGATTTAATTGAAAGAATAGCAGCCTCTAGCCTGAGATTTATGTCATTTATATCAGTCAATGGTTATATGTCATATTGAAGTCATGAAACGTACCTGTTTAGGAGATGGTACCCTAGAGTATAAATGTCAGTTCTTAACCACAGTTATTTTACCCTTGTGCTTTTAAGAAATGGGAGTTTAAGAGAAAAGGGTGCGGTTTGTACACTGGATGATTCAGTTGATAAAAAAATGAAATGCCTATAACCTGCACTTATGTTCTTCCGTTAATTGGGTGATAGTTTGGGAGTGGGGGGGGGGGGGCAGTAATAGACCCACAACATGTATTTGTATTTATTGTCATAAAAAGAAATAGAAGCATTTTGTACAGGTATAAGTTAAAATGACCCTCTTCTTTCACAATTTTCTTGACAATTAAGTTCAATAAGAAGCCAATACCACATTATGCTTCTATAGTAAAATGTTGGAGAGGGGGTAAACACATTTCAGGTACATAATTCATGCTGTTCCTGAGTAACCCAAATAACTTGCAGGAGGAGTGAGAGGCAGGATATTTAGCTCAAGCTGTCTTTCGTGTAAAATATCAAAGTCATGTGTTCAATTGCAATTTGGGGTTCCAGCAATGGATGTATGGGCATTATGAGGTATTGTCAATTTCAACTAGAAATCACATCTTTTTTTTTTGAAATTCATTAAAACCATGTAAAACTAATGTTTTTTATGTTTTTGTTGAAAGAACATCTTGTGTATTTCACTTTACGGTTATCAATCAGAAGTTGACAACATGTAGTTTGCTTCTGCTGAAGTGGGGATCGAGGACAATTTAAATGACCCCATATTATGTGTTTTTTTTATCAATGAAAGGGGTGGGGAGTGAAAGCCTGGGTAAATTACAGATGTGTTCTGCACCGATGTGGTCTATTTTAAAATATCAAACATTATCTTGTGTGTACAATATAGTGAAGTATAGAGTTCCTCTCTTACGATACTAGGCAAAATGTATCACATGCAAGCATTGCTTGTAGTACTTGTACTCCATAATTTAAGGATCCTATTTTCAAATTCTGTCTATAAGTATAATTGGA
Source organism: Holothuria scabra (assembly GCA_037179385.1). NCBI lineage: Eukaryota > Metazoa > Echinodermata > Holothuroidea > Aspidochirotida > Holothuriidae > Holothuria > Holothuria scabra. Next base: position 14,283,882 of record CM074197.1, read on the forward strand.
ACAAAACTCAAAATATGTGTGTGCAAAAGAAAAACGCCTGTGGTCGGTATTAGCTTTTAATTTAAGAGGTGTTATGCTGCAGACAAACCTGTAAAATGAGATAAAACGAGAGTTTGGTATCTTGCACATTAGAAAACATTTAACAATAACAATAAATTAGGCATTACTTGCATTGCTTAAGATAAATTGCTCTATTTTGGGGTCATTCTGGACAAGTATCAGATAGAATCAAAGTTATGGTTTTCGTTCATATTTGTAATAGGAAGGCAAAAACTAGACACTGGATCCATATTTACAGTCATTGAGCTGTTTTCTTTCAGGGAAGACACTGAATAATTTAATCTTTGGATTATGAGAGACCATATACACATCTCCCTTGTTTAGGTACTAAATGCTGAACAAAAGTTGTAATCAAAAAGACCGCTAAACATACTGTTTGGCATGATCTGTTTTGAAGAAAGTTGGGGACAAGTTAGAGAAAGGAAAGGAATTCCTTCAATCTCTATGCTGGTAGCTGCTAGTAGAATAGGTATAGTAACTTGAACATTTTTTGCCGTAGGTGAACAGTTTATGTAGTTACCCAAGTGTCTAAATGTCCTTTCCTCTGAAAAGCTTATAGCACAACATTGTTTTTAGAGGAAAAAATCTCAATGGAAATGTGTTATGATTGAATCTGTCATTCTTTTACCAAGGCTACCTATAGTAAAGATGGTAAAGTGATGTCAAGTGATTACCTAAAATAGAAGTTCATTTATTTTATTAAGCTTAATCTATGATTCAGACCATTGATCTGATAAAACCTATGTACGAGGCCTCACATTAAGAAGGACCAAGAATGAATCCATTCCACCTTTGTTTCCTGTAGTTCCATTCATACTTTTACAGAACTAGGTAAGAATGTCATAAGTAGAGATCCGACTGTCACAATCAAATCACTTGTCACATAAATGTAGAGCATTGACTATATTTTTCATTATCTTCTCCCAACTGTTGTCACATAAATGAAGATCTCATCTGTGTTAAACATTCTGTTTTACAAAATATTTGTATTTCATATTTAGCATGTCTTCATCAGCTAGTTATGAAACATTACAACAGAGCAATAATGTTTTAAGAGTGCACATACTTGTGTATGAACCAAGGGAGATTTGCAAAAGAATCTTACCACCGTAGAGTAAAACTCTAGTTGTGGCAGAATCAGAATGTAGAATTGTGGGTTTATGCACACCAAAGTAAACTGCAGCCTTAAGCCATATATTTTACAGCCAGTGGTGGCGTTAACCCCCCCCCCCCAGGTTTTCCCCTAGCGCCCCCCCCCACTTGCCCCACAAGTTGGATCAGGTAGGAGTTGGATTAACCGAAAAAATAATATACCTCTCCGTAAACTTAATTTTTCATCCAGAGGTATGCTACAATCTCATAAATTCCATAGGCTTCGCCCCGTGGACCCACCCCAGGAACAGGCGATTTGGGCTAGGTTTCGCCCCCCCCCCCCCCACATTATCCTTTGCCCCTAGATTGCCTCCCTCCCATTTTGGCAGTCTGGGACCGCCAATCTTTACAGCTCATGCAGGCGCCATATCTTGAGGACCATGAAGCCAAATAGTTTACTTAATGTAAGTTTATGTACAGTATATATAGTTGATTTTATCATAGAATTCACTACTCTACTTGTACTTAAAGGAAAACTATGATGTGGTGTACATGAATGTATTGGATTTTTACTGCGTTGATTTGCGGTGTTACTGTTTTAATAAAATGTTCTGAAAAAGAGATGCACCATTTCTGTTGTTTATTCAGCTGTCTTTTACAATACCTTAATTTTCAAAACCCAGATTTGTAGTATTCCTGTTGTAATAAAATGTTCTGAAAAAGAGATGCACCGTTTCTGTTGTTTATTCAGCTGTCTTTTTTAATACCTTAATTTTCAAAACCCAGATTTGTAGTGTTTCTGTTGTAATAAATTGTTCTGAAAAAGAGATGCACCGTTTCTGTTGTTTATTCAGCTGTCTTGTACAATACCTTAATTTTCAAAACCCAGGGAGTCCTTTTCATAGGCTAACTATAAAATGTGAAGAACGGGTCCCACTTGCCGTGGTTAAATGGCCCAATAACAATTGATTGAACAAAATATATTACTTGTCATCCATGTTAATGTTCCTGGACGAAATTTAAGTATACCGCAGGTACTGAGGTATTTTACTTCATATTTCGATAATTTCTTTACACAATTTTCATGCAGAAGTTTACTGAACTGAAGAAGTAAAATTTATCATTCATTTTTTTCTTAATATTTTGACAGTTTCTTAACATAAGTTTCATGTAAACTTTTACCGACCAGCAGTTTGGTAAATTTTACATAAAAGTTCTGGAGTTCCTATTTTATAGCGCGATTAAGTAAAATTTTACTTAACCTGTGTAAAAATTTCTGTGAGTGTAAAAGGATAAGCGTGTGCTACGACGATACACTTCTTCATGTCCACATTGTTTACCTTTAGGCTTCAACGGGACTTAAGCCCAGGTCATACTACAGCGATATCGGGTCGGATTACTGTCCGATTTTTGTGAGTTTTAGTTAAAATCTCCTCCATCCATTGTCGGAAACAACCAAAAATTTGCCATCCTGTGTAAATATCTGTCCGACATGAGAGGTCCACGGAAATGAAATATGAACTACTTATTTCGTGACGTCACATTGATAAAATAGCTTTATCGGACTACGCCTGTCCGATAAAAGCTGTCTGTGGATGTGACGTCATGTTATAATTGGTTTAACTTAGAATTTCATAGTCCTGCGATACAATGCATACAATTTCACAGGTTGGAAAATTTTTGTTTCTTTTCGACTTAGGATGGAGGAGATATTAATTAGAACTCACAAAAATCGGAGAGAAATCCGATCCGATATCGCTATAGTGTGACTTGGTCCTTGGTCAAGTTTGAAACACACTTTACTGAGATTAAGGCTAAAATAATATCGATACTGCGATCGTTCCTAATTTAATTGGAACTAAGGTCATATTGAAAGATATGAGTAAACCAATACCGGTGTCATATGCCTTAAAATAAAGATAAACATTGCTCCTCTTGAAATTCAGAACGAAGGCACCGGTATGTATTTTCTGTGTCAATCCCAGCTTTGGGAGTAAGGATTTCATTTCCGCCATATCAGACAGACAACATTTTAAAAGTCACGACGTCGTTATTTCATCCAATGAGAACAATGCAAATCAACACAATAACCAATCAACGATGATAAGGAAATTTTCCCCTGACATGCCTGTGCAGTTAAAAACACAAGTTCGTATTTAAACAAAACATTAATGAAGGCAATATACAATACATTCGACATCTGAACCACCTGAGAGGACTCAGCAGACAGACAACTTCAGAAGAAAATGAAGTTTCGTGAGTTTATAATATTTGTCAGCTTGTTCAGTCTATCTTTGGAGTGCTGTGATGATCACTGCGCATGTAAATCATGCCCTGCTGGTTGGACCCAGTGGGGCGAAAATTGTTACAGGTAAGTAAGTTGTCCAGACCTAGAGATTTCCAACACTGCGTATTATACGGCAAAGTCCTTGTTCAGTCATATCCTACGAAATTTGTGAAGCTTGCAAGGGCCCCGGTACTGAACAAGGCGAGTCAGTTCGGCGAGATAAACCAGAGTGAAAAGACGGACTATGCTGTGCGGTTAAGGAAAGTACTGACTGGGTACTGAAAAAAGTCATTCATTTTCAGTTCTCCCAGTCACTTCTACCCCTTTCGACAAGTGTGTCCTTATCAAGACACACTTCTAGTTTATTGCGTCATGACATAGGTTAAGAACGTATAATCAAAATACTCTCAATTCATGATGTGTTATTTGAGGTAAAATGCATGTTTTAGTTTGAAGAATTTGGTGTCATTCAAAGAGCTCCGTAATTTACACTTTTGAAATTTTACGCCTAAGGTACATTTTAATTTGATCTCAGATTTGTGACTTTGCTGTTCGCTCACAGAGTATTCGAATAGTTATTTTGCGATAAAAAAGACAGTATATCTATTCAAAACCAACACGGATATTTTACGCTTTTAATTTCTAAATTTTCTTATTAAGAGACATTTCTTTCTTTTTTTTTTCTTTACATGTCAGCAAGGTATTTACAGGATTTTTTTTTTAAATCAATAAAAAAAATTAAATAAATTATTAGGAAAACTACAAACCAAAACCTGCACTCGTATTACACAAAAATAAAGTTTTGACCAACTGCTTGAAAAATGTACTGAGTCTAATCGATGAAAAATTTGAAGGCCAGTTAAAAGTTGCTTCCATTTCGTTCCAGAAGAAAATAAAGCACTTTTGCAACAAGTTTTGGCTTTAGGCCATTTCCATGCATGTCCAATTATGTCCAAGTGCATTGAAAAATTGACAGCACTTTTTTACAAAATTTACAAAACATTAATAGGCCTATTTTTAAAGTAAACTAGCTCGACCCGTTCCTAAGACCATACACTATAAAAAGGTATTTAGGAATTAAAATTCAACAATTTTTATACACCCTCTCCCATTTGTAAACATTTTAGATGTTTAACACGCGTTCAATTCCTAAATCCTTCGCTTTTAAATTCGTGTTATTGCTTAACATGAAATGTTTAATACATACTGTTGAAAATGGATCAAAATCACTGTAACAGAACAAAAGAGAAACATAAAGATTACGGAAAAGTTCTGTTAATAAGTTGCCAGATCCTAAAATCCTTTTTTGTCCCTTTATTTTGGTACTTTGTAAATCTAACGTAATTTTTTACAGTGTAACTAAACATGTTTAGAGTTTAAATGTGTTTACAAAGAGGGGGCTAAATTACTGTTTAATTGACAAACTCGTTTTCAGAGTGCAGACGTATTTTCTATGATGGTGCCTAAATTATCTTCGAAACAGGTTTTATAACCAACCTCGTCTCAGCTTTGATGACGCCGAGGATTTTTGCACCTCCATTAGGTTGGAAGGCTCGTGTCCTTGCCTTACGGCACAACTAGCATCTGTTGAATCCAAGGATGAAAACATCTTTCTTTTTGAATACTGGAAGTCCGTAAGAGAACCTACACCTAAGGCACAGGTGAGACAGGGAGAGAGAAATATGGGGAGGGGTTAGGGAGTTTATACTTGTATCTCCTTCCCTTTGTGACAAGGGGGGGGGGGATAACAACCCAATCCTAACATAACTCATTGGTAAGCCAGGGGCGGAAAAAAGAAAAAAAAAAGGGGGAGGGGGTTGAGGCGGTTATTCTTGTACCTACTTCACTTTGTGATAAGGGGGTATCAAGTTAATCCTCAAATGACTCACATGTGAATCAGGGGAGAATAAAGCGGGGGGGGGGGGGGTTATCAGGCGGTTATCCTTGTAACTCCTTCACTTTGTGACATAGGGGATGTTAATCCTATCGCATGGTTTTTAGGCCCTCTGTTCCAGAAAACATAATTCACAAGGATATATTAACGGTGGACATTACACAGGAAGCCAAGGGTTTCGAAAAGAAGGGAGAAACATGGTTGGGAAGTTCTTCCGAGCCCGGAAGGTCTCTACCATGATCCATCGGCAAAAACTCGCGAACGTGGACTTTCGTAAGTGTCATGTAATGCATGCTAAATGAGAGGATACACGTAGCTATAGTGGACAGTTTTTGACCTTGGAGTATTACAAAATATAGATGGAAAATAACCGCTGGTTGAGACAATGGTTGAGACAAAGGATACAATCGATACAATACAATGCCAGCAGCCAATCAAGAGACACCTTATTAAACAGCGCACATCTAACCTTTTCACGTTACGATACAATTTGGAAACCACGCCCACTGCCGGGCAAAATTTTTAGTGCCAACACTCATATGTGGGTCGTCGTCAGCTGCTTCTCAGCTAGTGAGCTACATTAAATGCGTTTGACCGTCAATGGGTGGGGCTTGTGACGTAGGTGAAAGCACTGTATAGTTGCAAGAAAACATCTTCTAAAGGTACTAAACTCTGAGGTGATTAAGAGTAAAACCCATACTTAAAGAAGGTCGGGTAGCTTAGAGCTACATGCGTCAGCTCTACTGCTGCAAAACGGACCCTGCAATCAACCGAGTTGTTTAACTTACCTTTCGAAAAGCCGCCAACATAAGAACTACCCCACTTCTTAGACCGTAAAAAATTGAAAAAAAAAAAAAAAAAAACACCGATGCATCCCCAAAATCGGGTCTTCCTTTCCTCAGCTTTCAATTCCGTACCAGTACCAAACCAACTCAAATTGAAGGCTATACAGTGGTGTGTGGGGAGGGGGGGGGGGGAACTTAGCCCTCATGCGGTAAGAAATCCTTAGTGGTTGCCGAACATATCCTTGATAGGTCCAATGCACGCGCAGCTTAAAACACACAGAAAGTGCCGTTTCAGGCCACCTCGGGGTTCGCAAAGTCGAAAATTTCCTTCTATGCCCTTGCCCTGCCTAAACTAACCGGCGGCGTTCAACTTAGATAGTCTTGCTGGCACCCCTTCCCCTTCCCGACTCAGGTGCGTCCGTTTCGACGCGCCTGATGTTATATTAGCTCGTTGTCAAGATAATTTGTTAAGCACCTTTGTGAGGAGGTAGCCTATTTATTTGGCTTTGAAATGAAAATTCTCATACGCTTGCAGGACTCCCTGATAAATATGTAATGCTTTTTATTACGTATTTGTCGTAACTTTGGCGGGTGTTATTTGTCGCCGTGGGGTTATACTACTCACCATAGCTATAGCTTTGCACACTATAACAAGGCACATACCTGGGGCTTCCTTTACCATAACAACATATAGCGAATATTACTGTTTTGGAATAAAGGTTTCAGACAATATACAACCTTAGCAGATAAAAGGCAAGATGAAAACAAAACAAAGAGAAGAATAAAATCGGTTTTACGGCTCTTCCTGGGGGACAAAAAGTGATCAAAAATTTCTCATTTTAAGCAGGACCTTTCAAGTAGTTTCTATTAATAGTTCTTGAAAAACCTATAGGGTTCTATTTGTGATGTGAAAATCAAAGACCCATCTGGCTTCAAGTATAGGTGTATGTATAGTAGTTAGACACGTCCACTAGAACTTGAAGGAGAACAAAAAATTTGCACGATCGACGAATTAAATGCGTAAATTATTAGTCAGGATAACTCCGACAACACCGAATCAACCTAGTGCCTCTGCGGCTTTTGTACTTCTTCTCCACAGCACGTTCGTATTGGGTACACCGATAGTTTTGCAGAGGGCACGTGGAGGTGGATTGACGGTTCTAGTGCCACATTTGAAGCATGGGACAACGGACAACCAGATGACGCGGGAGGCCGACAAGACTGTGCGGTAATGTGGAAACTACCGGTCCCAGTAGGAGGTTCAAGTGCCAGTGACAGCGGAAAGTGGGATGACCAAACTTGTTCGAATCTTCGAGCATTTTTCTGCAAATTCAAGTTATATTAAAGGCCTAATCCTCTCACCCGAACACTTACCATTCTCCTAACCTTCTTCCTGAAGCTCCTCCTATAACTTTTCGGTGTTCGGTGGACTACTACACACCTGTTGTTTGGGGTGAGATGACAAGCCTTTAAAAACAACTGACTTGAAGTATGTGATGGAATTCACACCGATGAAAAGGGCATCGATTTCTATCCATTGTAATAAGGGTTTAAGTTAACAAGTTTTGATATGGTAGAGGGGCACTCATTCCAAGCAATTCGGTTAAATTTGCATTCAGATGCGATGTGTGGTTTTCAAGATATTAGCAGATAAAAATTGTCACATTTTCAACAAAAAATTGAGCTTGAAGCAAGCACAAATGATATCATATCCAGTAAATCTCTATTTTTGTTCATGTGAGAAAGTGATATCACCTCTGCTGCCCTCAGCTAAGTCGTAAACAAATAGTAAATTCATTTACTGATATCTAGGAAAAACATGTCCGTTTGGAATGGAAGTTTCACCACACTGTGCAGATTTGGTTCCCCTTTCACATATGAAAATTAAATTTTTGCTTTCACTTCCCCTTTAACTTTAAATCAGACTGAGGGCTGCAGAATTTTGACGTCTTGTGGGATGAACATCCAAGCATCTCTTTACTTTCAAGGGAAAGAGAATCCCTGGCCCAAAATGTCCACAGCGGAAAAGGTGTTTAAAAAGGGTTGAAAACTCATCTAACTCCGGTCTCCGTGGTCCCTTAAAATTGGTGGGCCATAACTTGACTCAACATAAAATCTACAATCAACTCCAAATTAGTAGTTAAATAGTTCGTGATAAATAACATTTCAGAAGTCGTGTATCGGTGGTAGGGTATTCATATTTCTTCTTTAAAGCACTGGAAATGTGATAGTAATAGCTAGAAATATCAAATAAAGAGAAATTGTCAACTACGGAAAGTGATGTTACGTTCTCACTAAAACTGGTTTTGCGTGATAAGTAAGTACTTTCAATATATTATTACAAGCGAGTCTAGACAAATCCGAGCAGCTAGTGAAGTCCGCCATTAGTGGGGTCCGTCAGCCTTAAATCGTCCAAATTTTATCATCTCCATGAAATTCTTAACCTTCATATTCTGTGAAATTGAGGTAATCATGACCTATTTTAATGTGCAACCATTTATAATTACAGGTAAGCAATGTATACCAAAGTTTGAAGCTAACGGACCTCAGCAATGTCCGACTAAACCAGACCATCACTTGACTGGTCGGATTCGCCTATAATTGTATATGTGTACATGCAAAATCAGAAAGTCCAGCAGGTTGGCGATTCCTTGCGCCTGAAAGGAAACAAAAGGTATCCTTTGCTATTTCAATTGCAACCAACATTCATAGTTTTCACTTTCTAACATCCAGTGGCCTCACATAAGAATTTTAGTTACGGTAACCCTCTATCGAGGGCATGTTTCATGTAGGCCTTTCATACCCCTCGACGTCAGGGACCAAATGCAGATTTTTACCCCAAATGAGGTTAGAGCTTGGAACCGAAACATACATATTAATCAAAGCTCCCCATATCATTGGTCATAGATGTAGTTTTGCGGCCCAGTTTCCAACCAATTGGTTCAAGTCGAACCGGCTACGGTCTTTATATCCGGTTGTGGCTCACTTCAGTAGGTTCCGGTTTTAATTTAAAGTCTCCGGTATGACCCGGCTTAAGGCTGGAACTCCCAAACTCCCGAGTGCAAATCTGACACCTTAAGCAGTTAAGAGTTCAAGCAATGGCACTGAAACCTTTGCATCCATTTCTAGAGTCATCCCAACCCCGGGCTCTGGCAACTTGAAAGGCAGTGGCGGAGTTATGGATTTCGGTCAGAGGGGGCGAAAATGGTCTGCAGGGGCGCTTCGATTTTAATGCAATAATGGGCTAATTTTTGAAGATAAAGATTAAACCTGTTAGAGCCAAATAGAAAGCAATATTACAGGGGAAAAGTTATGAAATCAATCACCTTTAGGTGTACATTTTTGGTATCTGGAAATCAAGATAAATACACGAAGAAACATTAATTGACGTAAATTACAACATGTGACCACTCTGAAATAGCCATTAATTAAGTAAATTGCAAGAAATAGCCAAGACAAAAGGTCTGCTTGGCTCTCTAGTTACCGAATTTATACTAAATAAAAGTAGCCTAAACCTAGGCTAATTAGATGCAAATTTTCTGGCTTCTGAGACCACAAAAGTACAGAAATAAGCATTTTCATGGGATTATCGTGCAGTGTCAGAAATAGCCATTTATCATGAGAATGGTCACTTGAAAAAAAAAAACAAAATGGAAACTGTTTATTAAAACTCTTAAACCGTTACCACACTGATAACAATTTTATTTTAACCTGAATGTTCTTTTCAAATGATTTTGGGAAATGTTATGGAAGTTTTTTTGGTATCTTTATAAACTCTTTTTGTCTATGTTGACAATTATCCCGGACAACAAGAGGGCTTTTTTGCGCTACATTTATTGTTGTGCCCTTTGCAACATCTTTAATTGGGAGGATGAATGTGTATTTTGTAAGCTTTTAATCAAATTTGGTGTGGAAGCAATTAAGTTAACACAGATGCAACATTCATAAGTGCGTATAAAGCATGAAGATACGTTTTGGCAAAACCTATCTATTCCTATATTACAGAAGATAGCCCTCTTCATCAAAATAAAGTGCAGATGGTACAGTTACTGGTGGTTGTTTGAGCATCTTGTTATCTGGGCCTTAAAACAACGCTATTAAATTATTTCTTTTCCAATAATGGTGCAAGAGTAAGTATGTGAAAAACCTAAAAAGGGCGTCGACAGACCATTTCGGTCCGTCGGGGGGGGGGGGGGCATATGGCAGCTCCGCCACTGTTGAAAGGGCCAACCTTCGGCGAAACCTAACGTTTATCCACGAGTGACTTCTGCTGCGCAAAGAAGTTACGTCTTCAAAACGACAATGCTTAACGTCTGACCAACCTCAAGACCTTCATGACCATTTAAATCGTTGGTCCAGTTTCATGGGTGGTTCCATTCTACGACTGGATGAAAAGAATAGATACGTGATCTTAGCCAAAAGGCCGAAGGGGCCACGTTCGTTTCGAGTCTGTTTCCAAGCGCGTAAAATCTTCGAAACACAGGTGTTCATAAAATGTACACTGCCATACTTACCTCATATACAGTGTATGGAGTAACTTTAAAGAGCTTTGTTTTGAGTTGCAGTGAACAGCCTATGCCAAGTTCTGCGTTACAAACGTAACCAGAATATTTGCACGGTAAGTCTACTGTAGGTGAGAGGCTTTCGATCATTGGGAGCATATGCAATCACCCTTTCATGTGCCAGACTTATCGGTGAGAGCTAAAGAGTAGGATTACGGATGCTGTTTTGCAATATGCGAGGTGTTTTTCATCTACGTTTTCCATTGCCTTCGAACTCGCAACTATATGGATATTCATATCAGATGCGCGTTCTCTTCCTTGATTTGCGAACCGACTTTGGGGGTTGTGAGGCTTTCGTCTCTGTCTGCTCCCTGAAGTCGAAGGATATGGAAAGACCAAATGAAAAAATGGGGGAGAAAGTGCACTGTTTAACAAGAAATTTCCTTACTGGATAACGACAGCCCTGATCTCTAACCTAATCCCTAACCCTAACAAAGAATACAATCGATTCAATTCAATGGCAGCAGCCAATCAACACCTTGTTATACAGTGCGCATAAGCCCACAAAATAACTTCGGCGGAACTGTTACCCTAATTCACACTCTATCGTGACTGCATTTTCTTTCCGCAGGTTTTTAAATATAGTGAAACAACGATGGACCTGTGCGGGGAGGGAGGTTAATTGGTTCACCCGAGCTAGTGGCTTCTGCAAATCATGATAATGGCCGGTGTCTTGGAGGATAACCTATCAGTGTTTAATCAATCAAAATGCAGAATTCTAAATAACCAGTCAGTAGAGGTGGTAGCACGTTTGACTCCACCAGGAGTGTTGTGCAGTATTTTTCCAGGTCCAGATCCAGGTAGAAACATGATTCTGCAACCAGTTTTACTTTTCTTTATTGCCATTTCTAGATATTTCCCATTAATCTCCTATCACACTAAACTAAGACTTTCCGGGAAATGAAACATACTTTCAATGAAGATCCCGCCGCCAACATACAACTGTTTTTCATAAATAAGTCCCCAGGGTTTTTTTTTTTTGAGGGTTTTTTCCTTTTCTTTTTACATTTTGAGTCAAGTGTAACCTTTTGATCTTAAGACAGTCATGATCACCCAGAAAGTTCAAATTCTCCCAACACTTAGCTCTGTCCCTTCCACAAGCATCTTAACTTATCCTTATCCAGACACAATCATAGTTTATTGCTTCAGAGCATACTCGTTGTGATCACACAAGGTCCTAACGTGTACACTACCGTTACACGATTTGTGATCATATGATCTACATACTCTAAAACTTAACCATTAAACACTTTCCTCCAATTTGTACATATGCTTTTATTCCAAACATGTTTAGCTATTAAACACTGTAGCAAGTAACCGATTTAAACAAAAATGATTACGAATAAGACACGTGTGTTTCCATGATTTACACATGTTTACAAAAAAGAGACAAATTGTTTAGAAAAAGTTTGCATTCCTAAACACCCTTTTTTCAGAGTGTACTCTACACTTTTTTAATTTGATGTCAATCAAAGCTGTGCCAATTGGGAATCCCTGTAGACTACTGATAAATGGTAGTATGGGGTGACGAATGACTGTCTTTAAGTTCAAGCCTGAAAAATATAAAGGCTCTCCTGGACGTTTTCCATTCTGTCATATATCCCAAGTAGGTTAGCTTAATCCAGGGGTGTAAATTTACAGAAAAATGCCCGGATGTACGAACAGTCCTCATCGTCCCACCTCCCTCTGTCAAATGAGGGACTCTCTGATACCTTCCGCGTTACTGCACAATCTTGTCGGCCACCAGCGTCATCAGGTTGTCCGTTGTCCCAGGCTGTGAAGGTGGCATCAGAGCCGTCGGTCCACCCCACGTGCCCCCGTTGGCAATATCGCTGTACCCTATGCGGATGTGCTGTTGTGGAAATACAACAAAGGGACGGTGACTTATTGGTGGGTGTTGATTTTGTGTTAAAGTGTCCGCTATCAATTTATGGACCTACTTGGCAGACCACATGTTTACAGTGTCTTAGGGAATTTTTTTGTACTTTCTTTCGGCTTGCAAACATTTTGCCCGCCCATCAGATGTTTGTCATTATAACACCTGTTTTGGCTTTACTCTCACATAAGTACCAGCAAAAAGGAACGAGTTTGACAAGTTTTTATAGAAACCCTATCCCATTTAATCCCAAAACTCGTCCAGCTGTAAATCAAAGCTCCCAGCTAAATGAAGGTTAAATTCATTAGTTCCAAAAAACAAAGGAGTGGAAAAGGTATAGATTTCATTATGTTTAAGGACAAATACACATTATTTTCTCATAAACGCGTTTTTAAGTAAAATAAATCTTCCCACCGCGTTCCCAATTCTACCGATCTATTAACTTCTATCCCCTAACTCAGCTGTCCAAAACTCTTTATTGTCCAGAAAAATTCTCTAATTACTTATGGGTATTTCCTGATAAGCATAGGGGGGGGGGGGCATACAAGCAAAAATAGCCCCAGGAATTTGTCCGACATGGTAGCCAATGTCCACGACGGGGTAACAACTCCATAGGCGTCAGCATAGTTAATGAGTTGACCATTGGACGGGGGAGACGCAGTTTGGGGCTCTTGTACCGTGACGAAATATTTGTTTTTTGACAAATATTTTATTGAGTATACTAGGGAAGTGTTTGAATTTTATGCAATCAGAATGGTAGTTTTTTGTGAGAATACTTAGAGAATGTGTTTTTTCGTATTGAAGAATCTGTCCTTTTAGTAAGCAAATTCAATAATGCCCTCCAAGTTGGGACTGAAGATAATCGAGCTCCCCGACGAAATTGGATCACTGAGGAGGTAACTTCTTCCAGCTGGTGGCATACCTGCATACTAGGCAGGTAGTAATTTCAAAACATTTGCTACGCGTGTTGTGTATAACAGCATTGTATTTGATGTCAATCAGAAAAGAGAACGAATTGAGAACTTTGCCCCCTCCGAGAACTTTTCTCCTCTCCCAGAACTTTGTCCCCCCAATGATGACGTTTGGGGTGACGAGTGTTTATTGTTGAATTTTCTACAAGGTGTTGATCTAGTTCGGTAATTCGTTGCCTCATGGAATTGTGGGACATCGCGTGGGATACACAAGCCCGGCGAGCTCAGCACATACATGGCGTTCCCTTGTTTTCGAGTAGTACGTGCATACAATACTAGCAATAAATCCAAGTCATGGCCAAACCGAACGAAAATAGGGGTCTCTACTTTATAACAATTTTTTACACCAAAAAGGCAATTTGGATGCAGTCCGTTACACAAATCTACACTAAAGACTCATCCATTTATGACTTGAAAGCGTTTCATTGATTTGGTTTTTGAAATTCAACCTAGCCCCCCCAGATTTTTTGCGTCCTGATAAAGTAATTGAAAAAAAATCAAATATTTGAACGGAAATAAACTTTGAAGTATATCCTTCAAAACAGTAAATAAATAAAATGTGTAAAAATTAAAAAAAAAAACATGGATGAATGTGTGTAAAACACATTTTGTGCGCACGTATGAAATCAAGTAATAACTTCAAAATGCCTACTTTCACTAAATTGGATACCGTTTGTGATCTGCACTGTCGTTTATTGCATTTCACTTCGAAGATGAAACGAAAGTCTCGACGATTAACTTTAATGTGACTTTGTTAGGTAAAGACCCTTTCTGCCTTTCGGATTGCTGATTGATTTACTGAAAATAAGGCAATCGTACACTGGAGACCACTCTTACACGACCATTCCTATACCTTATCATACACAAAATATGCCGTAAGCAGGTAAGGGTACGGTACTGCCTTCGGATAATTCTTCCCTTCCATCCTTAACATTTAGGCCTACGTCGTGCCTCACTCCTGCCCATGACAAGTGCCACTGTAGAACGATTTTTTCGACAAGTCCTCTTTTTACTAGTTGGCACTGGCGTCCGGGGGATTTGTAAAATGTCCACAAGGTCCGGATTTCATGTGTTTCCTTCTGCTTTGCGGTTCAATTATTCTGAGAGATTTATTCGTAGTATTTTAATTTTGACTATGTAATGTACCGATGAACAAATACTGCACCATTTTGCAAATTGTTTCTTTGGCAGTATGTGTGTCTCTTGTAAAATCTCTACAAAAACTAAAAATATTTTGATATTTTTCATGCTTCCCAAAAAGGGAAAATCCTAAAACTGCAAAACTTAGGCCTGTAATCAGTTCAAAGTTTTGCCAAACATAGCACCATTTTGCATCTATAAAGAAAGTTTCTCAGAGGGGGACACAACTGCTTTTGGTTTTCCTGTTAAAGGGTAAGGTATTGCCTGAGGTAAGCTGAAATCCATTCAAATATTGGCGCATTTGCGGCTGGGTACATCCAGTTTAAAACACGTGGGGAGTGCCGTTTCCGGCCATCTGGAGGGGTTTTGAAGCCCCAAATTTTCTTGTACGCTCCGCGCCAACTGATGGTGGCGCCCCGCTTAGATTCAAATATTGCCGCATTTGCGATCTACGTCCTGAAATTTACAATTTTCCCAAGGGAAAGGGAGATACCGGCTCCTTTCAGTCTCATCCCCCAGGCCACAGATCAGAAGTGACCAGTTTCGGGGGCCCTAAAAAGTGTATGCATATTACCATTTTTCATAGATTGATTTTTTATTCTCATTATTTGAGAAGTCGCTCCGCTTAGATAGTCTTGCCGTGTCTGACCATCGGAGATACTAGGCCCCCCACTTGTTACCTAGCCCCCCCCCCCAAAAAAAAAATCGCATCCTGGCTACGCCACTAGGCGAAGCGTCTTGAAGCCCTGATAATTTATCATATCTCTGGGTAAAAGTTAAGTCTCATGCGAGGTGTATTATATTTTCGGTTGACGTTGTTCCTAACTGACCTAATTTGGTTGGATTGTTTTTTTTTTTAAGTGTTAACGATTACTTTAAATGTAACATGGTGTTTTAATAGATCTATTCACTGCAATTATTTTGGAGCCATACTTAAATTACACCTGCCGTAACTCACTGTCAAAAATCAAAACGCTTCAGTGCACAGCGCCCTGAGTTGACTCCCAACAGCTTAAGAAGTAGTCGTTCGGTCACGCCTTACTCTATGATTATAGGATTATCATTATGACTATAAGGAAACCGCTTTTATAGCTTCTGCGGCCTATGAGGTGAGTTCACTTTACATGATTGAAAACTGGGAATAATTTCCAAAAATTGTAAGCGGTGACAGTATTCTCTTTTTGGGGGTGGGGTGCTTTTGACCTTTGAATTTAGTGAAATATTTTAAGTAAAATCATCCATAAGGATACATGGTGTTACATATAGGATCCATCCCTACAAACAAGCCAGTGAACCACAACTGGAAAAAAGGCCGTGGCAGGCTCGACTTGAACCAATCGGTTGGAAACGGCCCTCTATCTAACTAACTAACCAACTGACCAACTGACCAACTGACCAACTGACCAACTGACCAACTGACCAACTGACCAACTGACCAACTGACCAACTGACCAACTGACCAACTGACCAACTGACCAACTGTCCAACTGACCAACTGACCAACTGACCAACTGACCAACTGACCAACTGACCAACTGACCAACTGACCAACTGACCAACTGACCAACTGACCAACTGACCAACTGACCAACTGACCAACTGACCAACTGACCAACTGACCAACTGATCAACTGACCAACTGACCAACTGACTAACTGACTAACCATCCCTACAAACACAGAACGTCCAGAAAAGGTTTCTAAAACGTATATGGCAAATTATAACGTTTTAAGAACGTAAACAAAATGTTGTGGAGGTATTCAAAACGTTTTTGAACGTAATTTGTTTGCAGCGATACGTTGCATGAAGTTTGCAGAAGATAAATGAAGGTTGATTTTGAAACTGACAAAAATATTAATAGAGGCCTTGCAATTACGTCATGGATCCGCCATGCTGGAGGGAACGCACACTGAACGCACTGCATAATAGGCACTGAGGTAAACGCATTGTGGACACATTCATCGAACATACTTGTCGAGCTTCTTCTACTACGCATGCAGTTACACGTCCTCCAGCATGACCGTCTGGGAGTATTATGACGTCATATGAAAAGCTCACCTGTGGGGCAGATGTATGCTAGCTCTCTCAAGGTCTTCCACCAGTCGAGGAGAAAGTCGTTTTCATCTTCGGATTCAACAGATGCTAAATGTGCCTTATGACAAGGGCAATAGTCTTGCAACGTAAAGGAAGCGCAAAAATCTTCTGGGTCGTCAAAGTTGAGCCAAGGTTGATTAAAAAATCTGTTTGGGAATGACTTGTACATTGTCAGTGAGAATGCGTAAAGAGTGCAGCTTTCACTTTGCGTGGCAATTAGTAAACCACGCCCGCTGTCGGGAGAAACTCAACAGTGTTTTAAAGCAACGGTAACACTTGGGTCGTCCGCTACTTCTTAGCTAGCTACACTAGCTGACGTACAACAAAAATTTTTGCCCGTTAAAAGGGGCGGGGCTTGTGACGTAAGTGAAAGCACACTATATGGTTTAAGCAAGGAGGTTTTACAAGGAACCTTGTAGAATCTCCTTGGTTTAAGATATAAGGAGTATGGGATAGTAGCGTAGCCAGCGGGGGGGGGGGGCAGGGGGGAGAGTGCCGCCCCCCCCCCCCCCACAGAAATTTTGGGGACGAGATGGGCGATGTTGAAAAAATGAAGGGGAGCCAAAAAAATAAAAAAAAAATAAAAAAAAATAAACGGCAAGAGGAGGGAGGGAATCGGGGACATTTTTTTTTACAGTTTTTCGGGGTGGCTCTTAGTCGTTACGATAAAGTATGCAGTCCCCGACGGCGACTAGTCTCCCCGATGGTTAACCTGTTTTTTGCTCTGAAGGGACAATTTCCCTAATAAGAACCCCAAATTTTCGGCGCGCTACGCGCGCTGTAGATTCACTCCAGTTTTTTCAGTACTCTCATTCCACATGTCTAGAAATTGTAAGTCCTCTTACCAAGTAACTGGTAGGCAGAGTGCACAGGTTATGCAGAGGTCGTAAATTTTATCCCATATCACAAAGCCTAGTTGCTGTTCCTAGTTGCTGTGTCATGTGATAGGTCAGATGGTGAGCCACTCACGGAGCATAGTTTGGCTATTTTATCGGGTATTCCAGGTGGTTTCGACACAATGTATGTTATCCCCGATACGGTCTACAACCCCTACAGTTTTTATTTTTTTTTTCTTTTTGTTCTTAATGATTACATAGGCTATGTTTTTTTTGTGAGCCCACCCAAAAATTTCGCGCGCTTTGCGCGCTTTGCAATTTCACGATTCAGATTCAAAAGAACACTAACTCGGCTTTTAAAATATTAAGGAACATTGTGGAAAGTGTGCCCAAGGCTGCAATGATATGGGATAGTTAGTCTCCTTCATACCACCCTCTCGACATAGGGGCTGTGGAACTTGTGGTCGCTGGCATGGCCCGCCCCCTGTCGGGGATAACCTGTCGCCTTCTCATGGTCGGTTTAGTTACTTTGGCTTTCACAAGAGTTATTTCTGCGATAAACCCCAAAATGTTCGGTACGCTTTGCACACTCTTCCTCAGTTCCGTTACCTAGAGCTAATAAAGTACAAACCCTTCCCATCTTTTCATGTAAATTAATAAGTAGAATAAATGGATTAATGTTCATGTCGGGAATTTCATCTCATTTCGCTAAACTTAGTTAATTATCTCTTGTGTCAGTCGTGCGGTACGGACTCGAAGAAGAAATTACAATATAATTTGTGTCCGATAGGGCCCAAATGCCGGGACAATTTATTGACCTATATAAGATTTAAATAAGTACAGATTCTTTCTAGTGTAGGCTTACCCCCAAAAGTTTTGCCCCCTTTTCCACGGTTAAATCAGTGCGGAAATATCTTCCTCTAGCATATACAAATTTGATGTCGTATATGGCTTGCAATGACAGGTATAGTTCACAGGTTTTCTTCAAACCTCCCTCATCAACTCATCGACTGCATCCTGGCTGTCGGGGCTTGGGTCGCTACCGACCCTGCCCCTCCCCCGTTCGGAGAGTGGCCCTGCGTCGGGCAAATCCTGGCGCCAAGCCTGGAGGGAAGACACATTTTTCCAGTTATGACTTGTATATGTGTAATGAAGCAATGAACTAGAAATGGAAGCTGCATTTTTTTGGAGAGCGGCAACTATTTTGGAGGGGCTGTCAATTTCACTAGGAGGACGTGTCGGCCCTCTAAAACTCCCTATGGAGAACACTGGAATCTAGTATAAAAAGAACAAAATATAGCACCATATTGCATTTAAGCTCTTCGAGACAGCAAAACATTCCAAAAGGGGAAGGTGACACCCAGGGAGACAGGCCCATGGTCAGGGGGTTCAGGGGGTTCGCACTTAGTCCCGCCCATACCTATTTTTTCTTATTTTTAATTTTTTTATTATTTAAATGGAGTTTTGGCGTTTTTCAGGGCAAAATGTCAATTCCGCTGGTTTAGCCAAATAAATGTAAGCCTTATGAGTAGCTGTTTTGTTCCAGTGCGACACAATTCCCTAGGGCCCCATTGACTCGTACCGAGTAACCTTCTTACAGTCACACACTAACCCTGCTAACTCTCGAGGGAATAAGGAAAACATTGATACAAGATTGAAAATGTCCAAAAATTCCAACTTAGGTGTTCACCAGATCGCTCAATTTTGATGTAAAATCTCCTTGGGGCAGGAGGGGGAGAACCACACCTTCTCCCCGTTCGGTCGCTCGGCTCCTCACTTGGGCGCTTCGCTCCCTCAAGAAACTGCCACACCCCAGTGGCGGCGATGAAAAATGAAAAAGTTTGGGCTAAAGGTATGTTCAGTCCCTCAATATTTGTCAAGTGCTCCAATTAAGAAGCGGGGAGAATTTCGAAGTTGGGCTGAACGTATTCTTGCTTAAAACACTCGGGAAGTGCCGTTTCCGGCCATCTGAGGGGTTTCTAAAACCAAAAATTTTCTTGTACGCTCCGCGCCAACCGATGGTGGCGCTCCGCTTAGATAGTCCCGTCGGTCAAGATTGGGGACGATGAGTCGACTTTGCCCCCCCCCCCCACAAGAAAATCCTGGCTGCGCCCCTGGTATGGGATCGAGTTAGTGTGACCTTAGATGGTTGGATGGGTATAGAAGGTAACCGTGGGTGAAGTTTGTGTTGTGCTGTTTAGACAGGGATATTGGATTTAGCTGCAAAGGGAGGAATGCAGTCACCACAATTTATATCAATGTAACAGTCTGTCGTGTTTCATGATTGACCAGTGGCGGTGCTACGTTGGGGAAGTGGGGGGGGGGGCAAGAGGATCCCCCAAGATATTTCCCATGCCCCCACTTGTCCCCCTAAGTTAGGTTGGATTAACAGAAAGAATATAAATGATATACCTCTCCAGAAACTTAATTTTTCATCCAGAGATATGCTAGTACCTCAGCGCTACCGAGGCTTCTCCTCTGGACCAACACGCACAGGAACGGCTGATTTGGGTCCGGGTCCGTGCTACACCCGAAAATTTCTGCCCCAGTTTATCCTTTGCCCCTAGTCCCCCCAATTTTGGCATTCTGGTGCAGCTAGTGGCTTTTCATGCGCAGGCATTACCCAATGGTCTTTTTCTAAAGTCCTCTCGACCCTAAAGGTCCGTCCGACATGCACTGCCCAATGGTCTGCCATCTGGCCTGTCCCGACAACCGAATTCTAGAAAAGGTAACGAAAATCGGCCAGGCCATTTTGGGCTACACATAATGATAAACAGTGGCTTGAATATGTCTCCCCTTAAGTCTGACTGAAAATTCATTTGAAGCCACCTTGTAAAGTGACATTTTTTCAAATACGTTGGAAGTAAGATCATTTTGTCTGGAGTTCGGGCAGTCACGAAGAAAATTTCATCTTTTTAGTGGATATTGCAATTGAATGTAACAAAGAATTCTGGTGAGAGTAAAAAAAAAAGGGTATGTTTTTGCATAGTTTCCCCCCGAAAAGAGACAAGTCCGTTACATCTAATTGTAGCAGTACCGTACCTTTTATCTGGTAGTTTTCTGATCACTTACCATGTTGTTTTTTTTTCTATTAAAGTGAAATTTCTATTTCAAAGAAAAGCTCAAAATAAAGACTGCTCAAGTCTGGGAAATGCCATTTTCGGGTGTCTGTGGTGTTAGTTTTTTTTAACAATTGTCTTTACGTTCCGCGCCAACTGATGGGTGGCGCTCAGCTTAGATAGTGTTTTGGTCGAAAAGATTACATTACAGAACAATGCATGCTTGCATATTATTCTTCGTTTTGGGGCAGTATTACAAAGTGAAAATTTTATTGCGAAAGAAAGCTCAAAATAATGACTATATCGGTACTTTGTTTCTAGTTACCAGCACGGTCGCGGAAATGCCTTTTCCTGCTTTCTGGAGGTTCTTAATTTTTCACAAATATCTGTGCGCTCCACTTGTAGTTTTTCGGGCAATATTATATTTTTCGGACAAAAGAAAAACAAAACAATTCTGTCCCCTCCCAAACTGAAACACTCCCGTCGGCCTATGTCAGAACTTCAAATATGTGGGAAGCCAACTATTTTCCACAGAACATTTACCAATATGGTCCGAGGGCATTAATTTACCTGATGATATTCAGTAACCCCAACAAAGCTGTACAAAACTACAGATTACTCCCTACTTGATTTTTCTTATAAGAAGGTCAAATTCTTCCATAAAAACACCAAAATCTGTCATAATATAAGTTTCAGATTGTTAAAAGTGGCAAAATTTTCCAATTTTGATGGATACTCAGTACAACAAATAACCAGACAACTCTCTTAATCACCCCGACATTCTACCTGATTTTGCTCTTGAAAGGCATAACACTTAATAAGGAACCCAATTTTTCTAATATAACCTTACCAAAAACCAAATTTTCTTATATTCAATTCCAAAATTTCTGCAACAAAATAAGCTCTTAATTTTCAAATCTTGGTTCAAAAGAGGATAAAAAACTTTTCGGGCAAACTTTAAGTCTCGTCTTGAGACCTTAGTACGTAGGACAAGAACGATTAAATGCATAACCCCAACAGAATTTCAGCTGTCTCGTGTAAAACGTTTTTGAACTTGTTCATATCAAGGATAGATTCTTCAATAAATACCCCAAATTTTTAATTGTCATTACAAAAGCCAAATTTCATTCAAAAAATAAACTTCAGATTTTTAAGTGTTTGTTTAAAAAAGGTAAAAAATTTCGGCGCGCTACGCGCGCCTCAAATTCTGTCAAGTTACGTCCCACCGGATCTAACACATCGCCTTTGTCGGGGCCTTGAACTGCTGGCCCCCCTGTCGGGGAGCTTGGCCCCCCCTGTCGGGCAAATCCTGGCGCCACCCCTGGTGTGCTAGGCGAAAGCTGATTTCTTTTCAGCCTACTATCAGTGGCGGCACCAGCTGGGGGCATTTACCCTCATAGTCAGACCCCTTCACTCAGACTCGGACGTGCATTAAGGAAATAGTGAAAACTTAATACTAGGCCTATATTTTCTTGGACTTTTTTCCTGACTACTTTTACACCGTAGGCCTAGGCCTACCCCTACTAAGACCTCAAACTCCCCGGGACTGTGCTCCTTGGACTCCCTCTAGTTCTACACTGTAGCTTAGTAGTCCCATGTAAGCCAATGGAAAATAAACGCACCTTGCCGTTTGTTTTTCACGCAGACGTATGCTGCAACCTCACAGCTTCGGAGCCGGACCATATATTGCCCCATAGACCCCAAGCCCATCAAGAGTTTTCCCAATGAAAGAGGGGTCCTTGGCGGTTCATGGATCAATCTTCTAAAGTAAAATATACATATGCTTAGGCTTTAGGTAGCCACAGATGTACTTAAACCTGAAAAGTATTTGGACACCACTGAACCCCACAAGAGCTCTAAGGCGGTCCCATTGACCCTGCCCTAAAGAGCTTGTTCTTTAAAACCTCACGGAGCAGACTCGGTCTGTTCAGTCCTTCACAAACCATATATATTGTTAGGATAACACTGATTAATACTGATCAAGGAATATGACACATAGTCTGACGCAGACAAGTGCTTTGGGTGACACTAATTATTGCCCCAAACACTTCCCTGTGCCCTCAGTTCCCCCCCCCCCTCACTTTTGAAATCATGGTTCTTGTTGAAATCACTGACAATCTGTCATATCTTTCTTTTCTCAGACCTAACGTAAATATTGCAGCTTTTTTTTTTTTGATCACTTGAGCAATGGGCCCTTAAACTTCATCTAACTCTACTAACTTGATCATTGATGTCTCTTGAAAGGTCAAAAAATTTAAAGCAGGCTTAAACCACTTTGATCACTGCAGCTTCAAAAAATGAAGTGTAGCTTTCGAAATATTTGCTTACCACAGAACACCGCACGGGTATCATTGTGAAGTCGCGTAAACTGGTAAAGCGCATGCAGTCCCCATTCATTTCGATAGAAAGTTTTAGAAAGTGTGTTGCGTGGGGAGGGATAAATTAGGATGGCAGTCACGCTCGCGACTATTGTAAGCCCAGAAGCCTTTGGCTTTTGATTTACAAAATGTACCCGTTTTTATGTTACAGATTGTATTTTAGTCACATTATGTTATTGTCTTTGATTTGAGATTGAAATAAAGTTACACTGAACTGAACCGCCAAATTAATCGGAAAATCACTGAAGAAATATTATTTTCAATAATTTTTATTCACTCCCTTGATCGAAAACCCTTTTTTATGGTTCTAGCTGTCTGCATTTGGAGGAGCGCAGGTTTAGTTTGCAGTGATACTCACTGCCTTTGTTCTGTGACGTCATACGTAACGGGCTATTTGGCAATTTGGCCAGGTATACAATAATGTGGGGGCACCCAATAGGATAAGCGTGTGCCACGACGATACACTTCTTCATGTCCACGATTGTTCACTTTAAGGTTTCTACGGGACTTAGTCAAGTTTGAAAAGCACTTTATGGAGATCAAGACAAAAATAATATCGATACCGCCATCGTTCCTAATTTAATTGGAACTAAGGTCATATTGAAAGATATGAGTAAACCAATACCGGTGTCATATGCCTTAAAATAAAGATAAACATTGCTCCTCTTGAAATTCAGAACGAAGGCACCGGTATGTATTTTCTGTGTCAATCCCAGCTTTGGGAGTAAGGATTTCATTTCCGCCATATCAGACAGACAACATATTAAAAGCCACGACGTCGTTATTTCATCCAATGAAAACAATGCAAATAACCACACAACCAATCTACGATAATAAGGAAATTTTCTCCTGAGATGTCTGCGTAGTTACAAACACAAGTTCGTATTAAAAACAAAACATTAATGAAGGCAATATACAAGACATTCGACATCTGAACTACCTGAGAGGACTCAGCAGAAAGACAACTTTAGAAGAAAATGAAGTTTCGTGAGTTTATAATATTTGTCAGCGTGTCCAGTCTATCTTTGGAGTGTTGTCATGGTCACCACGCATGTAAATCATGTCCTGCTGGTTGGACCCAGTGGGGAGAAAATTGTTACAGGTAAGTAAGTTGTCCAGACCTAGAGATTTCCAACACTGCGTATTATACGGCAAAGTCCTTATTCAGTCATATCCTACGAAATTTGTGAAGCTTGCAAGGGCCCCGGTACCGAACAAGGCGAGTCAGTGCGGCGAGGTAAAGCAGAGTGAAAAGATGGACTATTCTGTACGGTTAAGGAAAGTATGCCTGCTGACTGGATAAAGTCAACAGATAAAAAAGATTAAAGGCAACTATTCATTTCCAATTCTCCCAGTCACTTCTAGCCCTTTCCACAAGTGTGTCCTTGTCAAGACACACTTCTAGTTTATTGCTTCTTGACACAGGTAAACAAGAACGTATAATCAAAATACTCTCAATTTATGATGTGTTATTTGGGGTAAAATGCACGTTTTAGTCTGAAGAATTTGGTGTCATTCAAAGAGCTCTGTAATTTTCACTTTTGAAATTTTACGCCTAAGGTACATTTTAATTTGATCTCAGATTTGTGACTTTGCTGTTCGCTCACAGAGTATTCTAATAGTTATTTTGCGATAAAAATGACAGTATATCTATTCAAAACCCATACGGATATTTTACTCTTTTAATTTCTAAATTTTCTTATTAAGAGACATTTCTTCTTTTTTTTCTTTACATGTCAGCAAGGTATTTACAGGATTTTTTTTTAAATCAATAAAAAAAGTTAAATAAATTATTAGGAAAACTACAAACCAAAACCTGCACTCGTATCACACAAAAATAAAGTTTTGACCAACTTCTTCAAAAATGTACTGAGTCTAATCGATGAAAAATTTGAAGGCCAGTTAAAAGTTGCTTCTATTTCGTTCCAGAAGGAAATAAAGCACTTGTGCAACAAGTTTTGGCTTTAGGCCATTTCCATGTACGTCCAATTATGTCCAAGTGCATTGAAAAAATGACAGCACTTTCTTACAAAATTACAGAACACTAATAGGCCTATTTTTAAAATAAACTAGCTCGACCCGTTCCTAAGACCATACACTATAAAAAGGTATTTAGGAATTAAAATTCAACAATTTTTATACACCCTCTCCCATTTGTAAACACGTTTAGATGTTTAACACTATTTCAATTCCTAAATCCTTCGCTTTTAAATTCGTGTAATTGCTTAAAATGAAATGTTTAATACATACTGTTGAAAATGGATCAAAATCACTGTAACAGAACAAAAGAGAAACATAAAGATTACAAGAAGTCCTGTTAATAAGTTGCCAGAACCTTTCTAAAATCCTTTTTTGTCTCTTTACTTTGCAATTGGTACTCTGTAAATCTACCGTATTTTTTACAGTGTAACTAAACATGTTTAGAGTTTAAATGTGTTTACAAAGAGGGGGCTAAATTACTGTTTAATTGACAAACTCGTTTTCAGAGTGCAGACGTATTTTCTCTGATGGTGCCTAAATTATCTTCAAAACAGGTTTTATAACCAACCTCGTCTCAGCTTTGATGACGCCGAAGACTTCTGCACCTCCATTAGGTTGGAAGGCTCATGTCCATGCCTTACGGCACAACTAGCATCTGTTGAATCCAAGGATGAAAACATCTTTCTTTTTGAATACTGGAAGTCCGTAAGAGAACCTACACCTGAGGCACAGGTGAGGCAGGGAGAGAGAAATATGGGGAGGGGTTAGGGAGTTTATACTTGTATCTCCTTCCCTTTGTGACAAGGGGGGGGGGATAACAACCCAATCCTAACATGACTCATTGGTGAGCCAGGGGCGGAAAAAAGAAAAAAAGGGGGGGGGGGTTGAGGCGGTTATTCTTGTACCTACTTCACTTTTTGATAAGGGGATATCAAGCTAATCCTCAAATGACTCACATGTGAATCAGGGGAGGATAAATGGGGGGGGGGGGGTTATCAGGCAGTTATCCTTGTAACTCCTTCACTTTTTGACAAAGGCGATGTCAATCCAATCTTCCCATGGTTTTTAGGCCCTCTGTTCCAGAAAACATAATTCACAAGGATATATTAACGATGGACATTACACAGGAAGCCAAGGCTTTCCAAAAGAAGGGAGAAACATGGTTGGGAAGTTCTTCCGAGCCCGGAAGGTCTCTACCATGATCCATCGGCAAAAACTCTCGAACTTGGACTTTCGTAAGTGTCATGTAATGCATGCTAAATGAGAGGATATACGTAGCTAGTGGTCAGTTTTTGACCTTGGAGTATTACAAAATATAGATGGAAAATAACCGCTGGTTGATACAATGGTTGAGACAAAGGATACAATCGATACAATACAATGCCAGCAGCCAATCAAGAGACACCTTATTAAACAGCGCACATCTGCCCTTTTCACGTTACGATACAATTTGGAAACCACGCCCACTGCCGGGCAAAATTTTTAGTGCCAACACTCATATGTGGGTCGTCGTCAGCTGCTTCTCAGCTAGTGAGCTACATTAAATGCGTTTGCCCGTCAAAATGGGTGGGGCTTGTGACGTAGGTGAAAGCACTGTATAGTTGCAAGAAAACACCTTCTAAAGGTACTAAACTCTGAGGTGATTAAGAGTAAAACCCATACTTAAAAAAGGTCGGGTAGCTTAGAGCTACATGCATCAGCTCTACTGCTGCACAGCGGACCCTGCAATCAACCGAGTTGTTTAACTTACCTTTCGCCAACATAAGAACTACCCCACTTCTTGGACCGTAAAAAATTGAAAAAAAAAAAAAAAACACCGATGCATCCCAAAAATCGGGTCTTCCTTTCCTCAGCTTTCAATTCCGTACCAGTACCAAATCAACTCAAATTGAAGGCTATACAGTGGTGTGTGGGGAGGGGGGGGGAACTTAGCCCTCAAGCGGGAAGAAATCCTTAGTGGTTGCCGAACATATCCTTGATAAGTCCAATGCACGCGCAGCTTGAAACACACAGAAAGTGCCGTTTCAGGCCACCTCGGGGTTTGCAAAGTCGAAAATTTCCTTCTATGCCCTTGGCCTGCCTAAACTAACCGGCGGCGTTCAACTTAGATAGTTTTGCTGGCACCCCTTCCCCTTCCCCGACTCAGGTGCGTCCGTTTCGACGCGCCTGATGTTATATTAGCTCGTTGTCAAGATAATTTGTAAAGCACCTTTGTGAGGAGGTAGCCTATTTATTTGGCTTTAAAATGAAAATTCTCATACGCTTGCAGGACTCCCTGATCAATATGTAATGCTTTTTATTACGTATTTGTCGTAACTTTGGCGGGTGTTATTTGTCGCCGTGGGGGTTACCCTATTCCCCATAGCTATAGCTTTGCAACTCTGCATTGAGATTCACACACTATAACAAGGCACATACCTGGGGTTTCCTTTACCATAACAACATATAGCGAATATTACTGTTTTGGTATAAAGGTTTCAGACAATATACAACCTTAGCAGATAAAAGGCAAGATGAAAACAAAACAAAGAGAAGAATAAAATCGGTTTTACGGCTCTTCCTGGAGGACAAAAAGTGATCAAAAATTTCTCATTTTAAGCAGGACCTTTCAAGTAGTTTCTATTTATAGTTCTTGAAGAACCTAGGGTTCTTTTTGTCGTGTGAAAATCAAAGACCCATCTGGCTTCAAGTATCGGTGTATGTATAGTAGTAAGACGCGTCCACTAGAAGGAGAACAAAAAATTTGCACGATCGACGAATTAAATGCATAAATTATTAGTCAGGATAACTCCGACAACACCGAATCAACCTAGTGCCTCTGCGGCTTTGTACTTCTCCTCCACAGCACGTTCGTATTGGGTACACCGATAGTTTTGCAGAGGGCACGTGGAGGTGGATTGACGGTTCTAGTGCCACATTTGAAGCATGGGACAACGGACAACCAGATGACTCGGGAGGCCGACAAGACTGTGCGGTAATGTGGAAACTACCGGTCCCAGTAGGAGGGTCAAGTGCCAGTGACAGCGGGAAGTGGGATGACCAAACTTGTTCGTCTCTTCGAGCATTTTTCTGCAAATTCAAGTTATATTAAAGGCCTAATCCTCTCACCCCAAACACTTACCATTCTCCTAATCTTCTTACTTAAGCCCCTCCCACAACTTTTCGGTATTAGGTTGACTACTACAGAAACTGTTGTTTGGGGTGGGATGACAAGCCCTTTAAACCAACTGACTTGAAGTATGTGATGGAATTGACACCGATGAAAGGGGCATCGATTTCTATTCATTGTAATAAGGGTTTAAGTTAACAAGTTTTGATATGGTAGAGGGGCACTCATTCCAAGCATTTCGGTTAAATTTGCATTGAGATCCGATGTGTGGTTCTCAAGATATTAGCAGATAAAAGTTGTCACATTTTCAACAAAAACTGAGCTTGAAGGAAGCAAAATGATATCATATCCAGAAAAAGGAATATTCAGTTTTTCAAGAGCTTCAGCAAATTAACGCACTTTCATTCTCTTTGTTTTTGTTAATGTGATGAAGTGATATCATCTCTGCTGCCCTCAGTTAAGTGGTAAACAAATAGTAAATTCATTTACTGATATCTCGGAAAAACATGTCCGTTTGGAATGGAAGTTTCACCACACTGTGCAGATTTGGTTCCCCTTTCACATATGAAAATTAATTTTTTGATTAAACTTCCCGTTTAACTTTAAATCAGACTGAGGGCTGCAGAATTTTGATGTTTGTGGGATGAACATCCAAGCACCTCTTTACTTTCAAGGAAAAGAGAATCCCTGGCCCAAAGTGTCCACAGCGGAAAAAGTGTTTAAAAAGGGTTGAAAACTCATCTAACTCCGGTCTCCGTGGTCCCTTAAAATTGGTGGGCCATAACTTGACTCAACATAAAATCTACAATCAACTCCAAATTAGTAGTTAAATAGTTCGTGATAAATAACATTTCAGAAGTGGTGTATCGGTGGTAGGGTATTCATATTTCTTCTTTAAAGCACTGGAAATGTGATAGTAATAGCTAGAAATATCAAATAAAGTAAAGAGAAATTGTCAACTACGGAAAGTGATGTTACGTTCTCACTAAAACTGGTTTTGCGTGATTAGTAAGTACTTTCAATATATTATTACAAGCGAGTCTAGACAAATCCGAGCAGCTAGTGAAGTCCGCCATTAGTGGGGTCCGTCAGCCTTAAATCGTCCAAATTTTATCATCTCCATGAAATTCTTAACCTTCATATTCTGTGAAATTGAGGTAATCATGACGTATTTTAATGTGCGACCATCTATGATTACAGGTAAGCAATGAATGTCAAAGTTTGAAGCTAACGGACCTCAGTTATGTCCGACTAAACCAGACCATCACTTGACTGATCGGATTCGCCTATAATTGTATTTGTGTACATGCAAAATCAGAAAGTCCAGCAGGTTGGTGATTCCTTGCGCCGGAAAGGAAACAAAAGGTATCCTTTGCTATTTCAATTGCAACCAACATTCATCGTTTTCTTTTTCTAACATCCAGTGGCCTCACATAAGAATTTTAGTTACGGTAACCCTCTATCGAGGGCATGTTTCATGTGGGCCTTCCATACCCCTCGACGTCAGGGACAAAATGCAGATTTTTACCCCAAATGAGGTTAGAGCTTGGAACAGAAACATACATATTTATCAAAGCTCCCCATATCATTGGTCATATATGGAGTTTTACGGCCCAGTTTCCAAACAATTGGTTCAAGTCGAGCCGGCTACGGTCTTTATATCCGGTTGTGGCTCACTTCAGTAGGTTCCGGTTTTAATTTAAAGTCTCCGGTATGACCCGGCTTAAGGCTGGAACTCCCAAACTCCCGAATGCAAATCTGACGCCTAAAGAGTTCAAGCAATAGCACTGAAACCTTTGCATCCATTTCTAGAGTCATCCCAAGCCCGGGCTCTGGCAACTTGAAAGGCAGTTGCGGAGCTATGGATTTCGGTCAGAGGTGGCGAAAATGGTCTGCAGGGGCGCTTCGAAGGAGTAAATACCCTGAGTCTCAACACGATCGAAGTCACGCCTTTTCAGACTTTCCATTTGATTTTCCGCACCTGGTAGAACACTAGTTTGCCATTTCTCCTCAGCAAGCTTTCTATTAAAACATGTTTAAATTTTCTATCCATGGGCCTCTGGAGAAGAAAATTCGGGGGAGGGCGTCAAAATTCTTTTAGGGGAGGAAAGCTCCGAGCCACCATGACGCAAGAAAATTTGACCCCAAATGCCTCTCAGATCGCTGGAAATGGCATTTCTAAAGTCTATTTACCTCATATAAATAGGGAAAACACTGATTGAACTGACAAGAAATGTTGATGTTAATTTTTCTCTTTCTTTTTCTTTATGTTTACTTTGTTTTTTCAGGCTTTTTATTTTCCAGGAGAGGGCAAGTTCCCCCTTACCCCTTCCTGCGGGCACCCATGTTTCTATCCCGCTCTTTCACATTCTAATACGAAGGGATTCATTATATTTTGTGTTATTGTCATGTCTCAATTTAAGATTTTAATGCAATAATGGGCTAATTTTTGAAGATAAAGATTAAACCTGTTAGAGCCAAATAGCAAGCAATATTACAGGGGAAAAGTTATGAAATTAATCACCTTAAGGTGTACATTTTTGGTATCTGGAAATCAAGATAAATACACGAAGAAACATTAATTGACGTAAATTACAACATGTGACCACTCTGAAATAGCCATTAATTAAGTAAATTGCAAGAAATGGCCAAGACAAAAGGTCTGCTTGGCACTCTAGATACCGAATTTATAATAAATAAAAGTAGCCTGAACCGAGGCTTATTAGATGCAATTTTTTTGGCTTCTGAGACCACAAAAGTACAGAAATAAGCATTTTCATGGGATTATCGTGCAGTGTCAGAAATAGCCATTTATCATGAGAATGGTCACTTGAAAAAAAGCAAAATGGAAACTGTTTATTAAAACTCTTAAACCGTTACCACACTGATAACCTTTTAACCTGAATGTTCTTTTCAAATGATTTTGGGAAATGTTGTGGAAGCTTTTTTGGTATCTTTATAAACTCTTTTTGTCTATGTTGACAATTATCCCGGACAACAAGAGGGCTTTTTTGCGCTACATTTATTGTTGTGCCCTTTGCAACATCTTTAATTGGGAGGATGAATGTGTATTTTGTAAGCTTTTAATCAAGTTTGGTGTTGAAGCAATTAAGTTAACACAGATGCAAAATTCATAAGTGCGTATAAAGCATGAAGATACGTTTCGGCAAAACCTATCTATTCCTATATTACAGAAGATAGCCCTTTTCATCAAAATAAAGTGCAGGTGGTACAGTTACTGGTGGTTGTTTGAGCATCTTGTTATCTGGGCCTTAAAACAACGCTATTAAATTATTTCTTTTCCAATAATGGTGCAAGAGTAAGTATGTGAAAAACCTAAAAAGGGCGTCGACAGACGATTTTGGTCCGTCGGGGGGGGGGGGCATATGGCAGCTCCGCCACTGTTGAAAGGGCCAACCTTCGGCGAAACCTAACGTTTATCCACGAGTGACTTCTGCTGCGCAAAGAAGTTACGTCTTCAAAACGACAATGCTTAACGTCTGACCAACCTCAAGACCTTCATGACCATTTAAATCGTTGGTCCAGTTTCATGTGTGGTTCCATTCTACGACTGGATGAAAAGAATAGATACGTGATATTAGCCAAAAGGCCGAAGGTGCCACGTTCGTTTCGAGTCTGTTTCCAAGCGCGTAAAATCTTCGAAACACAGGTGTTCATAAAATGTACACTGCCATACTTACCTCATATACAGTGTATGGAGTAACTTTAAAGAGCTTTGTTTTGAGTTGCAGTGAACAGCCTATGCCAAGTTCTGCGTTACAAACGTAACCAGAATATTTGCACGATAAGTCTACTGTATGTGAGAGGCTTTCATTGGGAGCATATGCAATCACCCTTTCATGTGCCAGACTTATCGGTGAGAGCTAAAGAGTAGGATTACGGATGCTGTTTTGCAATATGCGAGGTGTTTTTCTTCTACGTTTTCTATTGCCTTCGAACTCGCAACTATATGGATATTCATATCAGATGCGCGTTCTCTTCCTTGATTTGCGAACCGACTTTGGGGGTTGTGAGGCTTTCGTCTCTGTCTGCTCCCTGAAGTCGAAGGATATGGAAAGACCAAATGAAAAAATGGGGGAGAAGTGCACTGTTTAACAAGAAATTTCCTTACTGGATAACGACAGCCCTGATCTCTAACCTAATCCCAAACCCTAACAAAGAATACAATCGATTCAATTCAATGGCAGTAGCCAATCAACACCTTGTTATACAGTGCGCATCAGCCCACAAAATAACTTCGGCGGAACTGTAACCCTAATTCACACTCTATCGGGACTGCATTTCTTTCCGCAGGTTTTTAAATATAGTGAAACAACGATGGACCTGTGCATTATTACGGGGAGGGAGGTCAATGGGTTCACCCGAGCTAGTGGCTTCTGCAAATCATGATAATGGCCGGTGTCTTGGAGGATAACCTATAAGTGTTTAACCAATCAAAATGCAGGATTCTAAATAACCAGTCAGTAGAGGTGGTAGAAACATGATTCTGCAACCAGTTTTACTTTTCTTTATTGCCATTTCTAGATATTTTCACATTAATCTCCTATCACACTAAACTAAGACTTTCCGGGAAATGAAACATACTTTCAATGAAGATCCCGCCGCCAACATACAACTGTTTTTCATAAATAAGTCCCCAGGGTTTTTTTTTTTTTTTTTTTTTTGAGGGTTTTTTCCTTTTCTTTTTACATTTTGAGTCAAGTGTAACTTTTTGATCTTAACACATTCATGATCTTCCAGAAAATTCAAATTCTCCCAACACTTAGCTCTGTCCCTTCCACAAGCATCTTAACTTATCCTTATCCAGACACAATCATAGTTTATTGCTTCAGAGCATACTCGTGATCACACAAGGTCCTAACGTGTAATCAATACACTACCGTTACACGATTTGTGATCATATGATCTACATACTCTAAAAATTAACCATTAAACACTTTCCTCCAATTTGTACATATGCTTTTATTCCAAACATGTTTAGCTATTAAACACTGTAGCAAGTAACCGATTTAAACAAAAATGATTAGGAATAAGACACGTGTGTTTCCATGATTTACACATGTTTACAAAAAAAGAGACAAATTGTTTAGAAAAAGTTTGCATTCCTAAACACCCTTTCTTCAGAGTGTACTCTACACTTTTTTAATTTGATGTCAATCAAAGCTGTGCCAATTGAGAATCCCTGTAGACTACTGATAAATGGTAGTATGGGGTGACGAATGACTGTCTTTAAAGTTCAAGCCTGAAAAATATAAAGCTCTCCTGGACGTTTTCCATTCTGTCATAAATCCCAAGTAGGTTAGCATAATCAAGGGGTGTAAATTTACATAAAAATGCCCGGATGCACGAACAGTCCTCATCGTCCCACCTCCCTCTGTCAAATGAGGGACTCTCTGATACTTTCCGCATTACTGCACAATCTTGTCGACCACCAGCGTCATCAGTTTGTCCGTTGTCCCAGGCTGTGAGGGTGGCATCAGAGCCGTCGGTCCACCCCCACGTGCCCTCGTTGGCAATATCGCTGTACCCTATGCGGATGTGCTGTTGTGGAAATACAACAAAGAGACGGTGACTTATTGGTGGGTGTTGATTTTGTGTTAAAGTGTCCGCTATCAATTTATGGACCTACTTGGCAGACCACATGTTTACAGTGTCTTAAGGAATTTTTTTGTACTTTCTTTCGGCGTGCAAACATTCTGCCCGCCCATCAGATGTTTGTCATTATAACACCTGTTTTGGCTTTACTCTCACATACCAGCAAAAGGGAACGAGTTTGACAAGTTTTTATAGAAACCCTACCCCATTTAATCCCGAAACTCGTCCAGCTGTAAATCAAAGCGCCCAGTTAAATGAAGGTTAAATTCATTAGTTCCAAAAAACAAAGGAGCGGAAAAGGTATAGATTTCATTATGTTTAAGGACAAATACACATTATTTTCTCATAAACGCGTTTTTAAGTAAAATAAATCTTCCCACCGCGTTCCCAATTCTACCGATCTATTAACTTCTATCCCCTAACTCAGCTGTCCAAAACTCTTTATTGTCCAGAAAAATTCTCTAATAACTTATGAGTATTTCCTGATAAGCATGGGGGGGGGGGGGCATACAAGCAAAAATAGCCCCAGGAATTTGTCCGACATGGTAGCCAATGTCCACGACGGGGTAACAACTCCATAGGCGTCAGCATAGTTAATGAGTTGACCATAGGACGGGGGAGACGCAGTTTGGGGCTCTTGAACCGTGACGAAATATTTGTTTTTTGACAAATATTTTAATGAGTATACTAGGGAAGCGTTTGAATTTTATGCAATCAGAATGGTAGTTTTTTGTGAGAGTATTTAGAGAATGTGTTTTTTCGTATTGAAGAATCTGTCCTTTTAGTAAGCAAATTCAATAATGCCCTCCAAGTTGGGACTGAAGATAATCGAGCTCCCCGACGAAATTGGATCACTGAGGAGGTAACTTTTTCCAGCTGGTGGCATACCTGCACACTAGGCAGGTAGCTATCAAAATATTTGCTACGCGTGTTGTGTATAACAGCATTGTATTTGATGTCAATTAGAAAGCAGAACGAATTGAGAACTTTCCCCCTCCGAGAACTTTTCTCCTCTCCCAGAACTTTGTCCCCCCCCCCCCCCAATGATGACGTTTGTGATGACGTTTGGGGTGACGAGTGTTTATTGTTGAATTTTCTACAAGGTGTTGATCTAGTTCGGGAATTCGTTGCAGCATGGAATTGTGGGACATCGCGTGGGACACACAAGCCCGGCGAGCTCAGCACATACATGGCGTTCCCTTGTTTTCGAGTAGTACGTGCATACAATACTAGCAATAAATCCAAGTCATGGCCAAACCGAACGAAAATAGGGGTCTCTACTTTATGACAATTTTTTACACCAAAAAGGCAATTTAGATGCAGTCCGTTACACAAATCTACACTAAAGACTCATCCATTTATGACTTGAAAGCGTTTCATTGATTTGGTTTTTGAAATTCAACAATTTTTTTTACCAAATCTGTTAAGTTTTCTTCACATACCAGTGATAAATGGTCAAACTAAGACAATCCCCATTTTCTACACACAAGTAACTGTTTTATAAGAGAGTACTGAAGGGTTCGATTCGGTTTTCAAAAATTCGTGACCAGACCATTTTCAATGTACAAAACCGTTAAACTCAGGACACCACAAAATTTAAAATTTTAAACTTTTCCCGTAACTATTGAAACTTGACTCATTATGCTAACTATAAGCACTGTCGTGTGGTACAGCCCCTTTAACACTCTCACTAAGTTATCAATATCAACTCAATGAGCCTCTTTAAATATTGTGTATTGAAGTGAAATGATGCAGTTACTTCTGTTTAATTTTGTAACACGTGTTGTAGACACGGCATTGGTTTGTTGTTGTGCAAACTGGCCCCAAGACTAATTACCGAACTCGCCTCTTGGTTCCGAACTCTAATGCGAATAAAGATTGCGGAATGATCGAACCAATTTTCGAGATTCTTCGGTGTTTTTCTTCGTTTTTCAAGGTCCATGAATTCGTGTCGTTTGGATTTTGTGTTTTCCTGATACGGAGAATTCAATGACATGAGAGAAAACATAGATCCCGTCTTATAGCGGTATGTACGAATGAATGCTTCTCGAACCTTTCGACAAGTTATCTCTAAATATGGATTCTATTTTATACTCCTTCAAAGTCTGCACACCTTAGGAGGAGTATTAGCCAGCTCTCATGACGTCCTCTGCACTCTCTGCATACATTGTACCACACAACGCTCATGTGGGTGGGGGTCCAGGGGGCGAAGCCAGTGGCGTAGCCACGGGGGGGGGGGCAGGGGGGCCCTGGCCCCAAGATTTTCTTCAGCCCCCCCCCCCCCCAGATTTTTTGCGTCCTGTTAAAGTAATTGAAAAAAAATAAAATGCTTGAACGGAAATAAACTTTGAAGTATATCCTTCAA
Source organism: Holothuria scabra (assembly GCA_037179385.1). NCBI lineage: Eukaryota > Metazoa > Echinodermata > Holothuroidea > Aspidochirotida > Holothuriidae > Holothuria > Holothuria scabra. The sequence continues at coordinate 14,319,986 of CM074197.1, forward strand.
AACAGTAAATAAATAAAATGTGTAAAAATTAAAAAAAAAAAAAAACATGGATGAATGTGTGTAAAACACATTTTGTGCGCACGTATGAAATCAAGTAATAACTTCAAAATGCCTACTTTCACTAAATTGGATACCGTTTGTGATCTGCACTGTCGTTTATTGCATTTCACTTCGAAGATGAAACGAAAGTCTCGACGATTAACTTTAATGTGACTTTGTTAGGTAAAGACCCTTTCTGCCTTTCGGATTGCTGATTGATTTACTGAACATAAGGCAATCGTACACTGGAGACCACTCTTACACGACCATTCCTATACCTTATCATACACAAAATATGCCGTAAGCAGGTAAGGGTACGGTACTGCCTTCGGATAATTCTTCCCTTCCATCCTTAACATTTAGGCCTACGTCGTGCCTCACTCCTGCCCATGACAAGTGCCACTGTAGAACGATTTTTTCGACAAGTCCTCTTTTTACTAGTTGGCACTGGCGTCCGGGGGATTTGTAAAATGTCCACAAGGTCCGGATTTCATGTGTTTCCTTCTGCTTTGCTGTTCAATTATTCTGAGAGATTTATTCGTAGTATTTTAATTTTGACTATGTAATGTACCGATGAACAAATACTGCACCATTTTGCAAATTGTTTCTTTGGCAGTATGTATGTCTCTTGTAAAATCTCTACAAAAACTAAAAATATTTTGATATTTTTCATGCTTCCCAAAAAGGGAAAATCCTAAAACAGACATGAGATTCGTATTTCAAGGCTGGATACATCCAGCTTAAAACACATGGGAAGTGCCGTTTCCGGCCATCTGGAGCGGTTTTAAAGTCCAAAATTTTCTTGTACGCTCCGCGCCAACCGATGGTGGCGCTCCGCTTAGATAGTCTTGCCGTGTCTGACCATCGGAAATGCTAGGCCCCCACTTGTTACCTAGCCCCCTCCCCCCAAAAAAATCGCATCCTGGCTACGCCACTAGGCGAAAGCGTCTTGAAGCCCTGATAATTTATCATATCTCTGGGTAAAAATTAAGTCTCATGCGAGGTGTATTATATTTTTTAACTAACTAACTAACTAACTAACTAACTAACTAACTAACTAACTAACTAACTAACTAACTAACTAACTAACTAACTAACTAACTAACTAACTAACTAACTAACTAACTAACTAACTAACTAACTAACTAACTAACTAACTAACTAACTAACTAACTAACTAACTAACTAACTAACCATCCCTACAAACACAGAACGTCAAGAAAAGGTTTCTAAAACGTATATGGCAAATTATAACGTTTTAAGAACGTAAACAAAATGTTGTGGAGGTATTCAAAACGTTTTTGAACGTAATTTGTTTGCAGCGATACGTTGCATGAAGTTTGCAGAAGATAAATGAAGGTTGATTTTGAAACTGACAAAAATATTAATAGAGGCCTTGCAATTACGTCATGGATCCGCCATGCTGGAGGGAACGCACACTGAACGCACTGCATAATAGGCACTGAGGTAAACGCATTGTGTACACATTCATCGAACATACTTGTCGAGCTTCTTCTACTACGCATGCAGTTAAACGTCCTCCAACATGACCGTCTGGGAGTATTATGACGTCATATGAAAAGCTCACCTGTGGGGCAGATGTATGCTAGCTCTCTCAAGGTCTTCCACCAGTCGAGGAGAAAGTCGTTTTCATCTTCGGATTCAACAGATGCTAAATGTGCCTTATGACAAGGGCAATAGTCTTCCAACGTAAAGGAAGCGCAAAAATCTTCTGGGTCGTCAAAGTTGAGCCAAGGTTGATTAAAAAATCTGTTTGGGAATGACTTGTACATTGTCAGTGAGAATGCGTAAAGAGTGCAGCTTTCACTTCGCGTGGCAATTGGTAAACCACGCCCGCTGTCGGGAGAAACTCAACAGTGTTTTAAAGCAACGGTAACACGTGGGTCGTCCGCTACTTCTTAGCTAGCTACACTAGCTGACGTACTACAAAAATTTTTGCGTTAAAAGGGGCGGGGCTTGTGACGTAAGTGAAAGCACACTATATGGTTTAAGCAAGGAGGTTCTACAAGGAACCTTGCAGAATCTCCTTGGTTTAAGATATAAGGAGTATGGGATCGAGTTAGTGTGACCTTAGATGGTTGGATGGGTATAGAAGGTAACCGTGGGTGAAGTTTGTGTTGTGCTGTTTAGACAGGGATATTGGATTTAGCTGCAGAAGGAGGAATGCAGTTACCACAATTTATATCATTGTAACAGTCTGTCGTGTTTCATGATTGACCAGTGGCGGTGCTACGTTGGGGAAGTGGGGGGGGGGGGGCAAGAGGATCCCCCAAGATATTTCCCATGCCCCCACTTGCCCTAAGTTAGATTGGATTAACAGAAAGAATATAAATAATATACCTCTCCAGAAACTTAATTTTTCATCCAGAGATATGCTAGTACCTCAGAGCTACCGAGGCTTCTCCTCTGGACCAACACGCACAGGAACGGCTGATTTGGGTCCGGGTCCGTGCTACACCCGAAAATTTCTGCCCCAGATTATCCTTTGCCCCTAGTTCCCCAATTTTGGCATTCTGGTGCAGCTATTTTGGTTGACTCTTGAGGGTCATGTAATGATGGAATTAATATAACTCATTGATATACTGTGAGTATGCAATGTTCAATTCCTGAAATATCTTGGAAATCTGTGGACTGTGGCAGAATCTGGATGTTGTTTCAAAATTGATTTGGAGTGACTGTTTCTATCCTGCAACAACAACAAGTTAGCGGAAATATACCAACCTCCTATGCAGGTGTAGGGTTTGTGCTGCGAATTTAGCCGGGAATCATAGTTCGTTTTCTTTACTGTCTCTCGATGAACCCTCCAGTTTCCGAGTCTATTTTTGAACTGAATTGTTTGTATTTTGCAATTTCTGCTGTTTACGTGTTTTAGAAGTGGTAATGGTATAAAAGAGCCAACTGACAAAACTGCGGGAAAAGGAAAATGTTGGAGGGGGTTCGCAGAATGAAACCGAACGAGAAGCGCCCGTTCCTGTAAGTAGGTTCCAGAGTCGCTGACCCTGAAGCTCTGAGGATTTTGCATATGTCTGGATGAAAAGTTAAGTATCAGAAGAGGTGTATTATTTACTTTTCAATTGACCTAACTCCTAACTGACATAACTTGGGGGACACCTGGGGGTAAGGAGAAATCTGAAGTGTCCCCTCATAATCTTCCGTGGCCCCGCAACTGACAAAACCACAACTGCGTAGTCACAAAACGTCTTCTCAGAATCAAAATGGGGACCTCAAGTGGTCAAACCCAATTCAGTTGAAATTTCAGCAGTTCTTCTTTAATCTCTGGTTTAATGGTGTACATGCAAATAAACCTTAACTAGTCAAAGTAATGAAATAAATAAATAAATAAACTAACCAATTGTGAGACCTACCCTTTGACCGCCGGGCAAGGTCGGTCAATATCCGTTATTCGTGATATATGTTTATGCGTTGGCGCACCTTTGTCACGCAATTAAGCCTGCATTTCGAAGACTTTGACACACGTTAAATTTGTCGTAGAATATGACGAACCTATAAGTTGTACAGGTTGCCGTGACACATCATTTTCAGAACTTTGACTCACCCCTCAGTGTGATGCAGCTTGGACAGACATGACACATATTTGACTCACCCATAACCGGGAACAAAGTTTGCGTCTTAAAATTTAAAAGTGCGTTGCTTAAGGGTCCTATACGAGCAACTTACCTGTAACAACTGTCACCCCACTTCGTCCAACCTTCAGGACATTCTACACATGTCTCGCGACTATAGTGCCCCGAAGATAATCCAGCCAAGCTGAAAATTACAAGAAAGGCACGAAACTTCATTTCCGTCCAGAGTTTTCTTTTTTTTTTTTGAAGAAATTTATATGTTCTGCAAATGTGGGACGCCTTACTATAGTGCCCTTATTAGATGTTTTATTTTAAGACCAACTGAATATGGTAACGAAGGGTCTTGTCTGTAAAATGTTTCACAGTGCTTGACCTATGATTGGTCAAATACAAGATTTGTATTCATCTTCCCAGTTTTCATTGAATGAAATAAATGAAGCTTTGGTCATCCTGCTAACGTGGAAATTAAATCCTTACTCTGAAATCTTTGATGTATAAGAGGGATACTGGTGTCCTCGTTTTGAATTTCATAAAGATCATCTTTTATTTTTATCTAAAAACATATGATACCTTTTCGTGCACTGAGATAGCAACATGACCGCCTGGATTTGAGAAAACTTATATTAATATCAGTTTGGCATTGACTTGCATAATAGAGTGTTTGTAATTCCAGAGTGGGGTATCAACACTCACTGTGTCCCTTCGAAGTGAAAAATATCACTCTAAAAACACTATGGTCAACCAGGTCCCGACTCAAATTTATGGTCAAAAAGTTATTAGTTAATGGTTAGATTTGACCATAAATTAGTAAATTTTGACCAAGGTTGAGGTCAATGGTTTGACCATAGCTTGCGTCGGTGCATAGTTGACTAAATCAATGGTCAATTTGACCACAGTGTTTTTAGAATGTAGTTAGCTCCCCTCCTTTCACATAAACAGGACAGTTCGGACAGGGATTGCAGAGACGAGGGGGGGGGGGGGGTCAGCCCCACTTTTCCTGCCGTAGGCACTTTGGGCCGCCTTACATTGCAACATTGTTGAACATATTGGCCATCGAGCAGTTTTGGTGATTCACTCAAAATTCGCTCCGCGGCCCCGTGTCCCTTCTGCATGCCGATGGGTACCATCGCACAATTTAACAGACAGATCCAAGGTCGTCAGGTAATATGCCTAACCACAATACACGTAGTTCTCGTCATTGTACTTATGGGCACTTTACTGACCTCAATTGACCCTTCACTTAGGGAAGTACTGTCGCCTTACATGTCAATATTTGTTGAACTTTTATATTAAAATATAGGAGAGTTCATGTAAGAAAGTACAGGAGACATTTTACACCAAGCTAAGATGACCACCTTCACTCCTTTTATTGTTATTATTGTTATCACTTTTGCATGGGTTTGTCCCTTAATATAAGTTTCGATTTTTTGGCACAAGATTTAGGGCTTACATCGATTCTATAGACAAAACAGCTTGTCAACTAGATTCTGGGGAGTAACAGTTTCATCATGGTGAGATTCATTTCCCATAAGTTGATGGCTGAAATTTCACGCCATGGTTCCCTTTGTTAAAGGGAGACAAAATTCATCTGCATCAAAACATGCAAAACAATTTTTCAGCAGGTGAAACTGCATCTTAATAGGTATATACACGAATTCGGACAACAGGTGATGGTCTGATTTCAGTCGGCCATAACGGGGTCTTTATGTTAACTTTTAAAAGGTAAAGAGCAGTCCCCCAAAACTTATTTTGAAGAAAAAGCTAAATAGCACAATTTTCGTCTTATTTCTCTTCAAAGTACCTTTCATAACATTTTATGATTTAACTATTGCATATTCAAGGTAAACCAAGCAGTTATTTCCAGTAAATTTCACATTTGAAGAGAAAAAACATTGTCACGTGACTCTCAACAGCTAATCATGAAACTGGACAGTCTACTACACTACTTCATTTTGGGATGACTGCTCCTGCCCTTTAATCTTTCAGTTTCTTTGCTTACCTGTATCATGGGTGGGTGTACACTTTGTATCTTGATTTGTTCAATTTCACTGAATATGAGGGATTGAAATTCATGTAGACACTAAATGAAAACGATTTAGGGCTGATGGACCTCACTGATAGCCGCCTACAGTCACTTAACATAAGCGCGAAATACGCGAAATAGCATTTGGTTAAGTCGCTGCCTTGCAAAACCAAGCGTTAAGCGATAGCGCATTAGTCACACATGGACTGTCGATAGCTGCATTCTCAGCTGGCTACTAACTAGCTAGGGTACTACCGGTACAATTTTTGTCCGTCAAAAGGGGCGGGAGTTAAGACTTCAGTGAAAGCACTCTATACCGTTCGGAAGACACTAATTTTCGAAGTAACGCAGTTTTTTCTTGAGATTTAGTGCATTATGGGAAATCTGTGATGTCATCGCAGCCCATTTATTTGACATTCCATTCAATTTATATGTCTTATATACGTTGAGGTAAATTTATATTTGGGGAAACATTATAATTCGGTGGCATTCCAATAAAGTCTTTCCCGCCCCTTACTAGAGCCGCCTTTGTTTAGCCACCTGCCTGGACAATCTCCAGTCAGATATAAATACTTGAAATTTCAAAACATCTCGAATCTTACAAACATCATTCGTCAACGCATTTCACTTACATGGAACAGTTTTTGCCTTTTTGAGACTTTTCACCTGAGAGCACTTGAACATGAACACACAGCGACTGGTTTGAAGTTCATGGACTTGCTGATTGGTCAGTTTCTGTGGTATCTTTACAAGCGCACATCTATACGCGTTTCCATTTTAACGCGCTAACAACGATAAATTAACTACAGTACTGCGTTCGTTTTCCAAGCAGGCAGAAGTGAGCGTCAATTACCGCGGAATATACACACAGGAATATATTGTACGCCTATTGCACTCGTTTTAAAAATGCATGAACGCTGACCTCTCGTCACAGTGAATTTCTGTCACGCATCCATGGTTATGCGCGCAGATCATCGAACAGAATTGTGCGCATTTCAAGTCAACACTTCCGACCCTCCGGTTGAGCCTCCATGAGGAGTCGGCGCGTCTTACAGCGTAGGGATAGGAGGTTCATATCTACGTTTATAATATCTTTTCGAGAAGTGCACACTGGTCGCCACAATCCGGTTTTGACCGTTAAATCATCTGATGTCCGAAAATAAAGATGCAAACAATACAAACATTTAAATCGAGATACAGTCACGTGTGTCAGCTTTATAGACGAAAATGGATAAGAACAAGGAGTGTGTGAAGTTAAGTGTGAGAGAAACAGTGGCGTAGCCAGGATGTGATTTTTTTTTGGGGGGGGGGGGCTAGGTAACAAGTGGGGGGGGGGGCTAGTATCTCCGATGGTCAGACACGGCAAGACTATCTAAGCGGAGCGCCACCATCGGTTGGCGCGGAGCGTACAAGAAAATTTTGGACTTTAAAACCCCACCAGATGGCCGGAAACGGCACTTCCCATGTGTTTTAAGCTGGATGTATCCAGCCTTGAAATACGAATCTCATGTCTGCGACTTCTCAAATAATGAGAATAAAAAATCAATCTATGAAAAATGGTAATATGCATACACCTTTTGGGGCCCCCGAAACTGGTCACTTCTGATCTGTGGCCTGGGGGATGAGACTGAAAGGAACCGGTATCTCCCTTTCCCTTGGGAAAATTGTAAATTTCAGGACGTAGATCGCAAATGCGGCAATATTTGAATCTAAGCGGAGCGCCACCATCAGTTGGCGCGGAGCGTACAAGAAAATTTTGGGCTTCAAAACCCCTCCAGATGGCCTGAAACGGCACTCCCCACGTGTTTTAAACTGGATGTACCCAGCCGCAAATGCGCCAATATTTGAATGGATTTCAGCTTACCTCAGGCAATACCTTACCCTTTAACAGGAAAACCAAAAGTAGTTGTGTCCCCCTCTGAGAAACTTTCTTTATAGATGCAAAATGGTGCTATGTTTGGCAAAACTTTGAACTGATTACAGGCCTAAGTTTTGCAGTTTTAGGATTTTCCCTTTTTGGGAAGCATGAAAAATATCAAAATATTTTTAGTTTTTGTAGAGATTTTACAAGAGACATACATACTGCCAAAGAAACAATTTGCAGAATGGTGCAGTATTTGTTCATCGGTACATTACATAGTCAAAATTAAAATACTACGAATAAATCTCTCAGAATAATTGAACAGCAAAGCAGAAGGAAACACATGAAATCTGGACCTTGTGGACATTTTACAAATCCCCCGGACGCCAGTGCCAACTAGTAAAAAGAGGACTTGTCGAAAAAATCGTCCTACAGTGGCACTTGTCATGGGCAGGAGTGAGGCACGACGTAGGCCTAAATGTTAAGGATGGAAGGGAAGAATTATCCGAAGGCAGTACCGTACCCTTACCTGCTTACGGCATATTTTGTGTATGATAAGGTATAGGAATGGTCGTGTAAGAGTGGTCTCCAGTGTACGATTGCCTTATTTTCAGTAAATCAATCAGCAAGGCCGAAAGGCAGAAAGGGTCTTTACCTAACAAAGTCACATTAAAGTTTATCGTCGAGACTTTCGTTTCATCTTCGAAGTGAAATGCAATAAACGACAGTGCAGACCACAAACGGTATCCAATTTAGTGAAAGTAGGCAAATTGAAGTTATTACTTGATTTCATACGTGCGCACAAAATGTGTTTTACACACATTCATCCATGTTTTTTTTTTAATTTTTACACATTTTATTTATTTACTGTTTTGAAGGATATACTTCAAAGTTTATTTCCGTTCAAACATTTTATTTTTTTTTTCAATTACTTTATCAGGACGCAAAAAATCTGGGGGGGGGGGGGGCCTGAAGAAAATCTGGGGGGCCCAGGCCCCCCAGGCACCCCCGTGGCTACGCCACTGGAGAGAAATGTGTTAGTGGCTTGTAATCGGGCCCGGATCGGCTCCCGACGACCCTGGATGGGTGAACCACCAATGAGAGCTTGCCAACTATGGCAAAATTGCTCTCCAATGTACTTTTGATACGATTCCATTGAACGGACAAACTTGGTGACAAACACAGTTTTCACTGTCAATCAACACAAAAAAGGGCTTGGAATGGGGGGGGGGTTAAAATCAACAGAATGGCGGTACCCATGATCAACTTTACTCCTGATTAAGGTGAAAGCATAATATCCCAAGGAAGAAAGGTAGGGACGAACTGGCAAAGTCGAGTGGAAGTTCACAATTGTTGGATGCCAAAACCTGCACTGCGGTGAGGTGGTGTCAATCTTAAGGGTAACTTGTTGGCGGGAAGGGATGCAACGGTACGGAGAGGATTGGGAAGGTGTGTAATTACGGTCTGTGTGTACTGGACACATTTCAGGACACATGTGTCGATACCAATTTCCAAAAAAAAGTGTTTCCGAAAATGTTGCCAGTGAGTACAGGGCAGACACAAGCGGAAACCTTTGGCGCAGCATGTGTCGCAACATGTTTCCAATACGATAAGGCAAATAATTACAAACAAAACAGATGAGGTATTAAGCATTATGCGATAAATATATTTAAATTTCAGGGATAACAGAAAGTACTTACTAGAGCTGCTGGACCAGGAGTGACACTAGGGCAAACTCCTTGACGGGGACTTTGAAACAATCACCGAGGTGCAGAAACCTATAACATCATTATAAATACGATAAAATAGTAAGTGGGCGTTCCGCGACTCACTTATATGACGAGTTTACATCGGAACAAACAAATGATAATTGATGTTGACGAGTTTAATAATTAAACATAATGACTATCCACCACTTTTAATCTATAATACGTGAGTTCGGTAATTCGTTGGCGCATGGAATCGTGGGTACAGCGTTGGATACACAAACTGAGCTTCAGCACATAGTGTGTAGCCTTCCCTTCTTTCCGTGCAATCATGCTCGCTCACAACACTAGGCATATATCGAAGTTTTTGACCAACCCGAACGACAATAGGGGTCCCTGTCCTACTATACGGCAAATTAAAATGCAAACTGTTACACCAAAAAGGCAATTCGGACACAGTCCACTGCACAAAACCACACTTAAGATGCTTCCCTATGGATATATTACGAAAGGTAATTTGCCCAAATTTTCACAAGTTTCGAAACACGTGTTGTAGGTTCCGGTATAGTTTGTTTATCCCGACGATTTGGATGATGTGCGCATGTCTGCAAACCCCAAACGAATTACCGAGTTCTCTTATTTTTAAAGTAGATGACTTAAACGGTGCAAAGTCGTACACCCTGATATGTATATTCAACTACAAAAACAATAAAATGTGTACTCTTAGAAGGTAAATCGCAATGCAAGGTCTGTTTATCTTAAAACTTAATTGAATTTAGCAGGTTATTTGGATTCTTCAGAACGATAAATCGAGGTTTAACATGTGACGTCAAAACGTCTCATATGATACGCTGGTCATGCGTTGCAGGTGTGTTACTGGTACGCACGCCCGACAGCACATAGAAAGAATTGTTGTACAATGAATGCTTGCAGACAAAATAAATGCTCAACGCAGTGGCCAGTGATGTAGGTGAAAAACCTCTCTTCAACATTTCAACTTGGATAATCGAGACAACTGTGAGTTTTAAGATTAATTCTCTAATGTAGACATAAACCCTCAAATTTTGAAAGAAATACATGTTTCACTGACCAACTAAACTAAGTGCGGTATTTTTTTTTTTTAAATTACGGAGTAAAACTAAAAAATGACGGGCTGGAATATGGAAGCATACATGCAAGCATACTGTATGCAACTGGGTGAGGTCAAGGAAATCTCTTGCTACAGGTTTGCATATAATGTTTGCAAATGGACCGGAACTCGAGTTTGAATCTTACCCGCCCACACCCTAAGCCCACCCAGCATGTAGATTGTCCACAGCATTCAGATCCTCCCCCCCCCCCCCTCCACTCGGACTGTTGGCACCCCACAATGCCACTGCATAGAGCCTTACAAGAAAGAAAGGAAGCCTAAAAATAACCCATTGTGAGAGAATGGAATTGAAGAGACCATTGGAAACTTAATGGCTAAGTTCAATGTATGAGAGTGACCGACAGTAAAATACAATATGTGGGTTTAACTTGGTGGAAGAAATAGCGAACAGAAATAGTTACTTCGTCTCGTAACAAATTAAAAAGGAATATCCTCTTAAAATTAACAGTTACAAATCAAACGATGGCTATCTTCTCAATCATTTATAACTTAAGAAAATAAAAAATCTGTGGCTTGAAAAAATATATATTACCATTACACAGACAAAGTCAAATTTCCCACAATTTCTTTTGTATTTTTATATGCAAAAACGCTCAACCCCCCAGCCAATTTCGAAGACTATTTTCCAAATATTTAAGGAAGAAGCTTCCAGAGTCAAAATGCCACTGAGCCACAACTGGGAAAAGGCTGTGGCCATGGCTTGATATAAAACGAATTGGTTAGGAGAGACTGGGCCGTCAAACTCCATCTAACCGAATCTAACCCAGTTTCACACAACTTTTCACACATCTGCAAGGAGTTGGTTCATCAAATAATAAAGAAAAATTAAAGTGTGGTGGAAACGATATGTTACATAGGGTACAAAATGTGGTCACATCACCATACTAAAAGGTGCAGAAGCCTTAACTTTTGATCTTTCAGTTATGCCAGCTACAGGTGATGACCTCTCACCACTTTCAAAAGCTCATACTCTGGGAGAAAGGTTTGTGAATTTTCCTTCACAGTGGTAAGTGTAACCCTCACGACCCTACACACCTGGATGTTGACTTGGGTTGATAGTTTTAAGTAGAGAAAGCTGCATTGATGAGGTAAAAGTCCGTACAATAATCCACTGACTGACTGACATACTGACTGCAGGCTAGGGTTGCATGACAGATTTCACATGGGAAATGGAGGTATTTAAATTACACAACTATACAAACAGATACTCGACATTGATATAGACAAAGCCTAATGAATCCAGTGCCAGAGTCAAATGACAATTTGTGTCAATGTTACCTAACTTACTTCACCACCTAATGTACTAAACATTCTGCACTTCAAGGCTTAGTATACCACACAGTCTGGAAGGTCAATGATTAATATACCCCACAGCCTGGTAGTACACAGCTCAATATACCCCAATGCCTGGTAGTCTAATGCTTAATGTACCCCACATTTTGGTTGATTTTGGATCGGATTAAGTGACCATGCTTCGGTCAATTTATGGGTAATAAGGGAAAGCTTTTTTATTTCAATCTACACAAAATTGACCAAGATTACCTCTTACATAAATTAAAATCTTAACAATGCAAGTGAAGTGTAACTGCTCTCTCCTCTGACAGGGTCTAAAAACCCCTTCCCCCGACGGGGTAAAAACTATCCCCTAAGTCTGCCAACTTTTCTCCAGCAGATCTTTAGAAGGAGCACTTTCCCCACCCCCCTCCCATTTCAAAATATTTATCCCATGTCTAACCTTGTCAAGAACTGTTTTCAGTAGCCATGGCCCATTTCTGCAAAGACAAATATTTTGTCATGCATATCCACAAGGTCTAAGAATCCTTTTTAAACAGTGCAGGCCACCATATCCTTTCTGAAAGGAATAAGTACCAGTAATATGCCCATAGGGTGACACAAAACTGACATCTGTGAAAGCGGAGGGTTCCCACTTTACAGATGACCCCACTACCCCTACTTTAGTATGCTCCTTCCTGGCACCCTTAACACATCATAAAGAAGAATGAACAGTGGACACTAATGTATTGTCCTGTTAATTTTTTGGGATCATTTTACTGCATAACTTTTTTGAAAATTTGTCTGACTGGCTTCCCATGGAGTTCCCGGTGTTGTTTGGTGGTACCCCCACTGGTTAGGAACCAGGTTAGGATACTCCCTTCCCCCAGTTAATTATCTGCCAAAAGAAATAGATCAACCGCAAAAACTGAACGACGTCTTCCAGAGGGTCTCGATAGTTAAATGTGGGCTAGTAAATGGAAATTGAATTAACTGTGTATACAAATAGCAAATAATATCCATATAACAATAAGTATTCAAGCTAAGAGCAGATTAATGACCCTTTTTAACAATTCAAAAATATTTCACACATTCTACACTCCACTCTTTCTCTCACTCACACATTAACCCTTTGCAAATGTTTGGGTCCTTTTGGACCCCTGCGGAGAGCGCGGCTGTCACCCATCTTTACTCTTTCACAGGGAGCTCAAAACTATGAGTAGCCACCCGAAAATTTGGCCACAACAACAAGAGAGACAATAGTTCAAGGTCACAGGGTCAATAGCCTACAGAAGCTGATGCGGAGCATGCTACATCCACTTTTCTGCCCACTCCCAAGGCGCGCAAATATGCCCCGATTGGAGCACAAGGGTAAAGGGTTAACAATTCCTTCTTATCCAATTCCTTCCCCGCTCTTGAAATAATTGAACAATATGTGTGATAAAAACCATAACTTAGGTTATGGATTCGTATTAATATCCTATTTGAGAAAGTTGGCAGGGATCACAGGCGTACAGGGATAATTTTTGTGGTGAGGGCAAAAGCAAATTTTGCCCGAATAATGGCACCTTTTATCATGTTTTGCCCAAATGGACCAACTGTTTTTGCCCGAACTGGGAGGGCAAGTGCCCCCCTGCACCCCCATCTTGTACACCCATGGCTGGGATAATGGATGACATCCATGTCACATCACATATTTGATGTAAGAGCATATTAAATATATTGAACAAAAGGTAAATCTTTCACATACATCAATATCTTATGCTATGCAGTTGTCTGTTACACATAGGGAACACATGATATGGTAGGGTTGAAGGAGATCGAATGATGGAATTTGCCTCAATCAAGTCAACCCATCTATTGGCATTTTGTGGGTAACTTTGATTTTGCCAACTTTTTGTCTTTCTTTGTTTGCCTTTTTTTCTCAAATGGAGGCAATCAAAGGGTTTGTCTTCACAATTTTTGTCACAACTTTAATTCTGCAGCACAATCATACATTGAGTTAAAGCTAACATATATTATCTCTTATCACAGTCTAACATGTAGAGGAGGCAAACTCGGTCTTGCATTTAAATGTGAATTTTTTAACCCCCAAAATATGAAGAAAATTCTCATTCACCAGTAATTGCCACAAAATGAATGATTTAATATTCTCACTTGAAAGCCTCTTCAACATCTCTGTACAAGAGTTAAAATGAGGTACTGGAACTAAAAATGTTTATTTTCTCTTTCAAACTCTGATTGCCACTTTAGCGAGTGAGTGGCTAATGAAGCCATACACAAAACCAACATTGCATTTACACGATACCAAAGTGCAAGAGGGTCTACATTCCTCCTTTTCTTCAATATGGGGAAGAAGAATTGATTTAAGCTGTGGCTTATATGTGGTAAATAATGCAATGATATCTGTGTACATGAGCAACAAGTGAATATGACCATTGAGATATTACAAAAGATCTCATAAATGTTGAAATTCAAAAGAACACCTGAACGGAAAATATTAGAGCGGTGAACAACTGATGATTAGGAAAAAAGGTCAACTGTCGTCTAAACGTGAAAGCATTACACTAAAATGGCTGTTATGATGCAAATTCATTTACCAAAAAAGATACAACATTCACATTTTTTATTATTTCATTGAAAACTGAATTATTTACTCCATTTCGCAGAGAACTTCTTAAGCAGAGCTGCCAAGAGGGCTGGGGATAGAGACATCTGCCCCAATGATCTACTTTGCTCTCAAGCCACAATGGCAATGAAAATGATTTAATTTTTTGCACAGACCAAAATAGACGCATCTTTTAAATCATCCCTGGACCAACCAGAACTTCTCGGCAGCTCTGCCGCTACTAAAATTCACACTATGAAGATGAAACTAATTTATCCAATTTTGATCTCTGCTTGAAGCATTCATGAAATCTGGAAACTGCTATTCTATTTTTCTTTTTTGTTTTTTTTTTTTATATTTCATTACAACACTTGGCAAACACCAGCAAACCATAGGAATATATTAAGATGAATGGAACAAACTACAAAGGGATGCCAACAAATTATCTTAGGCTAACCCTTTCTATTTGGCAAGCCTCTATCTAACATTATTCAGGCAAAATTTCACCATTTTCCCCCCAAAAAACACATGGATTTGCTGATCTGCTCTAAGAGGCTGCCTATTTTAAAGCTAGTCAACGCATACTGACTAGATAAATGTCGGTTAAACATTAATATGATTGACAGGGTAGTCAAACCCTTTGTCAAAGCAACGCTCTTCCTCGTCTCCCAAACATCTTCCGAAAAACTCCACATAACACACCCTATGCAAAGAGGAGAGAAAAAATCCTTTGTATCAGGATTCAAAATACTCCTCACTAAAGACTTTGTTTATACTGACCATCTTCCAGGTCCTCTGAAAACATGGCCCACCCCCAGACATAGAAGAACAGGCCTTTGACCTCTGGTGCTTTCAAGCCTACCTCTAGGGGTACAAGATGGTTTCAACCTTGGTCACGGAAACAACGGACAATGAGAAGTTGTCCAATGGCAATTGAAGAATCAAACGGCAAAGATCTGTAAGGGTGCTTTAAGACTAGGGTCTGAATTAATCTTAAGATAAAGGGTCAGATCGCATATAGGGATCCAATCCCTTGCTTGAGAATGAAGCTGTAATGTAAACACAGATCAGATAAACAATCCCTTTTAAGTTGTCTGAAAATTGAAACTTTCTTGGTCACTTTCACAGTTTTCTGTAGGTGCTGTAAGACTAGGTTTCAGCTAAGTCTTATGATCAGAATCTAGTCACTTTTGCTGAAACTAAAGGTGCTATGCGAAAAACAGAGGAAATCATATTCCTTAATCGTTTTTCGTTTCTTAAAGGGAAACCTTTATACATGGCCACTTTCCTCGAGTTCTTTGTGGGTGATATTAGATTACTTCCTGACACGATCACATGATCAGAATCTGATCTCATGCAACTAATAAGGGATCATGGTTTTAGGTGAAGTGCAAAAGCAACCAACAATTTGAAGGTCAAATAATTTCCCCCCAAACAGTTCCAATTCTCATAACTTACCTAGTAACTGTCTATTACTCATCCAAACACAGTCTCAATTAATCGCCTTAGGGTGAGTATAGACAAATCCGATCAGGGCTCATGTTAAGTGACTGTAGGCAGCCATTAATGGGGTCCATCAGCCTTAAATCATCTTCTTTTTTTTTTGTCAACATGAATTTCAAACCATCATATTCAGTGAAATTGAAGGTGTCAATATACAATTTAGTGTACATCCATCTGTAATTAAGGAAAGCAAGGAAATTGAAAGATTAAAAAGGTGATAGGCCCCAGTTACGGGGGACTGACATCAGACCATCACCTGCTGTCCGGATTCGTCTATACAAGACCCAATGTGTCACAGGAACTTTCTCTGGGGGGGTACATTACATGCTGTGTAATATGAGATACTGTCCTCTACATGTTTTTTATATTTGCTGTCAAGGAAAGAGCTGTGCCAATTGTGAATATCTGTAAAATACTACAAAAATTGTAGTTTGGGGGTGAAAATTGACTGCCTTTTATCATACTACACTCTCAGAAACATCATTATGAAAACACTGATTGAGAACTTTAATTCAGGGCCATATGAGGTCTAATGCAAATGTACCCAACAAGTTAAATTACAGTGTACTTTCAGAGGAATTTGTATTGACAGGGAGAATTGTTTTACTAACTAGTACAGGAAAATGATGATGAAAGTGCAGTGCAGAAGCACCCTACAAGTTATACACTACACTGCAATATCAGAAAATGTTGTATTTATGGACAGCGACAGGGATTCATTTAGCTCAACTAGTACATGATGACGATACATGTGTAAGTGCCAAAGTACCATGCATCTTATTTATACTCCACTATCAGAAAACTGGATTGTAGACATTGCTGGAGAATTCAAACCTACCAGACCAGCCTAGCGAGCAGTGCAAAAATACTTTTAAAAGTTTTTATACTGTACTATCATAAAGCTGCATTTCTCACAAACAGGTAGGCAGGCAGGTCTAATTCATTTTGGGAAAAGTTACTTCCATATTTATTTCAAAACTTTGTCCATCTAATGCCACTCAACTGCCACTGGTAACTCAATGTCCGTGTTTTCATAGTAGCCTCACCTCATGGATACAGGCAGAACACTATGACCATGTAGGTTGTTACCTTATGCTGACCCCTAAACACTAATTAAGGTCACATATGATTATATCAGAGCTTCATCAATTGATGAAAGAGAGCACAGGGGTAGGATTAATAAATCTGTACAAAAGTGCGGAAGTACATCGACACAGGTCTTCTCAAAGCATTTGAAACCATTCCAAAAGGAAGCACATCCTCTCTTTTCATTCGTTCAAACTGTAATTACAATGATGCACTGCTACATGCATGTTGGATTACTTCACAGTAGGACTTGGCTTGCAATCAGAATCCGCATTATCAAAATTGTGACGTAAAGGAAGGCAATACAAATTTGATTCCAGCTGTTTCAAGGGTTATTTAACAAGAGGTAGAAACTAGTCACACAAAGCTTTTGCTCATGTTAACAAACCAAAACAAAAGTGAATTTTCACATCAGAAAATTTGCACAAATATTGATTCATAGAGCAGACTCAGCTACGGACCAGACCAATATGATTGAACTTTTCAAATATAATCACTGGAGTATTTTGCTACTCAAGACCCTCTGTGCTCTCAAATCACTTTAGCAATACTACCACTAGATTTTGCTCTGACTAAAGCATGACTTGACAAAAAAAGTTCCAAACAGAAGGTCACTTGCAGTGTGGACCTTACTGCACTCAATACACCACATGCACCAGTCTAAGGGGGTGGGGCCGCAGTCTTTCTTGCACCGTGGGCTACCCTGGTGGAGTGTCACCAGAGAGGACCCTGGTGGTATGCTTTGTAATATCGTAAGCTGACCCACGTTTCCCGTGGGTTGGACCTTTCTCTCAGACCCAGGCTGTCCAGCCTTCATACAGGGTAGCCAGATTGTCGTAGTGGGTGGCTTCCTTGATGACAAAATCCACCTATGGAGGGAAACAATGATTAAAAGGAGTAAAATGAGGAAAAAAACAGGGGAATGGTCAATTTTCCTTCAAAATTGCCCTGTAGGTTGAGTTAGTTAGATGGAGTTTTACAGCCCAGTTTCCAACATATTGGTTAATTAAGTCCAGCCCGCCACAGCCCTTTGTTCAGTAGTAGCTCACTGGCTTGTTTTCCCTACTCCCTTGCTTATACAGAGCATCATGCACAATGGCAGTAGGTTCCATTTTTGGAATCTTTGGTAGGACTCGACCTGGGAATCGAACCCGGGTCTTCCCTGTGAGAGGCGGACGCTCTACGGTTAGACCAAATAAGGGGTTGCCCCTGTAGGGTTGAGGGTTGCAGAATGTGCCAGCTGTATTCCTAGATTGTCATAAATGGTAACTCAATAAAGAGAAGACATGAACTGTATAAGAACTTGTAACATTCAATAATATAGTATGCATCAGTTGAAAAGCTGTTAAACTTTACCTACATACCTACCCTTTAGAGGGACATATTCTGTTTGTTTTACAGGAAAAACTCATCTTATTTTTTTAAAATTAACATTTATCCTACTATAGTGATAGATTATCAAAAATAAGGCAGTGTAATAGTCTTTTAGTAAAGAAATAAGTTTCTAATAGAAAGAAATTCGGTTATTTGTTGCTGAAGAATAACTAGTTTAACCAAACTTTCGACAATTCAAATGATGCAACATCCACAACTCTTCTTGTGAATAATAATTTGAGGAGATGAAACTATTGCTGGGGTTTATTGCTGAGACTGAGTGGTTTGATAATGACCAGAGCTATTCTAGAACATTTTTAATGCACTATTTCCTTTTAATTAGCCCTAAACATCCACCTTTTAATTGGCCCAAACATCCATGGAGTATTTACATGCATCTGAGGCCTGGGAACTCAGATGGTGCATGCAGCACTCAATACTGTACAGGTGTACTAGACAAAATAGTATAAGTAGTTCACCTGTTCTGGCACTGTCAGTCTGTGGCTGGGTTCAGGATCACGGCCGTCCAGTTTACCCTTCACTCTTCGCCAAACGTTGATGGCATGAGCATTACGAACCTGGATCAGCTTTCCTGTTCGAGGATCACACATTATGGCTGGTGAGGTCTTTGTCACAGCTGGAGCTACAAGAGGGTAATGATAATAAATTATGCTGTCAAAATGACTGCAAAAATGAGAGACTTCCCACAGTGATATAACAAAAAAACCCCCATTCTACTAGCCACTAAAATGGTGAAATTTTTAAAGACAAGTCATTTTTTACCACAAATTACAGTTTGGACCAGAGTTTACAAAAACACACAAAGCATAGTCTGTACTACAAAGTGTACATTCTGTTGAGTACATGAGGTTTCACCCTAAGAAAATTCAGCTACTAACTGACCACAACACAAAACCTGTGCAGAAACTGTTGGGTGAAGACATTCACAAATGAGTTTTTCTTATACCTCAAGGAAAAGGCATTTCCATTTGCAAAGCCTTTTGACCACTTTGAGCAGTAAAATAAGATGTAATACCCATAAATATTATTTAGTGAAAATTGATTTACCAGCTGAAGGGTCCCCATCTTCCAAAAAGTAAAGGCCCTTTACAGATCTTCTAATAGACAAGAAGTTAGCCCTTGAACATGGACAAGTAATACTCAGAATCAGGGTTGTCACAACACCAGGCCGTGCTACCCAGCTCTGAAAATCTCTGCCTGGTACTTGACATCAATTTCTGCATCACCACCAGCACAAATTTCTCATCCTTGCTGAATAAAGTTCTTAAATTTGTTTAAAATTGAGGGATAATTCCTTGTTTTTTTTGTAAGCACTCTCAAATCTGCAAGAATTTGTCAAAGGGGAGGGGGATACTCCCTACCCCTTAGACCCTGCCCCAGGACGGTGATCACAATTTATCCGGCTCTCAAAATGTTCTGGTGACAACCCTGCTTAGAATCAATCAAGCATCAAGAAAAAAGATAGTGTTCTTTCATTTTGCTCTGAAGATCAATAAAATAAATCCATGGACTTCCTATAAATGGACAGAGCATACTACACGGTACATTGTTGCTACCGTACATGGAGAAAAAGTGCACCAAGATGGCCGTCTGTTATGTTTTTGTGTGAAAGTTTGGACTTGCTGAAGTATATAACCATATTTTGCAAGAAAGTTGAAATATTTTTGAAATATGGCAAGGTAAGGTCAAAATCACTTCACGTTTTGCAGGAAGATGATATTTTTCCCCACTCAAGTTTAACTTTTGCTTGAAATATGACAGAGTCGTCGTCAAATCAGACGATCTATAGGTTCACGTCGCCCATCTTGATGGGCCTTTTTTTGTCTCAGTCGTCGGCGACCAGCTACGGATAGGAAGTACATGTTACATGCGCTGTCCATGTATACAAGTCCGTGAATAAATCTCAAAGCTACAGTACCTGTTGGTCTCAGGCTGGTAGATGGTGAGGAAGCACCAATAGGTTTAACACTGGCAGGGGGAGTGGCTACATTTGTAGGGGTGAGGGTATATGGGGCCTGCTGTTTGACCTCTCCTTCGCCCCCTCCTTCACCCCCTCCTGCTTTCTTGGTGATGGATAGCAAAACATCAACCTGGGGAATGTCAACTTTACCTCCACCTTAAGATAAAGAAACCACATAATTGTCAAAAAAATTGTGTCAAAATCTAGACATAGAGGGGAACAGCCACCCTTAGAAGATAGGTTTCCCTTCAGCAAAAACCAAACAATTTAAGGAGTATTTCCCTAGATGGCAAATTCTTTGCTGCAATGTACATTTTCACTGATATTTCAAAAATTATGCATGGACAAATTCCAGCCTGATAAGTTGTAATGATTAACAACTAGTTGTAAAAATTTCCAGCTCAGGAAGTAGTAACGGTGTCTAACAATTAGTTGCAACAATTTTGAGCCTGAAAAGTTGTAATGATTAGCAACTAGAAGCAACAATTTACAGCCTAGTAAGTTGTAACAATTATCAATTAGTTGCAACAATTTCCAGCCTGGTAAGTTGCAACGATGGCTAACAATTTGCAATTTCCAGCCTTTACTTTATTTTCACCACAGGTGAAGGGGAAAAAATATCCCCTCACTCCACATAAACAGTAAAACAATAAAGCTAACCTTGTGCTGCCACAAGACCTAACTCACTTCCTCCTGGGGTAGGGGTCAAATCTTCAGCGGTAGTAGCAGTCAATGGCTTGGCCAAGTTTACCAAACTGTCAAAGATTCTGGTAACAGAAAAGAACACATCATTGGAAAGAGAAATTGGCTCATTGGATTCATATTTATATCACTACCAGAAATACCCTTAATTTACATGAAAATATCAAAATATACTAAAAACTTAAAATGTACCTAACTTTTAGGGTGAACAACCTTTGCTTTACTTTAAAAGACAAAACTGCTGATAAAATAGAAAATAAATATGTGATTTGTGACCAACTTGAAGTGGAAACCTCCTGGCCCAATGGACTCACTCTACCAACTGAGCTAATGAAATCACTGTCCATAGAACTGGTCAATTTAATTCAAGCACTGAACAACACTGTCTTTCTATCATTACACCACTAGAATGTTCTTCCATCTTAATGTAAGATGGTATCGGAGTGATGTTACCACTTTGTTGTCAAAATTCGTAATGTGACACAATACTACTTCAAGTTATTTTGTCCTTTTCATTTGCATGTATGTCCTTCTTACACACCATTTACAACGGATGTGGCCGCCTAACTTACAGGCTTGGGCAAATTACCTGATACTTTAGAGTCATGGCTCTCATCCAGGGGTAACAATATGAAAATTTTCATTTTCTGGAAGCATAACATTTTTTAGATTTACTTGTAAGTAGAAAAAAATTTGGGCAAATGTTTCACAACACTGAACAAAAAAAAAAGTACTAACCGTGTCATTCCTTGAGCAAAGGATATCATCTTGGACTGGAGATCAGTAAGTACTTGAACATTTCCTGTGTTTTCATCCCCACCTATAGATAAATAAGGCAATATTGCTAAAATCAAGTTACATCTTTACTTTATGCAGGTATTGAGAATAGTCTTGAGGTGAGTATATAGTTATACTCATGTTTTGACAAACTTGTTTGAACTTGTACTATAGAGAATTAGGTTTGTTTTTGCACTCACAGATTAATTCAGAATACCAGGACTAGGGTTGGTTGGTACCATGAAAATATTGGTACCGGTACTGTAACGCTCACAGAACCAGTATTGAGCCAGTACCGGTTCTCAAATCTTGGGTAGGAAAGTCAGGTGGGAAGGAACCTAAACTGTGCACGGCACCCCTGTTATCCTGTACTTTGATGCATATGATTGCATTATTACCATCCAGAAACCTCTGCTTTGACTTTGTTTACAACATTTCTTTACAGTCATGCACAATCATAATTAATACTCCTGTTTCCTATCTCAACTTTTCCAGGGTAATTTTTTTGAGTACCGGTATTTTTTCAAGAACCAGTATTAGCAACACACCAAATATCTTTAGAATTTTTATTACCTGTACCTTTAGTACCAGTATTCACATCAATACCAGTATACCACCCAACCCTAATCACGACAGTCTTGTGATGTGCATGTATTTATACCCATAATTGACATACTTGTTCATACTTGTACTAGCGAGATTAGTTTCATACTTGCACTCACAAATTAATTCAGCTTTTAACAACAGTCTTATGGACTGCACATATTTATACTCATGATGGTTCTACATTTAAATACCCTTTGATTTCCTCCATTTCACTGAATACAAGGGCTTCGAATATCACGTAGATAGTAAAATTAAGAAAATTTTAAGGCCTCACAAGTGGCCGACTTTACAAGCTGCTCACATTCACCTACAGGGCCATTCATAGACTTATATCAGCCAATAGCAAAACTGTACAATAATAATCCCTACTAACCCTTCTCTCGCATGACCTGCTTCACAATGGTGGCAAGTTCCTCTGAAAAATCTCTGTACTCCTGAAGAAACTTCTTGGCAGACTCCCCCATCTCAGGCTCTGTTGCTCCGTCCCCTCCGTTCTCTCTTGCCCCTTCTTCCTCTTCTTGTGCTAAGTTCCTCAAAAGTGGTTTGATGTCAGACATGAGGTTGTGTAGTTCAGTCATCTTACTATAGACTGGATCCAATTTGGAAACAAGACACTCCTAGAGAAATTAAATAAACTTAAGATTTTCAGTATCTTTGCTCAACAATTTTGGCAAGGTACTTGGAGACAGATTGGTTATACCTTTCTGATACTGGTAGGTCTTAAACCTCTATCATTTGGGCCATGATATATTGCCATGAGGGCAGTTTAAAATGTGAAAACTTTCATCTCTATACCTATACAAAACGAGTGTCCTCTATTAGCTTTGCATAGTTGATATTGTACACCGCTAGATCACGACAGCATTTCCTTGGGGGGAGGGGGGTTGGGTGGGCGGGCGTTACTAGATCTATAGATCTTTGTTGAATTAAAATTGGTGAGTATGTTCGACTAAATTATTAAGCATAAAAGGATTAACAATATTTTTCCCTAACAAACAGGTCCACAACTACATGTAACCTGACACCATTCTTTCCCCATTGCAATCTCTCACAAAGATGCTTTTCAGAAGGACAAAAGGATGTAAACACAATTGTTTAAGGGGTAGGGGTAGCAGTTGGAAGGAAAGAGAAGGCATTGTCTTCTCATACCATTTCACATTCAAGACGTTGGAGTTTGGGCAGGATTAGTGAAAGGGGGTTAGAGCTTCTTATAAGGTTTACAAAAGGAATATCTTATGAAGACAGAGAATGATTAAAGAGATAGGAGATGAAACAGGATGCAATGTTGAGGTATCTATAAAAGTTTCACTTCAGTAATGATTTTATATTGGCTTAAAGATGTTTGATTGAGAACTTCATTAACACTTGGGACACACCCTCTTTGGAAATGACGAGTGTGCTAACATGGAGGATATCGTACTTTACCAGTGACTTGGGAGAGTGCATAACATAACACCCCCATCCCCCCTCCCCTTGCCCCAAATCCAAAACTGACCAAAAGGCTCAAGCTTGATAAATCTACTCTCCACAAATTTTCAAAAAAGGGGATAAAAAGTTTGACTCATTTATTATAATGCTTCATTTCAAAATCTCAGACTGGACCTGACTCAGCTAACCTGCACTGACTGCAGTCAAGGATTCCCCCAGAAACAGGAAAAAGGGGGGGGGGGGTTGGATTGTTTAAGGCTAAAATCCAAGTCCAAATTGATTCTGACCTGAATTAATGTTACAAGTGGGGTAAGGGGGACAAAAGCTTGCTTCAAGGCTCCTGTAAGGTGCAATTTGAAGAGTTTTAAAGGCCATTTATTTGTGTAAGTTCAAACATTGCTGAAAAAGTGTCCTCTCTGTAAAAAAGAAGCCAAGATATTGACATTTTTTTAACTTTTGGGGAAATGAAAAGGCCCCTTCTTTTGGAAACTTTTAGAATGTAGGACAGATCCCCCCCCCTTCCCCCCTCTGCCAGAAACACTAGCAGCCATGCTTTGTTTTTCTACACATCACACTATCATGATTAATGTAGTCGGTTATTGCAATGGACAACAAAAAGAAAAAAAAGGCTGTGGCTGCTGGAGCCTGGCTGAGACAGCTGCATGTAGCCTGGCTGAGGCAGGTACAGCCTGGCCGAGACAGCTGCATGTAATGTGGCTGAGGCAAGTACAGCCTGGCTGAGACAGCTGCATGTAGCCTGGCTGAGGCAGGCACAGCCTGGCCGAGACAGCTGCATGTAGTGTGGCTGAGGCAAGTACAGCCTTGCTGAGACAGCTGCATGTAGCCTGGCTGAGGCAGGCACAGCCTGGCCGAGACAGCTGCATGTAGTGTGGCTGAGGCAGGTACAGCCTGGCTGAGACAGCTGCATGTAGTCTGGCTGAGGCAGGTGCAGCCTGGCTGAGGTAGGTGCACCCCCATGATTTGGACATGGTACTTAATTCAAACTCAAACAGTGACATCAACTGACCTTTCCTTTAGCCACTTCTACATCAGCATTTAAAATGAGTTTCTCCCCATCTGCCAACTTCTTCTTCACTGCATCAATCATTCCTCGAATCCACTTTCCGTTGATGGGTTTGTCCTGTGTTGGTGGACGCATAGTGACTAGACTCATCTCCAGATCAGATACACCCGCTGTGCTTTCACTTCTGCGCTTTGCTACCTCATCACACCTATGGTACAGCACAGGAAACAGATTTCACAATGGAAACAGCAGTTCTTTCATTCTTACTGTGCATTTCTATAATGATATCCTTCCAACTTTTCATGATCTCATTTTGACCAAATTATTGCATGTCTCTGAATCTATCTCATCAATGCAAAGGAATAATGGACAAAGTTAGTGCCATATGTAAGACAAGAATATGAATTCTAAAAATGTCAAATTATTCATTAATTTTAAAACTGACTTTTCAAGCCAGAAGAAGGAAATAAATCGTTTTCATGCTTTTTTCTTTACTTCTCCTGGTTGTAACTGAAAAAAAAAAGATACAGACCATATGCATAGGATTTCACAAAGCAGAAGTGTGCCCACCAATAGACACAAGCTTGTATCA
Source organism: Holothuria scabra (assembly GCA_037179385.1). NCBI lineage: Eukaryota > Metazoa > Echinodermata > Holothuroidea > Aspidochirotida > Holothuriidae > Holothuria > Holothuria scabra. The sequence continues at coordinate 14,345,323 of CM074197.1, forward strand.
TTTCAACTTCAACCAACATGCAAAATGAACATCCTCCCTAAAGATTAGCAGTGAAACACCAGATTCATTTTTTGTCTGCAAGTGCGTCTACTACTTCATTTCAGGCAAGCAAACAGTTACCGACATTTACAAATATTTCAATAGAATGTGAATTTCAAGCAATACAGGCAACTGAGTTATGTACCAGCCACATACATGTGTGTAGTCATTGATGTGCAAAAGCATGTGAAAAATCTACATTGTACATGCAGTGTAATTAATTATTTGGCTTCCGAATTGATAATGTCATCCAAATCAATGTCATGTGACATCAATATGGTCTGTTTAAATGCTACAAACAATGGGAATACACTGCATTTGCACCAACAGTGCACTTAGTATCAATTATAAGCCTTTATAAAGCCCTTCTTAAAATAATGTTACCTCTGCTAGAAGCCTGTCCCAGGGGCAATCAACTGACTACATGCATGGTCAGGTGGTTTGAGCATCCCACTTGGGTTCTAGATGTCTGGAGTTTGACTCTTGGCTAGGCCAAATCTACTGTTATTACACTTGGTGCTCAGCATAAGCAACGGACTAGGGAAAACAAACAAATGAGCCACAACTAGGACAAAATGCAAATGGCCTGCCCTAGTAAAACCAACTGGAGAGAAATTGAGCTGAAATCCTCCATCTAACTAACTAACCATGGATAATAATACTGTCTGTAAATCACAATAAATGAAGAGAGAAACTAAGGAATGTTGGCAAACCTTTTGAGAAGGTCCTGCATGGCTCCATCAGCTTTTATGGATTCTGATGTTCTGGTACGATGAGCCTCAAAGTGTAGTATGGCATTGCAGAGAGCTGTCAGCTGAGATGAATGTTTAGCTTCAAGCTGAAATAGGAGATTTTGAAATAACAGACTGGTACATACTTGCTAGGAAGTGGTGTAAGCTATCAACAAAATCCTAAATTTAGCCTCATCTCATTCTCAATTTTACCCTCACTCTCGATTCAAACCATGACTTTGGGTCACCAATTTAAAGCACGACTTTGGGAAACTTACTCCAGGATTAAGATTTGCAAAATACAAATTTGGTAAATTCTCACCAAAAGCTTACTACTGACCCTCATCACAAACCTTCACATATGGCATTGATTCTTAATTAGAACCAAATGATGGGAGACTAAGACGTCTGTTCATATCACTAATTTTATGATACTAACAGAGATGCCAACATTTACATCCAGAAATCAGGGAGGTTTCACACAGGAATCAGGGAGATTCTTTAGAATTACATGCAACTCAATGGGGAAAAATTTGCTTGAACAAGGGAGATTGTCATTTTTGCTAGTCGGAATGGACAAAAATCCTTAAATTTTCAGGGAGCCTCCCTGAGAATCAGGGAGAGTTGACATTTCTGTACTAGGGACATGAGGGGGTCCACAGCATGGTCCCATTCCCATCAGGCATTTACTGCCTTGAAGGTTCCATAATCTCACCCTTAATCAGTAAAACCTCCAACTTCAAAGTTTATCTCTAAACCTATTTTAATTTTCATGGTGGAAAATTGTAACGAGGTAAATCAGTAATCTTTTTACTTGTAACATATTATCAGACTGCTCTAGACAAAATTTTATGAATTTTCCATGACTTCTGTCATTCTTACAAAACTCCATGACGTTTCCAGGCCTGGAAAATGAAAGTAGAATTTTGCAACTTTTTCAAGCCACAGAAACCATGACTTAACATTTCAGACTTACCTGATACACAGCATTCTTGTGTTCCAAGCTACCCTCCACTGTCTTCAATACTTCACTGACCTGAGGGTTGGCACCAGCCGCCCACTTCAACCGCTGGGATATACCACCCTGCATGCTGACAATCTTCTCAAGCAAGGAGGATATGTTACGGTCCATGGCAACCAACTGTTGGTACTCACGGTGTATGCCAGTCATAACAACAGTTCTGATGAAATAAAAAAAATAATTTTTTTAAGAGAATTTGTACACAGAGTGATAGATTATCAAACAGAATGCAGTATAGTAGCTTTTTAAAGAAATCAGTTTCCCACAGATAGATCTCCCTTTAAAGATATGGACCCTACAAAAACTGATTGTCATCGTACCTTCCTGGGTATTGGAAATGAAAGTTTCTCTCTGTCAGCAGTACATCCTCATACAACCATTGCATCATCAACACCCGCCCCTCAGATCGGCTGACAATCTCTTGATACATCTGTAACTCCAACTCAAGATGTCTGTGGAAGGGAACCAAAAATACAATGAAATTAAATATTGTTTCATTCCTCATTCTGTCAAAATTGTATTATGAAACACTTGATCATTATGAAAGAAATCAAATAAATTGAAATTAAAATGACCCTGCTTTTGAGCATGAAAAAATAGGTCTAACATATTCACATTTCATGTGCCAAGTTGAGCAGCTTCACGATCAACTGCAGTTATGAACTTGAAATATTCTACTAAGTAACCTACAATTACAACAGATGACCCGCAATGCACCATTAGATCACCGTGTAGCAAAATTTTCCCCACATGTACAATTACATTCCATCCCTCAATTTTATCCTTCTTTTTCAGTTCTCCAAAGTTCATATGAAACACTTAGTTAGTTAGATGAGATTTAACGACACACCAACACAAATGTTTATTTAGTGTCAGTCAACTCGATAAAAAGTTCAAAGTTCAAATTTAATTTCAACTATTGTTCAGGTTCAAGTTTCCTTTCCCTTTAGTCGCCTCTTACGACAAGTGGAAAATACCGTGGGCATATCTTCTACACCCCCAGCCCACAGGGGCAGTCACATGAAACAGTGTTAATTGTTCTGTTAAGTGTCTACATGCATGACTTACAACAACAAATACTACCTCAGAATATTTTCATGAATATTCAATAAAGCTTTAAATATTCATGATATGTTAAACCTTACCTGACCCTGTTAAGTCCATGTACAGCATCCACTAATTCTTTCACAGTTGCTTCCAGTTCTATTTTAAGCTTGGATTTACTTCTCTCTGTTACATCCAGGTACTCCTGACTCATTGATGCAAAATCTTGGATGCTCATCATTGCCTGTAACATTCCCCTCATGTCAGGGATTACATGGAGGGTACTAACGATGCTGGCCATCGTCAGCAGTTCAGTCCCCACACCAAGTATCTGTAAAACAAGCAAGACACACACCATATGTAAAATAAATTGTACCTAACCCTTTCATTATCAAGTACTTGTATGCTATCAAAACTCCAGGACCAACCTCTTTCACAGAGTGATAATTAAAGGCAGTCAAACCTCACCCTAAACTACATTTTTTGTAGTTAGTCCACAGAAATTTTCAATTAGCATAGCTCTTGTGATTGACATCAAGTGCAAAAAAATGCGGAGACCGGTAGCTCATACTGCACATCATGCACTGTGCTGAGTGTGTTCTGATTACACACTCGGTCTTGTGTACTCACCCTAAAGCAAAAAAGTGAGATTGTGTCTTGATCAATGTTAGACAGTTGTGGGAGGGGCTTAGGAAGTAAGTTAGGCGAACTGGAACTGTTTAGAAAGAAAAATTTGGCCACTAATATGTCAATGGGATTTCAGTCTTCATTTCCAACAAGAAACCACCCTCCAACAAAGAAGTGGTGAGTACAAGTGTTATTCAAAATTTAATAATCTTTCACTTGATAATTAAAAAGTTGTCTCCCTGTTACATTTCATAAACTCTTGGAGACAGGAACAAGTCCTGGCCAACACCCCTCCCAGCAACATGCAATGTTGTACATATATCACCCGTTAGTTGCTAGGCCTTTAGTCTAGCCTCATTGCACATAAGTGTGGAAAGGTCCAGTAGCATCATACACTACAATATAAACAGAGTGCACTATGCATACTTAGTAAGGCTTAATTGTGCTCTATCCAATGAAATTTACAGCTTCAATGTCATGATTTCTTTGTACAATTTCATTTTCTCTAGAGAAAAAATATCTAGAGTGGTTGTCATCAAATGACTACTTAGGGTTCATACACTCTTAATGACAAAATTCCATGACTTTTTCCATGCCTTCCAGGGACTTAGACTGATATTCCAAGGACCTCAAGAAAGAGCCAGATCCCACATTTCTGTCGTTTTCTACAAAATAATGCATCTGAACATTGAGAAAATCAGAACAATAAGTCCTCTTCCCAAAATTAACTGACTTTTCCAGAACCTTTGGAAGAAATGGTTGTTTACCCTGACTTCCCAGGACTGGAAATTCAAATTTCAATTTTCCCTGACTTTCCAGGATTTCTAGGACCTGTACAAGCCCAGCCACTACGGCATTTTGTCAGTGTCATTAGAAACCAAAATGGTCTTGAAAGGGACAAGACTCTGTTCTCAGGTGCTTGAAGAGAAGGGTATGAGAGTAAGAAAATATTTTTGACAGATGTGATTCAAAGAACTGATGATTGAACTGGTTAGTAAGGGAAGTAAAGGGGGGAAGAATGTGGCCATCAGGGGTGGGGGAGGTAGGTCTGCAGATGCAGAGCTGCACTTGCATTTCCAACAAGTATGAGACTATCCACTTCAAACTACGATTTAAAGCTTGCAGCACCACACAAGATATACTTGTGACATAATGTCTCCAATTATCTTTCACCATTCCTTCAAAATAATGTAATCTTTCCTTACAATTTCCTTACGTCAACTTTCTGAATTTTCTTTCACTTGTTGTTACAATGCACTGTTCTACAAAATGCACAACTGTTTCACAGCACGTAATACACAATTAGCTGGAAAGTAACCCTTCCCTCGAGCAAAGCTAACCCCTTCCCTTTTATAAGTAGTCCATTTTGTACCTCTGAAGTCTCTTTCAGTTAAACAAATCAAAATACCTACCATCTTGTGTATAATCTTTCCAAAGCACTTCTTTACAGGTTCTAACAAGCTGGCTTGATTATTCATGTGCTGCTTTCCTTGAGTGTTGTGGGGCTTGCGTTTTGATGATGTGCCATTCTCTGCTTGGCAGGATGCAAAAATGAAAAAATATTATTGGGATCACTCCTCCACTGCAAATTTATGCTTCAGTTTTTCAGCATTTAAAAGTACTACACTAACTGCAATCAGAACTTAAATCTTTCCAATGCTTGTTGGTAAAAGAAAGTCTAAGGTGAAACTTTGCATCACATACCAAACATTAGAGTAGGGCAAAGTAACTTTGTTATGTCAGGTTTTCCATTTAAGGTACAGTTTGTTGCATGGACTCTAATATATTGGATCATTAATAACACTCACTCTCCATTTGGAATTTATTGGGCCATACATACCATGAATCACAGCATGATATCTTTGGATCATGGCCATGTTTGCCTTCGTCATCCTCATCCCAACCCCCCCCCCCCCCCCACAAATAAAAACAGAAAAAAAAAAAGAAACATGTATGACATATATACATATAATATTGCAGGGACATTGTCAATTCTTTGGTTCAACCCTCACTCTCCGATGAAGCATTAGAAATAAAACAAACCCTCACCTTTTGGTTTGTTAGAAACAAACTGTTGAGCTGATGTGAAAGTTTGCTGTAGAAACGAAAGCTGGTAAAGAAAGAGGAGGTCCCGGACCTGTACCAGATTCTCAGATGTAATTGTCAATGCCTGGAAAATTAAAATACAAAAAAGACATATACAGATTAAAGGAGAATTACAAGAAAATCATGACTTGTCAACCTGTCTGACTTCAAATGGGGACAATTTTATTTTTCAAAGCCAAAAATAGGGAGATTAGTAGAAAAAACCAAGAGGTTGATAATTTTTAACTGAAACATACAAAAGCCAGAGTTTAGGCTTAAGCCAACTTAGGTCAGGGGACGGGCAATATATAGGGAGAGAATCATCCAATCGATGCTTTCCATATTGCAAGTTGTTGTGTTTGTGCATTTCCACAAACAATGTCATATGTGGTATTTGAATGCATTGTACAACTGTAGGGCGAATGCAAAATAATAAAGCTCCTTTTGACCTATAAAATTAATGTAAAGATAATAGCATATTTTCTGTAAAGATGGTAGCATATTTTGCTCCTAGAAGCCTAGGTTTGGTACTAATTGCATTGGCAACATTAAGAACATCACAAAAGGAAATGGAACTCTCAGCAGATGCAGGAATAGAACATGAAACTAGAAGGCGGGGAGATCTGCATAAGTCATATCCCCCTTCCATACCTTTACAGAGAAGCTTTCTTCATGCATTAAATCTCCTCCCAATGATCACGTACCTCCACCATCTCTTGACTCTTACTTTATCCCTACCCTACCCCACCAACTCTTCCATTATTGTGCTACCCCCTTCTTATACCCAAACCACTATACTCATCTTCACAGATGATGTTTCCTTCAAACATATATATTCATCTTCGATTGATAGGGTAAATCTATCATCGTTTGGCTGTTTTTTACTTCTGACCCTTAACCTACCCCACCCCACCCCACCTACTTTTCCATATTTGAGCTACCCAATTCTTCTACCCCTCACCCCAACCACTACACTCACCTTCACAGGTGATCCTCCCTCCACAAATTTAATCTCTTTCTACTGATCATGTACTTCTACCATTTCTTGAATGTTGCTGTATCACCACCTCACCCTACCCCTCACCACCAACTTTTCCATAATGGAGCAAACCTTTTCTTTTACCCTTCACCCCAACGGCTACACTCACCTTCACAGATGAAGCTTCCTTCACACATTTTATCTCCTTCCACTGGTCATGTACCTCGACCAACTCTTGACTCTTCACCAACCTCTCAATATTGTCCTGCACCTGTCTGAAAAGATCATCCATGTCTAGAAACAGGGTTTCCCCCAGGGTAGGGGCAAGGTGAGATTTACTCCCAGTCAAGAAAGTGTTCAGGAAATGTTGGTACTTAGTCTGAAGGATCTGACAAGCTTCCACCAGAGTTATTGAAGGCTGGGCAAAAGGAAATGCAAAAAGCTGTAAACATTTATGAAATTTGATGGAGCCTTATGATTTAATATGGAATAGTTTTCTTCAAAAATTTTAACGATTAAGAATTGCTTGATTCAAATAGAGTAAAGTTAAATCTAACAACTTGCAAACCCTTCTACAATTATTCTACTCAAACACTCTTGACTTACTGGGAAAGAGTCAAGTGGTGGAACCAAACATTTACTTCTGAAAAGTTCTGTTCTCCCGAAGAAGCTAAATACTAGAAATATTTCATAAAATTTTTTTACTGTTCAAAGTTCAGCAGACTCATTACAGGTAACTTCACTTGTTGGACTAGAGCATGTGCAGAAACAATATACTCTACAGTTATGCCCGCAAGACATCATTTGTTTGTAAACAAGAATGAATCTATAATGATCCATACAACTGCATATTGCCTTAAAAAAAGGAGATAAAAAAAAGACAAATAAATTGCGAGACTATTGGGCTATAAAACTTTTAACACTTTTAAAAAGGGTTGCATGAGCTGGACTGGGCAAGGTTATATTCATTTTGCAAAAAAAAAATTGCCCTTTCCACCACCCCCTCATAGAAATATATCTACTTTTTTACTTTATAATTCTTTTTTACAAAAATTATTTAACAAGGTATGTTTTGTGGACAACCAAGGCATTTTTATAATTTTTGCTGAGAACATTTGTGAAGAGATGATCCATTTTTTTTTTTTTTTTTTTTGGGGGGGGGAAGGAGGTTACAAATTGTAAATAATATGTGATTAAGTGTAGTTGTTAATGGAATTGACTGTCTAAAAACTATTTCTTACCCTTATATTCATGCATGTACTACTGCCTTGTGACAACAACAGGTCAACAGTTGCCATCCAAACAACTTATTTCCAATTTTTACTGACTGATCTGGTAGTAGAGAATCTTTTCTCAGTCTCATTTGAGCCACAACTGGAAAAAGGTTGTGGCTGGCTAGGCTTGAACCAATAAGTTGGAAACTGGGCTGTAAAACTCTATTTAACTAACTTACTAACTCATTTGAGGTTCAGTATCATGGTCTGTCCACACAAGATGCATATTAATCGGGTACATGCATATGTCACATTGCATTATCAATTCACGCATAAATTGTGTCAAGTCACGTTCAATGAAGACAAAAGTTAATGCATGTCTCCTGGATACATCAACTTTTGGCAAAGTAATCACTACCACTACACTACTATAACTACCACAACTTTCACTTCCACCACCACCACTATCACCACTATCAATACCATCACTATTAACACCATCACCACTATCAATACCACCACCACAACCACTATCATTTCCACCACTATCACTAACACCTGCCACCACCACAACCACTATCATTACCACCTACTACCACCACATTGCTACCACCACAATCACTATCATTCCAGCATCATCACTACCACCAAAATACTACCACCACTATCGCCAAAGTAGGGAAACTAGCCAGTGAGCCACAACTGGAAAAGTTCCATGGCCAGCTCAACTTAAACCAATAGGTAAGAAACTGGGCTGTAAATCTACATTGAAGTAACAATTTCAGCCACTACCACTGTCATTACCACTACCAACACTTCTACTTCTTCTCTTATCAACTTACTGCTTCAGATGATGTTTCAATGCACTGTTCCATTTCTCCTATCATGTCCTCGAGAGCCATGGGACATTCCCCAATGATGTCATTCAAGCTACCTACAGCTACTAGCATGGGACGATCTCCTTCCATCAGAAGTTCTACTGCCTCTGGAACCCACAGCTGTTCAAATTGGCTGTACAAGAGCTGCATTGATTAAAACATAATGAAAATCTTGAGTTCATATAACCAACTGATGATCACAACTTCAGAGGTCTAGGTTTGAATGTAACTGCATCAAGCATCATTTCCTATTTGACATAAGCAAACTACAGAGTTTTTCACTGATGTCATCAAATCAAACATCATTCTATTTGTTTATCCCACTGGCCATTAAAAGCCCACTTTAGAGTGCTTTCACATGACATCACAATCGACCAGTTCAAAGTTTCTACATGGAGCAGTATTGTGCAATAGGTCAAAGGGTAACACTTTTATGCATGTTTACAGTGGATGGTGGCATGTAAACACAGTTTAAACAGTATGCTGTGTGAGGTTGGCTAGCAGCTCAGATGTTTTGTTACCAGTTGACCTGAACAGAAAGGTCAAAGAAGCACATGCAGATATAATGTTCAAACTCGTCTATTGGTAAGACATGCCTACTGCAACAACCACAAGCTAGCGCACTACATTAGCATATAACAGGACTACCTCACCTCCAAAGAGTCTGAACACCCTTTTTGACATGAATTTTATAAAATATGTCTATACTAATAGGAAAAATATCAAGTTGAGTGCTAGATCAAAGTTGTTTCAAAAGTTGTCTTGGTTACACGCCAGTTCACATCTTCAATATCCCCAACCTTTGTGATTTCCCTTGATGTATGTCCATGACCAACTGCATGGTCAAGTTGTTAGAACATCTGACTTGCAGTCAGGAGGTTCAGGGTTCAACTCCTTCCTGGGTTACACAGAAGGCTTAAAAAATGGAACCTACTGCCATTGTGCTTGATGCTCAGCATATGCAGAGGAGCCAAGGAAACAAGCAACAAATGGAAAAAAACACTGGTCCCACTTAAACCAATTTGTAAGAATCTCTGAGCCGTAAAACCTCATCTAACTTGATATACGGGTGTCTCTTTTACAAATAAGAAGGATTTTCCATTACTTACCAATATTTGGTCAATAGATGAATTTAAGTAACGTAAACACTGAAGAATCTTATCCATTGGTTTACTGTCCTTCTGTATCTGTAGGATAAACCGAAGCAATGATAAAATTTAGTTGGTTAGTAAGATGAGTTTCAACATCACACCAACATATAAGAGTAACATAGAATCAGCAAGAAAAAAGCAATATGATATATATTTGGGTGTAGTTAACTACCAAGGGTAAGATTTCATTAAAATGTCTATCCAAAAGCAAGCAAAAATTCCCTGAAAAATTTACTTTCTTTGAAAAACCCCAAGATGAGACAGGGCTCTCTGTGCTCAAATAAGACAAAAATACCAAAAATGAGCTGATGACACATCTAACTACCAATCGTTCCAAAAATTTCAAACATGGGAGCCATAACCACTCTAAAATACAGATGAATATATTACAAGCTAAGATGAACACACTTTATCATCATCATGAAACAAGAAAATAGCCAGATGAACAAAGCAAGGTTCCAGATAGTTAAACGCTGTATAGAGTCAGGTACATACAGCTTCATGAGCCATCACTTTAAATAGAATATTATTTCAGAGCTTACCTCTGCCAGGAGAGGTGGTAGAGAAAGGATATTTTGTGCTGCATGTAAGGAGTTTTGTAATTTCATCAGGGGTCCTGTCTTCAGCAAAACATTCTTGTATAAACCGGGTCCAGCATCTGATACATAAAAGGCAAATAATTACTTTAATATGACTCTGTACTTGAAGGTGAAGATTAAAATGTCACATGTCTTTTCAAATTGAGTTTTCAATGGGAGTGATAACTAACACTTTTCACATGAACAGAGCATTCACCATTATCATTTAATATCATCAATCACAAAAATGAGTGAACAGTCCATATAAGCTGAGCATTTCTTATCGCACTATACCTTGAAGCCCTCTTTCGATTGCTGAAATAACCCACAATTTGCCAGGTTACTGAATAGCTTATTGACCCTGAAGAAAGCACACAACTGATTGCAAATAGTTGATTTATAATATCCTCCAATTAATTCAGTTAACAGTAGTGTTTGCACGGGTTACCAAGGTACCCGGGTACCCGCCCGCCATCGTATTTCCCGGTTCCAAATCTACTACCCGAATCTTAAAAAAAATGCATGCAAAAAGAATCACCCCATTTACGCCATTGCCCACGGTAATGGACTAAAAAATTTTGCCAATTTGGTAGACATTCTCCGAGACTGAGAATAAAGAGAGCCCCTAGAAATTATAGATAAGTTTGAGAGTTGTCTGTACTTCGTTTCTGAAGTTGAAATTTTTTTCAGCGTGCGGCCCGATCGCGCTATTGTCACGTAGTGAGTTACTTCTCACACATCACATGTATATCGCTTATAAACTTACACGCAAGCAAGCTGATTGCCGATTCAAAATCACATCATACTGTACCACACAGACATAGCAAGACATGGTTACCGCCCGCAAGACCGAAGGCCCGCGAGACCGAAGGTACCAAAGTACATTTTTTCATCGGCGCCAAAGTACATTTTCGTCATCGGTGCCAAAGTACATTTTTTCATCGGCGCCAAAGTCAATTGATTCATCGGCGCCAAAGTACATTTTTTTGCATCGACCCCAAAGTACATTTTTTTGCATCGACCCCAAAGTACATTTTTTTTGCATCGACGCCAAAGTACATTTTTCATCGGCGAGAAAGTACTGTATCACCCCCGCCCAGCTTGCAAAGACAGTGCCCATAACGTTCGGCATGCTAGGTAAACTCAGCCTTGCATGTATGTACGATCTTATTATTAATACGGTATGCCACCTCGAGTATAATCCTCGAATATTTCTAAATGGTTAAAGGTGTCAGTTTTACGCAAATCAACACTTTGCCGCTATCTGTAAAGTATGTAACACCGTAAACTTTCACAAAATTTTTTTTAAAACAGGCCAGTACATATTACGTTATTCTGCCCCAAAATGGCGCTCGAACAGGCTACAAAGTTTATGTTTGAAAGCTATGTATGTTACCCTGGCCATATGTCAACATGGGGCTAGCTACGTAAGAATGTACCTACCCCATTAGTGGTAATTCCAATGCACATTGCAAAGTAGTGTGAGGGAAGTTCACAAACATGACCTTTGTTTACAATCGCTACTTTTTGACGTGCAAGAGAATACCATAATACAAGGCTCTGATTAGTTGATATTTTTAAATCAGTGTAAAAGGAGAAGCTTTGAGCTCTTAGTATGCTGGCTTTTCGAGTAGGAAAGCGTCCCAAAATTCAATATCAAATTGTTTTTTGTTACGTTTTTTTTTACTTGTCATTTTGATCTAAAACAAAACGAGATGATTATACCTTCTAACAGATCAAATGTTTTTGAACTTGGGAATGTGATCGCTATACCTATCCAATACAGATGTCAATGTTGCCAGACATGCATGTCTTATGGAGTATACCTTAAAAAATGCATATATTTTTTAGTCACCGTAACACCGCGGGTAACCTGGGTACCCGACGGGTATGGCGATCGGGTACCCGGGTCCTAATTTTTAGTACCCGTGCAAACACTAGTTAACAGATTATGTAACAATCAAATTTCCCGCAAGAGAGTCACAAACGAGAATCATTGGAGCTAGGTACCTGACATTTCTCTGTCCATCTTGTAAGTGGTCTCCATCATTGTTAGTATGTGAGGCAGGACAGCTGGTGAAATAGACACAGACTCATGACGACCTGTAGAAGCAACAAACAAATAATGCACAGACTTCTGTCAAATACAAACAAATGTGTGTATGCATCTTTCATGTTTTAATTCCTTTTGCAGACAGCTTTCACTTTTCAACTAAATCCCACACCCTCCCATGTGTCTGCTGTAATAGGTTTATGGGTAAATGACAAGTGTGTGATACCCACAGTCTGCATGTCCCAGACCCTCCTGGTGTGTCAGCTGTAATGTCTGTAAGAGTTAGTTAGTCCGATGAGATTTAACCACACACCAGCATGAATGCATTATACAGTGTCAGTTAACTACAATAAAAAGTTCAAAGTTTAAATTTATTTTCAGGTACGGTTGAAGATCAAGTTTGGTTTCCCTTTAGTGGTCTCTTACCACAGTCAGGAAATACCGTGGGCATATTCTACAACCCACAGCCCAGAGGTACATGGGTAAATGACAAGTGTACTGTACCACACTCTGCACATCATAGACCCTCATGTGCATTAGGTGGAATGTCTGTAAGGGTACATGGATGAATAACGCAGTGTACTTCTCCACAGTCTGCACATCCCATACCCTCTGTGTGTTAGCTGTAATATCTGTAAGAGGTACATGGGTGAATGAAGTGTTCTCTACCACAGTCTGCACATCCCATACCCTCCTGGTGTGTTAGCTGTAATATCTGTAAGAGGTACATGGGTGAATGAAGTGTTCTCTACCACAGTCTGCACATCCCATACCCTCCTGGTGTGTTAGCTGTAATATCTGTAAGAGGTACATGGGTGAATGAAGTGTTCTCTACAGTCTGCACATCCCATACCCTCCTGGTGTGTTAGCTGTAATATCTGTAAGAGGTACATTGGAAGTGACTGAAGTGTTCTCTACCACAGTCTGCACATCCCATACCCTCCTGGTGTGTTAGCTGTAATATCTGTAAGAGGTACATGGGTGAATGAAGTGTTCTCTACCACAGTCTGCACATCCCATACCCTCCTGGTGTGTTAGCTGTAATATCTGTAAGAGGTACATGGGTGAATGAAGTGTTCTCTACCACAGTCTGCACATCCCATACCCTCCTGGTGTGTTAGCTGTAATATCTGTAAGAGGTACATGGGTGAATGAAGTGTTCTCTACCACAGTCTGCACATCCCATACCCTCTGTGTGTTAGCTGGAATGTCTGTAAGAGGTACACGGTGAATGAAGTGATCTCTACCACAGTCTGCACATCCGGGACCATCTCATGTGACAGCTGTAAAGTGTGTAAGAGGTATATCACTGAACAGCAAGTGTACCATACCACAGTCAGCACTTCCCAGACCCTTCCATGTGTCAGCTGGAATGTCTATTTGAGGTGCATGGGTGAATGATACAGTTCAAACACTACAAACCTAGTAGATTTTTCTGCAGTTGCTTATGCAGGTTCCATATCCTGGTACTGCTTTCTAATACCCCTGGCTGTTCAACCGTCACTAACCTCACTATCCATTCCTTCAACGGCACTACCCACCCACAAGGGATTTTCCCACTACTAACCTTGTAGCTGTTTTTCCAGTTGTTGTTTAGGTTCTCTGTCCTGGTGCTCCTACAATCACTGTGCGTGCCACCCTCACTCCCCTCTCCCTTAAGCACACTACACACCCGCAAGTGCTTTCCACACAACTGACCTTGAAGCTGTTTCTGGAGTTGCTTGTGGAGGTTTTCAATCCTGGTACTGCCACCTGATGCCATCGCCTGTAGCTCCACCTTTCCTTTCATATTGAGGTCCTTCAGGACAGCTTTGGCCCTGGTGGCAGCCTTTGCCAGCATAGTCTCCTTGGTAAGAGTGTCTTTCACCTGTCTTGCTGATGGTGCAGAATAATCCCTCTGAAATTGCTGAAGCAGCCTCTTGCAGCTATGCAAAACAAAAGCACAAAACCAGGGTTTATACATATTCAAAATGACAAAATTTCATTAATTTCCAGCCCTTTAACCAGTTAGGCCCTACATCCCACAGCTATTTCCTTTTTTTTACCACAAAACCATGTATCATTATCTGAACAATGAGAAAATCAGAACAACTAATCCATCTCCTAAAAATTCCCAGACTTTTTCAAAAGACATTAGGAAAAATTGCTCATTTCCTCTGATTTTCCAGACGTGGAAATTCAAACAACAATTTTCCTGGACTTTCTGCGGATATGCAGGACCAAAACCAACCTCGAGCTCTTTTTTTTTAATTTCATGAATATGTGTTCATTTCCTTCACATTTCAATTTCTTGTTGGATTCTATGAAACCTTACCTAATAATAGACAAGATGACAGTAAAAGACAATAAAATTTGAATGAATGAGGCTTTACTACAAGCATCATCCCGCCCAATATACAACTTCAGACAGGTTGGACAAACAACAGAAATAAAAGAAGGCAAAGCACGTCAAAACGGAAATTAAAATTTCAAATGGCACTGAGTAGGAATGAAATTACCTGACAATGTTGAGGTGAACCTTAGTCTTCAAGGAGTCATACAAACCTATATCTACAGTTAAATTTAACTGAATTTATACTTGGATGACTGGAATAAGGTGCCATTTCTTTCAAAATTTCCAACAATACTTTATAATACTTTTAAGTTGTTACAAAAATAAACCAACTTCAAATCAATGTATGAATACTTACACATCTGGACTCATATCCTTCAATAACTGCTGCAACCAACCCTGCCATGTGTAGACTCTGTTCTGCTCAGCAAAGTTTTCAGGAAACTTAAAGGGAAATGAAAAAATGAGGATGATGATTTCCCTTAAACAACAGGTAAAATTTCATGGACTAAAACAACTACGGAAATTCCCTTTCACAAAGGCGAATCCGAACAACTAGTTTTGTAGGCTATTAGTGGGGCCTATCAGCCTTCAACCTCTTTTTATTTTGCTGTCTACATGCATATTCAGTGAATTAAGACGTATTTTTGTGTGCAATCATTCATGATACAGTTAAGCAAAGAATTTGAAAGATGAAAGCTGATGGACCCCAGACAGGGCCAACCAAGCTACATCATCACTTAACTGATTGTATTTGTCTATAACTCTCAAGACAGCTCCTCATAACTGTCACAAACCAGTTAAACTGTACCTACATCTTCACTGACAGAGTATAACTATTCCCCCTAAATTTGGCTGCCACAAAGCAATAAAGCGAGGTTTTTTTCTTTCCAAACAGAGGTATCATAAATAACTTTAACTGCAACAGAGCTGTTGTAACCTAAACACTGTCAGATACAACCCTTCTGGGACTATCATTGTCAAATGACAACCCTGGCAAAAGCCATCAGCATCATTCAGACACAGCCACTCTACGTGTTTTTCTCAAGGTAAAATGAATTATTCATAGCATCACCACCTTGGGGGCTGCATTCATTGCATACAACTTATTTAGACCTAATAAATAATGTACAGTATACAGCATGCTATTCTTTAAGTTTTGCAAGATATTAGATGCACTGAGACCATGCTAGGCCCTATCTAATAGGTAACAAAGACAGCATACACAGCCAATTCCTATGAGGAGTTTTCCCAAGGCTTTGTTTCTGTTTCCAAAGGTTAAAAAAAGTAATTAATATACGAAATTTTGGGGTGCAAAATGAAAAACATCTGAACTTTAAACAATCTTTGTATTCATCACATTTTTGGTGGAAAGTTATCTCTTACAGAACGGGAAGACTGAAAATGGATTCCATATTCAGAACTGCACTGTACGAAGACTACGTACTGAGTTAGTTAGATGGAGTTTTGCGGCCAAGTTTTCAACCTACTGGTTCAAGTCGAGCCGGCCACGGCCTTTTTTCCAGTTGTGGCTCACTGGCATGTTTTCCCTACTCCATCCCAACAGATTATTCCCTTTGAGACCCTGTGTCCAATTTCCATTAACAAAATGGTTTCAATGGGTTTCAAAGGGTTCTAAAGGGTTTTCAAAAGGGTTTGGTTTGTACAAAGGGTAATTTGGAAATTCCCTTTGAGATTTGTCCAGTTTCCAGCAACAACCAAAGGGAACCCTTTGGGTGCAAAGGGTTTTTCCAAAGGGTACCATTTGAAACCATTTGAGCTCAAAGAGTTTTACCCCAAAGGGTTCCAAAGGGAATTTTCAGCTGGGATTGCTTATGCGGAGCATCACGCACAATGGTTTGGTAGTAGGTTCCATTTTTAGAGTCTTTAGTATGACTCGACCTGGGAATCGAACCCGGCCTCCCGCATGACAGGCAGGTGCTCTAACACCGGTCCTGAGGTAGGGTAGCATATAAGTGCCTGGTCCCAAGAGGATTAAACCAACCTTAACTGCCACAGAGCAGTACAGCTGTAGTTTCTCCATACAGAGTTGTAACTGCTTTCTACGTTGGTTCACAGCCTGATTAAGGTCCTGTTCCAGCTTCTCGTACTGGGACACAAGATGACCCTGACCTGCTTTTTGTAAGAAACCAGCAGCTGTAACGTAGGTCTGTTTACCTGAAATGGAAGAAATGAAACAAATAAATGTAACCAACAATGCAGTGTGAAATGTGTCCTGAAAAATCAGAACTTCCAACCACAAATCGGATGCTTTGGCCACAATGAAGTAAACTTGGCAGTAGATTTGAAATGTCGAACAAGTTATATGTCCTAGCACTTACCTAGATCTAAGGGCTTTGAGAGGTATGCTATGACGGGATTTAGCTGTTGCCCCCTTACTGTGTCTAAAGCAAGTTTATGTTGTAGGTAGAACCTTTGACAATCTCTATTACGTTTGTCAATCTCAGTTCTGATTTGGTTCCAGGTACTCTCAATTTGTTTTACTTCCTGCCACCTGAAATGGAAAAAAGAAAATTTTACCAAAAATAGTCCCATTAAATATCGTCAACTGTGACAATTTTTTGCATATCCAAGAAAGTTTATAAAAGGTTTATCAAACTTGTAGTTAGTACTTGCTCATCCTTACACTACGACTATGACAAACTTGTCTGAACTCATGCAGTAAGTAGAATCTTCTCATACTGACAGTGTCGTCACAATGCCTTTAAAAGTCGGGTATTCATACAGATGTATGCACTTTTACTCAAACATTGATAATTTAACAATACTCGAATTTGTGAGAACGAACTTGTACTAACTAACTTCATCAGGACTGCAGGTTATATGTGCTCATACTCATATTATGCCTATGGCAAATTGTCTGTAACTCACACTTAATTAGAACCTTCTTATACTGACAGTAGTGCTCTACATATAAGGTATCCACACAAATGTATGCAATCATAATCAAACATTGATACATTTAACAGTATTCCAACTTGTGAGAATGACCTTGTACTTACTTCATCAGAACTGCAGCTTATATAAGGGTTTGGACTGCAGCTTACATGGAATTTGTGAGAATGAACTTGTACTAATTACTTACTTCATCAGGACTGCAGGTTAAATGTGCTCATACACATACTATGTCTATGGCAAATTGTCTGCAACTCACGCTTAATTCCAACCTTCTTATACCAGTTGACAGTATAGCACAAGTGCTTTACATGTCAGATATCAACACAAATGTACCCAATCATACCCAATCACTGATACATTTAACATTATTCCAACTTGTGAGAATGATGTACTTACTTCATCATGGACTGCAGCCTATATGGGGTCATACTCAAACTACGTCCATAGCAAACTTTTCTGAACTCACACTTTAAGTAGAATCCCCTCATAGTGAGAATATAGTCACAAGTGCTTTACACTCCATTGAAACAATAAGCTAGAGAGAGTGATGGCAATACTCATGATAACAAAACTGTTCTTGTTCTTGTAATCACAAACTGTTCTCAAACTTCCAACCCTGGAAGTCATAAAAAAGTATAGATGAATCCGATCAACATTTCTGTTTAGTGACTGTAGGCAGCCATCAGTAGGGTCCATCAGTCTTAAATCGTCTTCATTTATTGTCTAAATGAACTTCAAACCTCATATTCAGTGAAATTGAAGGAATATAGATACAATTTAGTGTGTAACCATCCATAAGACAGGTGAGAAAGGAAATTGAAAGATTAAAAGGTGATAGACCCAAGCTATGGCTGACTGAAATCAGACCATCACTTGCTGTCCAGATTTGTCTATAAAATACTCATACCCAAACATATTTAACAAACATATTCAAAAACACTGATCTTAGGAATGGATAACTTGCATCTTTACTGAAGAAAAAATTGGTAAAATTAAGCAAAATGAAGCAAAATCAAGTAAAATGAAGCAAAATACAGAAAAGATAAAGCAGAAATATCCATACCTCTCCTGCAATGTGTAGAGTGAGTGTTTCTGTTGTTTGTCTTTGAAGGCAACTTGTAGCAAGTCTAACTGTTTACTGAGATGTTCACTAGATTTGCTGACTTCATCTTTCTTGCTGATGATCTCCAGGTACTCATGGATACCATCTTTGAGATCTACTAGTGCCTGGTGCAGGCCATCCCTGGGGAAAAATTGTGCACATAGTATCAGGTGACCTAAAGAAAAATACACCTTAGTGTTCACAAACTCTTTGTGCAAAGAAAATACCCCTTTAAACCCAAGTCATTGCAAGTTACATTCAAATTCAGCAGGTTTATATTGACAGCCTGAAGCCTGGGTACTGAGAATGTATCCCCCACCTGCTTTTTAAATTTATGTATGTAGTGCTTATGATAAATAAAAAAGGCCCAGGGTATTCCCCCTCCCCTCTGCGACTAAAGGGGATGATTGAACCATATTTGAAAATTGAAACATATTTGAAATGGATCTTGTCCCAGAGATGCTAACATTTACATCCAGAAATCAGGGAGGTTTCACACAAGAATCAGGGAGCTTTTTAAGAATTACATGCAACTTAATGAGGGAAAAACTTTCTTGAATCAGGGAGGTTGTCATATTTGCTAGTTGGAATGGACAAAAATTGTTGAATTTTCAGGGTACCTCCCTGAGAATCAGGGAGAGTTGGCATCTCTGTTGACCTGTATTTCAGACCATACTTTTTACTTTGTCAACATGTTTGATGTGTTGTTAAATCCCATCTTCCTATTCCAATACAAACTATATCTCTGACCTTGGGGAAATAACAGATACCTTACATCACCCTCAGCATTCCTTCCCTGCTTTCCCCATCATCAACTTCAGAAGGGGTTCCCCCTATGCTGACTACTGGCTGCAGAATATGCCCATGGTATTCCTCTCCTGTTATAAGAGGCAACTCAAAGGGAGAACTTGAACCACACTTAAATTGTTCTACCTGACTAACACAACATTTTGCATTTGCCTTTGCCTTTGTCTCAACATTTCAGTAAATTTTACCCCATCTTGGACCCGTGTTTAGTCTATCAGTGGAGCATCAGCCTTTCACACAGAAGGCCTGGGTTTGATTCCCAGGTCGAGTCATACCAAAGACTCTAAAAACGGAACTTACTGCCACTGTGGGTGACACTCAGCATAATCAATGGAGTAAGGAAAACAAGTCAGTGAGCCACAACTGGAAAAAAGGTCGTGGCTGGCTGGACTTGAACCATTAGGTTGGAAACTGGGCCGTAAAACTCCACCTAACTAACAAACTGACCCATCTTGGCATTTTGGCAATTTTTGGGGCAATTTTTGCCTGATCAATGCATTCCTTTTTTATCTAGCTGACACTATAAAACACATGGTGTGTGTTTTTCAAGTCCATTTAACTTACAAACCCAAGGGTGTTTTTCCCCTCCTAGCTTACCCCCTTCCCCATAAACTTTTAAGGTCTTACCTTATAGCATACCACTCTCCTTTCATTTCAGCTACCCTAGAGGAAAAGAGGGACCTGGTAGCCTCCCTCTCCATCTCTCGTCTGCGTTCCCCTCCATCAGCTACGACAGGGTTTAAATGACCCCCACCGTAGAATGCTCCTGCAAAGCCCCCTTCATTTCCTGTTGTCCAGTCCACCAGTGGGTCATACACGAATGCCTCCAACAAGGTCAGCAAGGTCTCTCTTCCTTTTCTCAATATTTTAAGTACCTCCTGACAGGAATAGCGAAATGTACCCTGCAAGTCAAAATAAAATAAGATTTGAAATTTCAAAACTGTAGAAAAGTTAACAGCGCCATCCCATTTGTGTTCACTAATTTGAATGGGATGAGTTAATCCTAATTTGAATGTTATATTATTTGTATAGACGCTAACACGAGGTTAGCATAAAGAGAACAGAACAAAGTAAGACAGCAAGCAAGCAACACTTCTTTCCGTTCATGTATTTCTTTTAATGCTCTCGTTTTCGGTTTAGCGTGGGCCGGACACAACAAATACAATGATGGTTTTCTGTGTCCTTCCTTTCACAGCAAGCTAATGAGACTTATCAGCCATCTTTTTTGCAATGTTACAAATTCTACCAGGGTTGCCTGCTAGGTGAGTGTAGGTGGAGAGATGAGAAGGGGGACAAAATCAAACAAAACAATTAAATGGCCATTATCATCCGTTTTTTCCAAGGAGAGGATATTTTTGTAGTAACAATTTCTTGTTTTATCAATAAAAAGCCTTCCAGATGTCAAACTGCTCTGTGTAAGACTTTGTTAGGTCAAAAGAGGGCTTTGCAGGCCCCAGAGCCGATGGATCTTTTAGCCAAGACATGATTTGAAATCACATTTACAGGTGAAGAAAACGAACACACTTCTTCTCAATGCTTTTCAATGTAACATTCTAATCTAAGTCTTGAAAGATAGAGCCTCTTTTAATAATTGCACATAAACAAAAAATGTTACAATGCAACAGCGAATGAATGAAAAATGAGAAATGAAAAAATATTATCGCGTACTCCGGTATTCCCCCAAATTACCTCAATTCCTGTGAGTCCCAGTGCATTCTGGATATTCTGTGTCAGTCTGAATGGTACCCTCTCTGGGATACGAAGATTCTTGCCTTTTTCAAAACAAACATTGTAATCAATATGTACCACCTGTAAATGAAACATGGAATAAAAAATTTACAACTGTTGTTTCCATCTCAGAAGCTGCCCCTTGCAATTTAGCCATCTATATCTTATTTTGGCCATCTTGAAGAGAGAGTAACTTATTGCTGGCTGAAGGCCTGCTTAAAATAAGATGCAGACTCTGAATACCAAATACTCCACAATCTTCCAACTATCTAGAAAGAAAATTCATCCAAAATAAAGCAGATTTCGGAGTTTAACTTTATGGTCCACAATTCTCTAGAACTGGAAACAACCTGCAATAAAAAATGCTGAACAGTAAATGCTGACAGCTTTCAACAGCCATCTAATTAACCTTTAACTGCTGTGCTCCAATCAGGGCATATTTGCGCGCCTCAGGAGTGGGCGGAAAAGCGGACGAAGCACGCCCCGCATCAGCTTCCGAAGGCTATTGACCCCGTGACCTTAAACTATTGTCTCTCTTGTTGTTGTGGCCGAATTTTCGGGTAGCTACTAGCAGTTTCGAGCTCAGCATGAAACAGTAAAGATGGGTGACGGCCGCGCTCTACGTCTGGGTCCAAAAGGACCCGAACAACAGTAAAGGCTTATATTACGAGTTCTTACCTCTCCAGTCATAAAGTTGACCAGGACATTGTCCAGATGTCTGTCACCAAGGCCAATGATGTACCCAATGATGGACATGACAGCAGTGGAGCGGGAAAACGACTGGGTGAGATACCACCACTCATTGGCACCACCAGTAGAGCACCACAACTCCCTGTAAAAGATGAGAGTAAGAAAACATGATGGGGTGGTGAAGAAAACACTGCTGAATCCAGCTAAATATTCATCAAAATTAAGACCTAATAAATACATTCAGTAATTTAAATTATTATTCTGAGCATTTAAGCATGAGCAGAGCTATATGTTTCTATGCTGCCTGTACAAATTATATAGCTTGTGCCTTTAAGACCAAATTTAATCCTCATGGAGGAGAGAAAAAAAGCCAGTGAGTGATTACAAAAAAAAAAAAAAAAGCTGTGGCTGAATCAACTTAAGCCAATTGGTTACAAACTGGGCCATAAAACTCAATCTACAAACTAACAAACTCATCCCATAGAGATCCAATTCTTCTACCTGTTTTTACTAGTCCCTCCTACAGCGGTCTGAAGCACCTCCTACAGCGGTCTAAAGCCCCTCTCACAGCTCTCTTAAGTCCCTCCTTATGTAAACAAAATCATAGGTTATTGCTGAAGGGGAATATCCTGGTAGAGCTTACAAGACCCCAATGTCTGATCAGAACACTCTCGGTGCATGCTGTGTAATATGAGCTACTCTTCATCTTCTCATTTTAATGTCAATCAAAGAGAAAATACCAATTGAGCTTTGCAACCTACCATTCATCTGATACATTCATAAAAAAAAGGATTCAGTAACAAATGACAATTCACATGTCCAACAAACCCATTCCCCTTTTCATTTGTAAGTTTCAAACATTTTGCTGCTCTTTATCTGCAGGCAGTACGATCATCATGGCACTTTGATTCAAATTTCAAAAGAAAAATATCTTGAACCATAGATTAAAGGGGCCCACTCCTTCAACACCTAAAAAACCATTCCTTACAAACCATAAATACCTACTGAAGATTATCAAAGCACCTTGTCTTGAGATTGAGCTTTCTTGCCCTCACACCGGTGCCAAAAGTGAGACAACCCCCCCCCCTTCCCCGGAAAATACACTCACTTGGCCAGAAGGTCCTCAGGTGTTTCTTCAATTAGTTCTTCCAAAACTTCACACTGCAGGCTGAGAGGCCAGTCCTTACGAGCTGTGGTCACTGATAAACCCTGTAAAAAGAAACATGATCCAGATTGAGAAAAGCTTGACTTAAAATAGTAACCTCTTACTGACTTGAAGATATTGAAAATGGAACGTGCTATAAAGGGATGTTTCTTTTCTGTGTTTAAACCTTCAGAATCTTCCTACCAAAACTACACACTACTTATGACAAACCTTCGTAATGCTAAGTTTAACCAGAAAGCCAAAAGGCTTAGGGATTCCTTGCCACTGAAATTTAAGCCTAGCTTTTTTTTCAAATTGACAGTGCTCTGTAATGTTTTTCAAAGTGACAGTGTTCCATAATGTGCCCACAAAGTATACATGCAAGGCATCAACGCTTCCTACAAGAACTAGGCTTCTGCTCATGATATTACATCCACATGTGTGAAATTTTGCAGTATCCGAGACTCCAACCACGGGAAATTTGTGTAAATATGATATTGAGACTTTGACCCCTTGTGAACCACAGTAACATTTGACGTCCACCAAAAACTACAGGGATCATTTATTCACCATGCATCATCTACATGTCAAGTATGAGGACCCTACAAGTTACCTTTCTTGTAATACTATTCAAGCAAGTTTGCCAGACTTTGACACTGCTGACCCCAAATGACCTTTAAACTTCACGAAAACCATCTGGGATCACCATCTCAATACGGCCAACCCGCACACTATCACATGCATTTTTCTTGGATACCGTGATAACTAAGTTTTGATGTCTTGACCTCTCATGACCCCAAATGACCTTTTACCTCCACCGAAATCAATACAGAACATCTAATTAATACAACCAACCCACACATCTAAAAATTAGCACAGTCACTTGCACCTTTCTTGAAATATCATGCTTAAAAGGTTTTGAACTTTTGACCTCTCATGAACCCAAATGACCTTTGACCTCCACAAAAAACAATAGGGACCATCTACTCAATATGGCAAACCCACACACCGAATATGAGATTAGTCACACTTACCTTTCTTGAGATACCGTGTTTACAAGCAATTTCTAAGGAATTTACTATTTGACTCTCATGACCCCAAATGACCTTTGACCTCCACAAAAATCGATAGAGATCATCTTCTCAATATGAACAACCCACAAACCAAATATGAGAACAGTCATATGTACCATTCTTGAGATATCATGTTTACAAGGTTTTGACCTTTTGACCTCTCATGACCCCAAATGACCTTTCACCTCCACCAAAAAGTATAAGGATCATCCACTCAATATGGCCAACCCACACACCAAATATGAGATCAGTCACACTTATCCTTCTTGAGATATCATGTTTACAAGCAAAAGCATCACATACACACACACACGACATCACCATCGCATAGATTCCTTTTGCTGACGCAAGGAATCAAAAATATAAATGAAAAGAAGGGAGGGGGCCTTAGGGGAAGAATCGTGCCTCATACCAATCACAGAAAATTTCATGGATAAGATGAGAACAGCAAAGAAATGGCCCAACTGTGTTGTTTACTTGTTTATTAAGTAGAATCTTCAGTCCCTTGAAGAGGGAAAAAATATCTTTTGACTTCTACTTAAGACTGTTTGACTTCCTGTAACCCTCCCCCTTCCCCCCCATTCTCCTCCAAAATTATGAAGGCTCACTAAACGCCTAGCAGTAGTTGAAACAAACCCTGTACATGGTTGGACGTAAGCATAACTTAGACATTAACACTTAGTAGACTCATTCATGTAGGGGTTGGTACTAGTTGGCAAAGAGCACCAGCACGAAAAATATGCCTACGTCTTTGATTTTACAAATTCAGTGATCTCCCACTTGCATGCATAATGTGACAAATTAGAATCTACATTTTACTGAGACCAAAATGTAAGGGCACTTTATCCGCTATGTTGTCAAGCGCCTTTGATGTCCTTTGTTTGAAAACATGGATGTGTCTATTTCTGATTACATTGGCTAAGCATATGAGTATGAAAATCCAAACTACATTTTATAACAAACTGTCTTACAAACCTCTTTCTTTAGAGCATTGGTGATTTTGTTAAAGTACAATTCACTTGGTCTCATTGGTTGTTGGGCTGTGACTGTTTCACCTCCCTATATCAAAACAACAAGGAAATAACATGAGAAACACCACAGGCAAAAAATGTTTGACACTGTTGTCCAAATTTACAACACTACAAGTATATCACACTTTTTTACACTAACCTTAATTTAGATACCACATGACTGAAATTTACATTTTTAGGTTGCCAGTGCCATTACAAATGATTTGCTAACATTTTCTTATCCTTATGTTCATACTTGTGCAATATAAAACAATGATACATTGATGCACTGCATTGCAGAAAACCATAACTCTGTGAGGTGACGAAACTCACATTGTTTATTTAATCAACATACATTGCTGACACAATTAACTTTGTTGATATATTGTTGGCAGAGTTGACACAACTAACATTGTTGATTAACAAACTCACAATGTTGATGAACTCAACATACACCTACACAATGGGTTGACAAAACTCATATAGTTGATGAACTCAACTTATTGTTACACAGTGACAGTGTTGACACAAATCACTTTGTTTATGAACTCAACATACAGTCACACAATGCTGACAAAATTTGCAATGTTCATGAAAACAACATATGTTGTTGACAGTGTTGACACAACTCAAACTGTTGTTCAACTCAATACACAGTTCAAAATGCTGACAAAACTCACATTGTTGATAAAGTCAACCAACATTGTAAGGAATATTGATACTTTTTTTGTTGATGATGAAATTGACGAACTTGTTGTCAATGTTGACACAACTCACCTTGTTGATGGATGCCGACACAGCTTCTCTCTGCTGCCATCTTTTATAGAGGCCATAAAGAGCAAAGGCCCCATCAACCCACTGAATCAGACCTGATCTGGGCCCCAGGGGTGTGACAGAATAATGACAAGCATGGTACAGGGATGTCTCACTCCTGAAAGCAAGGAAAACATGAGTAACAGTTTGAAACAGTCAAAATTTATTAACAACTACCTATGAGCAATTGCACCAAATTTTGAAGGTAAACTGTCATTCTTCCATGGCAAAGGTAAAAATATGATTACTGAAACAATTCTTACTTCATTGGAACAAATTAGTTATCCATTTTTCATTTAAGGAACAAAGTAAATGGTGTCCATGTTTCTTCGTAAGATTCAAACAGGCAATGAAGTCACACATATGACTGAGAGACCAATGGCAAAGCTGTGGGTCTCTGCATGCTTGTTTTTAACTAAGTTAGACACACTGCTTACTCTGTGTCATGTAAGTTAGTTCGTTAGATGGAGTTTTACTGCCCAGTTTCCACCAAATTGGTTCAAGTGTGTCATTTAAAACTAGACTACACATCGTGTAAAGTAAAGCTGCATTTACAGTAATGTTGATCAAAAAGTTACTCTCCATACATCCTATGTCTCTACACTGGATTAGAACAAGGGTACGTGACAAGATCATAAATTAGCATTCTCAAAAAGTATTTATAAAGATAAGAGTAAGAAAATATAATTACACATCTATTTTTCATGACCACCCATATGCACATTTGAAATGGGTAAGGATGTCCCTAGAGGTTGAGGTAGCATGCTAATTCTAAACCATGAGGCCAGTTTCAATTTAACTGGTACCCCATTTTTTAAAGTGCTAACCTCTCCCTTTCTCGCGTAAAGACTCACTTTTTATTTCTTCCAAACATTGTGTTGACGATGGTAAGAAACTGCATGATTCTTTCATCAAGATGAAGATCTTCCAATCCTTTAAAGAGGTAGGTATGCCTCTTGCCATCACTGCCATTGAATACAAGCTTCTTAGGTTTTGTCTTTGTTGGAAGTATGTTGATAGAGTTAGACATGCTGTTGATTGTCACCACCTGAAACAGAGCAACACAACCCCAGAGATTAGGTTAGGCAGGGTAAGGTTAGGTAAGGTTGGATTAGACAGGGTTTTACAACCCACCTTCTGATGTAATAGTGTCAGTTAGATTAAAAGGTAATGTTTAAATAGAGTCTGAAATACGGTTCAAGTTCCATTTCAAACATGGTGCAAGGTCTTCCCTTCATTTACATCTTATGGCAGTTGGGAAATACTGCAGGATATTCTACAAACCCTAGCCCATGGGGGGGGTCCTGATTACTGTGATTTCAAGGCATACCTGTCTGGTATTACAGCTGAGACCAGGGAGGGGTATAGGGCTGTCTCGTATCTCTGCAAGTTTGGGACTGACATCCAACAAATGAAGGAAGCTGTGAGTTCTTCTGTTGGCCCTCTGGTTCAGATGATTGTGGAACTGTTGAAGAAATACACACAAAAACATTTAAAGGGGAGGTTTAAGCAAAAATTTAATTTTCACATGTGAAAGAGGAACAAAATCTACACGGTGTGGTGAAAGTTCCATTCAAATCGGAAATGTATTTCCTGAAATATCAGTAAATGAAGTCAGCAGATTTGTGTTTAAAAGTGAGTTTGAGGGCAGCAGAGCTTATATCACTTCCTCACATTGACAAGGAATGTTTTGTTTCCCTTTGTTTTATCAGACTGTTGTGTTAACCTTGAAGTTAATAGGAGTATAACCTCCCTGTGGGGGATGCAAAGATTGTAAAATTCTCATGCCACTTATGCAATCACATTTTAATAACATGAGATTGTTGAGGAGAAAATCCAGTAAAATACTGCCCATTAATGTGGAGATGTGATGTCATACTGTATGTGCTTGCTCCAAGTTCACTTTTTGTTGAAAATGTGAAAACTTTACGTGCTCGTATCTTGGGAACCACACATCGGATTTCAATGCAAATTTCACCAAAATGCTCAGAGTAAGTACCCCTCTAACATACCAAATCCTGTTGGATGTGACCTTAAACCCTTCTTTTAAATAGCAATATGAGTCCCAGTTTCAGTCATAAAAAGTTGATTGTCTAAAGATCTTTCACACAGCTTTTCAACTCATGCAATTGATTGAGGCCATCTTCCCAAATTATTTGAATTACTCCAACAATGTCCGACATTAAGATTCTATTTTATTAAAGAAGCATAAACAAGAGAGGAGAAAGGGCAGTAACTCCAAGACAGAAACTGAAATAGTGCCTTCCCAACATTTACTGAAGCCCTATGGGAGTGAGCAGCTGGAAGGGCACTGGCACAAAGCCTGGGGAAGCAAGAATGGGAACATTAGATTAACAAGGCAACTGTTTACTTCTTCATCATATTTGTGTGCGTGTTTTCTTGGGGGTCAACCAGAACTTGTGCCCTTATCAGTAATTAACATAAAGGAAATTAACATGAAGGAAACTTTCAGTTTTGGGAATTCACTGCAGGTAATCAAATGTTCTCTGAAAATGTAATTAAATTTTGACTTTGAAACAAAACAAGCAGGAAACACCTTGACTTTACCATCTGTCTCACCTGTTTAAAGAGACTCCAGCAACTGCTGGGTTTTTCTAAATTTTCAGGCTGTTTAAGAGCTGCTAGGGCTTTTCTGATTTGTCCAGAAAAGTTCTGCTGGAACAACTTTTCACTCGGTGTCTCAGCTTGACGGCTTGTTAGGAGCTCCACTTGTTCCAGTGCAAATACAATCTAAAATTTGAAACAAATGGCAAAACATGTGAAATGCATGTTTTGGATTTTTTTTTTTGGTTCACATACATTCAAATATTTATATTTTCACACTTGTAATACAAAAATCTTCTAAAGGACCCAAAATGAAAAGGTATTTTTCTGTGCAAAATGAGAATGGTTCAAATAAACAAAACTTTTTAAAATGAGTGTAAAAGAAAGCAATATTCAAAATTTTATAAATGCCAAAATTTTGAGCATGAAGATCCCTTGCTAGAGGGGTAGATATTACATGCAACCACAAAAAATGGAGAAGGGGGGGGGGGCGATGGACATGTCCCCCCCCCCCCCACCGCCTTTATTGAGAAATTGCAAATTTTTGAAAATGAGGTAACGTCACTCCTCTTAAATTGGAAACAAATTACCACCCTTGCATGCAACCCCTACTTACTAACACATATTCAAGAATTTAATTTCAACATTTTCAATCTACTGTATAGCTCTTAAATTTTCTCCTCAAAGAAAAACATTTGCATTTAATTTCATTTGACACAAGAATAATTTCTTACAGGTTTAAGGATTGCTTTATGCTTCTCTTGAAGAATGGCTTCTTTCTCGAGTTTGCTAAGTGATTCATTCTTCTGAATTCTCTGAACTCCTTCCTCCAGCTGTGAAATACGTCTGTATACAAAAATAAATCAAAATGGTCAATTTTAAAATCTTTTAATAACCTGAACATTTACATATTCCAATGAAAATACTGTCCCAAAAAACTTTTTTTTTCTTTTTTTGAACAAAGTGTTGAACTACTGCATAATTACATGGCAATATGCTTCAGGTTATACAGAACTACTAGAGGGAAAGATATTTATTCCTAGGTCTGTAATTTGACTACTGGCCAGGTCATGCGGAAGACTTTGAAAATGGAACATACTGCCATTGAGCTTGGTGCTGAGCATAAGCGATGGAGTCACAACTGGGAAAAGGGCCATGGCCCTTAAGGGTCATGGCAGCAGATGTGAGCCTACAACCAATTGGTTTGAAAATGAGCTGTAAAACTCCATCTAATTATCTAACAAATCATTTCTAGGAAATCAAAGCAAGGAAAAGCCATCCTGTGTAGCTAAACTTTTCAGACTTTTGACTGCTACAATAGAGATTTGCTGTCTTAATGAAATTTCGCAACCCCCTAGCTGCTTCACTTTTATCAAACCTTCATAATCTAAGTTCAATGACAATTTTAAATTCTACAGTGAGCCCCTTCTGGCATGACTCCTCGACAGCTATTCTGAAACTTCTTAAGAATGTGTATCATTCATTTATAAGTCCTCCTATCCCTGATCATCTATCCCTTGGTGTGGTTTTCTCAAGAATACTCTTTTTGAGACAAGTGGTTGGCCATCCAGGTAAATTCAGGTAACTGTTCTAAAAAAACGTATGATACAATGTGCAGCATTCAAAAATATATAAAAATGGATTACCTAGTAACATCATGCTGTACATGGTTCAAAGTTCCCAACCAGAGTTCCTCCCAGAGCAAGGTGATCCTTCGTAGTTCTTTGACCAGGAGCTTGGTCATTGTGACCATGTTTGGGTTATGCTGACTAAGTACAGATAGAATGGTCTGCAGGGAGTTTTCCATCATGTGCAGAGACTGGTTACGTTCTTCATCTTCTTCTTCAACCTCTTCCTCATCTGTGATACTGGCAGCAGCATCACTCAAACCCCTGGGGTAGGATTCCAGGATGTCCCCTCCTGGGGTCAGCTGCATGTTACCCTTGTTGGGGGCTGATAAAAGCTTTGTGATCACTCCTTGTTGAGCTGCAAGAAAAAGATTTATTAGAGAAAACATTGCATGCCTTGCACTGACAACACATACCAACCAAAATGGTGTGCTATGGATTTAAATTTATTGGAAATAATGGGTGAAAAAGGCATAAATTTTAAGCAATTAGCCAAGTTTTGGTTATGGGAGTAAGCAAACTGAACCTCTTATATTAGTTCATAGGGATGACAAACGATCAAACTTAATCATCATATCCAACTTAAAAATAGATGTTTTATGAGTAATGGGAAAAAAATTCAGTGGAGCTTTGAAAAAGTTGTGACCAAAAACTTTTAAACAATGTACAAACCATTACAAGCCAGAACCCAAAGAAGTTAAAAATTTGCACTTTTTGTTTCCTTACTGTTATATATTTCCCGAACCTTTCTACATACTTTCTATATTCTATGGATCATGGATAATGTTACAGACTGGAGTCTGTACAATGACAAACTTGGATAATTAAGCAAGAACATTTCTTTCGACTGTTATTGTAATAGTAATAGGAGTGCTTCATGTACAAATGCATTTATTTAGAAACTCTTTTCAGTCTTTTTGATGAAAATCTTGTTGTGTATGACAGAACTATTTTTAGCAACCTTACACCGTGAATTACTTAAGGAATTAACTGCATTTGGCGGACTATTGTAGAAGAATAAACTGCCGAGACTCCAAATTTGGTAAAAAAAAGGATTTGGCTTTGCCTTGTCCATCATTTCTTTGAAAGTTGGAGCAGAGACTGTTTATTCACCAACAATAATCCGAAAAATGTGGTTTATTCTCTTTTCTGCAACTCACAAAATGTCCTTTTGGGGTTTTACTTCCTAGTGGCTTTTGCAAATCATTACAACAGCCAGTATGTTGGAGAATACTCTGTCAGTGTTTAACCAATCAGAATGCAGGATTCTAAGTATCCAGTCAGTAAAGGTGGTAGAAAGCAGGATAATCTACAGTCTATCATTCTTTTAACCTACAAATATCGACTCATCAAGCCTCTTTCAAAAGCTTTAATGCAAACCTACCTTCCTGACTTTGATCTTTCTTGTCATCTGAATCAGCACACCCTACCACTGCCTGATAGACGATGAGATGGGGTGAATCTCGGGCTACACGACACAGGAGATCAGATATACTCTGACGAACATAGGCCTCAGGATGATTTAAACGGGAAAATAATTGAGGAATGATACCTGGATGTAGATGAAAGATGTAAACCATTGATGTGTGATTATTCATTCAGTTTGATAAAATCGGTTCTAAGGGAAATAAGTAGAGTTAAGATAGCCATTCACATGAAGGAAAACTATTTAATGCAGAACTGCAATGGTATTCCATTGAATATGTGCAGCTTTGGTATAATAAGTTCAGCTTTCAGTTTTATTTCTGCAAAGGCGAAAGTTTTCTTACCTCCGACTTTTTTTTTAGGGGGGGGGGATTCACTTGTGCCAGAAAGTTTCATACTGGGAGTCAATTATGGCTTAACACATCCAGATTATCCTTTGAATTATTCTGTTACAGGCTGCATGGTCACATGGTTAGAGCATCAGACTTGCAGGCTGGAGGTCTAGAGTTCAAGTCCTAGCTGGGTCATACAGAAGACTTTCAAAATGGGACCTACTGCCATTGTGCTTGGTGCTCAGCAAAAGCAATGGAGTAGGGAAAACAAGGCAGTGAGCCACAAGTGGAAAAAAGGCTGTGGTTGGCTAGACTTGAACCAACTGGTTGGAAACAGCACTGTAAAACTCCATCTAACCTAACCTAACCCATCTTCTCCCGCTCATTCCATTTCTTTAAATAATATTCACACTCGGAACTCACAATATTAGTGTCCCCTAAAATGACTCCCAAATTTTAGAGAATGACTTGACACACACAGTTCACTAAGTTCAAGCTGACTTTACAGGGTTCGGATTTTATTGTTGCCCAGTTGTCTGGGACAACTAAAATTCCATAGTTACAACCAAAAGTCTAGAATTGGTTGTCCCACAGAAGCCCTTTTTTTCCTTGATAAAAACTAAAGCAGCTTGCCTTTATCAGATTTAAGACTTAAATGCTTAGTACTGACTGACTTTCAGATTCTATCATAATATTTCAGACTTTAATTGTACATGACATATAATACATAACTCACACACACTCTAGTGAGATCTAGAAACAAAACAGCATGATAGGTACTTCGGAAACACACTGTTTTGCATTCATTTGAAAATGCGTGAAAAATGAACTAGGCAAAAAAATTTCTTGCCAACAATTAAATAAGTGAAACGGTTGCCCAAAGGAAAACCATTATTCTCTGATGACTGTGGCCTGCTTGACCACTGTAACTTGTTTTATTGTATGTCTGACACTCACTCTTCCATGGTCCAGTAGGGGTGGTGGCAAGACCAGTCTCCAGGACATCCTTAAGGTGTGATGCATGTTTGACGAGTAACCTGAGGAGTCTAAGGGTGGCTGTGACATTGTGGTCCTCCTCGTGAGAGGATAGTGTGAGGTCATCTTTGTCTCCATCAGTGGTATCACTGCATGCATTGTTACTACAGTTTGGTCCATCTGATCCTGATGAAGGCTGTTTCTCCTAAAGAAAGCCCAAAAATAAAAAAAAGTTTTCCATACATTTAAAGCATACCCAATCACATACTTATAGGGAAACATAGACCTAGCACAAAGGGTGCAAAATGAATCTCAGAGTCCCTGATATTATACAAGCAAGGATGATTTCAATGACACCAAATTTTCATTTATCTGATCTTTTTTCCAACAAAGGTTGGGTTATTTTAGGTAGCCCAGTCTACTACAAGTGTGTAACAAAGTCTCCTGGGTGTGTGTCACATTACAATATTTTCCTCTTCATTGATTTTGCACAACATCAAAGAATATGATCTATTAAAGAATTGATAAAATTATATGAAGGCATAACATAAATCATGGCATAAACATGCTAGGGCTGTGAATTGGCAAAATAACTGAATTTTTAACCTCAAAAATTTGCGATTTTTTTAGCAATAAATCGCGATTACTTTGTCACAAAAAAAACTATTTCAGTATATAATGATTGATACTGAACGTAATGCAGAAATAATCAAATTATTCTTCAATTTTGAAGCCTACAAGGTTCAAATATCCCCAGAATGTCCCATTTTACAAAAACCAGGGATTATCAGAGTATACATATGAACTCCACATAATAGCTTGTAGCTTTGTACTAAACATTTATTCCACATGCCATTGTCTAGCAATTAATAGCCACATGTTCACAGCCCTAAAACAAGTAACCTTACAACCATATATGACTGGGTTCAAACAAATTCAAAATGACAAAATTACATGACTATTCTATGACTTTCAAGGTCCTTGACTGATATTTTCAAGACCTTCAAACATTCACATATTTCATTCTTTTTCCCACAAAAAAATTGTAACTGAATGACAATATCAAAACAATCAAGTCCACTTCCATAACTTCCCTGACTTTTCCAGGACCTTTTTAAAAAAAATTGTTCACTGTCCTTAAAGTTCCAGGCCTGGCAATTCAAATATCAATTTTCCTTGAGACTTTCCAGGATTTCCAAGGCATTTACAGACTCCCCAAAAGCTTCAAAACAAACAACAAATAAAAAATAAAAATTGACATATTCTATTGAGTATTGACTTACGGCACCATTAAGCTGCAAGAATGTGAAGTAAGCCCAAGCTGCAAGTCTGTAATGACTGTAGACTCTTGAACACATCTGTTTCCATATTCCCAATAAACTCTCAACAATGACTACTTCACCTTGCTCCAAGTCGGGACAAATGGTGAGCAGCTTTTTGCGCATTGATTCAAATCCATTGTCTTGAACAGACTGAAGAATAAAAGAAAAAAAACACAAAGAAGATCATTGTAGTTACGACATAATGAAATACAGGTGTAGGCTTAGGGGTCACCTAACTACTAGCTGGGAGTGAGGTAGTGACTTCCTCGGGCTTTCTCTGGGATTGCGATTTTGGAATTTTCAATGCTCTTTCAAATATTTCAATTTCAAATTTATTTCTCATATGTTTAACAAAGTTCATTCAGGGATGTGTAGATTGCAAGATATATACTTTAAAAGGGCACTGCATGAACAGGGGAGACAGATATCTATGCTAACATGCACAAAATCAAATTTGTTATTAGCAGTCTGCATTTGTGTTTTATTCAGTTTTTGTTATGCAACTTAACCTCTTGGTAAGGTTTTGATTCCTTTACAGATTTTCTTTCTCCTAAGTTAATTTGAACATTTGTCTCACAATTCTGGGACAAGGTGGGGGTCAAGGTGCCATGCATAGTAATTGAACAATAATATCAAAATCACTTTATACATTCTACTAAGCTTCAATAAAAATTTGTTCACAGTATGTTGAAAAGTATTTTGCATAATTAAATTTTACAGGAGCTTACTTGTAACTGTTCTGTGATGTCTTCCTCTCCAACATTCATTGACTTTACATTAGCTTGGTTTAACAGCTCAATTACTTCATGGCGTATGGAGGCTTCAGTAGTAGATGGTAGGAGATGAACTATCTGACTCTTCTCATCCGTAGTTAGGTTGAGGGAGTCTTCCTCACTGTTAAATACCACAGAATAAAGAAACATTGTGAAACCAATACTATGAAATTTCTGCTGCCTAGTTGTCTGTAAGTCAAAATCATCTTCAAGATTTCATGTTTGGAAATTTTATTTTTATCGTTGTCACCAGCAACTGTCTCACAGAGATTTAGAAATGTCTTGAACTTAAGCACTTAATGCACTCCATCAAAATATACTTCTTAACTGAAATTACTGGGGCTTAACCCTTTCGGGACTGTAACTGCCAAATGGCAACACTGGCAAAATACGATCACCACCTTCAGCGATAACCACACTAAACATTTTCCTCAAAAGAAAATTTATTTATACACAGCGCCACCACTCAGGGGGTTGTATTTGGTGCGTACAGCATATATAGACCTATCACATGATCTAGAGTATAGTTAATGTTGCTTCTTAAATTTTCGAAAAATAATGCGCTGAGACATAGGCAAAAAATATGGCACAAATAGGGTTGCCATGAAGGGTTTTGGTCATGGCTTGTTTCTGTCCCTGAAGTTTGTATTAAAGGTAAAAAATATATGGTATTTTTGGTACCAAATGGACTGTCTTAAAAATTTCCTGATTTTTCCCTTAGTGCGTCAGTGGGATCTATTTTTTTATATTTTATTTTTCCTTTTTTTTTTGTCTTAGTTAGGAAATGGGCTTACCTGGCTATGTCCACAGCTTTACGACCCCATCTGTAACACCAGGCTGCAAGGGATGCCCAGGCCTTGGCTAGGGATGGTGACTGCATGGTGGCTAAGTGCAGCAGTCTGCCACACACGGCATCATTCTCACTGATGGCAGGACTTGCCCCAACTGTTGGAAGCCAAAAGGAGCAAATTTTAGTAACCATATTTTTTTTTTCACAAAAAAAAAGAACCTTTCAACTGCAAATGTAATTAAAACATGAAAATCCTTGGTCTACTGAGGCCTAAAACTCCATGGGACATTTCTAAGCTGAGACATAAGGTCAAAGTACTTTCACTCAAATGAAAATGGTTGACTGCAATTTGCAAAAGATATGCAACTAGCCTTAGGGGCACACTTGACTGGTACAAAATTAGATGTCTGAAAATGTTCCTCCCATGTTTGGCTATGCTGAGGGTGCAATATCTGTTTGACTGGCCCATAGTCAAGGGTAGGGGCAGAGATGCCATCATTTACATCCAGAAATCAGGGAGGTTTTGCACAGTAATCAGGGAGCTTTTTAAGAATTACATGCAACTTAATGAGGGAAAAACTTTCTTGAATCAGGGCGGTTGTCATATTTGCTAGTTGGAATGGACAAAAATCCTTGAATTTTCAGGGAGCCTCCCTGAGAATCAGGGAGAGTTAGCACCTCTGTAGGGGGCCCTGAAAAATGCCCCCCACCCCCAGAAAAATTGCTATTGACTCCATACATTTGTAAACATTTGACCACCCTGAAAAAAGTTTTGCACCCACCACCATCATAATGATTTTGGCCCCTTTTAGTGCCTTTCCTTTCTACAGGTCTGCTGTTTGTGATGTAATATGCCTACGGTCTACTGACAATGTGTCTTAATACATACCTCCGCTAGATCCAGGCACCTGTTGTATGTACATTCCCAGGCCTAACCCTTGCATTGATCCACTCTGTTCCATCTCCAGCAACATAAAAAGACTCTTTGCTAAATTGCTCATCTCTGCTAGGTCTGTGCCCCTCGCCTGTTTCAGATGGGGCACAGCAGTGCGGTAATCTGCCGTTATCCATTTCACAAGGCCACAGAGGGACCTGGAGTTCAATTCACATATCTGCAAATAATCTGGGGCTGCTGAATAACTGGGGTTTGAAAGACTTGTGTACTTTAGGATGACAGCTGCCATCTGTTCCCAGGCTACTAGCTTTTGGTTACCACTATGAAAAAGTTTGCAACATTCCCTTTCAAGACGGAAGGATACCAGATTGGATGCATCCTTGGTGGCTCCATCCTCCACCAGACTTAGCAGAGATTTACCAGGAGATGAGGTTGATGATGCATCAAATTTATACTGGTGGAGCAATAAAATGGGATAGAAATTTTTCATTTCCAGATCTATATGTCACATTATTTAAAGGTTATGCTACCATATCTATGGGGATATTCCAAAATAATCCACTACGTGAAATAGCCCATACTGAAACTTCCTACCACTATAAAGCCTAAAACCTGACTTTTGGGTGGTAAGTCAGGTTTTTAATTGATTGTTAACACCCACAGTTTATGGCCAATCCAATGCTTACTGGGTTTTATCATATTTTTACTGATTTTAAGGTTGGAGTAACTATAAACTGTAGGTGCAAACATCAAGTAAAAACCCGACTTAACTGCATTAAAGTCGAGTTTTAGACTGTGTAATGGTAGGCAATTTTACTAAGGGCCATTTCACGTAATATCACTGAGACAAGCATCCTTGCATTTTCATAGTTTTGGTTGTTTTAAAATGCACACAACAATCCTCTTAATTCCCTATCTACAAATCAAAGTCACAAAAATTACATAAAAGGTAGAAAGCCTACATCTGTCAGTTGCAATGGATAAAGTAAATAAAGAGAAGTGAAAAAATTTACAACTGAAATTGATACAAAATCAAAGTAAATACCACATGGTTCAATTCTGCCAATACATATGTCACACTGGCACAACAGATGTCGCTAAGGTAAAGTTTCCTAAATTCTGTTCTAAACAGAAGGGGCTTAGATTTCCCAAAAATATGTTTATAAGTTAAAAATGGGACAAAAGCTGTCCACATACCTGTGAGAGACCATTTGACATCCATGAGACTTGACTAAGCAGATATTTTTCAGCAAGTTTGAGGTTTCCTAGTTTTCTGGCTAAACTGGCAACAGCCAGGTGGAGCTCACTCAGGTGTACAGCTATATCAAGTTCTAGACCTGGAAAAAACAACCATAAAATGATAATCATAATCCTGTGAGCATATAAAATGTCAACACATAATTACTATAGATTCCTACAGGAATATCTAACAGGGCCCTACATGGGCCATGTTTCTAACAGGGCCCAACATGGGTGATGTTTCTAACAGGGCCATACATGGGCCCCGTTTTAAAAGAGTAATGATCCATCTTACAGTTGGTGTATCATACTTAACTCTACACTTCAGAGGTGTAAGTCAAGTAGAGGTCCATTTCTCAAACTGTTACCCATGGTTGTCACCTGTGGAGGGGTCTAGGTGAAGGTTCCCTTTGAGAAGAAATAACTTCACTTTAGGAGGAGGGCCTAAGGGCACAATGGGGCTGTCTTTCTTCTGCACATCAAGCATTTGCATGCATTTTTAACTTCATACATATACACTGAAAAGACATTCCAGATCTAGATAACCTACAAACTGTCACTCTACCCTGACCATTCCAACCAGAGTGACTATGTACAAAACGTTTTGTCTTGCAAAATGGATTTTAGGGAGTTAAGCTCAAGACCAGAAATTTCCTGAATACTTACATTTTTGACACTTATACATCAAAGGCATTCCTATCCACTTATAAACAATTCCCAACACATCCTTTTTTCCAAAGGCTGCCCCTTCATTAATATGTAGCAAGAAATACTATAGCTTCTAGGATAAATAATCAATTTGTATTTTGAAACAGCTGAGAGGAAATTGTAGCTTCTTATTTAGGCACCATGTCAACATCATAGGCTGCAGCTGCCTCAGCTAGGCTGCAGTTGTCACCGGAGTTTCCCTTTAAAGCAATGTGTTAAATCATGGGAGTTTCCCTTTAAAGCAACGTGTTAAACCAGTATGCCTCAGCTGGGCTTCATCTGCTTTAGCTAGTCTGCAGCTGCCTCAGATAGGCTGCAGCTGCCTTAGCTAGGCTGCAGCTGCCTCAGCTAGGCTGCAACTACCTCGGCCTTGCTTTGTTGCTACACACATTACAATAGCAGGATGGAACTGGTATGCTATTCCAATGTGTACAGTAACGTAGCATGGCTGCAGCTTGGCTGAGGGAGCTGCAGCCTGTCAGTTTGACATGGTGCCAGGTGAGTAGCCAGAAATTTGTCAGGGAGGGTGCAAAACCTGTAAACAGACTAGCAACTAAACAGAATCACAGTAGCACCACCATAGCAGGTCAGATGATGCTAATCTGGCAAAAGAATAGTCGAAAATACCTCACACATCTCTGGTAATACACTTTCAGTTCCTCGCAAGTTGAATTTAAGCATATTAGTAGGGAATGTCAGCAATCTCATAGAAACACATTTATAAATACCAAAAATATACTCAAGGAGGGGGCCATTTGTCCCCTCCTTGGCTGCCTTCCTCCGTGGGGCATTATCCTACCTGAGTTTCCTCTTGTTCTCTGGAGATGAAGCTGGTACGAAGTGAGTAGTACTGCTTGACAAAGAGATTTTAGGTCCTGTTCTGTAGGGTGTAGGTCCAACTCTGCCCCCAGAGGTAGAAGAAAATTCTGAAACAGAGGTACACGCTACAAACATTGCTTATCAAATATGCATGGTGAATTATATATCAATGTAAATATCACATCAATCCATGAAGGGCAAATGTGCTCACCCCAAATGAATTATGAAAAACATCAAGATTCACCATGACGCTTTCTCTCCAAAGGGCACTGAGTTCCTACTTTCCGCTTGTCTTCACAAAACTATCTAATCAAGCATATGGTATCAGTTAGATGATCTGAATTAATTAGCCAACAGTTCACTTGGCAATGAGCAAGAAGCTTTGTTGCACCAGTTTGCCAAAGAACAGCCCTTTGTCTTGGTGAGAACAAAATCTGATAAGAGATTAGCTGGTGTGGCCAGGCAGATGGGATCAAAACTCCATTATCTAGAACTGAGTTGTTTGACTCAGTATTGTTTACATCAAAAGACTGTGGCATGGCGGTTTTTACTAGAGAATTCCGTATCCAGCATAACGCGGCATGTGCAAGTATTCTTTCTTTTCTTTTCTTTTTGTGTCTGTGTATTTTTTTTTTTATTGTGTAATATTTTTCAGCTGCCTTGTGTAATTCATTGTAAATGAGCCTGTCCAAGTCTCACATCTGTGTGGAAATTTGTTACCCTAACAAAATTTCCTACTTCCGATTCAACAGTAATTAACAGAGAATTAACGTTTTGTTTTAGTTGAAAGACCTCTTCAATGTCCGATGATTCTGGTAAATAATCATTTGAAAAAGGAAAAACAAAATGCTGGAATAAAAGGTTAATATTCATTGTGAAACTCAGATTGTCCCTTTAACTGATTAGTACATTTACTTTCACTTCCAGTCTTAAAGCTTAGGTTGACTACTCACAGGGGATGTTGTCTGTACAGTGTTCATCATCATTGAGGTCAACTGTGACATTGAGGCAAGGTCAGAGGTCAAGCTTGGCCATTCTAAGAGATTCAGTTTCAACCCTCCACTCTGCAATCTCTGTGCTTTCTCAAACATGTCTAGTACTTTAGACCTGAGGAAGGAGAAACATTAAAGTGAATCTAATTGAAATCAGAAAGTTATGCTCTATGGTATAATCTTTGATGTTATTCAAGCTCTTTAAAAAAAGCAAAATGCATCAGTTTAGAAAAATAATATTTTAATATTTTTGTAGCATCTTCACCCACTGATAAACCAAGTTTATTGGTCAATAAAATCTAGTTAATAAGTTGATTGCTAAACCTGGTTCATTGAATGAAACACCAAGTTTATCAAATTGTTGGGCATTTGGATTGCCATGTATGTAGGTAAGACTACTAAGTGCACCTCGAGAAGGTGCCACCATGCTCGCAGTGTGGGGTTTTTCTTTTGTTTTGCCTGTTTACATATGTAATACAATCAGTAGTTAATCAGTTGATTGCTAAACATGGTTCATTGAATGATACACCAAGTTTATCTAATTGTTGGGCATTTGGCTTGCCATGTATGTAGGTAAGACTACTAAGTGCACCTCGAGAAGGTGCCACCATGCTCGCAGTGTGGGGTTTTTCTTTTGTTTTGCCTGTTTACATATGTAATACAATCAGTAGTTAATCAGTTGATTGCTAAACATGGTTCATTGAATGATACACCAAGTTTATCTAATTGTTGGGCATTTGGCTTGCCATGTATGTAGGTAAGACTACTAAGTGCACCTCGAGAAGGTGCCACCATGCTCGCAGTGTGGGGTTTTTCTTTTGTTTTGCCTGTTAACATATGTAATACAACACTGATGCATATTCATAAGAGATAAAACTTACAATTCAGGATGAGGGCAAGAGATTCCATTTTTGGCAGCAAGTGGGTTGGTAGCACACCCCAGTTTATCAAATTGTTGGGCATTTGGCTTGCCATGTTTGTGGGCAAGTCTACTAAGTGCACCTCAGGAAGGTGCCACCATGCTTGTAGAGTGGGTTTTTTTTTTATTTTTGCCAGTTTACATATGTTATACCACATCAATGCATATTCATAAGAGATAAAACTTACATCTCAGGATGAGGACAAGAGATTCCATTTTTGGCAGCTAGCGGGTTGGCAGCACACCCAAGCAGATGATTCTGACACAAAGATTCCACCATGAGCAACCAAGAGGTCTTCCTTAAAGAAGGAAGGTTGAACACACTGTCTTTTTCAACCTCACACTCATCCATAGAATTCTGGAATGTAGTCAGTTCAGGAATCAGGTTCAAGTGTTCTTGGGCTGCTTTAAAGTCTAAATCTTGAAAACTGCTTAAAGCTCTGAATGGAAAAAACAAATAATACAAATGTAAAAGGTGAAATTGAATGACATTACACAGGGTTCTCACACTTTTGAAAAACTGGAAATCAAGACTGTTTCAAGACCTTTTGAAAACTTAAATGGAAATTTTTAGCTCTTAAAAGTAAAGAAATTTGTACAAGTTGACCTTCACTTTTTGATATTAACCCAGCATGCATGCACACTGAACACTATCCAAACTGTCAGTGTATCAATTTTTGAATTTCAAGAACATAGGACAACTTCTCAAGACCACATTAAAGGATTTTCAAGACCATGAAAATGTTTCAGACTTTTCCAATTTTCCCTACTGCAAGGGAACCCTGACATTCATAGTATTTAAAGTGTTGATTAAGGCAGGTGTACTTCATAAATGTACAGATATGTAACAAAAAGAAAGTAACATTGATATCCTTGCAAAACTAGCTTCTCGCTAAACTGACAGGCAATCTCTAACCAACACCACCCCCCCTTCATTGGTTTAACTAATCACTTTAACCTACTGAACATTTAAATTTACTTCAAATGCACACAGACAAATGGGAAACACCAATCACATGAATTACTATTACACAACATCATTTCCCCCAAAATATGCCCTACACAAGTCCTAAACTTGCTGCATTTAATCATGGGGAAAATGAGGTTACCATTTGCCATGACTTCCTCCTGGGCACCCTTGGGCAAGGTCCACCTGAATTTACCCTGTGCATTTGTCATTTTGTACCCCCTCCACCCAGTGGGTTGTGGTTGTAGAATATGCCAAGTTATTGCCAGCCTGTCACGAGAGGTGACTAAAGGGCAAGATTTGAACCTATTTGCCCCACATTTGAAATCGAACTTGGACTTGAACAGTGATGGAACTTAACCTTTTATCTAGCTGATAAAACGTCACAACATATGTATACTATAAATACATATATATGCTGTGTCACTGAAGCCCAGCCAGCTACAGTTATTTAGGGATGGGCTATTTCAAAACTCACCTGACAGCATTGAAGTCTTCATGCAGAGTCAAGCTCTTAGCTACACCATCTGTTGTTTTTGTTTTGAGATGTCTCACTGCATCCTGCCACTCCAATGCTGACTTATAGTCACCCACAGTTAGGTACATGTCAACGACCTGAAAGGAGATCACATGATAAATCACGTGACTAATGGATTTATGTTCAAATGTGTTTAAAAGAAGTGCCAAATCAGAGAATTTCTTAGACAACAAAATGGCTTACACATCCAGTGGTACAACCATATAGACCAAGCACTTCAGTCAAGGGTGCAGAACGAGAAAGTAAAAAGCTTGTCAAAGGAAAGTTTAGGACAGAAATGATTGGCCTAGCTTGTTTTCCTTGAGTAGGGTGGGCTTAAAGGGAAAAATGCAGACATCCCAATCTGAATTAGTGGACCACGGTATTCTAACTCATGTATGGCTGTAGAAGTCACATGACACTGATTAATTACTGAATTGTTCAATTCATTCAGATTAACTACTTAATTGACCTCCCATATATGTAAATATTTCTACTTAGATAACCATGAAGGATATTTCTTAAAAGAATACTCCAAAACCAAATCTATTTTGATATGTTAAAGGGGAATATCTTCTAAGCATTCTGGTGAAATTTTCATTTATTTCTCATGTTCGGTTCTCAAGATATAAGCAATTGAATGCGGCAAATTTTCCGCATAGAATGAAATTGAAGCAAACAGAGGTGATGTCATGGATTCACATTACTGGCCAATGTTTAGTTTTAGTTTTTAATTTACCACCAATTTACTGCAACTAAAGTTTGATTTTTGATACCATATGCGCATCCTGAAGAATGTAAGTTTAAAACTTTACATGCTCTAGGGGTAAGATAGCGTCCCTAGTCAATTCAAGGTCAAAAAAATAGAATGAAAAATAAAGAAAAACAAAACTTTGACCAACAATATAAATTCATTACATCACACCTGTTTGCTTCAAGTTCACTTTTTACAGAAAATGTGTCAACTTCAATGGCTAATATCTCA
Source organism: Holothuria scabra (assembly GCA_037179385.1). Lineage (NCBI taxonomy): Eukaryota > Metazoa > Echinodermata > Holothuroidea > Aspidochirotida > Holothuriidae > Holothuria > Holothuria scabra. The sequence goes on from CM074197.1 coordinate 14,389,192, forward strand.
AGAACTGAACACTGGAAATGAATGAAACTTTCACCAGAATGCTTAGTTGACATATCAAACATAAATTTGGCTTTGGACTAATCTTTTAAGTAAAGAAGAGAAAAATTTTGAAATAGATTTAGCCAATCTTTCAAAAAAATTTGGGCAACTTTCCTTCCATTTTGGTCAATTATTGTCCTTTTCAAACATTAATTGTGTTTGATATGTCATGCCCTACCTTCTGGTTGCTTCATATGCAGATATATCTATTATGCAATATACTGCATGAACAGTACATTCCACAATAAGGTGAAAATTTCAATATTTTAATTCCAGGGTTAATTGGCCAAGTACTAAAATCCTATTTAATCACCTCATTAGCCAAGAATGACACCACTGCAGGGTTACCCTGGAATGGGTTGTTGCTGTTGTTACCATTACTGCTATCTCTGGTCATCAATTTAATGGTTGGTCCATTCTTGGTGCCCTCTTTGCTGTCTCGTTCCGATTTTGACACCTCTGACCCCTTGGGGAGCTTCTGCATCAGGATTAGGGGCATGTCAAGACTATCTGATATGTTAGCATAGTCTTTCAGAGCATGAATAGTCTCCACTGCACATGATTCAAAGCTGTTTGAAAAGTATTAAAGGATAAAGCAAATAAAATGCAAATAGCATTTATGAATGCTTTTGGCTGGAGAACTGAAATTCCAACATTTATATTTTACATTTTCATAAGCTCTAATACCTTAATATATTTTAAAAGACTAACCAGCTTATTATTCACATGATTGTGATTTTATTCGAACGAATAACTGTTGTAAGAACAGGGCAGCTTGTTGAAGGTTCAAGCTTATTTCCAGCTCCGTGAATGCATCACTGAGAAGTTAGTAACACTCACACTACAAAGGTCCCTCATCTTTAGGGTCTGCTGTTGTGGTGTTTAAGTGCTTTCATTAATTTCAACAAGACTACCTTGACCATAACATATTACTACTACATATTAATTTCCTAGATGCAAACTCACAAGTATAAATGCCTACTGAACCATCAACATTCTTGGACCATACTGCTGGAACACCTCCCGTCTTTACTTCATATGAAAGGACTTGTGCCATTTAGAAACCCCTATTTCCAGTCTCTGATCACAAGTATAATCCTCCTTCCCCTCACCACCCCCACCCCTACCCCTGTGCAATGTTGAATACACCCACCCCACCCCCACCCCCCGTGCAATGTTGGATACCAGTGAAAATGGTCCATCCAGAATTGACCTTATTATCTCCAATATTGTACAGGGAGACAGGGTGAAGGGGTGTTCTAAAGAGTTTTGTCTAAGATTGCAGGTCTTTGCCATAAAAAAATACCAAAGAACAACCCCCCCAGTTTCTACAATGGGCAATCAACTTAACCCTCTACATCAAACCATGGGTTTGCTTTACAGTAACCTCACATAAAGCAGTCGTGATCCCCATCTACCATAATCCAGCCATAACTTACTTTCTTTCTGCATGCCTGACCAAGGCTGTGAGCCAAGGAAATTTCCTCTGTGTCTTCTTTTCACACCATGTCTGAAGTCCAACAATGGCTTGAGCATCTCCAAGTTTGGCAAGGCAGTAAGAAGCCTTTTGTACAGCATCTTCAAACTTTCCCTCCTGGAAAAATGTCGAGATGTAATAATGAGATTTTCATGGACAAGTTTTTTCACGTGTTGAACATCTGGTGGACAAAGGATATCTTCTGGGACAGGGTCATAGCTTAGTTTGATGGGATTAAATGACACACCAACAACAATTTACTTGTATTGTAGTACAAACAGATGACTCGAACAATGGATTTTAGGTCCTCTGGTGGAAATTCAATAGATTTTTGGAGTCCTCTCTTGTCCAAACAATAGTCTATTGTTAAGGTCAGGGTTAAGGAAGCAGGAACAAAGGAAACACAATGAGGTCCTCAGGTTGTGTGTAAGAATAACAGGAATGTGTTTGTGTCAGCTAAAACAGGAAGTCATGTTGAAATACAGTTTCAAGTATGGTTCAAGTATGGTTTCAAATGATAGCACTCCAATAGGGTATAGAACCTCCACTTTGGGCAGAGTCATTTATCTTACTGGGGGTTATGAACAAGTTACCTTTGTATTTCCTTTGCCCATTGGCTCATACTGGCCTGGTAGAAAAGTGACTCTCCCCTTTTTAAGACAGGCAGGAATATGGTGGGCATATTCTACAATCCTCAGTCCTACAAAATTCAATGCACCCTAATCATTCCTGTGAAATCTACTTATGATTTCTGCAATTTCCCTCCCATTCAACTCATGGGAATCCACTTTTGACTTCTTTTTAAAATTCCATGGGTGGCAACCAATACATGGTGGTAAATGATTTTTGGATTCTGTGATTTCATCACTACAGGATCAACAAATGACAAGAAACTATCATTCCTGATAAATCCTATGACCTGAATACAAAAGGTATTTCTTTAGAAAATGAGATTAAATTTGTCCAATTGAAAAGAAAATTCAAATCAAATGTAACCCTTTTGCTATTGAATTTCATCCCACCGTACTGAGCCATACATTATTACCTAATGTATACATTCCATATATATGTTCCATGAATACTAAGTTTTTATAAGGAGTTGCCATATTTCTTTCACTAAAGCTGAAGAGTGTGCACATATGTTAAACTATCTCCTCTTTTATCCTATTCCATGTCCAAAACATGATTACGCACAGTAGATTTGTAAGGTGCTATTCCAGGATGCACAGTGCAATGGCTTCCCAGCACCAACCCCCCCTGGGCCAAGGGTTGTAGAATATGCCCCCAGTATTCCCCGCCTACGCCTATCCTAAGAGGCGACTAAATGGGAGGACTAGAACAGCATTTGAACATTATGACACTATATAGCACATTTGTATTGGTGTGTCGTTAAATCTTTTCTAAGTAACTAACATTGCAAAACCATACATTTATGGCAATAGTAAATTATGGTTTGGCAGTGAAACCATGCATAGCAAAGGGGTTAAACTTCTAGTTTTGTATGTAATTGAAACCATACCGCTGTTGTTCCCTTCATAATACAGTCTTTGATGATTCCTGTTGCTTGCTTGTAAGCGAATGCATGCTGATCGCAGTTGATGGCAACGGAGTAGAGTACAGGACGCATTAAGCTGAACCAGTCCTGGCAAGTGGTGGTGTTGGTTCTGAAGAAAGTCTTCACTGACTGTAAATGAGAAGAAATATTATGACAACATAGATGTGAGAGGTCTTAGAAATGTTACAGGGTTATTTTCAGTTGAAATCAATTACTTAAAGACATGATCCTCTCACCCCAAACAGTTCCAATTTTCCTGACCTACTCACTTAAGCCCCTCCCACAATTGTTAATAATTCTTTGGTACTCTGCATTTTTTTTAACTTGCTGTCAATCAAAGAGCTGTACCAATTGAGAATTTCTGTGGACTACAAAAATTGTAGTTCAGGATGTGAAGATTAACCCTTTAAAGATGGTGTTGGAGACCACATGACAATACGTATCATTGCCTAAGTTAAGTTTTACATCCACTAGGTATGCAGAAAGCTATCCTGGCTGGTAAGGATTTTGTGATTCTGGTCATTTTGAAAAATCAAACTAATGGTCACAAGTTTTAAAAAAAAAAATTCTCAATTTTTAATTACTCACTCATGAAATTTTTTACCTGTATGTAAGATTTAGGGATTGACTAGAGTCACTGGTATGTGAACAAAAATAAACAGGTTAAGAATAATTTGGTACATTTCATGAGCCAACTCAACATACTAGTTTTAAAATTAAAGTCAATTTTTTGTAAAGATATATGTGATTGCACTTATATTATGCTGACCTGGCATAATGAAATTAGCTTGTGTCATTATCAAACAATCAGTCTCAACAACAAACCCCAGCAATAACTTTATCCCCTCCAAACAGTTTGCATCAGAAGAGTTTTTAGAAGTTGCATCATTTCCATTTTTGGATGTTTCTTTGAATAAATTATTTCTATCTGTGAGAAACTTATTTCTTTAGAATAAGGCTATTGTACTACCTTGTTTTGATGAGGCTATCATTCAAAATATTAATGAATACTGGTTTTTAAACATGACTTTCTTTTTTAGGCTGGTAAAAGAAATGCAACATTTTGCTTAGGAGAAAACCTCAGATGAAAGAAATATTTGGTGGGATAACAAAAAAAAAGTTTGGCTGCTCAGTCAATTTTAATTCAACTATTCCTCACCTTATTAGTCATAGGAAGGCTGACAGCACAGCCCTCTGTAGCATTGTACACTAGCTTCTCTAAATGCTCCATGAACTGAAGAAGCAGGAGAGGACGAAGATGGAGACTGTCATACTCTCTGGAGAAAGCTGATGTAAAAACCATAACGAAGATGTTTTGCAAAACCAGAGGAATATTTATAGACATGAAATATTGTACAAAACATGCTCTATACAATATGGAAAACAATAATACAGAGAATCATGGGTAAAAACTGGTGACAGCCCTAAAATGTCTACAATACTATACCTCAAAGGGCATCACAAATACAACCCCTGATCAAAGACAGCCTGTCACCTAGGCAAACCCTCCAGATTGCAGCATGACAACAAAGGAGCAAAAGAACAGTGCACTTGTATTAAGGAATAACTATTGTTCAAGGTTGGGGAACTGCCAGCAGTAGTGAACAATGGGGGTTGTGATGCTATTAAAAGGCAATGCAACGAGATGCATGTAAATGCATTAGAGAATTTCAGTGGCATCCCTTACACTGTGTATCATAATCAAATTCTCTCAAAGTTACCTATTTAACCCCTCATGGAAAAGGCATTGCTATATTCCACCTGGCACATGGACAAATGATAGAAACAGAACTAAAAGTAATACCTACAGTGTAATAAAAAGGACGTTTAAAATCCATGCCAAAATTAGAATCTGATTCTTTGCTAGTTTCAAAGGATCAAAATAGAGTACTTGATCAAACTATGGGTTCAATGACTTATTGAAAATGGAATCATTTGTGCCTCTATTGACAGTGGTAAGAGATTTAATACCTTTAACAGTAGGTTTGGTTTCTTCATTCATGTGGACATCTGATACAAAGTCTTTCAGAGCACCTTTTGGTAAAAAAGAGAAAATAACTGTTAGTGTGCAAAGCAATACATACTTACAAACCAAAGTTCTACACAATGTATGTTGTTAATTCCTTGCAGTCTAAAGGATGATTTTGAAAACCAATCTATGTTCAATTTAATATGCTTCTATCAGTAGCACAGCCATGGGGTTGGGGGGTCAGAACACCCCATGACCAAACCTTGCAATGCAAAAAACACCTAAAATAGCAGGTTTTACTCTCTATCCTTAGACTTTTCGCTCATGTCGTACCCCGAAACCCCCCCATGACACCAACCTCTCCCCCATGACACCAACCCCCCCCCCCCCCCCCATGACACAATCCTGGCTATGCGCCTGGCTTCTATTAGTGAGTACAGTACACAGCTAGAGGTGGATTCTGCCAGTTGTGTCAAAGTAAATTAACAACCAAGTTTTTCATTTAAATTAGCCATTGTCTGCTTGCCCCAGGCAAGGGATTTTAGCCTGGTACGATTAATATTTATCCCCTAGTTGTCCACAGTACAACCACTTACATCAGTCAAGGCTCAAAACATTCTAAGTGCCAAGTACTCAGGGCCCCCTACTTCAATGTTCGGGATTCCACAATCAATAGTTGAAAAGTCCACCGGGCCTACTAGCATACGCCAGGGAGTTATATGCACACTTAAATATAAATTTGATTAGGCTATGTCGGACTCAAATAAAATCTTGTTGGAATTGCCACAGTCTGTTACTAGACAACCTAAAGGGTTACTTCTTTCAAAAATATTTTTCAAGCAGTGTCTACACTTGTCTGTGCACTTTGTGTTAGCCTGCTTAATGATAAAATGATACTATGTTTTTTTTAGAAGCAAACATTCCCCAAAGCAAGGTTCTATGAAAATATGTTGCAACTTCCTGAGTGACTGTAAAATTCAACTTGACTTAAAGAGTTAGCACAGATTCTGAAGAAACCTAAAAGGAGTTGTTCAATTAGATGATGTTTGACAACACACCAACACAAATGTGTTAGATAAAGTCAGCAAGCAAACATCGAGTCAAGACGGGTAGAATGAAGACTAAAAGGGAAAGAAGGGGTAACAATCAATGAGAAATGCCTTCAGAAAAAAAAGTAAGTACAGGAACCATGTCAAAACATCTTGCAAAGGTTACTTTCTTGAGAGAGCCCAGAATGAGAAATGGGTCTGCATGCTCAAGTAAGGTCTTCAGGTTTGGCAAAGTTTAGTTCTTCTGACTGATATAGGGGGTATTCATGTAACAGGCTAAGAGAATGTGACTAATGGGGGCAGCACAATCACAGGGAATAAAATATAGTTTCTCATGAACATGATTAGGAACAGAAAAGGAACTATGCAAGCTCTAGTCAATATTAAATAATCTCGCCACTTTAGGAAGGGTTAGTTAGTTAATTAGATGGAATTTTATAGCCCAGTTTCCAACCTTTTGGTTCAAGTCAAGCTGACCACAGCCTTTTTTCCAGTTGTGGCTCACTGGCTTGTTTTCCCTACTCCATTGCTTATGCGGAGCATCACGCACAACGGCAGTAGGTTCCTTTTCAGAACTTTTAGGAAGGGAGGAAATTATTATCTATTTTTGGTTAGACAACCTAAAAGATGAAAGGACAAGCAGATTTTTTGGACTGCATGACCATGGGACAATTGAGTTTTTGCCCTAATTTCAAGCACAGACACATGTGCTACAATTTGATATAGAGTAATCGCTTACCTTCAATAGCTCTAAATGTGTCCTGAGGTTTGCCAATAGGTGTACGTAGTTTTGACATTACACAGAATTGAGCTGCCTCCCAAGTAGCCCAGAAACACTGTACAGCAAGATTGTAATCCATCTGAAAACAAATACAAATAAGATGTTTGAATAATATTCAACTTTTATATCCCATTCTAAAACAGACAGAAAAATATTGTAAAAGCTTAATAAAACAAGTATTAGCAAAGAAAGTCTATTCACTGGAAAAAACAATGCTATAAATTTTGACTTTAAATTACTTAACAGACAATGATGCAAAAAGCATTGTACAACAAAATAATGATTGGCCTGACAAAACAAAATCATAACCTCATAAAGCATGATGCCTGAAGTTACCAATGTGATTTTTCTAGGGCCAAAAAGGTGGTTAAATATTGCATATACAAGAGGAAGATACACAACGCTATTAACCATTTCGTTAGTGATGAAACGAGGTTGAGTTAACATGGCTTGCTGAAGGTGGAAAAGTGCCACTTAGATGGTGTTTCATCACCAGTGATCATTCCACAGTAGACCCCACTGTCCACCAGTAGCTATAAGGCAATTTCATATGAAATCACGTGATTGAATTTATCCGGCATTGAATGGCAAAACACTCATCAGTAAGTGTATATACAGCAGAAGCACACGATATTCCCATGGAAACACTTGTGACATACGGCAAGTGTTGCAAGTACTCTTACTGTGCGTGTTGATAAAATAGACATGATGAAACGTTCCCTCTTACTTTTTGTTACATCCTTCATTTCTGCCTGATTAACTCTTATCGCTTCAGGGAGGAAAAGAAACCCACTGCCTGCAGACTTGATTAAGTCAAATTTCATATTTGATATATTGATTGACAGTAAAAGCTGTGTTTCAATACACAAAGAGTTACGTAACATTTGGGGTTAGCTAACAGTTCAGTCAGCATGTGTTATTTGCTTTTCACGCCGTGTGAACACAATGAAAACATGGCTCATCTGAGGTCACAGATCATATAACAAACGCAGATATTAGTTACACCCCACACCGCCTTTGATGTACTGGGGTGTCTATGTTGCTTTTTCAAGAAGCGAGGTCACAGCATGGATGCTTGCCCGCCAAATGACGTCAGTGAAATTGCCTTAGAGCAGAGGTAAGTAGGAGTACAATAGGTTTTATAGCCCTGCTTGACCAAAAAGAGTGACAACAAATAAAAAAAAAAAAAAAAACCTTGGAAGAGAACACAACATTTGTGTTTATCATCTACAGAGCTGCCAACCTTGTCAAACCAAAAAAGGGAACTTAAATGGCAAAAAACAGAAATTTCCAGCCAAAAAACAGAATCTTACAAAACAAAACTTATAACCTTTTACAATAATTGCACTGCATAATATTTTTTGACAAGTTGTGCAATCTGTGCCAAGGTCACAATAATGGGGTCCAGGAAAACTGAGTTCACTCCACTTGTTCAGAAATGCAAGTACAGAGAGCCATATATGGCATCTGAAGTGAAGTACACATATCATATGTGCAGGACATGTATGGCTTATTATGCAGAACTTAGAAGTGCAAACTGCAAACTTATCAATGCATGTCACTATGTATGGTAAAAGAGCCTAAAATTCAGAATTTTGAAGAAAAAAAAACAGAATTTGACAAGAAAAAAAAGAATGCCATATTTTTCTCCAAAAAACAAAATTATTCTGGCAAAAACAGAATGGTGGCAGCTCTGCATCTACCTTTCACAGACAGCCATTGGACAACGGGCGAGTTAATGAGCTGAAAACCAAGTTTTCTTGTAGCCCCGCCCCCAAAATTTGAAGCAACTGATGACATTTTGCGGAACTAATACTGGATGTATCCTTAGGTTTACGTTGATGAATAATGCAATAGAAGGCGTAACAAAGCACCAGAACATGATAATTCGAATTTCGAAAGTCTTATTTTCCTAGAAAGGCTTTGAACATTTTTCGATTGATTGTAGTAAGTGAAAAATCAGGTAACGAAATAAGGTATCCTTTTTCAAGGCTTAAAAAGTTGCTGCATATTTGCCGCGAACTTGACTTCGTTAAAGAATAAAAACAGATAAACTTGGTAAAATCAGTTAGAAAAGAGTCTTAGCTTTCTATTGGTATCAAGTTTGCGATTGAAAATGATCATGCAATGGTGTAATGGTGCCTAGAAAATTCACTTGAAATTTGATAGTTTTGTGTGTACATTTGCACAGGTTTGTATGGGACGTTAGTGGTGAGCCAGCAACGCACGTTGTAAGTACGCAATTTTATACATGCCAACCAATACAACACAGATTGAGTCATAATCAATACATGATGTTCATCTGAGCTAGCTACAGGCCCTCGCTATACTACAAGTTTGAGGAATCCCTGGAACAGTTGTTCCAATGGTTATAAGGTGCATGGTCATTCTTTCTAGTGTCTTTAACAAGGCGCCTATTTACACAAGAATTAATTGTCCAGGCCCAGTGCATGCAGTGCTATGTGTCACTGTGTGTTTGTTTGGTACAGTGCTTTGCTAAATCTCTAACACTTTTCAGTAGCCTGGGGATAAACAGAGGACTGGATTAGTACCATTTTTCAGTTCATATGCTGCTAGAATATTTCTTGTTAGTCTTACTTTATGCAATAAATTAAGGTAAGTCTTCCAGACATTTCGGTGATTTTCTCAAGTCATGATTTCTACCAATAAGTTGCCTATGAAACTTGAAGATCTGTAAGTACAAGACCTGAAGGCCATGTAATTGTTGGGTTTATTTCTCACCATGATATAATGACTCACAATAATATTTTGTAGAAATCAGAACTTTATCTATGGGGAAATGTGAGAGTTGCAACTAAAATAGTGTGCGCTTGAATTGCATATTTTTGCTTGTCATTCTGGACTGAGCATTGCACATTACAACAGTCAGTCTGATGAATTAAGTGGTATATGTGGATATATTTGTGGGAAAGTGTTGCACACCCTTAGCTAGTTGCTGCCCAGTTCAGTCCTGTATAGGCCTAGAATTTTGAAGGGAACAGCTAGCAGCAATTAACATAACATAACATAACAGGTTGAAGGGCAAAGGAGGGCCAAGGTCCCATAAGATGCCCTGAAGTCCAAACCCTATCAAAAGTCAAACCACCAAACCTAAACAAACAGCCCCAAACAATCAGATTCTACCAGTGAACTTGTCAACTTATTAACCTTAAAGCAGTGTACTGACAGGGAGTTAACTACCCTGCTGGTACTTTTCAGTAGAATAATTTATGCAGTAGCAGGATTATATGTCATACTGAGAATTAGGGGGTAGAGCCTGATATCCCAGCCTCAGTCAGTGAAATATAGTTTCCCCATCAAATCCTAAGACAAAAATCCTAAGGCAAAGACTAATTTTCCATGGCGCATATTCAAGAAATGAAGTGCATCATTTGCTTGCGTTGATATGTTCCTCAAGGTTTATTTACTGAGATGTTAATGTCAATATAAATATAGATTCCAGTGTCAATTTGGAAAATCCTTCCCAAATGCTTATGCATGAAGTGATCTCCCATTTAACAGGAAATCTAGGAGAGTCTAGTATAGCCCTTTTCCACACGAAGCACCCTACCACCACACTCAATACCCCCTCCCAAAATAAATAGGGGGAAACATGCTAACTGGCCTGAGAGTTCTACCTCTCATGGCCTTGACTCTCTACTGAGTAAGATCAGTCAATGACACAGTTCTGCCAGTTGCTTACTAGAAATCATGATATTTGCTGCTAGTTCATTATTTTGAACAAAGCCTGCAGTCCATGGAACCTTTACTAGCATGTTTACATTTATGATGTACCCCTTGATTGAAATAAAATCACATATCTTCTTTTAAATTTATATTTTATACAATGGATATTACGTAGCAAAGGGCCACCTTGAGTGGGTCATGAAACAAGTGTAATCCCCTCATTTGATTATTACGAAAATGACCGACTTATGGTACCGGTTGACTCAACGTACAGTCGTGATATACTGTATGCATCGAATTATTTCGCACAATCAGTACGTGCAGTACAATGGAGAACAGTGTGGAGGTTGTTGTTCACAAAGCCACTGGTCAACGAATCGCCCTGTATTTGCCGTGAACTTGACTTCGTTAAAGAATGGTTAAAAAAGCAGTTTATTTAAAATTGTAGATTAAGAAATTTTTCATCGAATATGCAAGTTTTTAAAATTGGAAATAGCGCGATTAAATAACAAAAACCGAATTTTCTGAACAGTTCAGATGCAGCTATGTAACTTTTCCAAAATTTGGCCAAAATGCACTTTGCAATGCTTGAAGTTACCTGTAATTGGCAAAATTTGATTTTCTCATTTCTTATTAGTAAAATTCAACCATTGGTTTACTTTAAAACAACCTTATAACTGATATATAAGCCCTCGAAAATGGCAAGTTTTATCTAATTACGTATTAATGAGCTATGACATCATGAAACGTCATGCATACTCCCACAAGAAAAGAAAGGCTTTTTCGTACCGTTGTCTACTGGCTGTGAGAACTCAGAAAAAATGCTTAGAAAAGCACAGATAAATTCAAAAGTTTTTACCGTTTTGTCGATGATGTTATCTGATTTGACTTTGGTGTGCTGTGGTCTCTGACAATTGTGATATATTTTAGCTAGCCAATCAGCATCACTTTAAAAGAAACAAATAAAACATAAATGATGTTAACATCACAAGTAGAAAAAAATTGGAATTCATAAACTTGTTAGTTAGATAGAGTTTTACAGCTCAGTTTCCAACATATTGGTTCAAGTTGAGCCTGCCACAGCCTTTTTTACAGTTGTGGCTCACTGGCTTGTTTTCCCTACTCCATTGCTTATGCCGAGCATCACGCACAATGGCAGTAGGTTCCATTTTAGAGTCTTTGGTATGACTCAACCTGGGAAGTGAACCCGGGCCTTCAACGTGAGAGGGGGATGCTCTACAGTTAGACCAAACACACCGTCTCCTGTATTCATAAAAAAAAAAAAAAACCTAAAAAAACAATTTCTACTACACCAAATGACCATTAACTTTTCACCAAAATTTAACATCTTCCATGCCATTACAACACTGTGAAAAAATCCCTTTCTACTCAAACCTTTTAGGCTCACCTTTTTCCAACTTTAAAAGTCTCACACATAGAACTCCCAGCATCCCCCTAACATCCCCTTGTAATTCTTTGTCCTTTTTCACCAGCACAACTGGTGAAATTTTACCATATAACTATGGAGTGCTATTTTACATGATGTCATAAATGGATAGCCAAGTCCACTGCCTGGCAAAAAGCAACAGTCATCACGCCGGTAGTTAGCTTCATCTCAGGAAGCTATACTTAGTACAATATTGCTTGCTCGGAAAAGTAGGCAGGACTTGTGACATCAGGGAAAACACCCTATTGACTTAACCCTACAGATGAGAAACAGCAGCTCAATATTGGACAATGATTAATGTTTTGAAAACCAGCAAAACTACCATTGGCGGAGTGTCCCCTCCTACTGTACATGTGCTAACAGTGCAACAATTTTCTCACCTTGGCTGTTCTCCTAGAAGTAAGAATGCCAAAACAGTTCTAGCATCTGACCAAAGAAATGACTCGTTGGTCTGTCTGGTCATGTGACTTCGTCTGGATCTTGGCAGGACCTGGAGCTGCTGAAGTTCTACCCCATTTCGACCACTTCTTTTATCCTGTGTAGATGTTTTGGTAAGTGGAGCTGGGTCATTTCTGTCACAATCAGAAAATGAAACAAGTTTTCTGAAATAACTATGTAACTTGTTGCCAAAGTGGAATGTGTCTGTTGGGTATATTTTAGATTTATAGATCTTATGCACATTTTGCTACAGGGCCTAAAGAAAGAAGTTTGATGAGGACTTTCCATAATGGTTCTGGGAGCAAGACTGGGGCATAAGTAGAGAGCCTCCTTTGGGGGAAAATAGGAACCTTTGTAAGTTACACAAAGTACACAGCTGATTTGTCAAGCAACCATGTACAAACACATCTATGACCCGCAAAGGAATGTTCATGCCAGGGGCTTTGCATTCATTGCACTGTTTTCTCCAAAGAAAAGCATGTGATTTAGAGAAGATAGAAACAGTGGCAACACTAGGAAGTGTGCTTGCCATTGTGGCGTAAAATATCTCCAATTTTGCTAAGTATTAAATGTAAAATTTACCTGCTCAATACATGAAAAGGCATGTGATTTAGTAGATGTGAGTAACTAGTAGCAACGGTGGGATTGGTGCTCGCCAAGTGGGTCTTACAGATTGAAAAGACCCTCTCCATGAAAGTGATGGGCAGGTTTGGTGTTGGCAGAGCTAGTTGAAGACACTCACAGACTGCAATAATGATGTCAAGTTCTACATCAAAGGCTGCAAAAGTAATGATAATGAAAACATTTTTAGCACACCACAATATGACAGATTGTTGCTAGTTAGCAAGACGGAATCAAATGGCACACCAACACAAATGTGTTATTGTGTCAACTAGACAAGAGGGTAAAGTTAAATACAATTATGAATAAGGTTCAAGTTCAGTTTAAAATACAGTACACATACGGTGCAAGTCCTTCCCGTTAGTGACCTCTCACCACAAGCAGGAAATACTGTGGTCATATTCTACAACCCCCCAGCTCCCTGTGCACTCAGTGAGCAGGGAGCTCAAAGCCAATACCGGGTGGGAACCAGGGACTGATCTCATGCCCCTGATGGAGCCCAGGGGCAATGCCCAAGTGGAAGGGAATCCCAGGTGGTAAATTTTCAAGAAGCCCCTGTCTTCATAGTGCTTTAGAGGCTTCAAGAAATTCTTTCAAGGGAGAAATTTCATGAGCTAAAATACTCAAAAATATTTGGGTTCAACGCATTCTACAATGCACCAATATGATACACCCATCTGTAATGTCCACTGAAAATGAATGAAGATTTTATTGGTCATGAAGGGTATGGGGGCCAGGGTTAGTTAGTTAGTTAGATAGAGTTTTACAGCCCATTTTACAACCTACTGGTTCAAGTCGAGCTGACCACAGCCTTTTTTCCAGTTGTGACTCACTGGCTTGTTTTCCCTACTCCATTGCTTATGCGGAGCATCAGGCACAATGGCACTAGGTTCCTTTTTTAGACTCTTTGGTTTGACTCGACCTGGGAAGCGAACCAGGGCCTTCCACTTGAGAGGCAGATGCTAATACCGTTAGACCAAACACGCGGTACAGGGCCAGGGGGGAATAGCTAAAAAATGTAGAAAGGTGGGCACATGGCATGATTTTAAAGTATTTTCTGCTGAAAAGAGAGTTGGTAGTTCTAGTATAGTGCCGTTATAGTATGGAATGGTACTATACCATACAAGGAGGTATGATTTAAAAAAAAGTTTTGTAGTTTTTGGCAAAATAGTGGTCCAGTCTAACCAAATGGGATTGTGGCTAAAGCAATATTTGACAATCCCCCATCCCATAATCCAGGATAAGTGTAACTGCTGTTGTGATGGTGTTAGAGCAAATCTAAGTTTTGGAAAGAAGATGATAGTTACTTTGCTTTCTTGGCAGTTGCTAAATATATTTATTTTGTATTTAGATTTCTTTTTTAAACGTACATAGAAACAGGCAGGTTGTAACAGATTGAAAACTCAAACCGGCCAGACCAAAACACAAATGCTAACCATCATTCACAGACAAACATGGAACAAAAAGGTTTGTCATAAATGGAAAAGACGCACCAACCCCACCCAAACAACCCGCCAACTCACCCTACAACCGCCTTCGACACCAACCATCGCCTGACATCAACCCCTAAGACAACAAAAACCAAGAACATCCCACCCCACGCTCAGAGGCAACATGGCCCCAAAGGCAACACCATGTATTTAAAACATGTAACATGTTTCTTACTTTTCAGTTTATGGGACTTAAAAACAAATAAAACCAAAAGAATTTTCTTTGACAGTAAAGTGATACTCTGAATTGATTTTGGTAAGAAGAACATTGTACCAGTTCCCGAAATTTATTTCAAAGATTAAATAATTTCGGAACATCGTGTATATTTTATTTTTATTTAAAAATTTCATTTTTGTATGTAAATAAGGAACTTAGATCTCTGTTAGAGCTTACCAAGTTGTAACAAAGCATCCAGAGTGGAGATAAACTGAGGTGTGGTGAATACATGATAGTAACCACCTTGCTGAAGGGTGACGATGACATTTGACAACCAGTAAATTACCAACCTCCTGGAGACATGGAAAAAACAAAGAAAATTAAAATATATCCAGAAAGATCACACAACATCAAAGAAATTGCAAAATTGCACGATACAAATGTAGCACGTTCTTAAAGGGGCATCATACTGTCTTATGTTACTTACGTTGGCCCCTAACTTGCAATCACCATAAACAAGCATATCAAACTCCCCTTCCCAATCTACACGTGGTGAATACCAGGGGCAAGTTCTACAACCCCGAACCACCACGTGTAGATTGGGAAGGGGTGTTTGATATGCTTGTTTATGGTGATGGCTGATGGCAAGTTAGGGGCCAACTTAAGTAACATAAGACAGTATGATGCCCCTTTAAGAACGTGCTACATTAGTATCCTGCAATTTTGCAATTTCTAAAGGAGACATGAGATGTATTTGAACTTGGAAGATACATTAACTGTAAACTTACCTACGTATCCAGCTGACACAGTATGACACATTTGTCTTGGTGTCATACACCCCGATCTAGTTGATCTTACTGATTTGTTAGTCGGGTGGAGTTTACCAGCGCAGTTTCTAACCAATTGGTTTGAGTCAGGCCAGCCACAGTCCTTTTTTCCAATTGTGGCTCACTGGCTTGTTTTCCCTACTCCATTGCTTATGCTGAACACCAAGCACAATAGCAGAAAGTTCAATTTTTAAAGTGTTTGTTACCTTACTATAAATGAACAACCTTATCTACCAACCTCTTACCATGAACCCCTGCCCACCTTTCCCCCATCCTTCTTAAAAACTTCCTATTTCCATCAGTTTTGAGTAAACTTGGAGCGACCAGTGAAAACACCATATTACATCCCATCTGACCACTACACCAGGTTAAAAGAGAAGTTTTGCTGAGTTTTGTATTCTATCTGCTGTCCTCTACCATCCTTTCTCCATTACCAAAAATCTCACCTGGAATCTGCAACCAGTACAGGGTTTGGCAGAAGTTCAGCTAGTAAGGTCAGTATCTTCATGAAGTGCTGTCCAGTCTTTGAGACCCCTCCTGGTGGTTCAGTAGCCCCTGATGGTATGGCTATCCCCAGACTACTGGATATAAAGTGGCTATGACTGAAACAAGGGAAGAGTAAATCCACAATTAACAAAATATTTCACAGAAAAGCTAGAGAAGGACAAACCAAAAGTTCATATTAGTGTTTTGTAAATTAGAACAACCAAACTGAAAACCCAGCTGTGTCAATTTTTCTTCTTCCTCACAACACCATCTGTGACATTTATTTCTTGCCAAAAGATAAAACAAAGAAAGGCTTATTAGTATGCCCCGAGGTGCTTCAGCCCAGTGTGCAATCAACTTCAACAGCTGGGTAACCAATCCTAACGGCAGGTAAAAAGCCACGTCACTGGAAATTTAAGGTCATAACACTTACCCACTCATTTCTAGTGTGATTTCAACTCACACACTTGTGAAACCATTTCAATTTTATGAGGCAATGAACCAAATTTTGTACGAAACATTTGAGAATACTTATTTTCATCAAAATGCTATTGTTTTCATTTGTAACTATTTGGGCAGTTTGGAGAGACAAACCAAAAAAAATTTGTTACATAGCTAGCAAACAGTCCCCCACCCCCTTCCCTGCTGAAAAATGAAACTAATTTCAAAAGATAGCATACAATCAATATCATTTTTTGTACTGACCTTTCACAATGAGTGAAGAGAGTGTGTAGTAGTGTGTAGTGAACTGCAGGATAGCTCCGGGCAATCACCCAAGACTTTGGTAGAAGGTGAGATGTTAAAAGGTCAAACACACTTGGACTGAGAGCCCACACCTGAAATGTAATGAAGAAGTTGCATTTGTTGTTTGTTGCATGATTACTTTATAATAAATTCAATACATGACAAATTTATCTGTCTTACTTTTACAAGAAACACAAACCTGCTCCTGAAACCAGCTGACGTTTTTATTTTGAATTCAAAAATATTTTTCGTCACCCTTGCTATACATTCCTGACCCTGACAGGTACAAAGGGTTCCAACACTTTTACAAATACTAAAACTCAAGACTTTTTTCAAACTTCTTGAAGACTAAATTGGAAACATTTAGTTCTGAAAAATACAGAATATTATACAAAATGACATTTATTTTTGCGCATTTACCCAGCATAAACCCATATTGATATTTAAAATGATTGCAACCACCTCAAGTGCAAGGTTTCAAGTTTCAAGATAATACTGCAATTTTTCCAGACCAAACACCAATTTCAAGAATTTTCAAGACCACATTGAAATTCCAGACAATTTCCATTTTCCCTATTGAGCTGGAACATCGACTATGTACAAAGCAAACTGGTTCCTGGTGATGTGACTTACCCCAAGTATTGACTTAGTCCTTCCAATTTCTGTCAAAGCTGCCAGGTCAAAGGTCGTAATGAGTTCAGCGTCTGAGAGACTGATGACAGATGGTCCATTACTAAAAGGATTGTTATTAACCAGGGTACATGTTACCCCTCCTTTAGAGCTGCTGAGGAGAGTATTGAACGCCACCTCTAAATCACCGAGAATAAGACTGCAATCAAAAGAGATAAACTCACTCAAAATTTAAAATTCAAAACCGGTAATAGACTATTAGCAAAACTGATATTGTGTTAGTCTACACTGCAATGGCTACTTTGAACAACTGATTTCCTCAAATGACACCTAAAGAGTCTTTTCATATGACATAAAACTCCCCAAGGGCCATGTTGGAATACATGTATCTATGAAATAGACCACACTCGATGCGCTAGCATGATGAATGTGTGTACACACGGTTGTGCATACCACACACTGCACACTGTGCAGTGCTTTCAGCACAAAACCATGTATACTTGATACGACTGTCCTCCAGCATGGCGGATTCGTGCGTATTAGCAGAGCCTCTACATTGGAACAATTACACTGGCTACCTATCAGATTACAAACTGACTATTAAAATCATTCTAATTTTTTGGGCTAACAAAACTCATGCTGGGAAAAGCCCCTAAGCTACTGTTCAAATTTGGTACCCACTGTAGCAGGCACATGGCAGGAAAGATGGATTAAGTCAATTTCAATGGCCTGGGAGTATTATGTGTGGGCATTGATCCATGAAGCTACTCAGGGAATGTCCAGTGACCAGCACAACAAAGGCGTTGTGATTGTTTTCTTCAATGACACTGAACACAAAAGCAGTGATCGCTCTCAGGATTTATCTTTTTTTCTGCTTGGGTACTTCAAATTTTTCAAATGAGCTAAGGGGAGTTTCCTCTAATGTGGTACCCTGACCGACCTCAATGCCCTACTACATCAATGAGCTGATATCAGACCAGTACATTTGAATTATCAATTTCAGCTGCAGGCTCTGCTGCAGCACCAGGCTTAATTTTAACTAAAAAAAAATTAAGTCAATTCAATAGTGAATAGAAAGTGATGATACCATTGAGTAATTCCAGTTAGCATCATTTACGCACTGAGGACCACATGCTCAGTTTTGATTTGAATTGTCATAGTTTAACACTCCAACTTGTAACATTCTGAAAAACATAAATTAGCATGCTTTAAACACCAACAAAATGTTATAGATTTCCTATCCACATGGGGCTTACTACAAACAATAAACATTTCAAATTGATGTAATTCCAACTAAATTTCATTTCAAAATACCTTCAGTTATGTCAGCACACTCCCTGGAGCATTTTCAGTCCTTGTTAAAAACCCATCTACTTAGCTGTGCCTTTGATGGTATCTGAGAGATCAACTCAGTCTTTTGTTTTTCCACTTTCTTTTGTAAGGTGCATTAGAATAATTATTTTACATAATGCTACATATCAATTTCATGAACTAGAACTTGGGCTTGATCTTGGACTTGGGCTTGATCTTGAACTTGGGCTTGATCTTGAACTTGGGCTTGAACTTGAACTTGAACTTAACTTCTTGGTAATTTCTGCTAATTTTCAGTGATGAATTAATAATCTGATATTTTATTCTATTCTATCATATAATCTTCCTAGCTTGTTTTTTTTTTGTTTTCTTTTTTGTTCCGTTCTGTCTTCTGCCATAGGACCATGAATAGTTTAAGAAGTAATGTTTATTTACCAGTAGACTTGTTCCAAGAGTGTCACATCCTTAACGCATAAAAGATTTTGGTAAATCTTCAACAACAGATGCACCAGCTGTTGGAGAATGAAGATAAATATGTTAAGATGGAGATGTAATATGAAACTGCTACAGGAAAATTTGTACTGAAGGGACTTTGAAACGTTTCCCTATATATGCCTACAATAGTGACACCCCTTGTCAAATATTCTAAAGGTAGTCCCCACTTGTCTAAGTGGCAACTAAAGAGTGGGCTTGAATGAATTTGAACTACACTGAAACTGAACTTGAGTAATGTTTGAAAGTGTATTTGAATGTTACCATTACCCAAAACAGCCCTTGCTAAAATTGCCTACCATTAAACAGTCTAAAACCTGACTTTTGGGCAGGTAAATTGCGTTTTCACTTGATGTTTGCACCTAAAGTTTATAGCCAATCCAACCTTAAAATAAATTAAAATACAATAAAACCCAGCAAGCATTAAATTGGCTACAAACTGTGGATGTTAACATCAAGTAAAAACCTGACGTACCCTACAAAATTAGGGTTTTCGACTACTTAGTGGTAGTCAGCTTTAATTAAGGGCTTTTTTACGTATAAATGCTTTTTACACTGCTGACATCATACAAGACACTGTGTTGATGTACCGTTAAATCTAACAATCAAACTAACCAGCAACAGTGAATTTAGAAGTTGTATAACATTTGTGAAACTAATTTTTCAGTAGAAATACTGCTTTTTCAATTCAGACCTTAAAATGATAATACATTATTACAATATCCAATAACTGAAAATGTGATTGAGGGAGAAGCCTACGGCTTATGAATTCAACTTTAAGTAAAGCGGCTAGCTGGGAATGATATCACAATGATGAATAGAAATATGTTTTGAGTCTTGAACAAACCCCATTAAAGGGGAAGTTTAAGCAAAAATAAATTTTCATGGATAAAAGGGGAACCAAATGTGCAGAGTGTAATGAAATTTCCATTCCAACCACACATATTTCTCGAGATATCAGTAAATGAAATGACTAGATTGTGTTCCAAAGTGAGCTTGAAAGCAGAGGTTTTATCATTTCTTCAGATTGACAAGGAATGCTTTGTTTCCCTTTCTTTTTCTTTCTATTGTGTTGACCTTGAAGTTAATAGGACTGATCTTTCTGTGGGGAATGCAAAGTTTGTGAAGTTCCCATGCTAATTATGCAATCACATTCTGATAATATGGGATTGTTGAGGAGAAAATAGACTGTAAACTAAAGAAAAACAAAAGACTGTCCATTAATGTGAAGATATGACATCATTTGTGCTTGCTTCAAGTTCACTTCTTGTTGAAAACATGACAATTTTACATGCTCACATCTTGAGAACCATATATCCGATTTCAATGCAAATTTCACCTAAATGCTTAGAATGAGTACCCATCTAACATTTCAACAAGTTGATATGACTTTAGACCCTTCTTTTAAAGAGAAATATTGCATTCATTTTACTAAAAATTTCCATATTCTTTAATCCAATAGTAATAGATACATCACGATGGACAATTCATATAAGCCAGCAAGGTAGCTTTCGTTTCAATAAATAAAGATCTTGCAGGAAGTAATTCCATTATTTGTATCAAACCAGAATGCAAAAATGCATTGAGGTTTCGATGATACATAAATGTTTTAAAAGAGTACCATCATGCACCATTACCTTCTCATTCAAATGTTATACTAGCATGTTCAAAAAATAATTTTGTCATTCCTGATAACCTTTTGACCTCAATAAAAGCCATACATAACTAGACAGGCAAACAACAGACAGACAGATGGACAAACAACTATCTTGAAAGATTGTAGGCTACTTAAAAAGGTTCCTAGACTTTGACCCCTGGAGACCCCAGATGACCTTTCGTTTCTGCCCAAAACAATGGGGATGAATCGAGCGTGGAAAATCGCAATTATTTCGCCTAAATTGAGATACTTGGCATCTCTGCCTTTGACCTCCACCAAAAACAACATAGCCTAGACCATTTCTTGACCGTAACCCATCCACATACCATTACCAAATACAAATTCTATTCAAGTTTCCTACCTTGAGATATCGCATTAAAATGTCAAACTTTGGCCCCCCGGTGACCTCAGATGACCTTTAACCTCTGCCACAAACAAAAGGAACCACTTCCTGACCATAACACATCCACATACCAAACAACGAAATTTATCCAAGCTTCCTATCTTGAGATATCATGTTAACGAGATTTTCAGACTTTGACCCCAGGTGAACTTTGACCTCCGCCAAAAACAATAGGGACCATCTACTGACTAAAACGCACCCACATACTAAATATGAAATCTATCCAAGCTTTCTACCTGGAGATATCGTGTTAAAAAGATTTTCAGACTTTGACCCCTGGTGACCCTGTATGACCTTTGACCTCTGCCGTAAACAAAAGGAATTACTTCCTGACCATAACGCATCCACATACCAAATATGAAATTAATCCAAGCTTTCTACCTTGAGATATCATGGTAACGAGATTTTCAGACTTTGACCCCATGTGCCCCCAGGAGACCTTCGACCTCCACCAAAACATTACAGACCATCTCCTGACCAATCAATCAAGCAACTTTTAGAGAATTGCTTCCATTGAAGGTTGATATATATCGTTACACCACACACCAGTAGCTAGAACAAGTTTCAGTATTTCAAAGCAACGATCGTTCACAAAGTATAGGCTAGGCCATAATACAGTATCCACGGCGAAAGTAGCCGTCGAGCCCTATGCAGACAGCTGCAGGTCCCACTACGATATATTTAATTTTGACACTTGCCCAATCTACCCCATTTGTTTCATTTCTAATTTCCTCCCATAAGTAGTGTGGCTTGAAGCCACAACAAAAACTAGGCCTACGGCCTAGCCACCTACGTTTACAGAACAAAATGTAACGTTAGAGCTAACAATAATAGGCTACGATCAAATCTAGACATCGTAGTTTTCACCGGTCATTTTATGTTTAAGTTACCGCCTGAGCTAGCTGTACTGTGTAAATAGTCGTACGTACGTTCGCAGCACATAAACAAGACCTGCTAGCTGCTATCTACATGCAGAGTGCATGTACGGTAATATACATGCCTTCAGCGCTGCTGGCTGATCGGCTCGCTCGGCGTGTATCGTTAAAAGCGCTTCGAGAATGGGTGTACTTCAATTGGCAATAACATGACACCCTCCCTAAATAATTACGTTCGAAGCGGGGAATCCCCAAACTTTTAAAGAAGCCGCTTCATTCATTAAACGCAAGCAGCCAATCAGTGAGTACGATTCTTCCCAACAGAAGTTCGTTCGATGTATAGCACGAAGCAGCGGCATATAAACGATTTTCAACCGGCTGCTAACGTGTGCAACTGCTGTTATGTACGCTGTTGTGCTTGATAAACAGCGATGGAAACATTTTTGAAACTTTTTTCAGTTCATGACTTACAAACACTCCTACGTGATACAAGGACAGGAATAACATGGTTAGAAAGCTGAACTTGTAATTTTTTGAAATTTGTCAATTTCAAGTTGAAATTTTGGGAGACGTACGCTAGTAGCAAATTGACAAGTGGCTGTTGAAATTGAACTATTACGGTGAAGTGCACAATGGCGCACAGGGCACTTAAAAGACACTGTGGTGTATGCATACGTTTAGTGCTTTCAAATTTCATTGTAAATTTTGTTCATTACAAATGCATTGGTGGTGTTGAAGTAAAGCCTGTCACAACAGGTTCCATGTTTGGGGTTCACGGATTAAAACGTCCCCCATGACACCGCACACAATCACATGTAAACTACAGGGGGTTGGGTGGATAAAAGGTGAATGTCATAGCTCTGCGCAATTTTTGAGCTTGTTGTTCATACTGTAGACATCGATTGCTTTGTCAAGGCAGCTAAACTTGTGAAGAAGGACTATACCTTGTTTACTTAACGCAAGTCAGAGTCCAAGGGCATGAGATGCGATTAATCGCATGTACCATTTTACTAAACGATTACTTGGCTGGCGATTAATGGCTAATCGCTGACAGCCCTAATACCAAATATGAAATCTATCCAAGTTTCCTACCATGAGGTATCGTCTTAACAAGATTTTCAGACTTTGACCCCCGGTGACCCCAGATGACCTTTGACCTAAGCCAAAAACAATAGGGACAATCGTCTGACTATAACACAACCACATACCAAATATGAAGTCTATCCAAGTTTCCGACCTTGAGATTTAGCTTTAACAAGGTTTTCAGACTTTGACCCCCGGTGACCCCAGATGACCTTTGACCTCCGCCAAAAACAATAGGGACCATCTACTGACTATAACGCATCCACATACCAAATATGAAATCTATCCAAGCTTCCAAACTTGAGATATCGTCTTAACAAGATTTTCAGACTTTGACCCCTGGTGACCCCATATGACCTTTGACCTCCGCCAAAAACAATAGGGACTATCTACTGACTATAACACAACCACATACCAAATATGAAATCTATCCAAGTTTCCTACCTTGAGATATTGCTTTAAAAAGGTTTTCAGACTTTGACCCCTGGTGACCCAAGATGACCTTTGACCTCCGCCAAAAACAATAGGGACCATCTACTGACTATAACGCATCCACATACCAAATATGAAATCTATCCAAGCTTCCAAACTTGAGATATCGTCTTAACAATATTTTCAGACTTTGACCCCTGGTGACCCCATATGACCTTTGACCTCCGCCAAAAACAATAGGGACTATCTACTGACTATAATGCATCCACATACCAAATATGAAATCTATCCAAGCTTCCAAACTTGAGATATCGTCTTAACAAGATTTCCAGACTTTGACCCCTGGTGACCCCATATGACCTTTGACCTCCGCCAAAAACAATAGGGACTATCTACTGACTATAACACACCCACATACCAAATATGAAATCTATCCAAGTTTCCTACCTTGAGATATTGCTTTAAAAAGGTTTTCAGACTTTGACCCCTGGTGACCCAAGATGACCTTTGACCTCCGCCAAAAACAATAGGGACCATCTACTGACTATAACGCATCCACATACCAAATATGAAATCTATCCAAGCTTCCAAACTTGAGATATCGTCTTAACAAGAGTTTCAGACTTTGACCCCTGGTGACCCTATATGACCTTTGACCTCCGCCAAAAACAATAGGGACTATCTACTGACTATAACGCATCCACATACCAAATATGAAATCTATCCAAGCTTCCAAACTTGAGATATCGTCTTAACAAGATTTCCAGACTTTGACCCCTGGTGACCCCATATGACCTTTGACCTCCGCCAAAAACAATAGGGACTATCTACTGACTATAACACACCCACATACCAAATATGAAATCTATCCAAGTTTCCTACCTTGAGATATTGCTTTAACAAGGTTTTTAGACTTTGACCCCCCGTGACCCCAGATGACCTTTGACCTCGGTCAAAAACAATAGGGACCATCTACTAACTATAACGCATCCACATACCAGATATGAAATCTATCCAAGTTTCCAACCTTGAGATATCGTGTTAACAAGGTTTTTAGACTTTGACCCCTGGTGACCCCAGATGACCTTTGACCTCCACCAAAAACAATAGGGTTCTTCCTCTCAATAAGGGGCATCTGTGTACCAAGTTTGAAAACTGTCGGAGTTTTCCTTCTTGAGATATCGTGTTAACGAGCAAAGTGTCACAAACACACACACACACACACACATACACACACACATACATCCATACATACACACATACGCCATCATGAATGCATAGGTTTCTCTTATCATCGAAACCAAAAAGTAATTTGTTCATCCAAACTTTCCAAAATTCAAATGATGCAACTTCCATTACTCTTTGCATTACATTTTGAGGAGATAAAACTATTGCTGCAGTTTATTGGTTAGGCTATATGGTTAGGTATTGATTTAAAGTATTTTCTTTGCATGCCATATTGGTGCATTTTAAACACAATACTTCCCTTTAAAAGAAGGGTTTAAGGTCACAACATGATTTGGTTTGTTAAAGGAGTACTTATTCCGAGCATTTTGGTGAAATTTGCATTGAAATCCGATGTGCGGTTCTCGAGATATGAGCACGTAAAGTTTTCACATTTTCAACAAAAAGTGAACTTGAAGCAAGCACATATGACATCACATCCCCACATAAATGGGCAGTCTTCTGTTTTTTTTTTTTAAACTTTATACTGGATTTTCTCCTCAACATCACATTCCGTCACTGTATACTGGTCTTACCTCCTTACTGTTCTTGTGTCTCAGTGCTCTCACTTTAGAATCTGGACTCAGTAGACTTTTAATGGTGTCTCCCGACAGGCCACTCGAACAATATCGGCACAACTGTGAAAGTTGGATAAGAATACAGATTGATGTGTACTTAATATACAGATTTCTCAAACTGCCAAATTTAAGACACCATTGAAAGGTTTTCACTTTCAATGTAGCTAAGCATGGGCCTAAGCTGTAGAATGGTCTACGGAATCAAACATTTTGTTCACACTGAAGCTAAAATAGGCAAAGGGCCGTTTGGCGAAACCAAACTTAACCAAAACTTAACAGCCAACCCCACAGCCTTCAGACAATTTACATCACTGGTCTTTCATGTAAGGCTCAATTCTAGACTGAATGAAAGAACAGATACTACACATAATCTAAGCCAAAAAGCAGAGAAGCATTCATACAGTACTTCACTGCAGCTAATGGTTTATTCATGAACTATGGGCAGTGGAAAATACATTTCTTGCTCCATTTATCTCAGCTGTTGTTAACTCTAGTGCCCCAGCTGACTCAGCATTGCAGGAATCCTAAAATTATCCCAAGTTAAAATATAAATTATTCCATTACTATGATTGCTTAGTATCTCTAACAAGTGCACAAATTTTGGCTGTTTAGCAACTAAGAGCAACTTTTGTTTGAGACAACACAACACCACATATTTACGGCAAAGTTCTGAAGAGATCTAACTGAATATTCCACAGATTTCAAGTTAAGACTTGCTTGAACCAGCACATGTAGCTTTAAGAGACATTTCATCTTCAATTGTACAATAGTCCTAATCTTAAATATTGTGTGTGCAAAATTCTACCCATCCATGCTAC
The DNA here is from genome assembly GCA_037179385.1 of Holothuria scabra. Taxonomy (NCBI): domain Eukaryota; kingdom Metazoa; phylum Echinodermata; class Holothuroidea; order Aspidochirotida; family Holothuriidae; genus Holothuria; species Holothuria scabra. The sequence goes on from CM074197.1 coordinate 14,415,462, forward strand.
AGGTAAAACATTTCATTCATGGTATCATTGGCATACCCAGAGGCCAGACGGGTTGCCACCGGAACCATGCTCCACCCACTCTCCCAGCTCCCCCCCCTTGAGTTCTGAATGTATTTTTTCTCCAATGGAACAAAAAATTGACTTGTAATGATGATAAATGCTGCACTCAGATTGCATCTGAGGATACATAAATATTCAAAAATTTTGCAGGCAATAACAATAAAGATATACATAGATAAATAGGAGGTGGAAATAAGAGAAATAGATTCTACGTTTTATTGTTTTTGAAGGTGTTAGGTTTGTTGGTTAGATTTTTACAAACCCTTTTATAATCATTTTGTTTAGTTGGGCTGGCCACATCCTTTTCTCCCACTGAGGCTCACCAGCTTGTTTTCCCTACTCCGTTGATTATTCTAACTAGAGTAGGTTCCATTTTTAATGTCTTTGGTATGACCCAACTAAAAGTCAAACACAAGACCATCAGATACTCTAAACAATTAACCAAACAGTCAGTGTGGGGTAGGGTGGGGTGGGAAGACAACGGAGATGGTAATAATCAATTTGGTTAGTTAGATAGAGTTTTACGGCCCAGTTTCCAACCTATCATTTCAAGTTGAGCCGGCCACAGCCTTTTTTTCAGTTGTGGCTTACTGGCTTGTTTTCCCTACTCCATTGCTTATGCAGAGCATCACACACAACGGCCGTAGGTTCCATTAGGTCTTTGGTATGACACGACCTGGGAATCGAACCATGGCCTTCCGCGTGAGAGGCAAAAGGTAATAATCAAGTGTGAAAAGGGACCCAATGGGCATTTCAGCACACAAGGATAGCCAAAACTGATCAAATGCCTCAACAAAAGAAAGAAATGCTTACCTTTTGAAAGAGATTAAGAGCAGAGGCAAGATTTTGAATGGGTGCCTCCTGCTGTTGTAGGAGTTAGGGTTAGGGTTAGCATCACGCACAATGGCAGTAGGTTCCATTTAGTCTTTGGTGTAACATGACCTGGGAATTGAACCATTGCCTTCTGCATGAGAGGCAGATGGTAATAATCAAGTGTGGAAAGGGACCCAATGGTTATTTCAGCACATAAGGACAGCCAAAACTGATCAAATGTCTCAACAAAAGAAAGAAATGCTTACCTTTTGAAAGAGATTAAGAGCAGAGGCAAGATTTTGAATGGGTGCCTCCTGCTTTTGTAGGAGTGCTTCCAGCTGCTTCTTTATGTAGGTCAAAAGGTCAGATTGAGACTGGTTCACATGAGTGGTGAGGGCATCACAGATGACAGAGATACAAGCATTGGCTAAAGAGAATAGAAAGGAAAAAAAATTCTAGTGAAGGCTACAACACAGTATAAAAATATCCTGCATAATGATGTAACACCTGTTGCGTGAACATTTTGATAAGGCAATGACACTCCGAAGTGGTAGGTCGAGGCTACCATTACAAAAAGGCACCCCTTATCATTCATACTGCAATGTATTATATAATACAATTTGAATTTTATGGTTCCTTCTTTGTATAGCTTGACACTCTGGTAACTTTTTGACAATTTTGACAGTTGACTTTTTTTTCAACCTACTACCATATTTAATTGTTTTGAGGTCTAATATTTCAAGTTTTTTTACTTTCCATATTGTACTTGGGCAATGCTGCCTGTTTTATATGTTAATGCTGTTTGTGTCCCGTTTGGATAATTGTAACAGTTTACTTTATGGTTTACCAGATTGTCATTTGAACAAATTACATCGCATTCAGAACTCTGCAGCTAGATTGGTGACACCTACTACACCTTTAGTCCATATAACACCAATTCTTCGTAATCTGCATTGGCTTCCAATTAAGGAACGTATCAATTTCAAAATACTCCTGATAACATATAAAAGTATCCATGGACTTGCCCCTAGCTATTTGCATGAGCTTATTCAGGAATATACTTCAGCTCAAAGCCTTCGCTCTGGTTCAAAATCATTACTTTCACCACCGTCGGTCTGTACAAAATCACATGGCAATCGTTCTTTCCAGTCATCATCTGCCTTTCTCTGGAACAGTCTACCAAGTCATGTCAAAGAAGCACAGTCTCAATTTAAGACATTATTTTAATCTCACCTGTTCTCTCTATTTAAGTCTCCTTCCTTTTCCTCCTTTCAGCGCATAGAGACTTTAGTGTATTTTGCACTATATAAGAACTGTTTTTTGTTATTGTTACTGTTACTGCTACTGTTACTATTATTATATATCATTATTATCATTATCATTATCATTATCATTATCATTACCATTATCATTATTATTATTATTATTGCTGTTTTATGTTTATGATTTATGTTCATAAAAAACACTCACTTACCCCTTACGGATTTAACAAAGTTGCTCTTATCTCATCTTAACCCACTCACCTTTGCAAAGTATCAAATTATTCTCCGGAAAGTGGTTTGCCACAGTCTCGGCACTCTGGATGATGCTGCTAAATACCTATATTAAAAGAGGGGAGACAGATATGACATCAATACTTCAACTGCAAAGTTTTGTGCATAACAAAAATGTGGTAAGTGGAAAGGGCCCACAAGGAGAAGTTGGATTGGTGGGAAAGGGGATTTAGGTTGATGTTGTAATTAGGATAGGTTAGGATAAATTAGACAGTGTTAAAAAACTCAACTTATGACCTTCTCGTTGAATTTAGAGGCACCCACTGCTTTTTTATCAGTTGTGGGGCACAAAGTCTTTGGTATGACACCGCCTGGGAATGGAGTTAGAGTGAGTTAGAGTTAGATAGAGTTAAATGGCCCAGTTTCCAACCTATTGGTTCAAGTCCAGCCGGCCACGGCCTTTTTTCCAGTTGTGGCTCACTGGATTGTTTTCCCTACTCCATTGCTTTTGCGGAGCATCACGCACAACGGCAATAGGTTCCTTTTTTAGAGTCTTTGGTATGACCCAACCTGGGAAGCGAACCCGGACCTTCCGTGTGAGAGGTGGATGCTCTTACTGTTAGACCAAACACGTGGTCTGGGAATGGAACCACAGAGCTTCTGAATAAGGGTAGGATGACCACAGGGGTGTGGTATTGGGACACTGGTTAAGGGGAGCAGTGGGAACAGCAGGTAGGATATTATGGGATAGAAGATAAGTGCAAAGATAAGATAGGGATTCAGTGGGATAGTAGAGGTGGGAAGGCAGAATAGGTGTCACGTAGAATGATGAAACAGGTGGTTAAAAGGGTGTTGCAATAGGGGAAACTGACAGAGATGTCCAAACTGAAAGCTGATAACTCACCCTTGAGATGAAGTTTGGTGTAATGGCTGGAACAGTAACTGGGGACAAGGCATCACCAACACTTCTCACAACTGTCATAAATACCCTGCCAAGAAAAAAGGAAGACACAGTATAGAACTATCATTCTGAAGCTTGGATCAGTAGAATTTCCTATACACTGCACAAACAAATGGGTCACACAATAGACTGTATTGACAGATGGACAAACAGCCCCTTTGTTGTCATATAAAAGACAATAATGCAAAAACGTAACAGATTGATTTAGTTAACTGTAAAAGCAAAGGGCCAAGGATCCATTTATGCAAAATTGGCAACTGGGCCATCTTTTCATCCCAGGATACATGGCCCTCATTGTAATAGGCATCATTAGAGGCAACAGGCAAAAGACTGTTCACACACTACCTACACAGAGAGTTATAAAAGGGATGACCTTTTTGTCATTCTCTTAATTATGATTATCCTCATCTTGTGGGCTGCAATATGTGTTGCTATGAGGGAGCTTCAAAATATAACTAACCACGCTTGGGGCGATTAAATCTCAATGTAATTGATTACGACTGAGATTACTTCATATTTTACGATTGCGATTATGATTACGATAACCGCTAAAATTAAGAGTAATTGATTACGATTGCAATAACATTGCAATGTAATCATGATTGCAATCGTGTTTACATTTTCTTTCCACATAAACAATGTAGTAGGCAAAACAATCCAGTGCCCACAACTGGAAAAAAGGCCATGGACATTGCTCTAGATAAGCCCAGACAGAACCAAGTCCTCCCAAAGTAGAGATTATTGAACCCATGCACTTCTCACTCATTTTAAGCTGGAACACCCAAGAAAGAGGAACAATTAAATTTTGTCATTCCAACATAAGAACCAAGCACTGAAAAAATTGTTTAGTAACTTTACTTTCTTGTTCAATTCAACTTCAATGTAATCAGAAATGAAACCACAATTGTGATTATTTTGCCATTGTAATCGATTATGATTGCAATTACTTTGCGATTTTCACAAAAGTAATCAATTGCGATTACAACTACTTCAAAATGTGTAATCGATTGCAATTGAATATGATTACTGATTATGATTACCCCAAGTTTGTAACTAGCTAATCTGTTACATCTTTACCAAACTAATGTCTTTATTAATAACTGATCTTGTTGAGTTTGATGGTGCTAGTCTGGAATGGAATTTTTTGGGGAGGGTGTATGTTACTAAACCAACAGGGATTTGTTTCAGCAAAATTAAAGAGTAACCTCAAATAAATTCAGCATTTATGGTTTAAATCTATCGTTACCAAATATCCTGCAAATGCTGCCTCTTTAGCATATCCTTTTTCTTAATCTTGGGGTTACTCATCTCTAAAAACATACCGATTAACAAAACGACCCTAGTGCTAAGCCTTACCCCCTGAAAATAATTTCTATACGTAACTCAATACTCTCAATAAATTCTGACAAAATTGATCATGATACCTTAATCTGAAATCTGTTATCCCTCATTTTTTGAAAGAATGACAGGGAAAAGTTACACTAACAGTTATCAAAGTAAGGAAACCAATTTACCAACTTTTAAATTTTGAAAGTAAGATACAAGTGGTAGAAGATTGCAATAACAAGTCTTCTGTTTACAAATTTTCCTTCAGGTTAAAAATGGCTACACATGAACATGTAGTTTGCAAACTGAGGGCATAAAGAACAAAGAAAGTACTGTGGGGATATATAATATAGCCATAAGGACTCGTCCACTTTAAAGTGGAAGCACTGTCTTTAAAATAAATATTGCGCACAAAGGAATAGGTTTAATCACCAGAAAACCATATTCTCTCGGAACACTATCCCAATTTCTTCTAACATAATAACATTCTTCAAGTACTGGTTACTGAGATGAGGTTTTACTACTCGCTTCTGATTAACTCATTTACGTCGGGCTGGCCACTGCCTTTTTTCCAGTTGTAGCTCACTGGCTTGTTTTCCCTTCTCCACTGCTTATGCAGAGCACCAAGCACAATGGCAGTAGGTTAAATTCTTTGGTTTGACCCGGCCTGGAGTCACACTCCAGACCTTCCAGCTGCAAGCCAGATGCTCTGACTACTTGACCATGAAGTTGGTTTGAGTATCAGAAAAATTTCACCACTTGAAAGTATTGTGTAGGGGTGAACAATTTAGGAATGAAGCACCCAGAGTAATGAATATCACTATATGAAAATCTTCTTTTATATAGTCCACTACTTCCAAACTATCTCAATTTGTTATTCTAGCACTCCTTACCACAAACTGATCTTTTAAAATTTATGAAGATCTGGTTGTACAAATGCAATACTTTCCTCTGAAGTAATTTAGAAAAGAGACAAACTTACCCCAAAAATGCTTCAATTTTTTGTTTGCAGAGGTCTGGTGTTGGTATGTCACTTTGCTCAGAGAGTTTCTCTGTCTCTTGTGTGTCCGTGGAACCTGCTTGACTTGTTAAGTCCTGAAAATAAATACAGGAGAAATTAAACCTACACCATATTTAGAGTACAGCAAACAAAGTTATTTAATATTAATTGCAGCAGCATCAAAATTACAAATAAATTTAATGCAATGTTAAATTTATGTGCCCCAAGGACATCACAGATTTCCCATAATGCACTCAATCTCAAGAAAAAAATTGCATTACTTTGAAAATTAATATCAAAGCTATTCATATCATATTTTCCAATTGAGCATCACTGGACTGTTTTCCCTTCTTCATTTTTATGAAGGGCATCATGAACAATGGCATGAGATTCCATTTTAAAGTTTTTGGGTATGACTTAAACCCAGACCTCCAAAAGTGAAAAGTGGGTGGTATAGCCAAGACCAACCTCCCCCCCTCCCCCCATGCACCCAAACAGTTCTTCATTGTTATGAAGGGCATCATGAACAATAGCATGAGGTTCCATTTTTTAAGTTTTTGGTATGACTCAATCCCAGACCTCCAAATGTGAAATGTGGATGGTATAGCCAAGAGCAACCTCCAAGCCTCCCGCCCCCATGCACCCAAACACTGACCAGGAAGACAAAACACCCCAAACATGAAGTAAATCTGTTTCTTACCTCAGCATAGGCTTCAAGATCTTCAACAAATTGGCTAAGAAGGTGGACAGTGAAGTTGATGTCTTCAATCCAAAATGGCCTCAGGCTTATTAAAGAATCTAAAGAACACAAACAGACACAGAGGGTCACACTTGGCACTGTGCGGTGCTAGCAAAAAGACAGCACTGTTTTAACTAAAGGAGCTCAGGTGGACAGTGGTGTGACAATAATGACAGTTCTCTGACAAAAGCAATTTTTTCAGCAATCCCAGTTCAGGATGAACATTTGACACAATCAGTGATTACCATCATGTATATCCTTAATGGAGATATTTAAATCTGTAATTAGCATGAATCTTAATCTATCAGCTATCTAAACAAGTTGTACCACTGTAGGATGTGAACGGTAACATGAATTGGTAAAAAAGCAAATGGATAATTTACTGATTAAGAGTCCCATTACTTAGGATGAAGATAGCCTTTTTTTTTTAAATTCCTTTTTAATTTATTCTTTTGTGCCCTTGAGAAAAATGTGTATTTCTCTGACTATCTAAAATCAGGGGTTGTACGTGCAGAGTCGCTCCGATTAGTACAATACAAATGCAGTAATAAGTACCACCATCATCACCAGAACATATATGTGCAAATGATGTCACAATGAAAAAGTACAGCCTCCTTAAGAGAAATAACAAACCAACAGCAACAAATGCAAACAGCTCACTGGACAAGTAATCGGATACCCATGAGTCTTCTACACACCACAGGTGCATTCTAATACATTACGCCCATTGCTCTATATATCTGCTTCACAAAGATCAGTGGTGGAACCATATGCATGTGCCAATGCTGTCATATTCCTTTTTGAGAAAGCAGCATAGGCACCCCAGTCAATCAAAGGCAGTGTGGGGTGTAACTAGTATCTGAGTTTTTTACATGATCTGTGCCCTCAAATGAGCTATGTTTTCATTGTCTTCATCATGCATGAAAAGCCATTAAAACATGCTTGACTGGCCTGTTAGCTGACCCAAATGTTACATAACTTTTTCATATTTTAATATATTTGTTACTGTCAGTCAATTGATCAGACGTGAAACTTAACTACATCAAGTGTGAGTGTAGTGGGCTTTATTTCCTTCCGAAGCAATAAGAGGCAATCAGATAGAAAAGGAGGATGTAACAAAAAGTAAGAAGCAACATTTCATCATCTTTCACTGTTATTCCTCCAAAATGAAATCAGCTTAAGCTTGTCATTAATGCACTAACTCAATTAACAAGAAGCTGTAGAACTCACCGGAGCAATATTTGATCAATGATGACTTCTGTGTTACATCAATGTGCCAACCAACAAGTATATCTACAGTGTCCTGAAAAGGAAAGAAGATGCATCAGAGGTACAGAGTCATAACTGGTCTTCAACGTCATAGCACTGACTATTTTGGTACCCCCAGGCTTGCAGAAAAGAAACTAGGGGTACTCTTATTTAGGTGTATATACTTCACATGTTATTAGATGAATTTCAAAAACATGCCCATTGAATTCATTCTCTAGACCAGTGTTCTCCACTGGTTGTACTGGTATTACAATGCATTTTGCATTAGCCATTTTGCACTAGTGTATAACCTGAATAAATTACACAGACTGCATGTAATTTAATAGCCACATTTTTTTCTTAGGCCTTGATTTACTGTGGATTAGTTTGGTGAGGTTTTACAGCACAGTTTCTAACCTAACCATGGACTTATATGCATGGACACAGCATACGTCCTATCTGTAGATGGTCGCCACCGACTGGGACAAAAACGGTGCACCAAGAGGGCCGCCATGAATCTATAAATCGTCTGATTTGACGACGAATCTGTAATATTTTAAGCAAAAGTTAAACTTGAATGGGAAAAAATATCATATTCCTGCAATGCGTGAAGTTATTTTGACCCTGCTTTGCCATATTTCAAAAATATTTCAACTTTCTTGCAAAATCTGAGAATATACTTGAGCAAGTCCAAACTTTCACACAAACCCATAGCAGACGGCCATCTTGGTGCGCTTTTTCTCACACATACGGTAGCGACAATGTTCTGTGCAATATGCTCTGTCCATATATGGGAAGTCTGTGAACCTAACCAATTGGTTTAGTTGCTCCGATGGCTGCCTTTTTTCCAGTTGTAGCTTACTGTCTTGTTTTCCCTACTCCATTGCTTATGCTAAACACCAAGCACAATGGTAGTAGGTTCCATTTTTTAAAGTCTTATTGATGAAATAAGTTCATGCTAATGGCTACTCATTCTTACAGTTTTCCTGATATGTAGTATGCCGAGCCCCTCTTTCCCCCACCCCCTCTCCATCCCTGCAATCAGTTAAGATGAGCATTAAGGATGTTCAATTCAATGATACTTAGATTCTCCTACCTTGAAATGAGCTGAGAAGATATTTGGATAATTCTGTGCCATAAAGTGAATGGCATTTGTGACCATCACAAGCATTTCTGCAGGAAAATGGAGAAAAAAAAAGAAGAAAGGAATAATGAAATTAATATCATGATGTAACTATGAATAATTATTTCCACCAATAAATTTTCTACACATCCTATACACAGGAAAATTATAATTTGGAGATACACCCTTCAAGTAATTCCTGCAACTTCAAAACTACTCCCAGAGTTAATACAACTTTGCAGACATAACAAATCTGCAATCAGTTATACTAACAATGCCAACCACAAATAAAACCAAAGCTGGGCTTTTAGAAGTCAGTGTGCAACCAGCCATTCAGTTTATTCAAAACTTTCAAATTTAACAACTTTGAGGTTAAGAATTCCCACTAGGTATGCATACTTTGATGATCTAAACATGATTACATAGATTAAATGATGCCTGGAGCACCTGATACTCTTTTATCACTTTACTGACTAAACCTACGGAAACCCACTAAACATCCCCTATGATGAAAAGAAGCACAGTTTTCAACAATACCACTCATCCTTTAAAATCAAAAATACAAAAGGATCTTGAGGGAAGATTCAGACTGTTCAGACTGTTGGATTTTTGAGTGACAGAGTGGTCTATTCCGCTCCCACTTGAGATCCGTAATTGGCCAACAGTTCAGTCCTTTAAATCTAGACTAAAAACTCCTTAAGCCTCTTTAATTCAAGAATCGTTTTATAAAATGCTTGGCTCCTTTGTGGGGAAAGTGATATACAAATATCTTCAATGTTTGTAGTTATGTATTCCAGCTGCTGTGCACCAATGTAATTCATATGTGCACAAGAGGGGTTCAGACCCCATTTGATGTACGTGAGTTTTTCCCTGGGTACTCCGGCTCTCCTCCTACATGGCAATGGCTTGTCACTACAAAATTGGTTGCCCAGCCAAAGAAGTCATTTTCACACCTTTGAAGCACTTTAGTTGTGACATCAGTAAGAACTATCTCAGATGAATCCAAACACTCAAATGGGTGGTCTGATTTTGTTGTCCATATCTGGGGTCCATCATTTGCTTTAGCCTTTCAAATTCTTTGTTTACCTGCATCATGGATGATTGTACAATAAAATACCCCTTGATTCACTTAATTCTACTGGATATAAGTGTTTTAGAATTGCATGTGGAAAAGAACATTAACCCTTTCACTGCAGAGGGCGGGTCCATCCAACTATACTGAGCTATGCATTATATAACGCATACACGGTATGCATGTACCCGTTCAACTAAATACTACGCCTTTGTGTGGGTGCCCCCATATTTGTGTTCCCTATGACCCAAGAGCATGCATAAAATATCTCCTCTTCAGGCATACTTCATATCTAAAACGTGATTACAGACCATAGGTTTAAAATGAGCTATGCCAGGACACAGTTTAGTGCTATGGTTTTGCAGCAAAACCATGCATAGTAAGGAGTTTAAGGCTGACTGGTCCCGCGAATGGCTGACTTCATCAGCTGCTCTGATCAGTCAATAGAAACTAGTAATTGCACACCAACTTACCAGATGTTTCAGCAACCTCCAGAGCTGACTGGAGGTTATTCATTATCAAAGGCAGCAGCTGTTCGATGTGAGCATTTCTCCTGCCATGTTCCAAAGTCTGTATTAGGACAAAAAGTTCAAGAAAATTTCAACAAAAGCCCTTTTAAGCAAATGTATTTTGTAAAACCCTGCCTCCGAAGCAGATGATGAAAAGGGAGCATTAAACACAAGTAAAAATTTAAACTTGTACAAATGCATCTCTTAACTAGAGAGAAGGGTAAAAGGGGGGAGGCATTCACATAGAACCTTTTCCAAATAGCAAATGCAAAGGATTGTGGGATGCAGTTTTGGTACATATGGTTTTTGTTCATGGCAGTTTACTGTGACCCCCAAAATGCACACCAAAATTCTATCCCACAATCCTTTGTAATTTCTATTTGGAAAAGGGTCTATTCCACAATTATCTCTTTTGATTTACATTAAAAAACGGACAAAGTCTATACAATCCTTTAATATAAAAGTTTCAAGCCTGCCTTCTTGAAACTATGTGCAACCAAAAACTATTTCACAGTGAATTCATTGCATTTGAATCATTCACAAATAAGTGTTCTTTAAACTGAAGATGAAAATGAAGCACTTTTCACACACAATTCAAGCCCAATAACATCTTGGTCAAACAACATTTTGAGATTGCTGGACATCAGATCTTCAGTTTATGACAAATAATAGCTGCAATGTTATAATGAAAAGACTACTAAACATTCACATGTAAATATTCCAGGACAGAAATCAATTTTCATTTTTGTTCATTATGCCAACTATGCCAAAGAAACAAAAATCCTGTATTTTCAAGGCCCAGTAAAGACTAGTATAGCTGAAAGGGGAATCTCTTCCCTATGGAGATGTAGAGGTTTCAGAAATTGAGTTCCTGATCATAAAGTCCTGGCTCTAGCACAGGTCACACAACCATGACTACCAAAGGCTTTCTGTTGTAGACAATTTGCAAAAATTGAAGATAAACACTTCTTTGGTAGCTTTGGGGCATTACACTAGGTATAAAACCAACTGAATACGATTGAATGTGCAGGCCTTGAATTTTGAAGTGTACTAGTGCAATCTCACACCATCACTCATCTCAAATCACTGTGAGGAAGGCGATTTTTTTGCACAACTAGATGATGAAGGTAGCTCATATAAATCTATTACAGTCTAATAAAACAGCACACCTACCACACTCCTTAATTTCCAGTGAGAAGGGCTATTTGTAGCACACCTGAAAAATCTAAAACTCAAAGCCTGAACTTGTTCAACCAGGCAGACCCCATGAGATTCGAAGAAACATAGTTGTTGTCAAGGTTCACACCACCAAGACCACAAGCCAACACAGCGGCTGTTTGTTGTTGTGTCGTGGGAAATCTAGGTGGTGCGACCCAAGCTTTAAGACACACTGCTTGCAAATTGCTCATGGAATATAATCACATTCACAAACAGCACAAGATGCCAAATAAATAAATACCTAAATTTCAAAATTGACTGAACAAGCTAAACTTGGGCAAAATAAAAAAAAACTAAGTGTTTCATTTTACCTGTAAGATGGCGGACAAAATGAATCCTTTCACCTCATCATTTGTCCTTGTTTCTAGTCTGTTAAACAGCCACACAATCAACCTTGAAACCAAAAATATGAAAAACTTTGAACAAAATACTTTTGTCTGCTGAACAAAAATAAATTAGATCATGTGTCTTACAAACTGTAATGTGAGACTCCAAGACAGTCATGATTCTCTGTCTCTCACTCTCAAAGGTATTATTCACCACCCCAGACAGTTCCAATTGGCACTGATGTGTCATTATAACACTCTCAGTGCATGTTGCATAGTATGAGCTACTCTGCATTTTTTAACTCTAATTTCAATCAAAGAGCTGTGCCAATGGAGAATATTTGTTGACTCTCTGGGAACTTGTAGTTTGGGGTGACAAATTACTGCCAAACATGTCTAGTAATTGCATATGATGGTTACAACTACCTTATTTAATTGAAGGTTAATCAACCCTGGACCATGCACTAGTAGGGGGATAATACATGATTAGGGTTAATGTAAGCCATGCACATGGGAGTAGACAGAGTGCATCCAGTGATAGCATTAACCCACCGAGAGTGCATTATACTCCCACTAATGCACAGGTCCAGCATTGATTAACCTTGTTCATTCATACACAACAAGATTACCCTTAACCCTTTACCGTTGTGCTCCGATCGGGGCATATTTGCACACCTCGGGATTGGGCCGAAAAGCAGACGTAGCCCGCCCCGCATCGGCTTCCGTAGGCCATTGACCCCGTGACCTTAAACTATTGTCTCTCTCGCTCTTGTGGCCAAATTTTCGGGTAGCTACTCGCAGTTTCGAGCTCCGCGTGAAACAGTAAAGATGTGTGACAGCCGAGCTCTCCGCATGGGTCCAAAAGGACCCAAACAACGGTAAAGGGTTAAACTAAGCCTGTGGAGCATGTTTACTGCAAGGCTGATGCCACTATCTCTGCATGTGTGCACGTAAACCTTTAGCTGAGTGGTGCAGATATTTTAGCTTAACCCTTTACTGTTGTGCTCCGATCGGGGCATATTTGCGCGCCTCGGGATTGGGCGGAAAAGCAGACGTAGCCCGCCCCGCATCGGCTTCCGTAGGCCATTGACCCCGTGACCTTAAACTATTGTCTCTCTCGCTCTTGTGGCCGAATTTTCAGGTAGCTACTCGCAGTTTCGAGCTCCGCGTGAAACAGTAAAGATGTATGACAGCCGAGCTCTCCGCATGGGTCCAAAAGGACCCAAACAACGGTAAAGGGTTAAAACAGACTGAAAATAGGGAAAACGTTTATAAAAGACCACATTTTGTACTAAATATGGAAAGATTAACCATAATAACCATTAAAAGAAATGTTCTTGCGCAATTTAAATAAAAAGTATACCATTGGACAAACTTGATTCAGTAGCAATATCCATAAACCATAAAATAAAACAATTATGTGACTATATTTTGGAAACTGCTGTTATTTAAGAACTTCAGCAGTCTAAACAAGGACAAAAATTAACACTTCAGGAAGCAAGAAGAAGGAAATGACACCTGGCAACATGCCCCCTAGCAATAAATTTACATGCACCAGAGTGACCTAGCCGAGCCTCCTAAATAAGCAAAGTATGTAATTGTGCTTTTAAATTGATACGCACAGGAACAAAATGTTGCTTTTATTGTAAATACAGATAGTGAATTTAGCTACACACATATGTATGTATAAAGGCTACACACATACAACCCATATGCGTACCACATAGGCCCATGAAGGGGGCGGTATACAGAGGAGGTAATTTCAAACAGTATACAGAACCGTATTCGTAATGCTTTGACTACATACTCAACTGTGTCTATATAATTTGTGTTCCTATGTAAATAATAGCTCGATCTAAGCTACCTACAGGTTGAATTTCCTAGGAACGAGGTAGGCAACCAAGCAGTGGGCCAAGGCTAGTAAAGTTTGGTTTAGATTCAACATTGAAGGAAAGCTTCAGGGCCGTCAAGACCCTGTCATATTGAAACAGTTCTAGGCTAACATTAGAACTAGAAGTATGATTGAATCAAGTTCAACTTTCAGTGCCAGGCTTAACTGTTACAGTATTCATGTTAGTTGGGCTACCATGGCATAGGCCTACTGTACGTGACAGTCACCCTAACATAAGTACTAACATTAGTATTTAATTGATCTGAACACTCATATTTGGGGACTAAACATTTTCCATGCATCTTTAGGCCTACTTCTTATTAACCTTTTGTGGTGTCGAGTCATTATGGATTTTGTTTACTCAAATTTCAAACGTAAGAAGAGCGTGAAGCATGCGCTATAGCATGACAGAAGTAATCAAGAGAGGAGCAGGCCAGAATTGTGTCATGGGTAAGGTTTTTGGAGTGTCACACTGGGGGAGGAGAACACAATGACCTTTTGGGCTTTTGGGTGGCCAGATGGGATATGATACAAGCTAAACATCCTACAGTCTCTAAGTGATGCCTTTTTTTTTTTTTTTTTTCATTTTTTGCTATTATTTTGTCTCTGAAGCTTGGTTCTTACCGATTGCATGGTCAATTGGTTAAGAGTATCTGACTGGCAGTTGGGAGATCTGGGGTTCCTAGCCAGGCCATACCGAAGACCTCAAAAATGCAACCTACTACCATTGTGCTTGGAGCTCAGCATAAGGGATGATGTGGGGAAAAACAAGCCAGTGAGCCACAACTGGAAAAAAGGCTGTGGTCGGCTCGACTTGAACTAATTGGTTAGAAACTGGGCAGTAAAACTCCATCTAACTAAACTAAACTCTGGCTCTGGTATGAGTTATAGGGGCTGCAACCACACCTTCCTCTGACTATGTGCCTGGATTGGAGTCACCCTGGTCTCTACAAATCTATTGAGGAACAAAATGCAATTTTTTTTTGCTCAAGTCCAAAATAGCTATTGTCATCACCCAAGACTGTGATTAGTTTACTACACAAACTTTTGTAGGATGAATACTTTCCTATGAGCTTCTGGTTAAACTGAAAGGGAAACCAACAGTGATACATTTGCTTCCTTTAGACTGTGATGCATATGTGACCCCTCCCTTCCATTTTTTCTTATTGGATTACTATTGGATTACTACTGGATTACTACTGGATTACTATTGGATTACTCACCAATAGACAGGTAGTTCCAGTGGTTTTATATTGAAATAATGAGTGCTTTCAAAAGCCCCACCCCTTTTGACACTCAAAATCAGCTAGTATAGCTAGGCCATGACCCACTTGTGACTGCTGCACTAAAACAATGTTGATTTCTGCCCCCTGGCAATGGGCATGGTTTACCAATCATGAAGTACTCTATGTAATTGTTTCTATTAAATTTGTCTCTGTACCATACTGCCTTTTTTAAATTTCTTTTACTTCTTTTTTGAAAATTGACCATTCACCAATTCTAATGTTTTTACAGTTAGTGCATCTGGATGCATTTTTTCAATCATATTTGTCACTGTGCCAAACCCTCCAAAACATGGTTTTGCCTATTCTGCAGTATACTGAAAAGAGGAGGATGTGTTCAATAAATTTCTGCG
This sequence comes from Holothuria scabra, assembly GCA_037179385.1. NCBI lineage: Eukaryota > Metazoa > Echinodermata > Holothuroidea > Aspidochirotida > Holothuriidae > Holothuria > Holothuria scabra. The sequence goes on from CM074197.1 coordinate 14,430,877, forward strand.
TATGCTGTAAAAAAAATAATACATCTCTTAGCATTGCCTTCGAAAACTCTTAAGCACTGCTCACATACATACCACCACTAAGTTGATAAATTTATACATGCTGTATTATTTTCCAATAGTACCACATCATTCTACCAGTATAAATGACAATGTTACAAAAATTCCTTACATTCTTCCAGGTTCCCCCCTCCCACAATGGGCTGGGGTTGAAGAATGTGTCCACTTTATTTTGCGCCAGTCTTACAGTAAGACAAGACTTTTAACACGGAGGACATGAGCCCTATTTGAACTTTGCATGTTTGGAAACCAAACATTAGCCAAATTTTGCACCTTAGTTGAACTTCGCCATTTATCTAGTTTTAACACTATATAACACGCTGGTTCATTGTTAGATATGAACTCCTTAAATTCTACCTTTCCAGTTTAAGTCCAGCATTAATCTGGATTACAAAAATTTTGATCTCAACTGGGCACCTGGAAAAGAACCTGTCAACTGCATAAAATTTTACTATACCTTCTGCTATCACCACCACACAGTACAACAAGGATCCCTGCAAGCTGTGAACACTGAAGTTTAAAATCTGGGCTACATCTGACGGAAACAATAAAAAAGAAGAAAAAAAACATGTAAGGAAACTTTTCTGCCTTTCAATTAATGGTACAGTACCTTCACTCATATGCACACAGTGCCCACTGATTAAAAATTGACATGGATTCTTTGTAGGTGCAACAAGTCCCTACTCCAGTCTTTAATTAGTTTGATCTTCCTTCCCCACCACTGCCCCTTCCCCAATCAGCTGGGGGTTTTAGAAGATGCCCACATATATTTCCCTCTTGCCATTTAAGGGAAGGCTTGCACCATGTTTGAACTGCTTTGAAACCAAACTTGAACAATAGGTTGAAGACAGTATTTAATGAGTTTACACTATATAACACATGAATGTGTTGTAAATAACATCTTTACAACTAACTTTATTCACCATAAATTATTATACAGCACTAAATAATTCATTTCTGTTTATACTGTAGGATCAATCTAAAGCTTCTGTATTCAGTCTTAGACAATTTACAAATGCAATTCCTCTTTTCAATTACTCTAAACATATGTTCTGTAATTCTTGTAAACAGTACTTTCAAGATCAATGGAACATTGCCAATATTTTAGACTTAGAGATAAAACTGACCACAACTAAACAAATTTGATGTCCTGATTTGCGATACCAACCTGTCTTGGAATATTTCAGTCATTACTAAAAGGAAACTGTCAGTATTTTAGAATTAGAGATAAAACTGACCACAACTGAACACATTAAATGTCCTGCTTTGAGATACTGTACTAACCTGTCTTGGAATATTTCACACATCAATATTTTTGACTTCGAGATAAAACTAACCACAACTGAACACATTCAATGTCCTGCTTTGAGATACTAACCTGTCTTGGAATATTTCACACATTACTAAAAGTAAACTGTCAGCTTGCTCTCTCACCGTCTGTAAAGGTATAAAGAAAAGAGAAAGTTATCTTGAGAGAGTCCAAAGGGCAGTGCAGCCCAGACTAATGTATACATACAGAAAATGTTTTTAAAACTGCCATACACTGTAGGAAACAAAATTGAACTTGTTTATCATTTCTTTTGTATTCCTAAAATTTTATCACCAAATCTGATACCTCACTGGTTTTAATGCATGCCAGGAATTTTGCTGATACTTAAGACAAACTGGCTAGTTTAAGCCGACTGGGTCTGATTTCAATTTACTACAAAAACCCCCTTGGGCTTAAGGGTAAACATGATGAAAGCCAAACTAAATTAATGTAGCTTTCTGCTTCCTGACTTACTAAAGTTTCATGGAATAGGCTACTCCACACATAAACAGAATATGTGTATTGAATGCTTAAGTACAAAGAACAGTACATTAAAAGGTGCATAGATTTACTGTACAGTGGCTATAAGCCTTTGGAGACTGGTGCAAATGTCATACTGTTCTCATACAGTGTAGGGCCAAAGCCAAAATTACCGTATTGTGGTGGGACGGAATTTGATAGTCTTTTTTACTAGTGCCTCTTTACGTGTACTGTAGCTCCTGTGATTAATTCATTGGTTCCATAAAAACTGGTCAGTTACAGACTATTACAAGGCACAATAAAAAGTAACATATATGTCAAGCAGTTACCATAGTAACACAAATTTATGGATGTGGTGGGACGGAATGATAACTCTCACACAATCAGAAACATGTGATTAATATTTAATTATTATCAAAAGTAGAAAGATATAAGGTAAAATTTCAAGATTGAAATGAAGTCCGATTATCCTTCTTTCACTATGAAAACAATTGCATAAATCACATTTCATTTGAGAGAGCTATGCAAATTTTTCAAAAGTGTGTCACTGTGGTGGGACGGAATGTGGTGGGACAGAACTAGGTGAACCCTGTTCATTATGTATGGGTTCCATGGACACCCGCTTAGATTTTCACAAAACTTCCCGAGAACTTTACATCACAGACAAAACCAACTCATGGAAAATTTCAGTTCCACAGCTTAACCTGTTTAATAGTTATGGCCATTTCAAAAAGTATTGCGCAATATGGTGCTTTTTCAGGTGAGAGCTGCCATTGTCATTTTGCATGATTTTGCAAGCCCATTACAGTTCACAGGAATAAGAGAAAAAGCTGAAAATTTATATGACTAGTGAGTTATAGCCATATAAACAGAATCTGATGTAAAAACTGAACTGCCGACCACATTTCTGAAAATACAGGTCTTCAAAAAAGCACTTTTTCCTTTCCGCGATTTTTTCAAACTTTGGACCCATGTGAGCCCTAGACCAAGGAGCCCAAGGCCCTCATAATTTTGCTCAGCATTATTTGGTTACATGGCAATAAGCAGGGGGCAAACATTACCCAAAAACTTTCTTCAAAGACTGAGTTGATAGTGTCCAAAATTGGTCCCATGGCAAATATGGGGAAAACGGGCCTAGAACAAGGAGATTGTTGGACCTATGGGCAATGACCAACAGGTTTTACTTTTTTAGTGGGGAAAGATATACATTTGTTCTTAATAATTTCAAAAATTGATGAACTGTAGGTTTTAGATCTCCTTCATGGTTAGGTGAGAGGAAGAAGGTGCATAATACACATACAAGTCAGAAAGGGATTTGACAAAAACTGCGGGGGACCATATTTGGGGACCCACAAATTTTGGAACTATGAATGATGTACCTTCAAAACTAATACAAGGTGGAGAAATATTCCAATATTTTTATAAAAGCTGTCAAAAACATGACTCTAACCATAAAAGTCAAGTTATGAGTAAATCTATCAGGGCATACTACTTAGAAATTTCACCTTTAAACTGAAATTCCGTCCCACCACACTTGTTTCTGTCCCACCACAAAAATGTCGAGCAATCACCATGACTACCCAAAATACCATACTGACTTTTTTTGCACTCAGAAGTGTCACTTGCATTTATAGTTGATAGTTTGGAAAGTTTCGATAAATTTTTCAAAAAAAGAATGCAAAAAAATGAGGTGGGACGGAATTGGACATTTTCATTTTAATTTTTATAGATATTAAAAGTATCTTTAGTATTTTTTCAGTGCATAAATTGTGCTTACTAAAGCACTTTGACACAGAAAAAGAGGGGAATTCAAAATTTCTTATATATGTTGTTACTGTATGTCCTTTTTTCCTAATTCCGTCCCACCACATTTTGAATGAGCAATTTGCTGCAATTTGCATCTTTGAATGACCACATCTTACTGATTATGCAGTTAATCGCAACTTATTCTTCAGATTTCATAACTTTGGGCTGTAGTCTAAATTACCATGGGTGAATTGAACCAAATCGAAATCATTCAAATTTTAGGTTTGGTGATGACCATTTTTGGCTTTGGCCCTGTAATGTGGGCAAGTAAAATAAATTTGTCAAAATATTTATGGGTTAGTAGTTAAACTTCAAAATTTCAATCCCTGGCCAAGAGACCTGGTAAAGACTTTTTTGACTTTTTTTCTTTCTTCTGTACAATGTTCCCCTTTTATTCTCTAATTCCAAGTTCGCGAGACTAAGAATTAGCAGTTTTCTCCAACCAAGCCCTTTTATACCTGTCAAATAACTTGTAAGCTTAATATCAGCACCATAATTTTGAAAGAGAAAGAGATTTTGTGTGCTGCTGAACAGGACATAATTACTACATTAACTGCAATCAGTATCTGCCTGCAGTATGATATATTGGCTAAGTAACAGGTTCAATGAGTCCATCAAGCATGTATAGTTTCAATTCTGGAACACTAAACTGGCTTTAGTGCCAACAGTCATGTGGACCTTGAACTGGCTGTAGCAGACAAACTGGAAATTAGATTTATTAATCAAACTACTGTATATATTGTCTGATGTTTGCACTGTATGACAGGAATACTTTGTTGCATAACTAGTCTTTGTTGCTACTGTATAGTATAATACAGAACAGTAGGCTACACATGTTAACTGTACAGGGTTTTCCCTGGGCCTTTTGAACGTCGCGCCCCGCGACATTCAAGCTTCAAAATCAAAGAGGCCGCGACGTTCAAAAAACGGCCGCGATGTTCAAAATTGCTGCCAGCTAGCCTCCATAATTTTTCTTCTTTCTGTCAACGATTGCTTTTGTTGTTAATAAAATAAACGACAAAATCATTGACTTATTTGTAAAACTGGAACTAACTTTTTTAACTTCCATTCACATACTACTGCATGCGAGTCGGAGCTCTGTATGTGTATCCCATAGGGCCTACTACTGAACAAGTAACACCACAGTATTACTAGCCTGCACTTGCCCTCGTAGGCTCCTATCAGGAAACTGTTGTGCTCACTCCGAGGCGCAGTAGCTACGTGTCACAACACGACTTGCACGACCAAAACACAAACGCCCGTTTTGCAGGTTAGAGGCGGGGCTAATGTCTCAGATTTGGGAAATTATCAGTCAAACGAACGAGCCATGTCATTGTATCTTAACGATGAAATCCCACATATTTCCTGTTACTTCGTTCTTAAAACTTACGCCGAAATTCAGAAAATCGGAAAATAAAGTTGTGCGAACGCACACTGCAGTCTAACCCCCTCTTGCCTCCCCTCAGTAAATACTCTGTCTCTAAACTGTTTTGCCGTACTACAACCAAAGTTTGGGAAATTTGATCGTAGCACAAATGCAATGGGAGTATTAGAATTCTATACGAATTAGACGATTGGTTTCTACACGTAATTCCTACAGTAAAACTGCATTGACGATGTCGCGAGTGTGATTGGCTGATTAAAAGCAATAATGAACCAATCACGATGTTGCGATGTTTCTTACGTAGAGGTAACTTAAGATAAGTGCAATGGAACTTATGTGTATGATGTCACAGAACCCTTGTTTTCTCAACATGTTTTCATAAAAGATCGGTACGCACACAATCTGTGATTAATGCTTGCGGCATTGGGCTCCATTGCTTTTATAAATTCTGGCATTCACCCGATCATTACCACCGGTTAGGCTATTTGCAAATTGAAAAAGGGGCTAAAATATGTAACTTGCCCATAGTTTCGTAAAATTCCCGTAAACTCAATCCTTCAACTTCCCACCAAAACGGGATGCATTGATAATCACAAACGTAAAATTTTACCATGAAAGTGATCGTTTGATATTTTCCGCTGTAACCCTGTAGTATTACATGGAATTAGATTTAGATTGGATTTAGATTTGCATTCAATGTGTTTTCTTTGCTTTCTCACAGAAAGCGCCGCGTAAGTTGCTGTACAAACTTCTGCACAAAACAAATTGTACAGACTACCGAGCTGCAGTGTTTCACCTTTTTTTCAAATCCCCAAGCTTAGCATACATGTCTGTGCACATTTTGTACACGTAGCTCCTAGAATCTTGTGAAGTTCGGTGCTTATTATCTTGCATAAATTAAGTCATTTCTAGCATTCCTTCAGTGATGTTATTTACAGTAGGACTTTTGCAATGTTGTCATACGACGTCATTGCGAACAAAAACAGTGATGCACGTGGTCCCGTGCAGCAAACTTCTTGGCCCGCGTATGCAGTAGACTTAAGTGCGTGTCCGTTTATTCCACCAAACAAGACGTCATGTTTTGCTTAATGACATCATATGCATACGATCCATTTCAAAATTTAAATTGGTCCCTGCATCGTGATTGGTTCAGTTTCGTTGATTCTAGCCAGCCAATCACAACTCGCGCCTTCGCCTATTAGTGTGTGAAAATACTCGGTCTCGAGACAAGTTTTCCCGTTGAGTTTGTGTTACGACGATCGCCGGCTAGCGCAGCCCGGCGAGCCCCGTGCCAAATTCACCATGAAACGGCATCACAAATCTCTGCGTACGTGGATTTTTTCGGGGATCTGACTAAAGTGCATTTCAGTTGCAGATTCTTTTTAAACAAGACGTAAGTTTTGGACTAGAACTGCTTAAAATGTACGGGGATATTTATATCCGAAAGGAACCACAAGATACGTTAATCGGGTGCAATTGTTTTGCTGCCCAGAACTGCTAAGATTATCATGAATGATTGCTCTACATGGGTTCGCTAAAGCAGGAGAGAAGCTACAGTACATTAACGCAACTACAACCCAGTGCAGTGAAAGAATGCAAATGTTCTGACATGATTGGGGAATGAAAACTAGACAGAGCACGTAGTTGGCCTAAGATTAAGAAATAAATTATCAAAGGGCATGTGACATCGACTACAAACAATTCTACAGTACTGTATTTAACGGTTGATTTGTATCTCCACTTGTGAAGTGAAAATATTACGCCTATAAAAATGGTATCCCGTTCGTAAAACGAACGGAAATATCCTCAATATTTTCTATCCTGAGCTGGTAATATTGCAAGCCAGACCCGGGCCCAATCATGTCAATTTTGGTGAGCGACGTGCGCGAAATAACGGCCAACCGGGGGTAAAAATCGTCCGGTGCCAGCGCTCAATAAAAGCCATGCCGATGAACCAAAACTTTTGAAGCAGATACCGTATATTCTGTAATAAACGCCCCCGGGGGCGTTACATTTTTGAAAAGGGGGGCGTTTATTTGAGGGTATATTTAAATAAAAAATTAACTAATCGGCATCGGTAAAATTCTGCCATTCGACCCATCATTACCACCGATTATTTGTAAACTGAAAAAAGGGCACAAATATACTTGAAACTTGCTCTTAATTTCGTTAAAATTCCTGGAAATACCGTACTCAATCCCTCCCGCCAAAACGGAATGCATTGATAAGCACAAACGTATAAATTATACCCCTGCCATGGGCGCGATCGTTCGTTATTTTCCCCATAACAATGTAGTATAACCTGGAATTGTATTCCTTGCAGTCTGGAAAAAAGTGCCGTGTAAGTTGCTGTACAATTTGTTCCATACAAAAACAAAAGTACAGACTCTCGAGCTGCAGTGTTTGGCTGTATTTTCAAGTCCCAAGCTTACCATGTATATCTGTGCACGTTTTGTACACAAATAGCGCGTTCGATTTGCTTCCCTTGACTTACTCGAGCCTCGAGCTAGGGCTACGATGGTCATGCGCAGTTGGGTGAAATAAACGAACGTTTTACGGTAATTATTGGAGAAGTTGGTTCACAATAGCCAATGACAGAGCCCGTAGCTGGATGGCAGAGCGAACTCTTGTACGTACGTATTACATGCGGTTCGCTTGTACGATGAACGTAGACTCGAAACAATGCTCATTTAGAAAATTCTCGAGAAATAGCACTTGAGTGACTTCACTAATTCCGACATGAACCACTTTTCACAAGTCAGAAGTTCCATGTTTACCCTACTGTATTTACATGCTCAGAAATTGTTCACGAATGCATGTTGTTCGTTTAGCTGCCATGTTTTCCCAAAGCACGATGGGATATTTACCTAAGTAACCGACTCGGAGGGTCGCTCACTTGGGCCTGGCGCGAGTAAGCGCGAACACTGACGTCATTAGCTAATCGAACGTAGTCGTGCCAGACACGAGTTAACTCGGGCGAGTAATCGAACACGCTACTAGAATCTTTCGAAGTTCGGTGGTTATTATCCTGCATAAATTAAGCCATTCCTTGCATTCCTTCCCTAATGTTATTTACAGTAGGACTTTGAAATGTGAACGTCATTGCAAACGAAAACAGTGATGCACGTGGTCTCATGCAGCCGATTTCTTCGCCCAGGCATGCAGTAGACTTACGTGCGTTTCCGTTTTTACCGCCAAACAAGGCATCATGTTTTGCTCGGTGACATCATACGCATACGATCCATTGCAAAATTTAAATTTCCCCTGCATCGTGATTGGTTCAAATGCGATGATTCTAGCCAGCCAATCACAACTCGCGCCATCGCCTATGTGATTTAGTGTGTGAAAATACTAGGCCTAAAGACGAATTTTTCTATTGAGTGTTTATGTGTTACGACGATCACATTTCCTATGCTGATAAACCGGCTAGCGCAGCCGGGCGAGCCCCGTGCTAAATTCAACAAGAAACGACATCGCAAATCTCTGTGTACGTAGATATTTCGGGGATCTCACTTGCGTGCATTTCATTTGCAGATTATTTTCAAACAAGACGTAAGTTTTGGTCAAGAACTGCTAAAAATTTACGGGGATATTTATATCCGAAAGGAACCATAGGATACGTTAATTGAGTGCAATTTTTTTGCTGCCCCAGAACTGCTAAGATTATTATGATTGCGTATTTCTACATGGCCTCATTAAAGCGGGATTCTTCAGTACATTAACGCAACTACAACCTAATACAGTAAAATACTGCAATGTTCCGACATGATTGGGGGATGAAAACTAAACAGAGCATGATGTTTGCCTAAGAATTAAATTATCAAAGGGTATGTGACATCGACTGAAAACAATCCTACTCTATTAACGATTGGTTTATATCTCCACATTTGAAAAGAAAATATTAGGCCTACAAAATGATATTCCATTTGCGAAACAAACGGAACTATTCCCAATATTTTTCAACTTGAACGATATGCACAAAGCAAGGGGCGCGTACTTTAGGGACAATAAACACATGTCTTCCCTCTTTCTAATAATTGGTAATGGGCCCGCGGGCCGATTGTTAAATTAAATACTGATTATGCATAAACGGTCAAACACTAGCTTAATCCGTGGTTTGGGCCTGTAGTGCGGGAGGCCTTGGCCTATGCAGTTGTTAAAAATTTTGAGGGGGGGGGCGTTTATTAGAGGGGGAGCGTTTACTACAGAATATACGGTATTACGGTGATATAAAGCCAATGTGACCGCTATCACTAGATCAAAATTTGTACGAATGTGAGTTTCTGTGCTAATATTTTTGCCTCAACTTACAGAAATGGTGTTGACGAATTTGCCTCAAAAGTGTCACCATTTTGCATCTAGGGACTTGCATAAGTCACAAAATTTCCAAAAGGGGAGGGGGACACCCCCTCCCATTATACCCCTCCCCCAGGCCGGCAATCCACCTATGGACGCATCAGATGCGCGACGTTCAATTCTAAACCCAAGGAAAACCCTGCTGTATGGTGTACTAAATTACAGCATGGAGCTAACACTGAGGTGGTACAGTACTCTGGCTCCATGATTACAGTAGCAGCATTATGTACTACATACTGCTGCTCAACATTTCTCAGTACTGCTATTGTAATATGTCTAGTATAACAAAGCTTGGCTGCAGCAGCCGCAGCTTGGCTACTCCCACATGAAGCTTCAAGTGCTGTGTAACAAATGAATAAAATCATAACTAAAACAAATTAAACAATATGTACAAGTGTAATGATTTAATCAAAGTGCAATGAAGTACTACATTTTACAGACCTGTATTTGGCTCAAAAGATAGGCTACCCCTGGAAAGCCTGCCTTGATTTTGCAGCATTGTTCATACAGTACAGAAGGCCTACTGTTTAGGCTTCTAATGGAGAGCTGCTTTACAGTACACACAGTTGCTCAGTATTAACTCCTCCAGTGAAGTGGAGCAATTTGGGAAAGCATTCTGACCACAGACACAACACAATGAGCGAAGTTCATGAACCCAGTAAAAACATAATTTGGATCATCCATAGATCAGTAAATAAAGGATCAACAACACCACTTTCCACCATGTCCTCATGAGGACTGCCCAAAAATACATCAGACATGAAGGGAAGGATACTTCAGTGGGTACATGTACTGTAATCATGCATGCATCATACTGTATGCATGTCTTGCTGTCTTAAATGGCAGTTATTCATCTCCCACAATTCCAATTCTACCTACTTACTTCTAGCCCCTCCCACAACTGTCTAAAGCTCATTCTAATCCAGGCACAGTTCCAGTTTATTGCTTAGAGCATGTACCCTGGTAAGTTAGTAAGTTAGACAGTTTTACGGCCCAGTTTCCAACCTACTGGTTCAAGTAGAGCCAGCCACAGCCTTTTTTCCAGTTGTGGCTCACTGGCTTGTTTACCCTACAGTACGTCCATTGCTTATGGGGAGCATCATGCACAAGGGCAGTAGAGTCCTTTTTCAGAGTATTTACTATGACTCAACCTGAGAAGCAAACCGGGCCTTCTGCGTGAGAGGCTCTTACCGTTAGACCAAACACACCATGTACAGTACCATGGTGAGTGTACAAGTGCTAAATATGGAAACAGAACACTCTCAGTACATGATGTATAATATCAGTTACAGTACTCCACTATTCTTCAAATAAATGTCAATCAAAGGGCTATGCCAATGACTGTAAGAATTTCTGTAGACTACCTCTGAAGTTGATTGCCTTTGAACTTACAACTGTACAGAACCAACAGTGCATATACATCTGTACACCAAAGTTACAGTACACTGTACAGTACCTTACATGATGTCCTTGGATGCCTTTACTGTAAAAGGTTAGGTAATAGGTTTGATGGATTTTTAAGGCCCAGTTTTCAACCAATTGGTTCAAAATGGTCCCATGGCATAGACTGTGCTGTAGACTAGTACCATCTGGATTCAAAATTTGGGTGAGATTATCTCACTTTTTCACCTTTGGTGCAATAATGCAGCACAGTATAGTGCTGAGATGAAATAGCAAGTACAGTACCAGTATATGTTAACCGTATGGAACTGAGGATCATCAGATACAAAAATTGATCATGTGTATAGTGAACGTGCTGGCAGAGGAACTGATCAACTACAGTAACACCCTCATACTGTTTAAACTTTAAAGTATGTTACACATATGACATCTCAATATTATCAAAATTAAGCAATTGTTTCTTTCTTTGAACAAGAAACAAGCTAAATTATAAAATTTGTTGTGTCTCAAATGAATAAAATGCAGCAAGCACTGGCCACAAAATGCTATGATGATACCTGTACAGGTACTGTAGTAATACTGCACTTGTTCCAAGATACAAGCAGTGCTCATGGACATAATTTACTGTACAAAGTCAACAGGCACTTCCTTTAAATACTTAACTCCTCTGCATGGGAGAATACACACAACATTTGTAAATACTGACTGTTTTTTAAGTTGTGAAGGAATGCATACCTACAACTTGTTTAATATGTTTTACACAAGATCCTGATGTATAATTAGTTCAGTGGAATTTCCAGTGACTACCATTGTTATAAATGTTTGTAAACTATGCAGAACTGCTTTGACTATTGGTCAAAGTTCAGTTCTGTGCAGTCCTACTATAATGTAGTACAGTATTTCATTGTACCATAGGTCACTTTGCATCTCTCTATTTGACTCTAAAGGCCTACACTACTGTAACCCTCTCACCCCAAGCAGTTCCAGTTCTCCTTAATTCTCCTAAATTCTCCTAAGGCCTCTCCCACAACCATCTAATATTCATCCCTATCCAGCAATCTCAGTTTACCTGCTTGAGGGTGAGTATACCAAACTCCAATACACTATTAAAATCAAAACAATCTCAGTACAGTAACTGCCATGTAATATGAGCTTCTTTACTCAGCATTTTTTTAAACTACTCTAACCTGTAGCTGTTAATCAAAGAGCTACAATATGCCTGAGAATTTTTGTGGACTACTACAAAAATTGAAGTTTAGGGTGAGACTCTGAGAAGATTAGCCCTTTAAAGTGGCTCATTGAGTTGGTTCATGAAATTCAACAAATTTTTCCAAACCTACTGAGTTTTCTTCACATACCAGTGACAAATGGTCAATCTTAGACAGTCCCCATATCGTACACACAAATGACTGTTTTATGAGTGAGTGAATTCATGACCAGACACTTTTTCAAATTATGTACAAAACCGTTACAAGTCAGGACACAGGAAAATTCAAAATTTTAGCATTTTCTGTGACTTTTGGACTTGAAACTTGACTTGTTATGCTAAATATAAGCATTTTTATGGGATACTGACCCTTTGAGACTCTCATTTAGTTATCGATATCAACTCAATGAGCCTCTTTAAAGCCACAAAAATACCATACCTTTATATTTTCTGTTCTTGTGATGTAATCTTGCAGGCTGGCCAATGAAGCCCTTCTGTGCTCGCCATCTGTTTCTTGGACAACTGATCGAACTAAGCTTGAAAAGGTTGATCTATCAGTAAAGAGTTTTCTCCCTGAAAAATTCAAGGAAGATGGGATGTTTGAAGTTAACAAAAAAGATCCCTTTGAGTTTACATTTACAAATTACAGAATAATGGTTAGTTAGTTGGATTAAGGAATAATGGCTCAGTTTCTAACCAATAAGCAAGCTGCCAGTGTACAAGTTTGGGACTGCGCCAGTGTCTGTGTACATTAAAAGGCAAACTGCCTGAAAGTGTACCTTGTTTCTTCAAGAGAAGTCAACACATAATACACGTTCATGTCAATAAAGCGAACGATTGACTGCACAGTGCAGCGGAACTCAAAAGTTCCCAAAACTGGAAAACTACTTTGAAAATTGGGTATTAAGTATGTTTTCCACTGTGATAGAGAATTCATGGTCTGTTGCTCCTGTGTGGACTGTTGAACAGAACCATTGGGACCAAAAGTTTTATTAAGGTTCAGGGGCCCGTTCTACAAAAGAGTTACGCACGATCTTAAGTAGGATTTACTGTTAGCTTAAGTATGGTGAATCAAACTTAAAATTGTGCGCAACTCTTTGTGGAACGGCCCCCTGCTCTTTCAATAACTAAAACATGCCATCAATAGGTATGTTGATGTCAGGCATGGTTGGTATGGTACTAGCTTCAATTGATGGAAGACTGTTATTCCCTCAGGTAAAGACCTTTATCAATTGCTCATTTAAAATGTTGGCTTTCTACGTGTTCTCAGAAACCAGCCTCCCATCAGATCTACATGAAAGGGTGACAACATTATTGCATTTGAGTCTCTTTATAAAAGACCAAAAAAGTTAACGTGAATCAACACAAACAGCATTTATTTAATTTTTGTAAGCTAAGCTAGTCGTCTTACCATATGGGTTAATTTATGGAATTTTACGCAGAGATTTAGAGTTGCCAAAAGAGGATGGAGTTCTTGTTCTGCCCCACCTGTTATAGGCCCTTTGCTTTTAATTTAGCAAACATTTGATATTGCTATTGATCCAGGGGGTTCAGTTTCTTCTCCTGACTACACAAGACGGAACATAGCAGTCCATGATTTTTTTGAGCTACTGTATTCTCAAAAGCAGAGTACAGTACATTGCATGTACAGAGGACCGCTGGGTGGGTGAAATCGAAAAGTCCTGTACGTGCAACAGGATGGAAAGTGAAAAGTATTTACTAATGAAATTCCTGCCATTGTATTACCAGGTTCCAAATCTACTACCCGAACCTACAAAAAATATCGCATGCAAAAGGAATCAACTCATTCACTTCATTGTGATGTACACAAATATTTCGCCAATTTGGTAAACATTCTCCGAGACAAAGAATGGAGAGAACCCCTAGAAATTATATTTAAGTTTGACATTTGTTCGTAATTCACTTGATGAAGTTTACATTTTCATAGGCATGTGGCCTGATCCTGCTACTGTCACGTACTGATCTTTCTCACATATCACTCATACATCATTTATAATCTTTCTTGCAAGCCACAGTATTTGAGGGTGATTCAAAATCACACTGTACTGTTTTTTTTAGAAACTACAGTAGCAGACATATCACCCCGCCCAGCTTGAAAAGACTGTGCCCGCAACGTTTGTCACCCTACATAAAGTGAGCCTTACTGTACATGTGTACGGTCTTACAGTATACAGTATTTAGTACAGTATGCAGGGTTCCCAGCATTCCAAGAAAATAAAATTCCATGATATTTCCATGATGAAATTTCACAATTCCAGGATGAAAACATTCAGTTATTAACCAGTCCAGAAAAAGAACGGTAATTAGAGTACTGAACTACACTGTAGATTAACTGAACGCTATACTTTTTACACCAGTTTACAGGAGTGTCTACATTTAGTTTAATGTGAAAAATTAAGTCTTGGCCAATAAATTTTGGTTTTAAAGGGGCTCACTGAGTTGATATCGATAACTTAATAAGAGTGTTGAAGGATACTACAACATGACAATGCTTATAATTACAGTAGCATAGTTAGTCAAGTTTCACATCCAATAGTTACAGAGAAGTTTAAATTTTGAATTTTGTGACATCCTGACTTGCAACAGTTTTGTGCATAATTTGAAAAAGTGTCTGGTCAGGAATTTTTGAAAACCGAACTGAACTGTTTTGTACTTACTCATAAAACAACTATTTGTATGATAGATAGGGGAATTGTCTAAGTTTGACCATTAGTATGTGAAGAAAACTTAACAGGTTTGAAAAAATTTGTTGAATTTAATGAACCAACTCTATGAGCCACTTTAAAAGGATTACATTTCCTTGTAAAACAAACCCAGTATTTCCCTTTCAGTCAACCGGAAATGCAGTGTGACATTGCTCACATATTTACATACTGTACCAGTTGATACATTCTGCTGGGAATGTCCCACACCATTCAAGGTCATGCCATTTTAGTACAGTAAACTAACAGTCAACATGGTCAAAGTCTGATATAAAGTGTGACAATGATTCTGAGATTACAAAAACTCCTTTTATTCATAGTCCATAATAAACATGGTACATAATGCTACACATTCTGCAGGGAGACAGATAATTTGTTAACCACATCTTATGGTGTCCTGATGTTACGGTATCTTCATCTTAAATAGAAATTAATCCAAAATATAGGCTACAGCAACAATTTGCAGGACAATCATTTTAGTGCTATTTTCAGAATCTTTCTTTGGGGTACGCTGAGTGATTTTCCTTTTACACAATAATGTCAGCTTTATAGGCAACATCATGATGTAATAGGAGAAACAGATCTGGAGGCAAGGGACCCTACTCCCGTTTGGCTTTTTAGTGCTGAGATCCTTTAGTTCATGTACCACAACTACTGTACCTAAACACACTATAGCCACCCAGTACAATAACTCCCCCGAAACCCCCAAAACCCTGATTTTGAGGACTTTTTCAGTTTTCCTACTTCATCAATTTTGCACTGGGCCCTGAAATTGAACATAGGGTGCCTGAATATTTTTCTCCATGAAGATATTGTGTGACTATATAAGAAAGCTTTGTGCTGTTATCTCAGTGTAGTGAGTCAATGAGAAGAGTGGTTAGTAGGACATGACAGCATTATTTACACTTCACCTAGTCAACTGTGAAGGAGCTACGTGTACTGTACAGTACTTGGAGCGTGCACCTGGCTAGATTTTGTCATGATAGCCAATCAATTCTTCAGAGTTTGTCTTTGGCTAATCAAATTCCATGATATCCTCCAGGATTTGAAGCATTTTGCCTCAAATTCCATGACTTTTCCAGAATTTAAAGTATCTATATTAAAGTCCATGACTTTTCCAGGTTTTCCAGGTAAAGCTGGGAACCCTGAGTATGTCACCTCGAGTGTAATCATTGAATATTTCGTGATGGTTAAATGTGTCACTTTTACACAAATCCACACTTTGCAATGTACTAAGATATCACTGTAATAAAAATATTCATGAAAAGGTTTGGAAACAGGCTATAACATACTATTTTAGTTTGCCCCAAAATGGCACTCACACACACTTCAAAGTTTATGTGTGAAGCTACAGGTATGTTAGCATACCCAGATGGCAACACGAGGCTAGCTACGTCAGAATGTTTCATAATTCCATGCAATAGGGCCTATTGTACATCAGCTTAAAAGCGAATTTCACAAGCTTGACATTGTTTTTTAAATTCTGTAATTTCGGACTTGCAAGAGAATACTGTACCCTTATACGGGGCTCTAATTGGTTGATATTTTTGAATCAGTGTTTTTAAAGGAGAAGCTGGGTATTTCCATAAACTAGAAATCCAATGGGGTTTTTACTGATTTTACCAGTGTAATGCTACATTTCAAAGACAAGGAATACAACAAACCATTGATTCAGGTATTTTATTATACCTTACTAATGTAAGTGTCTTACAATTGATACGTAATGTACAACTTAAATATTCAATGGTTAGCATTTTCTAGAAAATAGTCTCTTTTGCTTTCATGCCCCCCTGGGGTACCAGCTGTGACATACAGATTTGATTCATCTGAAGAACATGTCATAAACTGAGCATTTTTTTGCTCATTTATCATGGTAAGAATATCACTTATAATCATCATTTCCAAACATCACTATTACAGCTTCACCCAACTTTCCAAACAAGATGATAGAAAATGCCCTGACCAACATAACTCTTTGGTGTCCCCCTAGTTCTAATGTCTTTTTCATCAATGACCCAATGTGATCTTTCTCAGGTGGCAGAAATTTTCCTGATGAACAGCAAGAACTGGTTCAAACTCTTTCAGAAAGTAGCACACTTCTATAGAAAAAATCAAAAGAAGCGTCTTTTATGTCATTTTTAAAAATCGGCAGTATTTGGTGTCCCCCTTAGAGAGTTACGTTGGTAAATTTTGTTGCTCTTCCAGTTACACAAACCACAAAAAATTTGGGGCTTAATTAAATTACATGAGAAGATAGTCCCAGAAGGTTAACAGAAAACTCAATTCCATGACTCTTAAACCAAGTACTGTATTTCATTTCGATGAACATTTGAAATTTTGGTGTCCCCCCTGCCGTCATAGTTACTGTATGTTGGGGGTTGATGCGCACTGTTTAACAAGGTGTTTCTTGACTGGCTGTTGCCATTGTATTGTATCGATTGTATTCTTTGTTCGGGTTAGGGATTAGGTTAGGATTAGGGTTATCGTTAGCCAGTAAGGAAATTTTTTGTTAAACAGTGCGCATCGCCCTTATGTTGGTAATGACATACAAAAATTAAATGGAACTGAGACATCTTCCGGTACTGTATGTTACTATTGCGAACAGTGGTTTACATTGTATTTGACTGTTTCCAGGTCAGCTTTAAAACCTTTAAAAATTAAATTAGCACATTTCATGTTTTGAGTAAGGGGAAATGAGATCTTGGTGTCCCCAATACACCATAGTACCTCTTAAGTGACCCATATTTCGCGGGTTTGACCCGCATTTGAACACCCAAGCCTGCTGACCTGCCAAGCCCTCTGAAAAAACGCATACTTCATATCTCTGCAGTATTTTTAGCCAGAGAACTACACAAATAATTCAGCTTACTGAAAACTACAAATTTATTATCGTATTTCACAGCACATTCAACTGCTTGCCCTGCTATACTGCTGCCACGATAACCATTTTTCATTTATCAATGTCGCCAGCATTTCCGTGACAATATCGCGATATCGTGCATTAGTCAAAACATTTTCCATCAGCGTCAAGGAAGCAAAACAGCTGTTTTTTGCATGCAGCCACTACTGATTTCATACCAAAAGTATGGGGAGATTGATTATGCGTGCATGTAGCAATATTGATTGTGCAGAACTCTTCACAAGTCTAGAACGTATGTGAGCTGTTACAGTATTCATTGTATGCATTTTGAAACAGCTTCCGATTTTATATCATGTTTTCTTGTGGTGGGTTAAGTGCAGATTTCATTTCTTGTGACATCATAAATTATGATCATTTTAGGTTACTGACTTAAGACAATAAAAAAAGGGATTTCACAGTGGTTTAGACATTTATTTGATTTGTTGCAATATCACATCTTGACAAAACATTGCCCCATCGATATCGTCGGGGCAAAACTGTATCGACGATATCGCGATATCGCAATTATCGTGGCAGCCCTATTATGTACGGACCAATGTTAGCTGTCGCAACATCACTATTGGCTAACCTTCGTAGCAGGTATGGAATATATTCCTGTCACTGCGTCAATAGTGTACAGTAATAACGTTGTGCAACCCTGCGTTCAGAAGCAAAAATGAATGCCCACTTTGCGGGTCAGAGGCGCAGCTTCTCAGAGTTTCTGATCAAAAGAACTTCTGGACTGTCTTAACAGTTCCTGACATTCTTGAATTTTTTTCATTTCTAGGATGCCATGCGAGATGTACGAAAGATATATGTCTGCTGGAAATAACTTGCAGCACTGATGCTGGTGGTAAAATTGGGTTAACGTTTCGGTTTGCAAACTGTACAGGAACCGCACCAAAATTTAATGTGAAAAGCACAATTGCATATGGTAAATAGGAGAGGTTTTAGTAATTGTGCATTTGTGAGTATCTAATATATTATCTTGGCAAATTTCTTGATACATATATATATATATATATATATATATATATATATATATATATATATATATATATATATATATATATATATATATATATATATATATATATATATACATATTTTCTTAGGCCATTAACTGCAAAAATTCAGTACCAGAGTGAACTTTTTTGGCGGTAACCTAGCCATATTGTGTTGACTGATTTGCCAAAAAAGTGCCACCATTTTGCGTCTAGACACTTCTAAAATTCAAAAATTTTCGAAAAGGGGAGGGGGACAGCCCCTCCCCTGTTACCTCCCCCCAGGCACGCAATCCACCAATGGACAGATCAGTTGGACCCGCATCTATCTTCTTGGAACTTGGGAGCTATGATACATTCAGTTCCAAAATAGAGTGAAATATCTTTCAAATATCACATATGCAATATTTCCATAAAAAGCTAAAACAAGATACCAAATGACATGGCTAACAGTGTACTGTACAGGTCCCAAAGAGGAAAATTTGTATAAACTGTAGGCCTAGGCCATGCTGGAAAGTAGGGCCTTTCACAGAGAGATCTTTAGCGTATGGAAATGTACGCCAACAAATCTGGCGTACAGTAAGGCGTACCTGGCTGCTACAGGGAAAATTACAACAGTTGGCAGCAGGGTTCGACCCGGGTGCACGCGTGCACAGGTGCATGTAGAATTTCCTACGTGCATGTAACTGTGCAGGCTTACATGCACTTTGTGCATGTAGACTGCAGACCTAGCCTAAAAACTTCATGGTCAAATACATGTTACAAGTCAAGTTGCAGCACAAAATTATCCTAATATAGCTGTCCCAACTGTCCCTTGCATCGTTATTTCTTGCATACTGTCAGTTAGACAAGCAGCCTCATTTTGCCAAAAAAATTTTTAGCATGTCTCCTTTTGTACCGCAACGTCTGTGTCATCGATCATCACTCCGCACACGTACTTCTCCAAGTAATGTTGCATGTGGCTGCTTTCAACTTGAAGGTGACTTTAACGTTACAGGCTAGGCTTTCCAAGTATTCATACAGACAATTCGTTAGGATGGCGAGTGAGCTGGTGCCAGCAGCTCTAAAGAAAAAAGTATGGTACACCAAAAGTAGCGTAGTAAAAGTTTTGAAAATGTTGGTAAGGGCAAATTTTAAGTATTTTACACATGTCTCACTCAAGTTTTGAGAGGTAAATGCCAACAACATAATTTTGGCATCCTGTAATTTTCACGATGTGGTTTGCCTCTAAGACTGCAGCCTTTCACATTCAGTGTGTACAACAGAGGCATTGAAATTTGAAAGGACTTGGATGATCGGAGACTTGAACTTTTTAAACCACAATGTCAGAATTTTAGTTGAATGTTAAACTGGCGAAACCTTATAATCAAAGAGTTGAATAACTTAAAGATTGTGTAAAATTTTAGCTGTAGCTTATAATGGATTATTTTGCGATACCTGATGCAAACTCTAGGCTTGGGACCTCAAGTACAGTATATAGCCTGGGCTTACTTGGGTAAGGTCACTTGCTGCCTTCTGTCGGCCCAATGTATTTTCAAGCTTAGCTCTGCTAAATATACATAGTCTATGCAGAAAACATGAGCTTTCCTTCAGAATCAGTGCTGATAGACAAGGTCTGGTTGTGAATTAACTTGTGACGATTACTAGTAAATGGTCAAAAGCTAAAAATGGTTAAATTGTAATTATAGCTACATGCAGAAGGAAGAAATGGGGGTGGGGGTATGCATGTGTTACAACACTCTTGGTCTATGCCCAGGAAGGGATGTGTCATTTTTTCCAAGGTTTGACTTTGCTCAAGTTTCCCAGCCCCCCCCCCCCAAGATTCAAAATTTTAAACCAAGGGGGTAATACTCCCCTGAAATTTTTGAGCTGCCTCTAACCCTGGCTCCTACGATCCTTTAATTCACACAGTGAGGTAATGGGGAAATTTTGCCCTTGAAGCAGACGAAAACACATGCATAAGGCCCATTGACATTGCTCGCAGCATGGGACTGGGGAGCGTCAGTTTTGCTGATGGAACATGCCACGTAAGAAAAGGGCTCAATAAAAATCTGCACATTTGTTTTTACTCAAATCAGAAAAAATTCAAATTGTGCTTTTAGACCCTTCCTAGGCCTACAGTATAGCTAGGTGTATAAGGTGTTTTTCTCGTAGGCTTTTCTTTAAATTTTCAGATTATTTGGTGCATGTAGAAATTTAGCTGTGCATGTAGATTTTCTGACCTACATGCACCAGTGCATGTAGAAAAAAAAATATAAATCGAACCCTGGTTGGCAGTGACCGGGACACCCGGACTGTACGCTCCAAACCAGAACAGTTGGATTGTTTGCCTCCACCTTGGCGGGATTCTTTGGCTTTGGCAAATGCAAAGTTACTTTCCAGTGGGGGGCCTAGGCCTACTTGAATCCACACCGGAAAGTGCATTTGCCATTTGCCAAAGAATCACGCCAAATTGGAGGTGTTTGGAATATATGCCACACCAATTGTTGCAATTGTATGCCAACTGTTGTAATTTTCCCTGTAGCAGCCAGTTACGCCATACGCCAAATTTGTTAGCGTATATTTCTGTACGCCAAAGATCTTTCTGTGAAAGGCCCTACTTTCCAGTAGCCTAGGCCTATGGACTTGAAGTTGAATATCAAACCTGGGCCTAGGCCCTAGACCTTGGAAACATTGAACCATGGAAACACTAGGGCCTAGGCCTAGGCTAGGTAGATTAATGATATCCCATGAATGACATTCACCTAACAGACCTAGCCTAGGCCAACACCAGTGGCAGTTATTCAGTGATTACACAACAGCCAATCACACATTCACAGACACACAGTGACACATAGGCACAGCTAGGTAGACTTAACGTTAGGCTGTCATTTCTGCAACGAACAGTTCGTTAGGATAAGTTAGGCCTAGCCTAGCCTAAGTGCTGCATATTTCGTACTACAAGACCTACTGTAGCCTGCACGGTTTGCCGTTACGGTTTCACTCACCTTGACGTCTCATTTTTTCCGGTTTACTCTTTCCCTTCGTAGAGTCACCTTTCAAGAAACCCACACAACACCTTTGTCACTTTTTAGCGATTTGAGTCTTTCAAATAAATTGTCTGGCCAGATTTTGTCCCTTGCCAAGGCACAGGGGGCGGCCATTTCTGAATACTAAGAAACAACACTGCCCGACGACAAGCGCGCAGGTAATTTCATACGTCGAAAAATGCTGAAATTCGTCAAACGAGAGTGAAAACACCGATGAAATTCGAAAACCCGAATCTTCTTCAGATATTTCTCAAAAGTGGCACCTCTTCGACGAAGAATGCGACCAAAACTTGAGAGAAAGACAGTTACAAAATGATATGCGGCGCTGCAAATTCTCTGGCTCTTCTAACGTTAGTTCTATGCTGTGATGTGGGAAATTCCCGCAGTTTGCGAATCCTATGTAAACATGTATCTAATACGCGCCGCGCCGGTGGTATATGTGGCGCTCAATTAACTACAGTGTGCACGGGATTGATTTGGGGGTTAGAGTATGCAAACTAAGCAGGGATTGGCTGCCACTCTAAGTGACAGCTATCCCTGACATACTGTAACACATTGGTTGCAGAACTAGCCTACCCTACTTCCATTTTACTCGATCTGAATGTCTTGTAACTGTTTTTTTTTTTTTTCAATTTTTAATGTACCGCCGGTAATCTTGTGGGTGAGGGCTCTCTTGGTAAAATTACTAGCACCCGGGTAAAGGCTGTGGCCTGTGGCCGGATGGAGGAGGGGAAGGGGAAGGGAAGGGGAAGGGAAGGGGAAGGGAAGGGGAAGGGAAGGGGAGGGGAAGGGGAAGGGAAGTGGAAGGGAAGGGGAGGGGAAGGGGAGGGGAGGGGACACGTGTGTCCCTTGTGAAAATCTTGTTCCCCCGTGTGCTCCCCAGCTAAGGTTTAAGATTTTCAAAAAACAATGTCTCCAGTGGAGAACGCAGCATTCCCCTGGCCCTGGTGGAGATAGGCATTGAACGGTATAGGCAAACTGGAGCATTTTAGTTTGCGGTTTTCAAGTTCTCTTGGCTACAAAATGCTATTCTGCCATTAACATTATCTAAGCGGAGCGCCACCATTAGCTAGTTGGCGCGGAGCGTAGAAAAAATTTCGAAAAATCAGACCCCTCAGATGGCTGGAAATAGCATTTTCCAGACTTATACGAAGAATATAACCAGTCGCTGTCTTCTTTTGTCGTTTGTAATAAAATGCTCACTTCAAAATATGCTCGCAAACCGTACTGCAAAGTGATCAAAGAGTTTTTAAGAGCTACTTTGATCCCCAACATGTAATTTTGCCCGAAAGACTATCCAAGCGGAGCGCCACCAGTAGTTAGTGCCGAGTGTAGAGAAAATTTTGGAAATGATCACGACCCCTCAGATGGCAGGAAGTTGCGTTTTTATGCTTTTAAAGATAACCTAAACACGCAGTCTTTAAGTTGAGCTTTTGTTGGTAATAATCAAGAACATGCTTAGTGACAAGAAAATTACCACGTCAAATGTAGGCCTACTACAACTATTATTATTAAATGGTCTTGATTCTTTTCGGGGAAACTAAACAAATATGCTAAATTAAACATCCCCTGAATTGATGAAATTGTCTATTACTGCTCGAACTCCCGTGTGTTAATGATTTTACCCCTAGCATCTACTGTGTGAGTGGCAAACTATGATCTCACCGCACTTGAACACTCTCCATTCTGTGTCCCTGTCTCGTACGTTTATGCCGGGCGGGGAAGGAGTATAAGGGATGGGCTCCTCCCTTTTGAGAATTCTTAAAAAGGTAGGTGTCCTCAGAGGCAATCGGTGCCACCAGGGAGATACAGAGGCTACCTTTTTAAGTAAAATTTGAAATTTGACAAAATTTGCCTGTTTTTAGGAATTAAAAAATTGGAATCACGGAGGGGCCTTGAAGAGACAATCCTTCCCCTTTGAATTTTTTTTGATAAATTCGGTGTCCTTACATACAGTCTGGTGCCACATGCTATCTTTTTAAGTAAAAATCTGTGTTACTAAAGTATGGCTCCGTATTTTTAGGATCTTGAAAAAAATGTCATCCGTGAGGGGGACTTGGCCCAATCCCCCACCCCTCCCCCTTCGTACACCACTGGATGTCCCCTGCAGTCAGAGGATGGCAAGGAAATTTTGAAGATTTGACTCTTCTTTTGACAATTATATAGGTAGGCCCCTAGTAATTTCCATGTTTCCAAATGAAAATATCGCAAAACCCCAGTGGGAAATGCCATTTCCGGCTGTCTAAGGGATTGCGTTTTTGCGAAATTTTTTGCACACTTTCAACTGCGCCAATTGAAGGTGGTGAACAGCTCAGGTAACCGTTCAGGCAGGGTTAGGTCTACATCTTAATTAAGAGATTCACACTTAGCTGCCCATCAACTGCATTCTCTTTCTCTTTGTAGTTCGCTCCCCTTCTTCTAAATGTCAGCCGGATCCGCTCTTGGTAGAGGGGGGCTAGTTTTGTTACCAATAAAATCTTACTTGAAGTAACCCTGACCTGGAAGTAATTTTGACTAGTGTAAAGACAAAAGCATTAACCTTAAATTACTACCTTAATGCCTCGCAAACACTTCAAACTCAGATTCCGGGGGCTTCGTCCCTGGACCCCACCGGGACTCATATTGAACTGTCCATCCGCTTCTTTCTCAGTTCATTTTCCCCTTTTTCAAAATGTCAGCCGCATCCGCTAATGGAAGTTGAATCAAAAGTTTTTTTTTACCAAAAGTCTTACTTGAAGTTTCCCTAGAGGTAAATTTTGATCAGTGTCAAGTAAATAGACTCACAAACACCCTAAAATCCAGAGCTTCGGGGGGCTGTGCCCCCTGGACCCCCACCCGGTTTTTTTTTTCTCTAGAC
This sequence comes from Holothuria scabra, assembly GCA_037179385.1. Taxonomy (NCBI): domain Eukaryota; kingdom Metazoa; phylum Echinodermata; class Holothuroidea; order Aspidochirotida; family Holothuriidae; genus Holothuria; species Holothuria scabra. The sequence goes on from CM074197.1 coordinate 14,455,389, forward strand.
GTGTCCCACCCAATTAGTCTCTCGCTTTGCGCTAGCTGGCCCCTCCGGAACCAATAGTAGAGTCTAGCAGTGCTCCCTGCAGAATTGGTGTGCCCCCTAGATTGAAAAGTCTGGTTTCGTCACAGGTAAAGATACTTGCGTCGGGGAGGGACGATGGCGTTACTAGGCCTACCGTGGGTGCAAGTTGTCCAGTCCATTCACCCACATCCCACTGACGATCGGGGAGATAAGAAGATATGACATCAAAATATATGGACTTGAAATTAGAAAAACGAGACCAAAGTAAAATCATAACTAGCTGAAATGTATCTTGTTCCACTGATGCATGAGACACCTTGTTTAATTTATAGTCTAGCCTAGACAAACTTGTTCAAATGTACCTCAATTCAAAAAATTAAAAAATATATGTTAAACAGCATGGAGAATTCTGATAGTCCAAATCCCATCTTCACAGGACATATTCCTCAGCCGAGATACAAAATTTTTAAGCCTATTCACTCATATTAATCAAAATAACATATTGCACAATTATTTTTGATGTCATTGTTGTTCTGCTCAAATGACAGTCTTTGTATTTCTTTTCTCTGAAAATTACGAGTGCACCTTGTACCTAGGCGTGGTATAGCACTCTCATTCCTATGGGGTGACGTAAAGCCCTCTCTGTGTCATATGCTGTACGGGCAAACATGAAGTTTAAGGTCATAAAACATTTTTGTGGGTGGTACAACAAGAAAGTCACAACTTATTGCGCAATGGACTAATTCCTTTTTAAGTGAATGAATTTCAACATTTTATATCTCGGCTGAAAAATGTCCTATGAAGATGGGAGTTGGACTGCTAGAATTCATTTTTCATGTTTAATATAAATTTTTGATTTTTTTTCTACTTCAGGCAGGTGGCCGGTTCTCCATAAGCCTAACTCATGTTTATACTAGGGTACTTTGTAGTGCATGGGTTTCGACTTTTTTGTATTGGTAGGTATTGCCGAGTTAAATTTTAGCAGGAATGATGTGCCGATGGTAGCATACTATGAGTACAGAGTTGTGGTGTCAAAAGTGCGGGGCGGGGAAAATAGCTAGGCCTACGGTAAATAAATTATAGGCCTACCAACAGCAGATAATTGACCCTCACTTGTCAAAATGGAAGAGAGGGCACGCATTTCGCACTTACAGCGCAAACTATACACGAATCCGGACAGCAAGCGATGGTCTGATTTCAGTCATAAATAATGACGATTTTAGTCTGATGGACCCCACTAATGGCGGCCTACAGTCCCTAAAACAAGCGCTAATCGGATTCGTCTATACATAGAGCAGATGTGGATTTCTTCCTTATGAACAAGTGAAAATTCTGACCGCTTTCAGTTCGTGATATCCAATCACTTCTTGGACATAATTTCAACACTAATCTGATATACCTCACACTTGTTGTAGTCGGGACCAGCATATCCGAGACCGAGACCAGGGGCAGAATTCGAGATCGAGACCAACACCGAATGTACATGTTGCATAGGAAAATATAGACTGTCCCAACTTTGAATGCTTTTTAACCAAACTATTTCTATCTTAATGCCCTAAAAGTGACATATAACACCAAGATTACTTCGTCATTGATTTTCCCATGTTTTATTTTATCATATGCATGTCCGTACGAGACGGAGACCGGGGGCTGCAGTCCCCAATTGGCCCAAACCTTGTTGAATCGGACAGACTTTGGTGCCTTAGCCAGGCAGAGATTATGCCTTGGTTGGGGATCCTCCTGAGAAAAGTGTGAAAAAGAGTCCTGTACGGCAATGGTCAAAACACAGAATTAAGAACTTAACATAACCCCAGTATTTTTTCTAATGTGGCCCTCATGGCTATACGGGACTCTTTTCTCTAAGGGGTAACTTTTTGCCCGACTCCAGCTTCCCAACCAGGGCATATTCTCTGCTCCGGCTGAGGCAGTACTGAAGTCTGTCTGATTCAACAAGATGCTGATCAGGGGGTTGCACCCTTCATCCCCCGGCCCCTTCCCTTACGGCCTATAGATGCCCCTGCTCATCAAATTTGGACGATGACGGACTGAGTCATGTCCGTAGCCAGGATTGTTATTTTCGGGGCACCGGATGTATTGATCACGATTCTTTGGATTGAGAGGTAGGCCCACTGGGGACAGGTTAATTGAAGAATTAAAAATGGATCCTACTCTGACATTTTTAGGAGGGCACGTGCCCCCTCCCATACTCTCGATAGCTAAAGCCTTGGTTTGAGTTCACATGGACCTCACAGAATCGACTAAAGACACTCGGATCAGAACTCGAAAATACGTGATGATGCCAGTTGAAAAACCTACTCCACGATAGCCCACGGGGCGGACTAATTTTTTCGTCCAGCTTATCGCTACGAAAAAAGGGGGCTGCAGCCACAGAGGCGCTACGCAGGCCAACTCCACGACCTTAATAGAAGCAAAGTTGACTGAATACTAATCCTAGCTTATTAACTCCAAGATTTTCAGACACGTGAAATCCTTCAGTAATCCTCCCTTCAAGTGAACTAATTAATTCTTTGTAGTTTTAAAAATGTTGGACGATATTCATAGACTGGAACTTGGAAGATGGCTGTGAAGTCGCGCCTCTTGAGCTTTCAGATTTTGTAGAAGGTGGCGCTCTATTGAAATAAAAACAAAAGATTGAAGCCAAGCGTTCAAGGTCTCTGGCCAGCTATGATCCTGTCAACTACAACAGAGAATCAACTCAGGCGCCTCTCTAGTACCCTTCTGCATACAGTGACGCTCAGCGTGCTTTGTATACAACACCAACCTTCCCCCGGGACTCCCCTCGAGGACCGGCGATACATTGGGGAGGAACACTACTCGCCTCCCAGTGCAATCAGAGTAGGACCATGTGTGAGCACTACCGTCAGGTTTGGCGTCAACGTGCCGTCCAGGTCAAAGTATAGGAAGTCTTATATAGCTTGAACATGTGCAACTTTCACACATTACAGTGTTTTGAAGTAAAAATTACAGCTAGAAGTAGTGCAAGAATATGGAATTTAAATTTATCAAACATTTGTAGATAAAATTTGGAATCAGTTTTGCATCTTTCTTAGCAAGATTTCCCCTTCTCTGGTGTGTCTTCTTGATATTTCTCATTTTCGTGCAAAATAGAGGCTTATGTCACAAGCACGTCACTGAAACGTCATGATGCTCGTATGAACTCGAGAAGCTCTCCTATAGCATATATGATAAGTATGGCGACGTGTAGATTAAGAAAGGTTACTGTAACTCGGTTGACTCAAGTTTTGTTTTGTTTTATCCAAATGTCGAGGCTTATTTTATCAAGGTAACATTTTTAGACGCACGTCAATGTAGGCTAAGAGTAAGGCTGAGAGGGCGACGTTTTGAACTGAAAGGGAAACTTTGTCGGGGTGGGGTAGGGGCGGGGAGGCTTTGTCAAGAGGCAAGATAGGCAAGTTTATGCATTGGCAACTCTGTCAGGAACAACATTGTTGGCCTAAGGAGTGTCTCTTAGGCTATCGGGGGTCACTTCCTCAGTATACCTTTTGGAAGAGGGAAGAGGGTTGGGATGTAAGATAATGGAAGTACCCCGAGATAGCCTGACAGTGGTAGCAGCCTACTCCAATGATAAAAACATGTTTTACTTTTACATATGTTGAAATATATTCAAACATGCTTGACAACAAATGAGGGGGGGGGGGCAGGTTGGGGACCCGTTGAACTCCCACCTTAATTATCCTTTTGGATGCCAGGATTGTATCAGATACAGTAAGAAACATATCAGCTTTACTATCCTAGTAAGAAACGGACTATGGCAAGTTCAAGCATCCCATTCAATCAGACTGTTGGCTGTGTTATTCTCAGTTTAGGGCACGTTTTTACATGCAGTGGTTGGCAAGTAGTAGATTCTTGGGTTTTGGATTTTCATTGTCAATGACAATTAGGCCTATACTGTAATCTGTGGTTTGAGTATTTTATCACTGAGCTTTACACCTTTGCTTCAAAACAGTCAGTTGGCCATGTACTATGATAGACTTTCAGAATCTATTGTATTTAGCTCCTTAATTTTCTATTATTGTCGGTATTCAGCATTCTAATCCCTGTGATCTTAAAGCTTTCTGTTATCTCCTTCAGGAATACGGCCATACCAATGACTACATACAGTAGACCCATATCAACACGGCTTTTAGACCTACTGTGTGCAGGGAGTTGTCAACTCTCTGTCAGCACATCGTTACCATATGTATACTGGGGACCTTACATAATAACCATTGTCTAAGATTTAAATTCCTTCAGTCTTCAGTCAAAAACTCTAAAAGGCCAAGCTAGGGAGCCATCGCAGAGTGTACAGTTAGTCAGTTAGATAGATCGAGTTTCAGGCGCGGATCCAGACATTTACAAAAAGGGGGCTGACCTAAGAGAAAACAGGGGTGTGAGGGAATTGCACTGCTAATTTCCCATATGTTTTATATTGTTGATGTGGCGAAAAAGTGAGGGCTGAGGCCGTAAACGCCCCCTTGGATCCGCGCCTGAGTTTAACGCAGGGGTGGCGCCAGGATTTGCCCCACAGGAGGGCCAAGCTCCCCGACAGGGGGGTCCAGCATTTTGAGCCCCCGACAAAGGCAATGAATTAGTCCCGGTGGGTCCGTGGACGTGACCTGGCAGAATTTGAGGCGCGCGTAGTGCGCCGACATTTTTGGCTTTCTTTTTGACAAATATTTAAAAATCTGGAGTTTGCTTTGAAAATTTAAAGTTGTTGACGGAAATTTGGCTGTTGTAAGGGCCATTAAAAAGTTGGGGTGTTTATTGAAGAATCTGCCTTTCATATGGGCAATATCAAAAGCGTGATATAGACGACAGCTGAAATTTTTGGGGGGTTACGCATTTCGTACTGGGCCTAGGCAATAAGGCTCTCAGACGAAACTAGAAGTTGGCTAGAAAATTTTTTGTCTTTTTTGAACGAAGCTTTGAGAATTATGAGATTATTATATTGCAGAAACTTTGGAATTTAATGAAAGAAATAGTTTTTTGGTAAGGTAACAATGAAAAGTTTGGGGTTTTCATTAAGTTATATGCATTTGAATAGCAGAATTATCGGGGTTATTAACTAAGTTAGCTTTGGTTTTTTATTGTACGGATATCCATCGAAAATGGAAAATTTTGACATTTTGAACAAATATATGAGAATGTGAAGCTAATATTGGAGAATTGCAATTTTATGACAGATTTTGGGGGTTTTATGCATGGAAGAATCTGACCTTCTTATGAGAAAAATTAAAAAGGGGTGATTTGCAGTTTTATCATAATATGCAAATTAAGAGAAATTTGGTTTTCTTTATACTTGAAGTTTTATATTTTATATATTGACATAGGCGCACGGGAGCGTTTCAGTTTGTGAGGAAGCAGAAATGACTTTCTTGTTCGAAAAAAGTGATCCTGACAGTGCTCGAAAGACTAACTAAAAGCGCACAGAAATTTTTGATAAATTGAGAACCCCCAGACAGCCGGAAATGGTATTTCCCATGCACGTAACCAGAAACCAAGCAGTCATTATTTTCAGCTTTTTTTTCGCAATAAACTTTTCACCTTCTAATATTGCCCCCACTTGAAGAATAATTTGCAAGCATGCATAGTTCTGTTGAGTAATCCGTTCGACCAAAACACTTACAAAGTAGCCCGCACCAACATCAGTTGGCGCGGAGCGTACAGAGAATTTTTGAAAAATCTAACCCCTAAGACAGCCGGAAATGTCATTTTCCAGAATTGCAACTAGAAATATAGCATTCGTTACTTTGAGCTGTCCTTTGAAATGAAAGTTTCACTTGGACAGAAAAAATCCCAACTTGCTATTTTATCAGAAAGTGACCAGCTCAAAGGTACCGCTACAATTGGATGAAATGGTCTTGTCTCTTTTTGGGGGGAAACTGTGCAACCGAATTGAAAACATACTAATGTTTTTGACGCTATTGAAATTCTTCGTTGTACTCAATTGCAAGGTCCACTAATTGATGAAATTTCTATGTGACTATACACGAACTCCCGGCTATAAATGTTTTTACTTTCAACTCTCTTTGAAAATATTTCACGTAACAAGGTGGCTTCAAATGAATTTTCAGTCAGACTTATGGGGAGATATTCTCACATAACGGTACTGTTTATCATTTGCGTAACTGAAAACAGCCTGGCTGATTTTCATTACCGTTGCTCAGATTCGACTATCGGGACAAGACAAATGGCAAACCATTGGGCCCGCACCTCAAGAACCTCTCGTCAGTTTTTTTAAGGAAAATTGGAAATTGTGTGAGAGTTTCCCGTCTTCTAGTAAGCAAAATCAAGAAGATCGTCCGGGGACTAAAGTTCATTGTGTTTACATCCTTTCTCATGGGCCCCGACCGTGAAGGCTCCCCGACGAAATTGGATCTTCTCAGGGGGGAGAGCAACTTTCCCCGACGGGTGCATAGCCCATAGCCCCCAGCTGGTGACACCCTTCGTAACGTCTGGGCGTGGAACTTCCAGCTCCCTGATCTGCTCATGGATAACCTTACGCTCACGGAATGAATATGGGACAGGATACATGGAATGAGGGATAGCCGCCGCAGAGCCTGGAAGAAGTGATTAAAACCGATTCCGATATTTATTAAAATAGCGTTTCAAAAGGAAAATTTTGTCAAGATCACTTATTCAGCAACTTCAGTCCTTGTAGGCTTTTTTGTTATTATTTTTTAAATAATTTTAAGGACGAAACCGCCGAACTTCACCGACGGGGGGGACAACCCCCAATCTGATTGCTTAAGCAACAATAAAAAATATCACCATTTTCCTCTTATTTCTTTTCAAAGTATCTTTCATCATATTTTATAACTTCAATATTGCATATTCAATGTAAAACAAGCAGTTACTTCTAGTAAATTTCACATTTGAAGAGAAAAGTTATTGTCACATGGCTCTCAAAAGCCAATCATGAAACAGGACAGTTTACCACACTACTTAAATTTGGGGTGACTGCTTTTGCCCTTTAAAAGAAGCCAACAAGGGCGACACAATCAAAACAAATAAATGCACCTGGAGCTAAATTGATATACAGAGAAAAAACAAGTGCAAGTAAAAACGATCGATAAAAAGGCCCTAAAGAGTTGGCTGTGTGTTTGTCGATGGGTCTCTAATCCAGCTAGTCACATATTTCAAGTGAAGGGTTGAATATGAAATTACAGTCTTAGCTATGGAAAAGAAAGTAAAAATTTAAACTTTTCCCCTTTATTTGGACCAAGTAAAAAATAAAATCAGCTTTTCATCCCTCAAAAAGGGCACGAGAATGAAAACTAGGCGCGTATCCAGGATTTTGTAATGGGAAGGAAGGTTGAGTCATGGGGGATGGTTCTGACCCCGACCCCCCCCCCCCCCCCATCCGTGGCTACGCCACTGATGAAAACTAAACTTTCAAAGTTCACATAAACCATGGAAACAATGTGAAAATGTTTTACAGCTTTCTCTCGTTGACCAATTTCTAAGGGCCCGATTTGAAAGTAATTAGAATAATAAGTTGTGTATCTGTGGAAACTGCATAATCAGCTTACTTACAACTGACAGGAGTAGGTCTATAGTCAAACAGGTGTAACAGGGCAGTTACCAGTTAGGGACATTGAAGTCACGAGTCTCAAAGAAACCGTACAGCTTTAAAGAATTGAGCAAGGCTGTTGCCTCTTGTGATCCTTTTATCTCATATTACATGTAAGCAAACTGATTTCTTGAAATTAGGATTATGATTCTAGCATTAGGTTCATATACTTAACAATATTTTAGGTAGGAAGAAAGAAAGAGGGCACACAATTTACACATGTGTGGGGCCTGTGGTTGTTACAGTGTCCCTGGGTCTGATCTTGGTTAAATTGCACTACTGTATGGCAGCTATTCATGATCCCTTGTAGTCCCAATTTTCTCAACCTATTTTACCTCTAGCCCATCCCGTAACTATCTAAAATCCATCATCTTAATTCCAAACACAATCTCAGTGTATTGTTTCAGGGCATATACCAAGGTGAGTTTGAAAGTTCCTAAAGTGTATCTCAAGTAAAATAATTCAAATATATATATAAAGGGGCTTGAAAAATGAATTCCAACAGTCTAACTCCCATCTTCATAGGACATTCCTGAGCTGAAGTATAAAATGTTGCAGTTCATTCACCTAAAACAAGGTGGTAAATTGCGCAATAATTTGTGACTTTCTTGTTGTATAACTCACATAACCTGCTTTTTTCCCATTAACATTAAAAAATGATTTTACGACCTTGAACACTTCCTTATATTTCAGCTCAGGAATGTTCTATGAAGACGGAAGTTGGACTGCTAGAATCCATTTTTCAAGCCCTTTAATACAGATTTCTGATTTTTTTGACTTGAGGTACACTTTAAAGGGTAATTTGAACACCCTCAGTACATGTTGTGAAATATGAGCTGCTCTGCATTTGTTGGATTTGATGTTCAGAGTCTCGCGGCAATTGAGGGTTTCTGCACACAACTGGTAAAATTGTACAGTAGTTTAGTGTGTCGAATGACTGTCTTAAAATGTGTCATAACATGTGAAAGCATTGGGCGTTTGACTCCCTTCAATCAAAATTCCTAACCCCTTCCTTTCCAAGTACTGTATAGAAATCATTTTTCCTTACTGCTGTGTAAACATTAGTCCTCGTATAATAAATGTACACTCTAAAAATAAAAGGGATGAAAATTCACTCGTTTGGAGAGTGAAATAACAAAGTTCACTCGAAAAGAGCGGAAATTTTTTCAAACAAGTGTTGAAATTTCACTCCAAAAGTGCGAAGTTTCACTTTTGATGAAGTGCGGCCAGGGACTACTCTTATAAAAGAGTGATCCGTGCACGCACTCGTTAAAGAGTAAATTTTCACTCAGTCTTCTTGAAGTGAGTAGCACTGTTCTTGGAGTGAATTAACACTCTAATGGGATAAATTAAAACCTTTTACTTTATTAAAGAGTGAAAGAGTTCACTTTTATAGAGAGAAGCGTACCTCAAGAAATTTGCCGCCAGAAATTATACCGCAAGGACGTTAAAATATTTCTGTGGAGGGAAGGGAAGGGAATATACCTCATGTAATCGAACCTAAAACTGAAGTGAATAGACACCTACTAATCCTATATTCACCGCAGTTTCTTTATTAGTTCAGTCAGGCACGTAGCCAGGATTGTGTCATGGGGGGTTTGGTGACATGGGGGGGGGGGGGGGGTTAGGGCACGACATTAGGGAAAAGTCTAAGGATTGAGAGAAAAACCCGCTATTTTGGGTGTTTTTTGCATTGCAAGGTTGAGTCATGGGGGAGGGGGCTCTGACCCCCCCCCCGTGGCTACGCCACTAAGTTCATTTGTCTATTAACCTCATTTGGACGAAGAGACACTAGGACAAGGTAGTCTGAAGTGTTCAATACCAGCTAAGAAAAACTTCTAATTACTTTCAGCATATGAATCTCCTGCATAATGAATGCCAGTTGTTTTATTTTCCACACCTTAAAGGGGCAACAACAGTTTCAGTCGAGAGAACATATTTACCTTATGATCCCCCACTGGGTTTTCCCGTCTGCACTCGGATTGTTTACCAGGATATGGAAACATTGAGGAGGTCCTTCAGATTACGTAAACGACAATTTTGTGTAAATTACTGTTGAACGGAAAATTTCTGAATATTTGTCGGGTAACAAAATTCTACAAACATGCAAGACTAAACAGCGTCCACTACACTGTAACCAATCATGATGTTAGACCATGGCCACGGATCAATTTTGTTAGTTATAAATCAACGTTAGAACGTGGTACAGAATTAAACTTGTGGAAAAATCTCTGATTGCCGCTTTAATTTTGAAGAGAGTCCTCATTGACCCAATAGCCACAGCGTCATTCCAACCATTGGACTCTTCAAACAAGGGCAATTCCAAAACTTGGACCCTTTATTTAGGTACATTCCCATATCGACAGGGGTGGACTCGGGATTTGTTCTGAATGGGAACCAATTACATTCCATTAAGCCCAGGTAAAACTACAGCGATATCGGATCGAATTACTATTCGATTTTTGTGAGTTTTAGTTAAAATTTCCTCCATCCATTGACGGAAAGAACCAAACATTTGCCATCCTGTGTAAATATATGATCGGTATGAGAGGACCACGGAAATGAAATATAAGGTGCGTTCGATTTAGCGGCTCGAGCCGGCTCAACTGGCTCAACTAGTTTCTTGACTGGACGAAATGTGACATAAAATACGCCACCGGCTCAACTACACCACCTCGGAGGGCTGGTCGTTTTGGCCGGCTCAAGTTGTGACCTTTTGATGAAGTTAAGATCACTTTTTCGAAAGATCGATCGCTGGTTGAGCCAGTGAGCCGGCTCGAGCCGCTAAATCGAACGCACCTATAAACCGTTTATTTCGTGACGTCACATTGACAAATATCTTTTATCGGACTACGCGTATCCGAAAAAAGCTGTCTGCGGATGTGAGGTCACGGAAAAATTTGTATCATCTTAGAATTTCGCAGTCCTGCGATACAATTCAAATATCTACACAGGTGGATTTTTTTTTTTGTTTCTTTAAGGCCAAAGATGGTGGAGATATTAATTAAAACTCACAAAAATCGGAGGGAAATCCGATCCGATATCGCTGTAGTGTGACTTGGCCTTAACGGAACACGGGGACAACAGCTCGAAGCCCTACCAAAGGCAATGAGTTGCAGCCGAAAGGACATGAGAGACAAAAGTTGCGTAGCGAACCGCACTGATTTTTTTTTACATATTTATATGAACATATGAAAAGCTAGAGCTTATTGAAGAAATGTATTACAATTTTCCAAAGAGAATTTGGATTTTTGTTAAGAAATTTCAAAAATGGGGAGTTTCGCAATGAAAAATTTTCCCTTCCTACTCAAAATCAAGTGAATTGTCGGGGCGAATCAAGAATTTAACTAGTTGCACATTTTATCTAGTACGTTTGAGGACTCTCCGACTACATTGGAAAAATTTCCCAAAAATTGTTGTCTTTTAAGACATATATTTGAAAAACCTGGAGCTTGCATTTGAAAAATCTGAAATGTTTTGAAAGAAGTGTATGCTTTTATCGGTAGGGGAAGATTCAATACAAATGGTGATTTTTAGAGAGACAGAGAATCTATCATATTAATGGCAAAATTACCCGAAAAGTTTCGGTGAATGTAATTTGAATGGGGCACTTATATTGTACATAATTTCGATTATAATTAAAGCTGCCCTACGAAAGTGGAAATTTCCCGAAAATGTTATAGTCCTTTTTTTTGGGGGGGGGGGGGGGGTTCCTAGGTAAGAAACCTGAATAAATTTGGGTCTCTTTGAAGATTCTACTCTTACATGAGCATAGGACAAGTCCTGTGGGCCCAGGGAAGGAAGCTCTGGAAAGCAATGACGTTTTTGCATATCTCTGGGTGAAAAATTAAGACACTTCATAAAAATACTTTTGTTCTGCGGTTGAGTGTTATCTAGAGAAGGGCGGTGTAATAATTGTGTTTTTGGGAAGTGTCCAGATCCTGATTGGGGATGGATGCTGCTTTGCCCATTTGTTGCGGTCTCTGCCAAATAGTAGTGTCGTGTTAGAATTGCAGTGGTAAGGTTTTTAAAAATTGTCTGGATAAATAAATTTTAAACGTAACGAAGGAATTTAAAGTAACAAAATCACGAACATTTTTGTCTGTCTGTTTGTTTCTGTCAATGTCATTTTAAGTGAAGAAATGGATAAAGCTTACAAAACATAGCAAAAAGTTTCTGTCGTAGGGGACATTAAAGATGGGGTGTCGTCATGAAAAAAATTCTGAAAACGCAAGCTTTTAGTAACCTTTTCACGGATTACGTCACGACCACGTGACATTAAAATTAATATCTGAAATATTCATATTTCAGATATTAATTGTAAAGTCACGTAGTCGTGACCTAATCCGTGAAAAGGTAACCGAAAGCTTGCGTTTTCAGAATTTTTTACATGACGACACCCCATCTTTAACTAGTGATATTTTTTTTGCAAAACCGTTATGGCGTTCATACTGAAGGGTATAGGGGTGATTACCAAGGATTGTCAAGTGACGTTGCTTTTCTTTCTATTTTTCTTTGGTCTCCGATTCTTTCGAGAATGTTAATTAAGAGGCCGGTGACCTCCGCCTGTTGATCATCTTGATATTCCACAACTTTAGTTTACGCCCTTTCGCAGTTGTGGAAAATACCGTCGAATACAATGACGGACTATCTGAGTTAAAATGGACCTCTACGAAGCAAATGAAGACACGCTGATTAGGACCGGAAAGTGAAATGATGCAAAACTTGTATAATACGCCACGACCTTAAAAGAGGCAAATAGCTAAGCACTAGTAAACCTAGTCTTTTTACTTCAAAGCTTTTCAGACACATGAAATCCTTCAGTAATCATAATTTCAAGTGAGCAGGTCAAATTATGCTTAGGAAGTGGATTGTCTTAAAAAGGAACATTACTGTGGGGGAAAAACCATGCGCGTAGCCAGGATTGTGTCATGGGGAGGGTTTTGGTGTCATGGGGAGGGGGGGGGGGTTGAGGCACAAAATGAGGGAAATGTCTAAGGATAGAGAGAAAAACCGTTATTTTTGGTGTTTTTTGCACTGCAAGGTTGGATCGTGAGGGGGGGGGGTCTAACCCCCATTACGCTATATTTATACAAGAGCAAGGTTGACTTGGGACCATGGCAGAAGAATTTTGTTCCCTTTTTGACTATGGGCACAAAATAATTTCAATGGCAGCTAGGGGGACGGAATGGAGGAAACATGTTGACATAATCCGAATTACAAATAACAAACTGGAACTTGAAGAAAAACTTGAAAACGCACGTAGGCGACATTTTTATGTAATAATAATAATGGTTGGATTTATGTAGCGCCTTATATGTACGTTCAGCATCTCAAAGCGCTTCACAATCATTACCCCTGGTCATTGGTAACTCGTCAAACCCACACTATAAAAGTGCACATCCCTTGCTGTTCGTTCCCGGCACAATGCCACTTCATCGTGTCCCCTGGGGGACTTCCCATACTCGCAGCCACATACAGCGCATCACTATACAAGCTACCTCACAGGTACCCATTTAACACCTGGGTGGAGAGAATTAGCAATCGAGATAAAGCATCTTGCTCAAGGACACAACATAATGACCCAGGTGGGAATCGAACCGGCAATTCTTAGATCACAAGTCCAATACCTTAACCAATAGGCCACCTATTGTAGAGGGTAGAGTAATGGTAGCATCTAGAAAAAATTAGTTCAATTTCATCTATTTAAAAATAGTCAATGGTGGCCTGGGAGGTATTTTTAGCCATTCAGTTCTGGTACTTTCCGAGCCCGAATAGCATATTTGAATTTTTTTTCATATAATCCGGAGTCCAAATTCCAACAAATTTCTTAAAGCTGTTATTTGGCAGTCAATCTATAAGCATACAAAAAAGCATGCATCTTCCTTAGGCCACGTGTGAAAAGAATTGCTTGCCATGCCAATGAATAAGAGGTAGGCTTATGAAATAGAAGCTTACAGCAATATGATCGTATTTGTTTAAGTTGAATTAGAAACCACAACTCTACCACTTTTTCACGGTCTTTCAACTCTTCAAGTCAAATTGGGGCATTCTTTTCCTTTTTTCGGGTAACGCTTCACGAGTGTTCAAATTTTATAAAAGATGCCGCTCTATTGAAATAAAAACAAAAAATTGAAGCCAAGCGTTCAAGGTCTCTGGCCGGCTATGATCCTGTCAACTACAACAGAGAACCAACTCAGGCGCCTCTCTAGTACCCTTCTGCATACAGTGACGCTCAGCGTGCTTTGTATACGACACCAACCTTCCCCCGGGACTCCCCTCGAGGACCGGCGATACATTGGGGAGGAACACTACTCGCCTCCCAGTGCAATCAGAGTAGGACCATGTGTGAACACTACCGTCCGGTTTGGCGTCAACGTGCCGCCCAGCTTATGCTAGAGGATGCTTTATATAACTTAACATGTGCAGGTTTCACACATTACAGTGGAAGTTTTGAAGTAAAAATTACATCCAGACGTAGTGCAAGAAGATGGAATTAAAATTTATCAAACATTCGTAGATAAAATTTGGAATTAGTTTTGCATCTTTCTTAACAGGAGATCCCCCACATCTGGTGTGTATTCTTAATATTTCTCATTTTTGTGCAAAATAGAGGCTGATGTCACAGACACGTCACTGAAACGCCACGATGCTCGTATTGACTCAAGGAGCTCTCCTATGGCCTTCTTGTACGGTACGTACTGTATGATAAATTATTCTCACTGGAGACATGTAGATAAACAAAGGTTACTGTAACTCAGTTGACTCAAGTTTTGTTCTGTCCAACTGTCTAGGATTATATTATCGAGGTTACAGACGCACGTCACTTTAGGTTTAGGATAAAGCTAAGAGGTCGACATTTTGAACTGAAGGGGTGTCTCTGTCGGGGGGGGGGGGGACTTTGTCAAGAGGCAAGATAGGCAAGTTAATACATGGACGACTTTGTCAAGAGCAACTTTTTGGCCGAGGGAGTTACTCCAGGCTGTGAGGGTGACTTTTCAGACCTTTTGGAAGAGGGTAGAGGGTTGGAATGTAAGATAAGGGAAAGGGATAAGGGAGTAATAGTTCAATGGTAAAATCATGCTTTATTTGACACATGTCGAAATATATTCGCATATGTTTTTTGGTACTGGGGAAGGCCGGGTAGGGGACCCGTTCAATTCCCACCTAAATCACCTTTTTGGGTGCAAGGATTGTATCAGTTACAGTAATATATCAGCTTTTACTATCCTAGTAAGATATGGGCTTTGACAAATTCTAGCATCCCATTTAACCAAACTATTTGCTGTGTTATTCTCTGTTTAGGGGGCATTTTTACTTGCAGTGATTGACGAAATAGATTCTTGCTTGGGATTTTCATCGTCAATGACAACCAGGCCCTGGTTTGAGTTTTTATCACTGAGCTTTATACCTTTGCTTCAAAAACGTTAGCTGGGTATGTTTTATAATAGACTTTCAAAGTCTATTTTATTTAGTTCTTTCACTTGCCATTATTGTCAGTATTTATAGCACTAATCCCTGTGATCTTAAAGCTTTCTGTTATCTCCTCCAGGAAAACGGCCATACCAATGACGGCTTTTAGACCAAGTGTGTTCAACTCTCTGAAGTCTGTTTCAGCACAGGAGTATAGGCCTATAAATTGCGGAACACACGATAAGCTTTGTAATAAAACGGTATCTTAAGTTTCAGAATTCCTTCAGTCGTCAGTCAAAAACTCTAAAAGGCCAAGAGAGACATCACATATTGTACCGTTAACAGTTAAAAGAAGCCAACAAGGGCGACACGGCAAAACAAAACAGCTAAATAAATGTACGGAGAAAAACCACAAGGCATAAGTGCAAGTAAACTTCTATTCATTTCTAGTGAATGGTTTTATATGAAATCACAGTCAACGCTGTGGCAAAGAAAGGAAACATTCACCTTTCTTCCTTTATTTGGACCAAGTTAAAAAAAAAAATTAAAATCAGCTTTTCATTCTTCAAAAAAGGTCGGACGGAGAATGAAAACTGCACTTTCAAAGTTCACATAAACCATGGCAACAATTTGAAAATATACTAATTCGATGACAACTTGAAACTTCAAGGGTAAAATGTTTTACAGCTTTCTCTCCTTGGCCCCCTCCCGTCTGAGGACCTGATTTGAAAGTAATTAGAATACTAATACTGTGTACCTGTGAAAACTGCAGAGTCCGATTAGTTTCCATTGAGAGGCCTACCCCTGACAGCAAAATTTGGTCGGTCTTCTGACGGCCCTCTGTCGGCCACTTTGGCGGTCCGTCAGAGAAATGTCCGGTGGCTCGCTGACGGACCTCTAATGGGCATGATGCTGATTGGTTCAAAACTGCCTTCCCATCATACACTTCTGTGTCAAGCCAGCGGGTCTATGACGGCTGACCGTCGGCCATGATGGCCACCAGCGGACCGCCAGATTTAGGGCAATGACCGATTAGGGACATTGAAGCCATGAGTCTCCAAGAAAATTTGGCCGGGGTCTCCTAGAGAACGGTATTGCTTCGAAACATTGAGCAAGGCGGTTGCCTCTTTATATCCTTTTATCTCATATTATAATACGCAAACTTATTTCTTGAAATGAAGATTATGAGTCATAAACTTACTACAAAACATTTGAGGCAGTAAGAAAGAAAGAGGACACGAAATAAACACATTTGTGAGACCGGTGAGTGTCACAGTGTCCCCGGGTCTGATCTTGGTCAAATTTCACTACTGCATGGCAGCTACTTATGACCCCATGTAGTCCAAATTTTTTCAACCTACTTTCCTCTAGCCCATCCCATATCTGTCTAAAACACATCCTCTTAATTTCAAACATAGTCCCAATTTATTGTGAGGGCATACCCAGGTGAGTTTAAAACGGTCCTAAAGTGTAATTTGAACACTCTCAGTACATGTTTTGGAATATGAGCTACTCTGTATTTGTTGAATTTGATGTCCATCAAAGAGCTGTGCCATGAGAATTTCTGTAGACTACTGGTAAAATTGTAGTGTGGGGTGTCGAATGACTGCCTTTAAATGTGTCATAACATGTGCAAGCATAAGTCGTTGGGGCTGACTCTCTTCAGTCAAAATTGCCTTGATGCTTCTCAGAGAAGAGTGAAATTTCATTTCAAAAGAGCGAAGTTTCTCTCTTGATGGAGTGCCGGGAGGGATCACTCATATTGATTGATTTCTGGGGGCACTCGCTAAAGAGTAAATTTTCACTCTTTTTTGGAGTGAATCTCGCTGTTCTCGGAGTGAAATAACTCTCTGATGGAGCCTGGGTTCACACATTTTACTCTATTAGAGAGTGTTAGAGTTCACTCTTTTGTGTTTAGAGTCTAGGCGTACCTCAAAAAATCTGCTGCCAGATATTATACCACAAGAACGTTAAAATATTTCTGTGGAGGGAAGAGAATGGGATGTACTTAGTGTAAGCGAACAAAAAACTGAAGTGAATACACCTTCTAATCCTATATTCACTCCAATTCGCTTATTTGGTCAGTTATCTCTTCAAGTCACTTCTTTTTCACTCTATCACTCTCTAATAGAGTAAAATGTGTGAACTCAGGCTCCATCAGAGTGTTAATTCACTCCGAGAACAGCGAAATTCCTTCCAAAAAGAGTGAAAATTTACTCTTATAGCGAGTGCCTGCAGAAATCAATCTCTTTGAGGTAGCGCATATTAGGACATGGTAGTCTGAAGTTTTCATATCCAGCTAAGAAAGTCTTTAATTTATTTACAACCATGAACCTGCTTAGTGCATTGCTAGACGTTTTATGTTCTATACCTAAATTATCCATGGAGTCCTCATTGAGTGGCTCAATATCCATCAGTCCATAGCGTCAGGCATTCCAATCATTGGACTCTTGCAATCCGGACAATTCCAAAACTTGAGCCCCGCAATCTGACACATTCCCTTATCGACAGGGGTGGAACCAGGATTTGTTAGACAGGGGAGGGGGGGGGCAATTAAAGATGACCTGTCGTCTCTTGAAAGTGCAATAAAATCAATGCTGGACTTTGGATGACGTCACAGATTACCCGTGTCGTAACTTCTATTGGCGAACCTATTCGATACACCAGGCTATCTATGTCATATCAGTGACAGCGTATCGAAAAAGTTCGCATTATCGACGGTGCATCCAACCAGTTCACATGCAATTCAATTTAAAACAACGACATTTTTTCTGACATCATCCAGAATTAGTGTTTAATGCATTTTCATGAGACGAAAGGTCATCTTTAAGCTCCCCGAAAGGATAGGAGAGGCACAAGCTGCGGCAGGACAACCGCGCCGGTGTGTTTGTCATATTTTAAAAAATTATGACAATCTAGCGAGAGCCGCGGAGACGGGGGGGGGGGGGACTGCGGGTTTTAACCCCCATTTTCTCCCTCTGGCATTTTGGGCCGCCTTTAATTGATTTTTTGTTGTGAACATCATTGGGTCGCTTTGGTGATTAGCCCCCTTTCCAAAATTCGCTCCGCGGTCCCTGTGTAGAGTTATTAGAGAAAATGTGTTTATCATTCTCCAAAGACTGAGTTGGGTTTTTGTAAAGAAACATGAAAAGTAGGGAGTTTTCACCGAATAATCTGCTCTTCATACAAGGAAAACCAAGTAAATTGTCGGGGCGAATGAAGAAGCTAAAGTTGCATATAATAAAAGTCACTCGAATAAAGAAGTTAGAGTTGCATGTAATAAAAGTCACTCGAATAAAGAAGCTAAAGTTGCATATAATAAAAGTCACTCGCATAAAGAAGCTAAAGTTGCATATAATAAAAATCACTCGAATAAAGAAGCTCGAAAGTTGCATATAATAAAAGTCACTCGAATAAAGAAGTAAAAGCTGCATATAATAAAAGTCACTCGCATAAAGAAGCTAAAGTTGCATATAATAAAAGTCACTCGCATAAAGAAGCTCGAAAGTTGCATATAATAAAAGTCACTCGCATAAAGAAGCTAAAGTTGCATATAATAAAAGTCACTCGCATAAAGAAGCTCGAAAGCGGCATATAATAAAAGTCACTCGCATAAAGAAGCTAAAGTTGCATATAATAAAAGTCACTCGCATAAGGAAGCTAAAGTTGCATACAATAAAAGTCACTCGCATAAAGAAGCTCGAAAGTTGCATATAATAAAAGTCACTCGCATAAAGAAGCTAAAGTTGCATATAATAAAAGTCACTCGATTAAAGAAGCTAAAGTTGCATATAATAAAAGTCACTCGATTAAAGAAGCTAAAGTTGCATATAATAAAAATCACTCGAATAAAGAAGCTCGAAAGTTGCATATAATAAAAGTCACTCGAATAAAGAAGTAAAAGCTGCATATAATAAAAGTCACTCGCATAAAGAAGCTAAAGTTGCATATAATAAAAGTCACTCGATTAAAGAAGCTAAAGTTGCATATAATAAAAGTCACTCGATTAAAGAAGCTTAAGTTGCATATAATAAAAGTCACTCGAATAAAGAAGCTAAAGTTGCATATAATGAAAGTCACTCGAATAAAGAAGTTAAAGCTGCATATAATAAAAGTCACTCCCATAAAGAAGCTAAAGTTGCATGTAATAAAAGTCACTCGAATAAAGAAGCTAAAGTTGCATATAATAAAAGTCACTCGAATAAAGAAGTTAAAGCTGCATATAATAAAAATCACTCGAATAAAGAAGCTAAAGTTGCCTATAATAAAAGTCACTCGAATAAAGAAGTTAAAGATGCATATAATAAAAGTCACTCGCATAAAGAAGCTAAAGTTGCATATAATAAAAGTCACTCGAATAAAGAAGCTAAAGTTGCATATAATAAAAGTCACTCGAATAAAGAAGCTAAAGTTGCATATAATAAAAATCACTCGAATAAAGAAGCTTAAGTTGCATATAATAAAAGTCACTCGCATAAAAAACCTCGAAAGTTGCATATAATAAAAGTCACTCGAATAAAGAAGTTAAAGCTGCATATAATAAAAGTCACTCGAATAAAGAAGCTAAAGTTGCATATAATAAAAGTCACTCGAATAAAGAAATTAAAGTTCTGGAAATAAAAGTCACTCAAATTTCAAAAGGCTATTTTCAAGTTGCTATGTTCTCCGATCTATGGAATCGTTCTGTGCTGTGCAGTGTCATGTTCATGGGTAAAGCAGCATTGTATTTCAATGGCGTAGCCAGAATGGAACTTTTAGGGGGGCCTAGGAAACAAGTGGGGGGCTGGTTCCTCCGAGGGTCAGAGGCCTCGAAACTATCTCAGCGGATCGCCGCCATCAGTTGGCGCGGAGCGTACAAGAAAATTTTGGGTTTTACAAACCCTCCAGATGGCCGGAAACGGCACTTCCCACGTGTTTTAAGCTGGATGTACCCAGCCTTGAAATACGAATCTCATGTCTGCCACTTCTCAAATGAGATTAAAAATCAATCCTTGAAAAATTGTAATACATACACTTTTTAGGGGCCCCAAAACTGGTCATTTCTGATCTGTGGCCTGGGGGATGAGACTAAAGGGAACCGGTATCCGGTCCCTTTCCCTTGGGAAAAATTGTAAACTTCAGGAGGACGTAGATCGCAATTGCGGCAATATATGAATGGGTTTCAGCTTTAACAGGAAAACCAAAGGTAGTTGTGTCCCCCTCTGAGAAACTTTCTTGGGGTTATATTTCCTAGATGCAAAATGGTGCTATGTTTTGCAAAACTTTCAACTGATTATAAGCCTACGTTTTAGGGTTTCCCTTTTTGGGGAGCATAAAAAATTTCAAATACTCATTTTTAGTCTTTGTAGAGTTTTACAAGTGACATTCATACTACCAAAGAAACAATGTTTTCAGGTTTTCAGTGCAGATGGAAAATGGTGCAGTATTTGTTTAGTCATCGATACATTACGTAGTCAAAATTAATATACTACGAGTAAATCTCTCAAAATATTTGGACCGCAAAGCAGGGGTATGGATCATGTGGGAAACACATGAAATCCGGACCCTGTGGGCATTTTACAAATCCTCCGGCCGGACGCCAGTGCCAACTTATAAAAAGAGGACTTGTCGACAAAATCGTCCTACAGTGGCACTTGTCATGGCAGGAGTGATGCATGACATAGGCTTACCTGTTAAGGATGAAATGAAAGAATTATTCGAAGGCAGTACCTTACCCTTACGGCATATTTTGTGTAGATAAAGTAAAGGAATGGTCTTGTAAGAATGGTCTCCAGTGTATGATTGCCTTGTTTTCAGTAAATCAACCAGCCATCCGAAAGGCAGAAACGGTCTTAACCTAACAAAGTCACATTCAAGTTTGTCGTCGAGACGTTCGTTCCATCTTCGAAGTGAAATGCAATAAACGACAGTGCAGATTATATACGGTATCTAATTTAGTGAAAATAGGCATTTTGAAGTTATTACTTGATTTCATACGTGCGCGCAAAATGCGTTTTACTCACATTCATGCATGTTTCCTTAATTGTTACACATTTTATTTATTTATTTATTCATTTATTCATTCATTCATTCATTCATTCATTCATTCATTCATTCATTCATTCATTCATTCATTCATTCATTCATTCATTTATTTATTTATTTATTTATTTATTTATTTATTTATTTATTTATTTACTGTTTTTGAAGGAAATACTTCAAAGTTTATTTCCGTTCAAAAATTTATTTTTTTTCTCAAATCACTTTATCAGGAGGCAAAAAATCTGGGGGCCTGAAGAAAATGGGTGGGGGGGGGTAGTCCCCCAGGTCCCCAGTCCCCCTTGGCTACGCCACTGTTGTATTTTCAAATTTACCTCAAGCAACCAGTTTCTTGCAAACTTTATGGAACACTTAGCCGATTTCAGGAAATTTTGGATTTGCTTTTCCGATAAAGTGAATTCATAGTGTGGAAGCACTGCGCCACGGAAGTTTACAATCATCTTATTTTATAGGTCTGATTACATGACTGTACTTGAACAACCAGGAACCTGTCTTCGATTACGACATAACCTACAGGGGAATCCCCGTTTGTGAAAGTGGAAAGGACTTTTCCCATTCTATCTTTACACAGTGAAGGTCAAGACAATATACACAACCCTCATGGTACAGTACGCGTTGTCCGTTAATCAGTAGGCTATTATCTTACAGGAGCTGCGTATACAGAAATATTATATGTTTATTTCTACGATAGAACGAGCTTGCTTACTCATAATACCGTGTGTGCTCATACATTGCTTTTATCTGAAATTTTTGTGACTTGAAGGAAACCATTTTGACAAAATGATGAGTGAGTGGTCATCGTTTGGAAAGTGCATACTTTTCTACAGTATTTTAGTTGTAGCGGTTATGCGATTGGTAGCAACAAGCAGTCATTTACATGAATTCAAAGTACCATGCGAGCCACAGACTGGTTGTGACGACATTAAAAGTGTCGTCCAAAGCACTGAAAATGATTATACTTATCTTGCAACCAGATCTAAGTTAATTAAACTAGACATGAATCTCAATCCTATTTTGGACCGAAAGTTTCAAAGTTCTAGATCGGATGCGGAGCCTAGGTTTATTCTATTGAGAGGATCAGATTTAATTCATTGTTTGAACGACGACGAAGGAACATGCGAGCTTTGGGATGCGTCCACATTGAATGAAACTTTCAGGGGATACAATAAAACAAGAGTAACTTATCCCAATGCGGGGTTCACTTTAGCTTGGATCGCCAAAGATGGCATGAATGGTTCAGACTTCATCAACGTTGCTATTCCAAGTACCTCCCTCAGTTCAGTTGTCCCAAGAATACCACTCGTGTCTACAAGAATCCTACCCAAAACATACGAGCCAGACTTTAAGTTTTTAGCCTTTTTTGAAGACCAGTTTGGTTCCCCCAAATCTTTTCTACCGCCTAGTCCCTGTTTAACAACAAAAATTGAACCAGTGTTTGGGTTTTCGACCAGTCGTTTTAACTACTTTCTAAAACGGCATAGAAACGATGACGGTCGAATAGAGAACAAACTGGCTAGAACCTGCAAACCTGCATCAACGTTTAAATCATATATTGAACTTCCGTTACAGTGTCACAATGGTTACGGTGCAAGTGATTCCGCGAAACTTTCCTCTGCTTATTTTTCCAACGAAGAGCTCTATACCGTCTTTACAAAAGCCTCTGACAGCAATGAAGTGGAATCCTATGTATGTAGGTACAACATCAACCAAATCAACGAACAATTTACTGACAGGCGTAGGGAATGCCTCCTTGGGCAAACAGAGACTACAGAGTTAGATTGGTACCAGTACAACACGTGCCCATCCAAACCAATCCCATCGTCAAAAGTGAGTTATTTTGCATTTTATCAATTTCAAAACAATCAAATCTTTCTCAATAAATGTTAATATAGATTTAGTTGTAAATGAGAGTCTAAAACTCAATATTTCGTAATTTTTATCTTTAAAGGGCTTGTCTTCTCACCCCAAACTGTAATTTTTTTAGTCATCTACAGAAATTCTCTATTGGCTCAGCTCTGTGATTGGCAGTTAGTTCAAACAATGTAGAGTACCGTACTTAAACTTATATTTAACAGCATGGACACTACTTAGAATGTTTTGAGTATACACATTGGGCTTTTCTATACTCTCCCAGAAGCAATAAACTGGCTGGAGACCGTACATGTCTGGACAGATGAGGATGAGTTTTGACAATTAATTGTGCGAGGGTCTTATAAGTAAGAAGGTTGGGAGAATTGGTACTGATCGGGGTGAGAGATTTGGCCCTTAAACTCTATACATTAATGAATACATATTCCCTGATGAATCCAAGGTACCGGGGTGCGGGAGAGGGCTCAACGGTAGGGTCAAAAAATTTGTCAAAAAGATGTGTTAAATTTCACACACAAAAAGAAAAAAAAATATGTTGAAAAGTTTTCACGATTATCGAGAATTTCTGCCAAAAGGATTCAATGTATACTTCTCAACTAAATGAGGCGCTAAGTAGCACTGAGGCCCCTATCTTCGTTCAACGCTGTACTCTGCGTGCTGAGCTCGGTTTGTATATCCCACTCTGTGCCCCACAATTCCATGCGGCAACGAATTACCGAACTAGCTTGTTAAAAACCAAATATTGCGCAATCATCGTTTGTGATGTCATTGCTCTCACTACACAATAATTGTAGCATACTTCTTTATTTTGCCGAAAGCTCCTGAGCCTTTTGGCAATATGTGATCGCATTTCTTACTGCTTTGAGACAGGGAGTTGCAGCTCCCTGTCATGGGCGTCCGCAGAAAAAAAGTCAGGGGGGGCAAAATTTCTAGGGAGGGGCAAAACCTCCAAGTCACCATGAATTGACCCAAAGCATGCGAAAATTTCAGCCCAAAATGCCTCCCAAATTGCCAGAAATGGCATTTCTAAACCCTATTTTTCGGATAGAAACTTGGAAAACACGTTTTGTTCGGGTTTTTGCTTTGATTTTTATACGTTTTTTTCAATTTTTTTATTTTCCGGGGGGGGGGGGGGGGCAAGTGCCCCCCTTGCCCATACCTGCGGACGCCCATGCTCCCTGTCTAAAGTGACTCGACTTTACAAGTTTACAAGCTCTCACTGCACAGCATTTTATGCAAGAAAGCGGTTACATCTTCATGTTCCGACAAAACGACAACAATGTACACTTTGTTGGTGCCGAATTGAATTATTGTTGGAACACAGAGATGTTGCAACATAGGGATGTCCCACAAGGAAGTAGGAGGCGCTCAAGATGCATACAAAAAAAGAATGGCACAAATTGTTGTGCAATGGAATATTTGGATTAAGTAAACAAATTCCAACACTGAATATTCAACCAATGGAGCACGCTATAACAATGGGAATAGAATCGAAAAGAATGAGCCATTTTGCAACCTTTTAAAATACATATAAAGTTCTAGCCCTACAAATCTGGACAAAACTTGTTGGGACACCTCACTCCCCTTCCAGTGATGACCACTGTTATGCTGTTTATGGCACAGAGCCACTGTTTTGAACAGGCAGCTGGTTGTCTTCCAGGTCCCTGATTTGACGAAATATTGCCGGGGTTTCATGTAAGCCTACCACCTAAGATTTACGAATATTACAATATTGTCCAGACAGTCTTGTCCAAGATTATAGGTACACTTTAACTGCCCTCGCAATAATAAGCCGTCATCTTTTGAACTGAGTAAATGTAGTACTGTAACGAAATGCTAATGAAATACAACAATATCTGGGTAACGAAGACTCGTGACCCTTAGAATTTCGTTACAACAAGGAACCATTACGTCCGAGATAATACTTTCATGCCATGGTAACAGCGTATACCGTTGAAACTTAAGAATACTCTTAGGGTGTGGTTACGTCCTTTCCCGTCTTTTTATAGCTTGTTTTGCTTTGCATTTTTCCTGTTACATTTGATTCATGGTTTCCTCTGTATTGTGGTATTGTCAACTGTTTGTTCGGAAAGTATATACATCAGTACTGTACGCAGTTGCCAATATGTGAATTATATGCATGTACGTTGGCGGTTGTGTACGTAGAATCATTTGACGCGGTGTATTGTGATGTATACTTAACGTCATACGTACCCCATACTAACCAGGGGGTGGGGATCAGGCTCCCCAAACCACTAAGTTTGAATAAGTAAGTTTGAAAAAATAAAATGATGGCAAAAAATTGTAAAACAAGTGATTATCACTCTAATTATACTATGGTCAAGTTGACCATTGATTTGGTCAACTATGCAGCGACCTAAACTATGGTCAATTGTAAACGAAACCCATGGTAAAAATGATCGAGTCATAGTCAAATCAGACCATAAAATGATAACGTAATTTTGACCAAAGCTTGGCACAACAATTTGACCATCGTCTGAATCGGTGCATAACTGACCATAGTGTTTCAGAGTGACTGCAAACTTCATTACGTTGAGGCCCAAATTTTGGACAAATTTTCATCTGGAGCCTGGAAGATTCGACTTTTCCTCCAAACTGGACGGGTTTCCTTTCCATAGCCCTTCCGCAAAGGGTCATTACACTCGTACCCCCGTAACAAAATCATGGCTAGGCGGCACCTGTACACTAACAGATACTCTAACTGTAAGGAGCTGCGGCTTTTCGGGGCCAAGTGGTTAGAGCATCAGACTTGCAGTCGGGAGGGTGGGAGCTCGAGTCCTGAACGGGTCATACCGAAGACTTTAGAAACGGAACTTATTGCCGTTGTGCTTGGTGCTCAGCATAAACAATGTAGTAGGGATAACAAGCCAGTGAGCCACAACTGGAAAAAAGGCCGTGGCCGGATCGACTTGAACCGTCAGTGGCGTTGCCATTTTCTTCAGCCCCCCCCCCAGATTTTTTGCGTCCTGATAAAGTAATTGAAAAAAATAAAAAATAAAAAAATGTGTAAAAATTAAAAAAAAAAATGGATGAATGTGTGTAAAACACATTTTGTCCGCACGTATGAAATCAAGCAATAACTTCAAAATGCCTACTTTCACTAAATTAGATACCGTTTGTGATCTGCACTGTAGTTTATTGCATTTCACTTCGGAAATGAAACGAAAGTCTCGACGACAAACTTTAATGCGACTTTGTTAGGTTAA
This sequence comes from Holothuria scabra, assembly GCA_037179385.1. Lineage (NCBI taxonomy): Eukaryota > Metazoa > Echinodermata > Holothuroidea > Aspidochirotida > Holothuriidae > Holothuria > Holothuria scabra. The sequence continues at coordinate 14,481,549 of CM074197.1, forward strand.
GACCCTTTCTCCCTTTCGGATGGCTGATTGATTTACTGAAAATAAGGCAATCGTACACTGGAGACCACTCTTACACGACCCTTCCTATACTTAATTATACACAAAATATGCCGTAAGCAGATAAGGGTAAGGTACTGCCTTCGGATAATTCTTCCCTTCCATCCTTAACAAGTAGGCCTATGTCGTGCCTCACTCCTGCCCATGACAAGTGCCACTGTAAAACGATTTTTTCGACGAGTCCTCTTTTTAGTAGTAGGCACTGGCGTCCGGTGGATTTGTAAAATGTCCACAAGGTCCGGATTTCATGTGTTTCCCACATGATCCATACTTCTGCTTTGAGGTTCAATTATTTTGAGGGATTTATTCGTAGTATTTTAATTTTGACCACGTAATGTACCGATGAACAAATACTGCACCATTTTGCACATTGTTTCTTTGGTATGTATGTCTCTTGTAAAATCTCTACAAAAACTAAAAATATTTTTATATTTTTCATGCTCCCCAAAAAGGGAAAATCCGAAAACTCAGGCCTATAATCAGTTCAAAGTTTTGCCAAACATAGTGTAGCACCATTTTGCATCTAGGAAATCTAACGCAAAGAAAGTTTCTCAGAGGGGGACACAACTACTTTTGGTTTTCCTGTTAAAGGGTGAGGTACTGCCTTAGGTAAGCTGAAATTCATTCAAATATTGCCGAATTTGCGGCTGGGTACATCCAGTTTAAAACACGTGGGAAGTGCCGTTTCCGGCCATCTGGAGGGGTTTTAAAACCCAAATTTTTCTTGTACGCTCCGCGCCAACTGATGGTGGCGCTCCGCTTAGATTCAAATATTGCCGCAATTGCGATCTACGTGCTTCTGAAGTTTACAATTTTTCCCAAGGGAAAAGGAGATACCGGCTCCCTTTAGTCTCATCCCCTAGGCCACAGATCAGAAGTGCCCAGTTTTGAGGTCCCTAAAAAGTGTATGTATTACCATTTTTCATAGATTGATTTTTTATTCTCATTATTTGAGACATCGCAGACATGAGATTAGTATTTCAAGGCTGGGTACATCCAGCTTAAAACACATGGGAAGTGCCGTTTCCGGCCATCTGGAGGGGTTTTAAAGCCCCAAATTTTCTTGTACGCTCCGCGCCAACCGATGGTGGCGCTCCGCTTAGATAGTCTTGCCGTGCCTGACCCTCGGAGGTACCAGGCCCCCCCACTTGTTACCTAGGCCCCCAAAAAAATCCCACCCTGGCTTCGCCACTGCTTGAACCAATTGGTTGGAAACTGGGCCGTAAAACCCCATCTAACCTAATATAACCTTCGGGGAATGCTGTAAGCACGCCACCAACTTAAACAAATCCTTATCCCTCCAAAATAGAAAAAAGGGTCCAAATGTAGCTTAAGTTTATTGAGGATCTTGTTGATGACATTGGTTTCACATGCAATAAAACCGACGTGATGATTGGGAATTACAGTAGTAGCATTGAAAAGGCATCTATGTTAACATATTTATGCTGAATTAAACCCATCTTAAAAATGTTGATTTTCCAGGACCAAACCCAATTTTTCTACTGTGTTAATGAGGTACCGTACATCAAGTTTCCAACCCCACCACCGGAGATGTAATGATATCACATGAAGGGTTTATTCTTCACAGGTTGCAAACAATTACACTCTGAATTAAATGTATTGTTTTCCAGGGCTTAGTTCCTTAAACGCATGATGAATTGGTTGCACTTAGTTCCTTCTTTTTGCGATTACACAATTTGATGGTTGACAGACAATATCTAGGCAAAGACTTCTAATCCACTCTTAGCTTGGAAACCCTTGCCTACCCGCAGCATGCAAAATGGTGTTTTGTCTACAATACTGCCCCGTGCATGCGTGCAATTAATAACCTAGTCTTGCATGACCACGCCGACAACAGTGTTCCTATAAATACTTATGCAAGGAATGCGCACTCCTACAAAAACCGTTTAGTGCCACCTTTATAAATATTTTTAATCTGTAATCGCAGATAAGTAATCTTAATTTACAAATTAATAATCTGTTTGTATAGATTTACAATCTGTAGGTACAGATTATTTAATTACATGCTAACGATCTGTATGTACAGATAATCTGTATTTACACGTTAATAATGAGTTAGCATTATCTCTAATTACACATTATTAATCTGTAAATACTTATTTAAATTCTGTAATTACAGTCCATTTGATCTGTATATACAGATTATTAATCTGTGGTCATGGGTTATTAATCTGCATTAACAGATTACTTATCTGTAATAACAGATAAGTAATCTGTCAATACAGATTAATAGCAGATTACAGATTATTAACCTATTAATACAAATTATTAATTTTTAATTACAGGTTAAAAATATATTTAATACATAGGGGTGGTACTAATAGGCTTTCGTACACTCCAGCCTGCAATTGTGTTTACTTTAAATTCGTTTGCAAGTCACATCAGGAAGTTCTACCAACTCCCAGTGTTCACAGCAAGCAGAATATTTTTGAATTTATACATTTGACGTAACTATTTGTTTTCAGTACTAATTTATGTTTAACTTATGTAAAAATTGTAACTTCCAAAATGAAATAACTGGAATTTGCTTTTGATCTGTTTGTCTACCGTAACCAGTTTAATATTTCTCAACTGGATGATCCGAACTTCTGTTACGACCTTGACACCGCCTATCCACTTGGAGGGAGCAAACCCATCTTAGAGAAACCCCTCGACCATCTCACTATGCAAGAGTCCATTGTCGCGATCCTGGTTGTCCCAACAAAGGACGGAGAGGTGTATTTACTGGGAGATAATGAAGGCTATATACATAAGGTAGGTTCGTAGGCCTATAACGGTGCGTTTTTTCTTTTGTATTTACAAGATGAACCCATTGGTTCAACGGATAAGACAAATGTTAAAATATATAAGATATATACAGTATGAAGGTTAACAGCAATTATTATAAAATATAAAGATAGAATGACAAAATAAATCAAAATGAACCTATAAACGAATCCGGATCAGCGTTCTTGTTTAGTGATTGTAGGCAGCCAATAGTGGGGTTCATCAGCCTTAAAGGTAAAGAGCAGTCCCCCCAAACTTATTCTGAAGAAAAAGCTAAATAACATAATTTTCGTCTTATTTCACTTCAAAGTATCTGTCATTATACATTTTATAAGTTTACTTTTGCATATCGAAGGTAAACCAAGCAGTCATTTCCAGTAAATTTCACATTTGAAGAGAAAAAACGTTTTCACATGACTCTCAACGGCCAATCGTGAAACTACTACACTATACTTCAATTTGGGATAACTGCTCTTGCCCTTTAAATCGTCTTCATTTATTGCTTATTCAAACCCTCATTTTCAGTGAAATTGAGGGGATCAAGATGCAATTTAGTTAAAAACCATCTATGATACAGGTAAGCAAGGATATTAAAAGACTACGTAAACGTAATGGATCCCAGTCATGTCCGACTAAAATCAAACCATCACTTGACTGTCCAGATTCGTCAATAACATTAGGCCACTGGAACATAACAACTACTCAAAACCTATAGTCACTTCACTACTAGCACTACTCGGTTACACTGAGTGTAATTAAAGGCCAGTTTACTCTCTTTGTTCCTCAAGTTACGTTTATAGTAGGGTGTGGCATATACACATAATACTTATAGGATACAGTTTTTCTTGATAGTAATGAAGTACCGCATACTTGTATTGTAATAGAATAATATTGAGAATAACCAAAACCCGCAACTTGGAGTTTCATAGCGACTGGTCACTGGTCAGAACACTCTGACGCTTAAATTATAGGTCCAACCACCTGGATTGTAATTTTAATGACAGTGTCAGCCGGTGTCAAAACTAAGGTGATAATTTGTTTCCGACTCATGATCGAACTTATTTACTTTTGCCTTCTGAAAAATTCTGAAATTTAGAAATCTAGAAGTTACATGTAACAGCGTGTTCACAACAAAGCCAAAATCTGCTGCAATATGCTGACGGGACGCATTTTTTTCACAGTACAAACGGGGTGATTTTGGAAAATTGTTAGGGAAAAAATTTCCCCTTTTGTGCTCAAGTTGCTGCACTGTTTAACGCGGAATTTCTTAATTGGCTGTTGCCATTACTGCATCGATTGTGCATACAGGCCAGATCGCAGCAGTTTTCGGATGTGGCGTCCCCTCCCATTACAGAGGATCTAAATATATGCTTAAAGGTTCAAGGCAAACAGGCCCCCGAAAATTACGGTTGCGCTCTTGAGTATGTGACCCATGATGAGTACGTGACTCGCAGATTTAATGAGTAGGGACCTATTTCATGAGCACCTGACCTACTTCATGCGTCCATAAGTAGACAGTATTTCGTAATCGGGGCACGGCGAGAGGCAGAATCATTATTTTGAACTTTGGCACGTAGTACAGAAATTATTTACCGCCAAAAGCAAGTTAGGAGGACACGGAGGGAATCGTTTCTTCAAGGCCGCAGAGGAAGGGGAATTGTGGGTAAATGTTGAGCCCCACCCTCATCCTTTAAGTCAGTCAGAAAGAAATAATATTACACATTTCCTCGATATAGTGTTATAACTTTGCAGATGTACTTAATTTTCTTTCAAAGTTGCCCAGATATTGCACAAAATTGCATTTTGCACCCTCAAATATTAAAAATTCCCAAAGGAATGGCAGTTGGTCCCAGGGTTCAGACCAGGGGGTTTTCAACCTTGGGGATGCGTCCCACCCGTGGGACATTTCGCAGTCAATTTCTGGTGTCATGAGCTTGTTCCAAGTCCCATCGAACAAACGAGGCACATGCGTACTTACTGTAGATACAAAAAAAAAACGGGAAATCCCGTTTACGTAATTTACAACTTTTCTTAGAGATTCCATAAGTGGGATACAATGATACGCCCAATAAATTAAGGTAATAAAGGACACCGAACTGCACCAATTCGATCAATTCACATATTGAGAGGCGAAAACACCTCCCCTACCCAGTTCGACACTCCTCATTGGCGCCATAATTTAAGACTGAATGAGAGAGGACGGGACGTGGGGACGAAAGCGAAGAGGTTGAAAATCCCTGCCTTAGACTGTAAAATAGGTCAAAGATTTACTGTTGTGGCGGAGCATCCATATGCTTATTTCCTTCCGTCGCAACTTTTAGGTTTTTAACATCCTGCTTTAAAGGGTTCCTGCCAGCCATTTTCGCTCCATCTAACCTAAATCCCTAACCGTTAGTTAGTTAGATAGTTAGTCAGTTAGTTAGTTAGTTAGTTAGTTAGATGGAGTTTTACGGCCCAGTTTCCAACCTATTGGTTCAAGTCGAGCCGGCCACGGCCTTTTTCCAGTTATGGTCCACTGGCTAGCTTTCCCATTGCTTATGCGGAGCATCACGCACAACGGTAGGTTCCATTTTAAGAGTCTTTGGTATTACTCGACCTGGGAATAGAACCCGGGCCTTCCGCGCCTTCCGCGTGAGAGGCGGATGCTCTTACCGTTACACCAAACAGAGCTACTCACTTAAATTAAGCCCCTCCCACAATTGTAAGAAATTCAATCTCATCCAGACACAATCTCAGTTTGTTGCTTCAGGGTGAATATAAAAAAACTCAATGTGTATAATCAACACACTCTCAGTACAACTCATGTTGTGTAATGTTAGCTTTGATACTCTGCATTGTTTGAATTAACTGTCAATCAGAGAGCTAATAGATTTTCGGTTAACCCCTATAAGAAGTGCAGTTTGAGATGAGAGGATTGGTCCTTCAAAGGACTCAATCACACGGTGTTACCTCTAGAGCGGGGTATCTGATACTACCTTAAAGAAGAGGCAAGATACAGAGTTCAGCCCCAAGTCGAGAATAGCTTGCCATGCTTTTACTTAAAAACGTTTTTATTTATTTCTTTTTTTTTATTTAGATATCTTCGACCAAAGGAACCCAAGTGATGCAGTTTGATCTAGGTGGAGCAATACTTCCACAAAACGGACTTTTCTTGAGTAACGATAACGTCACTGTTTATGCTACTAGCAATAAGAGGGTATGCTCGCTTCTTTTGTTCGACACCTATATCTGATGTGCCCGATTATTGATAAAAATTTGCATTGAAATAAAAATGGCTGTATAAGGGGCTACAACCCCTGACAAAATGTTTTGTTAACTTGTTTTTTGGGGTGGGGCTGATCCCGAACGCCAGTTTTAGCATAAAAAGACGTGATCTGGTGATACAAGTGATAAACGCTGAGCCTCGCCTGTAGTCGCCATGATTTGCATTCCTTTCTTGGCGATTATTAAAAAATGTTACAGTTCAAAAGTTGTCCAAATGTAGCACCATTTCGCAACTAGGTGACCTAAACTTGATCAAATTTCCAAAAGGCTATAGAAGTTTGGCAAAAAGTTCCAAAATCACAACACTGCTACCCTCCCTCCTCCAATTAAAACACAAAGCTGTGCAGATGTGCTGGCGTGTATGTCATGACTATTTTACGTTAGCCATCTGTAAAAAAAAGTTACCTGGGTATACCCCCAAATTTTACGCAACAGTTTTCAGGAGTGACTATGTATAAAATGACTCTATTTCAAGAAACAAAAGTACAAAAGAAGCTAATGATTCCTTTTAGTATAATCCATCATAACCTTTTGTTCTTCAAGAAATAACATAAATGAATAAATATGATTCAATTCTCTCTTCCAGATTATGGCAATATCTCTCACGGAACATTGGTCAACGACACCAGCTCCAACACCCAAACCGACAACCGCCGATCCCGATGATGATCCCGATGATGATCCCGATGATGATCCCGATGGTAGCGGCCGTATCCGAGTGTGGGTTCCTTTTGCATGGATTTTTGCCATTGCGTCAGTCTTAGTAACACGACACATTTCATAGGTCATTTGTACCCAAGGGTGAATAAAATGCATGACCTTAGCAGGCCTAATGGCATCATCTATCGTCTAAAATTTCATGTGTGCCATGCAGTATCGTGAACTGACCAAAAAAAAGTAATGATCTGACTGCGGGGGGGGGGGGAGGGGGGAAATCCCCCTCCTCGAAATAACCCCAGTGAGTCAGAAGATTTTCATTGACTAAATACAATACCACACATTTGGCTCTGTGGGGAACTTTTGCGTCACCTGGAGATAATTTTCGCCTCCAGAACATTGTCTCCCTGGGAGCCTATGTAGACATAACACAAAACGTTATTGTTAGAAAAATTTTGCATGCACTTTGTCAGATCTAATAATCCTAGGGGGATAAAAAGGGAAATATGTATGCCAACAAAAACTTAAAAACGCAAAACATTTCTAAAGTAATTGCGCAGTTGATATTGTAGAAAGAGTTTTTGACCGAAGAAGTATATATTACGACACCACTCATCGCCTAATTACATGTACCTTGCAGTATTATGGGCTGACCGTCGCCCATTAATACACTGATCCGTCTAAAAGGAAAGTAATAAGTTAACAGAAATAGTTTGATTGCAATTTGATAAATTCTAATCATTCCAGGAGAATATATGTGAAATATACATAAGGCCGAACTATTTAAGCAGCTGAATTGTATAGAGAGTACTGGATATGATATTTGTAATTTACAGAACAGGAAAAGGTATCGTTCCGTTGATTTTATATCTTTCTTGACATAATTGATCCTAAATACTTACATTTTACCGTGGCTGTTTCAGTGTGAATTGAAGTTACAACCACAAAGTTTTACCAGGAAGATGTTATTTCGATGGACGCCAGGAAAAACGTTAACAAAATTGTACAATATTGACATAGCGCCATCTTTTTAAGTGCGGTGGTTAGCTCGGAAAAAAGGGGGGTGGGTGTGGTGGGGTCTACAGATCGGTTGCTGTTGCTCCACATGATGCAGGTAATGTCTTGGACACACGGGGGGAGGCGAATTTTGAAATGGGGGCTAATCTTCAGAGGGGCCCAATATGTTCAACAATATTATAGCAATGTTAGACGGCCCAAAATATTTATGACGGAAAAAGTGGGACCGCGTCTCCGTGGTCCCCGGCCTGGCACAGAGAACACAGTATCCCATTTGAAACCGATTTCTCTACCCGGTATGCTCACTCAACTCCTGAAGTCTATGCAGTCCGTACTTGTGCTTGGAATTATCCATACAATGTACTCACATTGGTTCCATTCTTAAACCCATCTTTTCCATCTTCACGTTATACGCATTGAGGGTCACATCAGTTCCAGGCATTCAGTCAAGGGGTATGTGGGACTCCGGACGTTGACCCCTTTGACCCAGGCTTAAAACAATAATATATGTAAAGATGATCAGGAAAACGAGGTCACTATAAGGGTCATTATGTTTGAGGCATAAATATTGAATGCACCAATTGAATCTGAAGACCTAAAGCATTATCATTAATCTTTTTCAATGACACGCCGGGGAGTTCCATAGGCACATATATAGACGAATCCAATCAGCATTTTGTGACTGTAGACAGCCATTAATGGGGTCCATCAGCCTAAAATCGTCTTCATTTATTGTTTACATGAATTCCAAACCATATTGAGTGAACCTATTGAGCTAACCAAAATACAATATAGTGTACAACCATCCATCGTACAGGTACACTGTTAAAAAATTTCTCTGTAAATTTACATAATTTTTATGGCAAATTTTTTTCCAACCAAATAATGTTTTTTTTTTACAGCCAGACTGTAATCATGAAAAAACATTAAGGGTTTGTTTTTTCTTTACAGTTTTTGCATGTAAATTAGTTTACAAAAGTCTACTGTAAATCGAATTACAGAATTGTTCTGTTTTGTTTACCTTAATTTTATGTGAATTTACAGCCTACTATTCTCATTCCCGACGTTTTAATATTTATTATAATATCGCTTTTTTACCTTTCATATGTTATTACGTAACATACACTTCACCATTACGTAGATCAGGTATTTGCTAATCAACGTAATGTGTCGTTACGAAATTGTTTTCAATCAAAACATATTGAGGATGCTTTGTTGTCATATTGTTGTCAAGTAGACTGCTATCTCTAGGAACTTTGTAACTGGAAAGTCACATTTTTTGTACAATATAATAATTGTTTTTAAAATAAATATGACAAAGAATGCAAATACATTGGTTGCAAAAATTTCCAGACAAGGTAAACAATAAGTTTATCACTTCCTGATTAAAAAACGCCAAAGAAGATATTATTCAAAGCAACAGCAATCCTTTTGTTAGGTAAATGCCTACAAAATAAGCTCCACCCATTTATGCAAAATGAGATTTACGTCATAAAGTGGTAAATTTACAGACTCTTTCAGGTAAATTTGTGAAACGTTTTTCATTTGTTCCGATCAAGTGCATGAGCGCCTGTGGCGATGAGTTGACATCAGTATACCAATTGTCAGTGCTCTGAAATTAGGGCCTTACAATTTCTTTTTACTTAAAAATGTGTGACAAAACACCAGTTGTATGATATTTATAACTAAGAACGTAATAACTAAGTATGCTTTTATAATAAATGTAAGTTAATTTTCAAATAGGGCCATAAATTTGCCAAAAAAGTTTTTTTTTAACTGAAACTTCGCAGAACGATGCATGTTATATATTGAAAATTTTCTGGCTATTTCTTATTTGTTTGTTTGGGCTTATTTTTGTTTCTTTTTCAGCTTAAAAACAAAATGAATGTTCGTTAAATGACAGTATATTTATGTGAAATCAGAAAAATACAAAATACTGTTAAAATTTCTGTAAATTTACGGAAAAAGTTTTACAAAGCAGTAAAATTTGGTTAAAAAAACAGACAGAAATGGTTTTTCAAATAAACAGAAAATACATGTTAAACAACCTTTTTTTATTGTAGCAATACAAAGTGTCTGTAAAGATACAGAAAATCTCTATTTAAAGTAAAATACAAAAAGTTTAAGTTAAAAAAAGTCTGTAAATTTACAGAAATTTTTAACAGTGTAAGCAAGGGAACTGAATGAATAGAAGGTGATAGACCCCAGTTATGGTCGATTAACATGAGAGCATCACTTGCTGTCCGAATTCGTCTATAGGGCAAATGTAAAGATAGGGGAGTCAATAAAATCTGAGGCGACACTTTTAGTTGTCCAGGTTCTGCTAATTGACTACCTCTTCAGATCAATTTTCCAGGCAAAGACATTCAACTGATGGAAATCCTGTGACACAATCCTGACTACTCGCTTGTCTCGGGTGCGCCGGGCGACTGACGGGTAAGAAAATCGCTCCAGTTGTTTATGAATTATGATACGCCGGTTACACCATGGAAGTACTACCTCCGAGGTAGTACTTCCATGGTTACACAGATAACGCATTTCCCTGCAAGCACGTGTAGGCCGTTGGCCCCGCGGACCGGACGTAACTTTTCGTTCAGCTCATCGCTACTGACGGGTGGCAACGTAAGAGGTTGGCAGTCACACAGGCGCTACACAGGGAAGTAGGCTGTATGCTAATACAGTGACACAGCACTCAAACAGGTACTCTTGCATCCTCTGTCTTCCCCTCTTGTCGGGCAAAAAATTATGTAGTTTGCTAGCTACAGTAGTGCAGATAGCTGAGTTAGTTGTTTAGATGGAGTTTTACGACTCAGTTTTCAACTTATTGGTTCAAGTCGAGCTGACCACAGCCTTTTTCCAGTTGTGGCTCACTGGTTTGTTTTACCTACTCCATTGCTAATGCTGAGCATCACGCACGTAGGTTTCGCCTTTTGAGTCTTTGGTATGACTCGGCCCGGGAATAGAACACAGGCCTTTCGCGTGAAGCCTCATGTCGATGCACGTGTGATTACTGCTTAAAACGCTGTTGATTATTGCCCGGCAATGGGCGAATCTTACCAACTGTGACGTAATGTTAAAGCACTCTATCGGCTACTTATACCCAGAAAACTCACTTAGTACGGTACTTGTCAGAATGATGACATGTCGATAGAATTTTTCAATTTTTAAACAATTATTATAGTATTTTCTTCACTGGTGCTGACATTGAAAAACATCAAATCGACAGTTCCAAGAGGTCTTTACAGGCATTCTTTTTGCATTGTGGAAATAAGGTCTTCGTTGATATGCAATCTATGCTTATTATGCAGATTACTACTAGTGTACAATCAAGTTACAATTATTGTGTCAGAAATGTACATATTGGTTCACATGGAAATTTTGGTTGGCCTGTAGATTTTTTTTACTGACGTTACAAGCTCCGTCCCCTTTGAAAGGCAAACATTAGGATATTTTAACTGGGCTGTAAGGGCTATGGTCAGCTAAGAAAGCTGACGACCGACGTGTTGACTGTTGCATTAAAATACTGTTGATTTTTTTCCGGCAGTGGGTGTGGTTTACCAATTGTGACGTAACGTAACAGCACTCTATTGATATTTCTCACGTGACATCATAGCAGACTTGCACGTGGCGTATCTCAGCCATGTTTGAGGGCAAACCCTACAGACGAATCCGATTAGCCCTTGTGTTTAGTGACTGTCGGCAGCCATCAGCGGGGTCCATCAGCCTTAAACCGTCTTCACTTATTGTCTACATGAATTTCAAACCCCCATATTCAGTGAAATTGATTGAAACAAGATACAATTTAGTTTACAACCATCCATGATACAGGTAAGCAAGGAAATTGAAAGATTAAAAGGTGATAGACCCCACTTATGGCCAATTGAAATGCGTCATCACATGTTGTCCGGATTCGTCTATATATACGCACAGGCTTGCCCTTAGACATGGCGGTTGCTAATGCCTAGTTGTGACGTCACTGAGAACCATCTTTAGACGAATTCGGACAGTAAGTGATGGTCTGATTTCAGTCGGCTATAACTGGGGTCTATCAACTTTTAATCTTTCGATTTCCTTGATAACCTGTATCATGGATAGTTGTACACTGAAATGTATCTTGATTCCTTCAATTTTACTGAATATGAGGGTTTGAAATCCATTTAGACAATAAATGAAGACAATTTAAGGCTGATGGACCCCACCAATGGCTGCCTACAGTCACCAAAAACACTAAGCGCTGATCGGATTCGATTATAAAAGAATCCGAAGAAAGTTGGTTTATACTGATGTAGTCAGTCATTAGTGGGGTCCATAAGCATTAAATTGGCTTCATTTATTTTCTTCTATATCCAGAAAAGTCACGTAGTACTCTTTGCCATAATAATGAAAAGTCGATCGTAACTCCTAATTCATATTTTTAAGCTTGTTTTATGTGGCATTTGTACTTATGTCACTCCTATTTATTTCTACGTGTGTTGTTGCAACGTCTCTATTTTCCGACAAAATTTACATTGATATGAAAGATTTTATTTATTCAGTAGGAAAAAGTCTTAGTTTCTTATTGTTTCTGGGTATTGATTGCTAATAATATTTGAATAAATGATTTTACTCACATCTTGGGGCGAAACAGTCACCTCTTTGTGAAGATTAACTATCTCAGAATTAGTATGATGTTGATATTTTTATTTTTGCTAATATTGCAGTTTTTTACTGTGTATATATTTATTTTGACTTATTTTTTTTTCACAAATATTCTAGTATTTTTGCATTGTGCTGATAATCTGTAACAGCTGTTTTCTGCATTAGTTACCCACAAAACTATGCTTAAATTATGCTTTGATGAAAAAAGCTTAATATTTCTTGAAAGTCCTCAGAATTAAAGTTTTGAAATCATGACCTGATCGTTGGTTAAGAGTGGCCCGTTCACTTTTATTCCTCGCGTCTGGCCCTTTCAATTGTACAGGTTGCCCACCCGTGTTGTGTGTGAATGAACAAGGTGAAATTACTCTGGACCTGTGCAATCATAGAACAGGATTTCGTACTCTCGAGGGTTGATGCTATTTCTAAGTGCACTCGGGCAGCTTGAATCGCTTGCGATAATCTTCCGATCGTGTATTATCCTGTGCCAACTTGCACGGTCCCTCGTTGTTTAACCTGTAGTTAGATGATCATTCGAACAACGGTGTATTTTTTGTAAGTAAATTGCATGTTGAAATAAAAGAATATTTCATATTACGTGGCTCTTGTCATATTTTAGGCGTATCTGTAAACACTCTCGAAAACAAAGTAGTGAGTATCACTAGAAAAAGAGTGTCCTGAGGGACTACACCTTGTACTGGTGAATTTCACCTGGAGACATGGGGCTTAGAATTAAATTCTCTCGAAAAAGAGCGATATTTTCTCACACTTGGAATAAAATATGACAATCTCGGCTGGGTGAAATTTCACTTCAACCCTTGTAGAATTTATTCGTACTAGAAGCGGTCCCTCGGTACCCTCATTTTGAAGTAGTTTCACTGTTATGTGTTAAGAATGAATGATATTTTACAAGGATCTATCTGCATGAAAAATTAGATTTTTATTCATTTTCATCAAACCCTCTAAAATACTTCATGATTCCAAATTCATCATTGCAGAATCTTGTTACTAGTTATCATGCTGTCCGGAAAATATGCAACAGACCTTTTTTAAATTTTCTAAACGGACTTTATCACTGGCCAGCTGGAGTGGCCAGTCTGAGGGTTTTTATTGAGGGTAGGCAACCACAGGGCTGGATAACCGGCCTGGAGTTGGGTTCTAAGCGGAGGACGACCCCCTTTGAGAAATTAGAAATGTGTAAGTACCATCGTATGCAATCTTGTGCAACATTTAACACCATTTGAAGTAAGTTTTTTTTTTTCAACACAGAAACATAGTTTCCAGAATTTGATTTGGGAGACATGGCTCCCGGGCCGCCCTTTCCCAATGAACTTTTCTAACTTTAAAAATGGTCAGCATTTGGAGATGATGAGGTGTCATCAAAATCACTGTTAGAGGCGCATGAGGTCAGGAAGAAGTGAAAAAACTTTTTCTGTGTCCATGCTTTTTCCTGTCTTACAATTTCGTAGCATCTCATGAAATGGTTTTACCCCCAAATCAGAATTGGTTGCTTTTGATTAGAGTACCTTTATAGGGACCTATAAAGGTACTCTAGTTTGTATTTGTGACTAGCGCCCTCAATTTTTCTTCGGCAGATTTATCTTTCATTCATCTTGTAATCTCATATCACTAAGAAAGAAATCAATAGAAAGAATAAATACACATTCACACCCGGTGAAAGTATGTACTTCAAACGGCATTTTCTGATGACGTTCTGACATCCGGACAAAAAGAATTCCTCTTATTGTCTCATACATAACCTTAGGGGAGGAGATTGACTTGATTGACGTTATTATCTTGAGGGAGGCCTTCAATATGCTCACACCCTCTCTATGAAGCTTTATGAAGCAATAACTGGTCTCAATGACCAAGTTAATAACTCGGAAGAGGCCACATAAACTGTGCAGGTAAAACTTAGTAGTGTAAGAAATCTGCTGCCAATCACAATTTGTAAATCTGACAGGATAACGGTTGTTCCGGAGGAAGTAGGTTTTTCGACATATTTCTTGAAAAAAACACTTATCTCAAATAATCACAACAAAAGATGATTAGGATGGGTTCTTCACCTTTGGAAAACTTGTTCATCTTCGGTAAAAATTTCTACAGGGGCATAGGTGACATTCACAAAGAAATTTCTGAAAAGCACTCGTTCTTGCAGTCTGAGAATTGATTTTGTAAGGAGTATCATTATGGCCATTTTGGAGGAGGGTATGTAGTCTATACACACGTTACCTATAACAACCAATTTCGTAAGATAACCCCCACTTTGTAATATAATACATGATTAGACCTACTTTAAATGTTTTCATCAGCCCGAGCAGCGCTGCTCACAGCGACGTTTGCTTGATCTCAACGTAGAATCGTACCTTAAATTATGTCATTGTTTATTTTAACTGGAAACAGTGATATCTATCGCTCTATTAGGATAAGCATCTCCAATCTCTTAAAACACGCGAGGTACACGGAAGGAAAATTTCTTCAAATAATCGTATCGAGGAATTCAAATTCGGACAAAATTGCTGTTTGAAACAATTGAAATTAATAGAAACCTTGTCTACGGATCCCCCTTTGTGTTTAATCACTTAATCTTTATACGTCACATCCGTGTGTTGCTCCATCTAATTTCATTCATTAATTGGAGTGAGGCTATTTCTATTCCCGCAACTCGTTGATTTCGATGGAGTATCTTTTACAAGTTGAGTGAACTTTTGTTTGATACTGCCTTGTTCTACGTGACTAATTTTGGTTGCCTAAATTTGTTGTGATTACTTTGTGTCAGGTTATGTTTGACACGACGAACGTGGAAAGATCTTGTCACTGTTTAAAACTTACGTCACAGACTAAAACCAAAGAAGAAATGACATTACTTGAAATGAATGATACGTCAATTAAAGGATCTCCGTCGTATTTGAAAACAAACTGTGATTATATGAGAGGTGGACCAATTTCTCCGACACCATAAGAACTTATAATGTATCAACCCCTTTAATTCTGGATCTTTTTTCTAAGCATTTGAGATAACCGATACCAAACCGTCGGTTCGGAAGAAACATTGCACTTTCAATTCTAATCTGAAGGGTTTACATTACATTAGGGGAAGGATTTAGCGTGAAAGCTGTTGCTGATCCCATCCAAGCTGTAGGCATCGTTTCATGCGTGCTGTGCCGGACCGGAATGTTCTCAAAAAAGTAGAATCACTCGTCGGTGGCAAAAGTTGTTTATATTTATTCTTGTAAAATTACTAGAATATTAGACATCGGATTGCATTCGACATGAATGCCTCATACAGTCCCTTTCCGCGGGTACGGAAAATGCCCGGACAAGGGGCAGTTCGGATTGTCGTCACTGGATTAAACGGAGTTGGAAAGAGCGGTGAGTTGAATTTCAGTGTGTTATTTGATTGTTTTTTTTATATTTCTGTTTGATATTTGATTTCATAACAATTACACTTTGATTTAAAGCGGAGGGGGATTTAGTCAACGAAATTTGGGTTAGTGCAGTAGTACAGTCTGACCTGTTTCATGATTGGTTCTCAAGAGTCATGTAACAATATTTTTCTCAGTAAATTCCGGCCTGTTAAATGATATTTCAATGCTTCTGTTTAATATTTGAATCCACAACAATACCACTTTGATTTAAAGGGGAAATCACCCTGATCTGGATTAGTGTGGTAGTAGTCCGACGTGTTGCATGATTGGCTCTTGAGAGTCACGTGATGATATTTTTCTCAGTAAATTATGAAATTTAGGACATCATCTCATATATGCAATGATGGCTAAACCCTGAAATAACATGAAAGATATTCTGGAGTGAAGTGAAAAAAAATCTTTGGGATCGGACTTTTGCTTCAAAATAAGTTTTTGACGACTGCTTTTGTCTTTTAAAGGGCAAGAGCAGTCGTCACAAACTTATTTTGAAGCCTTTTTTTCTAAAAGTCCCCACGACTCTTTGGCGAAGAGCCAAGGGGCGAAAACCAAACGATTACTCCAGGAGGAGTTCTGCTCCCTTAAGGAGCTTAACGTCCCAAATGGACAAGTACGCCCTCCAAAAGGCAAACACTGAGTGGTCCTGCTCTAGACTGGCTGAATAGAACAGAAGCCACTGAAATACTTACAGCTCCACTAGCTTTGAAGCCTTTGAGAGCCAATCATGAAATAGGACAGTCTGCTTCACTACTTTTGGGGTGACTATTCTTGCCCTTTTATATCAGTGACAGAGACACTTCTTGGAAAGTAATTAAAAAATTGAAACAGTTTCATCACTTTCATTGAAATATGTGCATTTGAAGGAGAAATGCAGTCATCCTAATTTGAATAACGATAGTAGCTTATCTTTTATCATAAATATATTGGAAAATCGTGTGACAAAATTTCAGTTACCGAATTGTAAAATTAAAAATTAACTCATCGCTGTACCATGAATATGCAATATTTATATCCTGAAAATATAATTTAGGTACTTGGAGGAGAAGTCTAAGAAGACACCAGTGAGACTATCAGCTGGTATTTAAAATTCAGTTTCGGTGTTCGGGCGGCTGCTCTTGCCGCTTGAAAGGGCAAGAGCAGTCATCCCAAATTGAAGTAGTGTAGTTGACTGTCCAGTTTCATGATTGGCTGTATGGAATCATGTGACAATGTTTTTTCTCTTCAAATGTGAAATTTTCTGGATATAACTGCTTGGTTACCTTGAATATGCAACACTTTAATCATGAAATGTAATGAAAGATACTTTGAAGAGAAATAAGACGAAAATTGTGCTATTGAGCTTTTTCTTCAAAATAAGTTTGGGGGAACTGCTCTTTACCTCTAAATGATCTTACGATTTTTCGGTTCTACCTTTGAGTTTACAAGAATTGCACATTAATTAGATAACGTGCATATTAAGAACCTGTTAACGAAATATTTATAAAACTTTGAAACACTTTCACAGAAATAGGTACATCTAAAACATTTTACTTGTCAATGCCATAAAATTTTGTACGATTAAATTTTTCTATAAGGCTAAGATAATTAACAGATTGTAATGGAATTGCTTTCCGACAAATGGCTTATCCAGGCAAAACCGCTAATTGGATAAAGCCGCGGTCACCCTCACCACAACAAATTCGGATCGGATTCCGATTCAACTCTTGTGAATATTTGTTTAAATTTTCTCCATCTCTGATCGGAAAGAGCCAAAAGTTTGTCACCCAGTGTGAATATATGATTTGCATCTGACGTTTATTAAAATAAAATGCTATAGGCCTATATACGATATGCTGTACATATTTTATCGGACAGCGTAGTCCTTAGGCTGTAGATGTGAAGTCACGAAATACCGTATAAATTTATCTTTCATAATCCTGAGGTACAACTCATATAATTACATAGACTGGCAAATTTGGGGTTCTTTCTGACCAGAGGTGGAGATGATTTTAAACAAAAAAACTTCTTAAAATTCGGATCGCAATCCGATCCGGATTCGTTGTTTTGTAACCGCGATTTTAAAACAGTGCATACGCATTACATATCGTTTACTTTACTGGTTTGTGAAATTGCTATCCTTATGGTCACATGACGAAAAGGTCGCAATAAAAAAAGAACCGTGCAGAAACAAGTTTATGTTTGATACGTTAAAGGAGATCATATTCTAAGCACCCTGGTAAAAAATTTCCATCATATTTCATGTTCGATTCGAAAAGGCTGCTACTAACCATCCACTGACTATCTCGACGATGACTCTATTACAGTTCAACAAAATTCTTTGAAATTCTAACTTTAATTTAACGTTCGGTTTTTGAGATATTAGCATCTGAAATTGACATATTTTCTGCAAAAAATTAAACTTGAAGCAACCAGGTGTGACGTCATGGATTCACATTTGTGGTCAATATTTTGTTTTTCTTTAAAAATTCACCACCGATTTTATGCTTCTACGCCTTTAAATATGGAAACCATAAGTGCACCCTGAGCAATGGAACTTTGAAAATCATATATGGCTTTGAGAGAGTCAAGATATCATTCCTTGTCAATCCAGCGTCAAATCAACCATGGATAAAACAAGAAAAACAAAGTACGTGACCATCAATTTGAATACATGACATAACAAGTGCTTGCTTCATATAAACTGTAAACTTTTTGTTTTTCTTTTAACTTTTCAACCACTTTTCTCCCCAACAATACCAAATTATCAGAAAGTGATTGCGTTGGTAGCATGACGACTTTACAAACTTTGCATTCCACAAAGGGAGGTTCTATTCCTATGAACTTCACGGTCAACATAACAGTCTGAAAAACAAAGGGAGGCAAAGTATTCTTTGTCAGTGTGACTAAGGAAGTGATATAACCTTTGCTGTCCTCAAACTGGACACAAATGTAGTGACTTTATTTACTGATATCTCGCGAATACATGTTTAATTTGAATGGAAACTTTGCCATACTATGTAGATTTGGCTTCTTTCTCACATATGAAAGTAAAGTTTTTCCCCTTCAGATAGCGAAGACAAAATTCTTTCATTAACTTTATCATTTTTCAACAAATGGTTTTGGTTTATCAAAAACGTTGAATGGTGACTTTTTGAGAGCAATTAAAGTAAGAGAATTCACTCAAAAACAGTTTAGCAGTTAAACGCTTATTTTGCCCCACTTGGGAAACACGTTTACATTCTAAACATGTTAAACAATTAAAATCTAGATGATAAGCTTGTTAAACGTGTTGAACATGTTAAAGGTGTTGTAAAACAAAATGATTAGAAATTAGAGACGCGTGTTTAGCATCTTATCATGTTTACAGAGTGGGGACAAAAATTTTTATAAAAGCGTTTAATTCCTAAACACTTTTTGTAGAGTGATAAATAGGCCGGGCAAGAGTTTAACCTAAAAAGGCCTTATCAAATATGATGGTCTGAAGTATATACTCTGGTAAGTTTGTTTATCCGTTGAACGCATATTTTGCAAATGGGTGTAAATTCTAAACACGTTCCGTCAGCTAATAAGCCATGAATGTTTAGAAACTAAACGCGTTGTATAAAAACAGAATGTTTCGGAAGGGACAAGTGTATCTACCTAGTAAACATGTATACAAAATGGGAACAAAAAAGTGTTTAGAAAAACGTTTAATTCCTAAACACCTTTAAAGAGTGTATCGCCAAGATGAGCTGTGTCACCAGGGTGGTAAAAGTAGGGGAAGGGAGGGGGCAAGAATGGAAAACTAAGGTTAATTTAGCAACGATATACATTCAACGTATCGGGACTTTGTCTAAGGGTTATCACCAAACAACCCTCCCCAATCCATTTTTCTCACATGCACCTTTGTATATAGTTTATAGAACTACACAGCACAAATAACGTCACCATATGAAAGATGACCTGTCGTCTCTTGAAAACACAATAAAATCGATGCCGGATTTTAAATGACGTCACAGATTACTCGTGTCGTAACTTCGATTGGCGAACCGATTCGATACACTATCGATAATTTCACATCAGTGACATCGTATCGTATTATCGACGGTGCCGGCATCCAAACAGTTCACGATCGAATTCAAAACAAGGCTATTTTTTGACGTCATCCAGAATTCGTCATAGTGTTAAACGCGTTTTCATCAAATCAGCAAATGTACCGACAAAAATCCCAGGGCGACTAGTGATACGACCGTCACCTTGCTCCTTCAAACACACTTACGTTGCTTTACTGAACTTGATGACTAGTCCTGTCAAAATGTGACGGTGTGATGAAGGAAGGGAAACAGCCACACCAACTGTTTTCAGCTTATTCGATATACTTTCTCATGTATGGCTCTTTGCACTCGTGTGATGATTAATTCGTATATTTCGCTCTGCGTATTGAAATTTTCGGAGAGTAACTCCTTGCCCTAATTGCAAATTTTTTGTACAGAAATACCATAAAAACACGTGATGGGAAGTGAAGTGATATGAACCCACTGAATGAGATGTATAGAGCTGATTGGCTCGCTCAAAGTGAAACTCAAACCGGACTGGACCAAAACGCCACCGAGAACCACCCAGCACAGCACAGAAAAAGGAAAAAGAAAGAGTGCTTTTGTTGGGTACTTTGTTCCGTTTGTCTCCATGCCTTTTTATGTGCTAACAGGGCTGGAGTCGAGTCCACCTGTCCCGATTCAGAGCCAAGTCCGAGTCCTCAAAAATTGGACTCAATTTCAGACTTGAGTCCGATTCCTGGTTCGAGTCCCTCCAACCCTGCGTTCTAAAAACGGACACGGCCAGACCGGCAAAAGAATTACATTTGGGCAAACCCCACCAACACCCTCCAAAACGAAACCAAAATGAACAGCACTGCTCTCGAGCAGCTTCAGAAACCCGAAACGAAAAGACAATGACCAAACCACCATAACTTAAAATCAGCCAAAACACCGAAGCAACAAAATACTAGAACAAACGCCATCACAAACAACTGCCCCAAAGGGCCACGAGGGGTGGGGGTGGGGGTCCCACTTGCCATATTTACAGTTTATACACTACCTTCACTATATACACTATCTATACACCCAACCAGTGGCGTAGTCAAGGGGGGGGGGTTGGTGGTTGACCCCCCGTGACCCAACCCTGAAATGTAAAACTACCTAAAATGGTGGTTTTTCTCTCTCCCCTTAGACTTTTTCCTCATGTCGTGATCCAACCTCCCCTCCACACCCATGACACAATCCTGACTACGCTACTGCACCCAACCAAAACCCAAACAAATGAAAACAGGAGAGATCGAACTAGCCTTGTCGGGAAAGAAGCACGCCCGATGTCTTCGGTGACCCGAACTGAACTAGCAAATACAGGGTGCACCTTGCCCAAGGCCTTCGTGTTCAACCCAGACTAGATGAAAAGAGTACAGTACATACTCCTCGTTCTTAAATCACTCAATGAAAATTTTAGCCTTCTTAAACTTTTTGTGGGTGGAGATGGCTCGGTGGTTTGAGCGTACTGCCTTGCATGCTGAAGGTCCCCGGATCAAATCCCGGTGGAGGGTCTAAAAATTAGCTGTTCACAGTGATGCTGAGGGGGTTTAAAAATTGGTGAATTACAAAATTGGGTATTTGGTTGTCCGTTTCAGGAAGTTGTCCGTCTCAGGAAGTTGTCCGACTCAGGAAGTTGTCCGCTTGCTCAGTTCAGCTGTTGAGCAGTGGTGCAGAGCAAGTATAACCTCCACCCCCTCCAGCCTTTGGGAAAGTGGCTAAAGACTGGGGATATGCTCGCGTCCGTCGGATGGGGACGTTAAATGGCGGTCCCGGGAGCAGGATTGGGAGCGATTAGTACACGCCTGCCTCGTTACGTCTGAGCACTAGGCGAAGTTCGCCCATCCACGCTCACTCTGGCATTGAATCTTCGATGAGTCAAATGATTCGGGCCTGGACTTCAGGGCATCTTATGGGGCCTTGGCCTTCCTTTGCCCTTCAACCTGTTATGTTATGTTATGTTGTACCAATTACAATACGCGTAAATTGTCGTCAGCATTATTCCAATATTTTCCAGGCTGGTACAGCAATTTTTCATAATAATAACTCAATTTGTCATGGGGACGTAGAGTTATCAAATGATTTAATATGCTGTTACCTTAAACTCGCCTTTTATAAATAAAATATTTCTTAAACTCGCCTTTTATAAATAAAATATTTCTTGAAAAATTTATTCATAGTGGGTGATAATCTTCATATTAATTCTATTAGTACATTTCGGTCAGGTGGTTGTAAGTTATCTCGCTGTAAATTTCACAGAGATGAATTATAAAGCGCTCGTATGGCCATGATTACGCCAATTTATTAGAGCTATGCTGTTTTTTAAATTGGGTACTAACAGAAGAAATTTTACCTATTTTCGGTCTTTGTAAATCGAAGTATTGTGGTGTTTGAAACTCAAGGGGGCTTAAGTGTACCTCGAGTCAGGGAGCTGTTCCGTAACAGGGAGCAGCTCCCTGCTCGAGTAAAAAAAAATCAAAAATATTTATTAAACAGCACGGAAAATGAATTCTAACACTCCAAATTCCATCTATATAAGACTTTTTGATCCAAGATTTAGTCACTTAAAACAAATTAGTCCATTGCCCAATAATTTGTGACTTTCTTGTTGTAAAACTCACATTAACCGCTTTGTTTCCTTTTAATATTAAAAATGTTTTCATGACCTTGAACACTTTCTGTTTACTTGCATAGCATGTTGCACAGAGCGGACTGAACTACATCATCCCATAAGAGTAAGAGTTCTATCACACCTTGGTACAAGGTGCAGTAACTTTCAGAAAAACAAAGAAATACAAGGATTGTATTATGATATCACAAATAATTGCACAATGCAACATTTTTATCTGAACATTTTATATCTCGGCCTAAGAATGTTCAATGAAGAAGGGAGTTAGACTGTTAGGATTCATTTTTCATTCTGTGTAACATATGTTATTGAATTCGTTTACTCGAGATAAAATTTAATGCTATCGCTGTATGCCGTGCACTGGGGCTGTTGCATCGGACATCACTTGCATTAAACCCTCCGATCGTGCATTACTCTTTGCTAACCCACTGCTCATTGCTGTTAAACTATTCATTATACCTACCATATGTGTCTTCGCGTATCAGAGATAAACAGCAATTTGTGTTGAATCTTGAGGTGTAAAACCAGAACCACTGCATGATTTAATGGAAAAAAATTACTGCGAACTCTATTTAACCCGAATCTGATGAAAAATTAAACCCCCGAAGTATTACTTCACCACAAATATGATGAGATCGGCGTCGGCTTTACGATGGGCAAAGGGAACTAACTTTCGTTAAACCACTAAGTATTATAGCAGAAATTGTGACGGTTTGAATTATCGAGGGAATGAAGGCTGTGTAAAAGCAAGTTTGCCCGATGGTGTAAAGTTAGCTGTATGTGTATTCAATGCACGAAAAAAGGATACTTTAATCTTAATAGTTCTGGCTATTTTTTTGGAAGTTGGCATTTGATTGAACAAGAATCTGGCGTCGTATTTTTGGAACGAGGAGAGGTACGATGAGGTTACGACAAATAATGTTTTACTTGACTGTGTATAGACCTAAGTCCAAGGGAATCGATACACGTTTTTCATGTATAGATACTTTTGCTAGTTTGTAATTCTAGTACACCTGTAGGCTAAATGTAGTTTTATAAGCTACTTCGACGACGATATTTTCTTTGGTTTTCACCAAAAAGAGTACAGCCCGTATAATTTTTTGATTTTACACATGAAGTATTACATTTATGTTTGCTCAAGGAAAAATGATCAGTTGGATAAGGAAATATTTTTTTACAAATTTAAGTTTGCTGTAAATGTTTTACAACATTGTAAGAATCGAAAGCTCTATAATGATGTTAAGAAGACTTTCATACTCGATTAATTTTTGTATATATTGACAGTGTGACATAACATGTTTATACCAAGTTTGGAAAATAATAAACAGGAGGAAAAAAAAGTTTTATAAGCTACTTCTAAAAGTGTTTGACGTTAATTGAATTCAATTACTTTAAAATGTCATGGAAGTTCAGATGGTAAAGACCACATCTCATTAGTATTCCGTGTTTGGAAGGTCTCCTTCTAAATTCTGACCATCAATCAAAGTGGGTTATAAACATCCTGATTGACCTACCACGCAGTGACGTTTTATGTGAAACCTTTAGATTTTAGCTTTTTCTTTGGCATGCAACATACATCCATGGTGGTGATATGTTCATATTCATGAAAAGTTGTACATCTTTAAAATTCTCTAACCTCCCCTCCACATCTGTCGGGCCATAGTGGGAGCCTGGTGTAAATTGCAAAAAATGTAGTATAGACAGCCAAAGTTCAGAAGGCCAGAAAGACTGCGAAGTGCCATTTCCGGCAAACTGTGAGGTATTGTAGCCGATTTTTTTTGTACGTTACGCCCAACTGATGGTGGCGCTCCGCTAAGAGAGTGTTGTTACTTCCTGTCCCGCCACTTGAATATCCCCACCCTTCAGCCTCCCATCAAGTTAAAAGGTTTGTTTTCGTCCCTGACATCTTAATTGCCATCGTCCTCCTCGTCACCTTCATCCTCTTTCTCATAGTCATCGTCATCGCGGCCATCACCATTTATCAAACGTTCACTTCCGATTTCCAAAAGTCAGACAGTATACGCTACATTGATGATTTTAAGGTACTGAAGTTAAATTTGGGTTAGGGTTAGGACCATGCATTATTGGCAAATTTTAAAGTGAAAATGTCTTCTTCCCAACATGAATGAATGAAGTAGACTATGATGTTTCATGATTGGCTCTTGAGATTCATATAGCAATGTTAATTATTCTCTACTGTGGAATTTTCAAGGAGGTATAAATGGTTTATATTGAATATGTCATATGTACTTAAATCATGAATTGTACATGGAAGAGAAATATGAAGAAAATTGTGAGATTTAACTATTGCGTCAAAACAAGTTTCCCCGAAAGTAAACAGTAGAAGAGTATGTTAATAAACCATTCAGGTTCAACAAGATTTTACCTCTTTCTTTTTTCGCAGCATTAACGGTACGGTTTCTAACCAAACGATTCATCGGTGAATATGGTACAGAAGAGCGTAAGTACCATGTTCTAAAACATCATGCTGCCACATTCTAAAATACGTGTTTAGCAATTAAATACCTACTTTGTCCCCACTTTGTAAACACGTTTAAATCTTAAACATGTTTACGCAAATTTCACGTGTGTATAAGTCAAATTTTCAGGAATTATACAAGCGTCTTTAGTATCTAAACATGTTTACGAACTAGGGGTAAGTGTTTAGAAATACTTTTAATTCCTAAACACCCTTTTTAGAGAGTATATGCCCGGGACGTCACACTACTAAATATATAACACCTCGTCAATGACGAGAATTACCAGCGAACGTCATAATGGGGACGTCACTACTTTAGATTAAACTGGAGAATACACATCTGACTAGAAAAGAAGCGGTTATTGAACTATACAGGATCAGAACATCACGACAATTATGTCCGTCCCGCATTAAAATCCTCGTAAAGATAGAAAAAAATTGTAAAATTAAGCAAAAGACTCAAAAGACTTTATCAAACGTTTTTCTTCTTCCAAAATCTGCAGGGTTATGTATATACTTGCATTATCTTTGCTCAATTTACTTTAATTATAATTAATTCCAAATATTTTGGAGAATGCGAGTAGTTGGTGTATGACTAAACATATGCAAGCAGGCATTGCTTTGTCTTATAGGCCTACATTTAAATTGGAAGATTCAGAAGGGATCAAGACAATTAGCCGTGTGAAATTAAAGTTCCAATCTAAATTTGGGGTGACAAATTTCAGTCGAAAAAGGGTCATAATCACTTCTCAATTTTTATGTTTAGAGATTAATATTACTTTCCAACTTTCTTAAATCAGAAAAGTGAAATTCACTCAATAATGAGTGCGCCTAGTGATCACCCCTTAATATTATACTCCAAAACCGACAAAGTAAAATTCACTCCAAAAGGGGTGTGCCCAATGATCACTCCTTGTAAGGGTTAATTTTGCACTACATTGAGTGGCAATCATTCAAAGATGAGTAACACTGTACACACATCGAATGAAGTATCTCTGTAATCTGAGTAAGTTTTCCGTGTGAATTCACTCCGAGTTAATTTCATCATCTTGCTTTTGGAGTTTTGTTAAAGGCCTAAGTCTCTCATCCCAGACAGTTTCAATCCCCTCAACCTCTCATTTAAGTCCCTCCCACAACGATTTATATTCATCTCCATTCAGACACAATCTCAGTTTATTGCTTCATGCTTTCAGGTTGACTTTACAAGACCTAATGTATAATCAAAACTCATTGCAGTACGTACAGTGCATACTGCGTAACATGAGCTTTGGTGCCCTGCAGTTTTTGAACTAGCTGTCAATCAAAGAACTGTGCCTATTGAAAATTTCTGTGCGCTACTACAAATATTTAACTAGTTTGGGGTGACACGATTAGCCTTTTAATGTACTTTACAAAGTACTTTTTACAAGCCGTTTCAACTCGGTACTAATGTGATATTATGGATGCGTAGTTGATACATGGAAGTACTACGGTACCTCTGTACTTCCACGGTTGATAAAATAACATAATAAAAGTAAACACTGTAAATTTGACAGGCTTAAGTAATTAAAAGAATAGTCCGACTAGCCAAATTTGATTTTGACTTTTTAAAGATTAAAACGAGAAATAATCTTGGAAAAACGATACAAAAAAACTTCTTCGTGGCCCTAATGGGCTTCCGTAGTACAATGTTGCCCTTTCTAACATATCAAAAATAAATTTTGCTCTGGACTATTCTGTTAGCTAAATCATGTAACACTACATAGTGCGCTTCTCCCTCGGGGTTTGCCATTACGACTTTGCTAAACACTCTTGTTTCTTAAGACAAAAAGGGACAATGAACTCCAGTGACCAAGCTTTAACATAGATATTGCCAATAGACAAGATATATAGTTTACACTAAATATGGAATATAATCTTGGCAACCACTGTACCAATCTGATTTGTTTTAAGTGAAAAGTAAGAAGTATGCCTCTTTTTACAACTTCATCCGTTTATGGTTTCCCGCCAATCAAGTATAAGATTTCTTCCAGAGTTTAAGTGGTATCCCTTTGCCAGCTGTGTTGCTTAAGAGATGTACTATGTACACATTTTGATTATATTCTTCTCATTTTACAGAAACCAAATACAAACATCACATTAAAATCGACGGAGAGAAGATACTAATGGAAATACTCGACATGGGTAGTAAAGTAAGTATTGAAAAACTGACCAGCTATATGACTTTGGTTTAATTAAATCATTGGCTGTAACCAAATCTACTTCATCTCAGTATAGATGGATATGGATTGTATGGAGTAAGAGCCATTACCACACTCTAAAAATTAAAAGAGAGTGAAATGTCACTCGTCAAAATAGTGAAAGTTAAAAAAAAAGCCCACTCCAAATAGCGCGAAAATTAACTCCAAGAAGAGTAGAATTGACTCTGAAAGAGCGAAGTTTCACTCTTAACGAAGTGCCTATACTCTAAAACATTTCTGTTCAAATTTGAATACAATCAACTGGGGCACGAACCGGAATGTTGTCAAATCTTTGACTAAATTTGACTCATAAAGGAAACAAATAGTTTTATTTTTGGAACATTTGTAGTCAATTTTAGAACGAAACTTTTTCAAATATTTGAAAAGATTCCGGTTCGTGTCACATTTGACTAGATGTTTTTTAGGGTAGATGCGCACTGTTTAACAAGGTGTTTCTTGATTGGCTGTTGCCATTGTATTGCATCGATTGTATTCTTTGTTTGGGTTAGGGATTAGGTTAGGGATTAGGTTAGGGATTATGCTATCGTTAGCCAGTAAGGAAATATCTTGTTAAACAGTGCGCATCGCCCCGTTTTTTAGAGTGTACAGGGACCACTCTTTCAAAAGAGTGTTCCCCGGAATCACTCGATGAAGAGTTAGTTTTCTTTCTTCTCGGAATAGATGTTAATCTTCGTTGAGTGAATTTCCACTCTTACAAAGTGAATAGACACCTTCACTTTATGAGACAATGACTTAGTTCAGGTTTTTGTTTTAAAATGCACCAATCTATTCCTTCAAATTAATACATTTTTTTGTAGAAAAAACAGCTTTTAAAGCGGCTCATTGAGATAGTTCGTGAAATTCAACAAATTTTTCCAAAACTGTAAGGTTTTCTTTACATAGTTCTACCAATGAAAAAGTCAAACTAAGAGAATCCTCAATCCTACATACAAATAATAACTTTATGAGTGAGTACCTAACAGTTCCAATCGGTTTTTGAAAATTCATCACCAGACACTTTTTCCAATTATGCGCAAAACCATAAGAAGCCAGGACACCACAAAATTCAAAATTTTAACTTTTTTCCCGTAACTATTGCATATGAAACTTGACTAATCATGCTAATTATAAGCATTTTCATGTGGAAGTAGTCTTAAACACTTTCATTAAATTGTCGGTACCAACTCCTTTAATGGCTGTTTACACCAAAAGCGAAATGCTGCGTTTTGCGGCGCGGAAACCGCAAAAAGTGGCCTCGTACGTTTTCTTATGGAACCGTTCGAACGGAACAAGATATCGCGCTATGAAAAATCGTTTTTTGGGAAGCGCGGCGTCTCCTGCATCGATCGATCTGACTAATATAATAGGAGAACCGCGCAATTTTTGTTTGTAGAACAACAGCAGCTCACCACATGCAATAAGGTACCTTTGCACTTCTTCACAGGTAATTGGCCTCTAATTTTCAGGAGGGCACCACACGATTTTGGAAAAGGACATTTTAAGGGAGGCTTTGATACCAAAAATTGATAAAGAAACCTCATATTTTGCATGCATGAGAAATCAAGATTTGGTTGTAAACATATAGATGTAGGCTATAAGTGTAAGAGTGATCTAAAGTAAAACATGTACGAAATATAGCAAAACGTTCAGAAAATTCTGGGGGGGGGGGGGGGATTGAAAACTAAAATTTCCACACAGCTATACACTTTTACGGTGAAGTAAAATAATAATAATAATAAAAAACTAGATAAAGATAAAATTTCGTGAAATAGGCACAACAAAATAAATCTAAATTAAAACCAATCCCATCTTTCTACACGTATCCCTTAATGTAAACGTTTGATTTGGGGTGACCGCCTCTCTTTCGAATTTCTCGTGGAAGTTTTATCCACTCAAGAAGGGGAAGTTTGCAGGGGGTAGCTGCTGTTTTTAGCAAGGGACGCGGAGCAAGGGGGGGGGGGGGGTAAACACCAACGCATCCCAATAAGCTCAACAATACAAAATCAATGTAAAGTGACCGAAAATGCCCACCAAAAAAAGTGATGGCCCGCGGTCCCTGGTTTTTAGACGTTTTCAATGCGTGAGGCCTGGGCAATGCCGATATATTTAATTACAGCTACCCTTGGCCTGAATAGTTCAGACTCTGAAGAAGGGATGCGAATTGTTTTCAATGTTTTAGAGAGGACATATATTGAATAAAATACTGTGAGGAAAATTAACGTCAATCGACAATTTCTGAAATATTGGGAGGGGTGGGCATGTCCCCCTTTCCTCGGGATCGTCGCTCATGACCCTGACGATTTTCACGTAGGACTTCTACTCGGTATTGTTACAATGACGTCATAACGTCTACCTACTCAAATAATGTGTGTATCATTTGCTTTGCCGACTAACAGGGACTTCAACCTCCTCCGTATGCATAGCTTTCCATCTGTTAGCCCACGCGTAGACTGCTATTTGTACAGAATTTCCCTTTCTGGCTGAAATACTGATGAAATCTTAATTTAGGTATAAAGCGTGTCTAGATATGCACTGATTGATGTTATATTAATATATTTAAATTGAATCTCGATGAGGCGTTGATTAAAGGGTATAAAGTATAACCCGAAGGTCGGCAAACTTTCATTTGCTTGTTACTTTCCTGAATAAAGGAAAATCCCCATCATAATCACTTAGAAAACATTTTTTCTAAATTTAACCTTCTTGCATGAGGTTTTAGAGTGCCACTTGACGTTGAGGAAATGAAGCATTTATCCCAGTTTGGCATTGGGATGTTTATCACTTCGATTCACTCCATCTAACTTATTAAAAAAATGCTAACCTAATGGTAGCCTAACATGACAGGTCATTTAAAGTTCATCCCGCCTACACTCAGTCTGTCCTTGTAGCAAGACAACCCATTTCATTGATTCGCTTGATCGGATGAGCTTCAAACCAACTGAAGTGAGTGATTCTCACAACGAAATTCATATGCAGAATTTATATTAATTTGCTGCTAAGTGAAATGCATAGATAGCGACGCGATTTTCCATCAAGATGTGACCTTTACGACGATAATTGAAACACTGAGCTTTTCATGAGAAAAACACCTGGCCGCGGGCATACTGAGCGTTTCGATTTGTGTAAATACTAAAATATTTACAACAAAAAGGTAGTTGTTTTTGATGAAACCTTTTATAAACGGTGGCTGCTTTTTCTGCCAGTGAAATACACCGTGTAGGATGAAGCGGCGTGGGGCGAACATTCGCTGCTTTTGGAGAGCAACCTATTTTTTTACTCCCAGGACCACAGAATGGCCATCACTGGAGTCACGCCCCCTTTTCACAATTCTGGACCCCGTCATGCCAAGAACGTGTATAGGTCATGCCCCTTGAGCAGTAGAATCAACTTTGATTACCTGTATATGTAAGACGATAGGCCTAATTGAAATAGCTTTACGTGAGAAATGGATAGGAAGCACAGGGAAAACAAACCAATGAACCGGAAAAAGGCCGTGACCGGTTCAACTCAAACAAATTGGTTAAAAACTGAGCCGTAAAACGTCATCCAGCTAACTAACTAAATGTACATGAGAAAGAAAGAAACGACCAAATTAAGGTTTTTAATGACATACATTCTCAAGTATGTACAGTAAACATTTTGGAAACTTCCCCTTTACTTTTTGAAAGATCCTACGTTCTTGTCGACCTCATTATAACTCATCGCCTTAGTGAGGAAATGTAGCTTACTACCCACACACTTGATATAGCCAGACTTCACATCTGATTAATTTATCAACGTTAACAGATATATCAAAATATCATACCGGGGGTCAGATTAGAGGCCAGTCAAGTATGTGTTCATTTCTTTTGACGCAGTGTGAACTGAACACATTGAGCATAATTTACCTGAGGGCACAGATCATTTAACAAACTCAGATACCAGTTACACCTCACGCCGCCTTTGATGTACTGGGGTGTCTGTGTTGCATTCTTAAGAAGCAGCGTGACACCGTGAAACAGGAATCTCCATTGAAAGAAAATCATCTCGAATATGGTCAATGCTGGCAGAGAAATTCACAATGAAAACGAATTCTATGTCATAGCTTTGAGGGGACGAAAAATTAATTGCCGTGTTCCGTCCTGAAGACTCATGGATTCTGATTCTACAAAACAGAAACATGATCGTGTAGGCAAGTGTAATGAAGAAACATTGGGTTAAGTTGAAACATCCCAAAACTCTTTTCTGGACAAGTTACCTGGTTACCAGGTTACTGCATTCTAAAACATTTGGGTCACGAGGAAATGAAACCAACATTTTGGGGCAAATTTTAACTCAATTAGGATCAAGTGTAGTTTCATTCAAGTTTGGGTCATTATCTGACCCGCATATCTTAGTCAATCGTTTTCTACTTACGTTTTGGGGTTCAAAATGACCCACTCACAATTTTTACAATGTGACTTGTATACTTATACTGAAACAAATCTGCTATAGTGTGATTTACCATCAGAATCAGCATACCACTGCATTCCTTTCTATCAGCGGATAGTGTAAGTTTGCGTCGTGTCTACATTGCTGGGAAAGGCCTCACCTGGTTTCAACTTTCAAGTCAATGATGGCGACTATCAAGATTTTAAGTGTCCGTGCACCGCCATTCTAGTACAGTAAATTATTGTAGCTTAAGTCCTATGTAATTGCAAAGGATTCCTGAACACTTGACCTCGTGGTGGCATCATCATAAATACGACAACACCTTAGTCTTGTACTGAAAAAAGGAGATAAAGAATTCGGACATGCTTTGATGATGAGAAAGGAATAAAAACTAATGTGCATAAACACGTTGTCGTAAATCGTTGCTTCGAGGTGAATATGCATGGAACTTTTATGTGATACGTAATAACGTAAAGTAGTGAGATATTTATTTATTTCGTTAGTTGGTTAGATGGAGTTTTACGACCCAGTTTTCACCCAATTGGTTCAAGTCCAGCCGGCCACGGCCTTTTTCCAGTTGTGGCTCACTTGCTTGCTTTTCCTTCCCATTGCTTTTGTTGAGCACCAAGCACAGAGACAGTAGATCCGGCGAGAACGGACCATAGTGTTCATTGTGTACAGTGTTCTGATTGAATCTTTAGCAGCATAAGCGTACGGGGTAATTTTTATGAGTGGGCAGAGCTTTTTTTGCCCGAATAATGTCACCGTATTTCATATTTTGCCAGAATAAGCTAACTGCTTTTGCCCGAATTGGAGGGCGAGTGCCCCGTGCACCCCGCCTCGAACGCCTATGTTTAGTAGAGGCCATATGCTGTTATAATTTGATAACAGGCTACAACGCAAACACTGTGTTTAAAACTGCCCAACCCTGCCATCGGAGGTAGATCAAAAAGTTAAACACCCGCAACAACAAATAAACCCGCGTTTACATCTTTCACTCGAACCCGAGGTAACACGATGTAACCTCTGCATCAGGGTGAACACAGTGCAAGACTTGGATGTCGGTTCTTTTATCCAAGGCCGTATATAGCCAGGGCGCCCGTTTTTTTTTTTTTGGAGGGGGGACACCACGGATCAGTGATCGCCGTCCTGGGGGGGGGGGGATCTAAAGGATCTAACATTTGAAAAATGTTTGCCTATTTGAGAGGGTTAAGATGCAAAATGGTGGACTTTCTAACATAAATTCACTGACATAACAGATGACACAGTGGCATGGTTAGATATGTGCGGTACAGGTAGGTTGCTCAAGTTGTTTGAGTGTGTGTTCCTTTTTCCCATAGCAATAAAATGTCGACCCACACTTTGATTTTTTTTTGGGGGGGGGGGGCTCCCCGTGCGCGCCCCCGTGCCCTTCCGTGGCTACGTGCCTGCTTTTATCCATATTACTGATTGAGTTCTCATAAGCTGTTATGTTAACTCAGGGAGTTACTATGATTCCCCGTTCAACGTAAGATTAGAGACTTAGCCTCTCTCGAGGAAAAACACCTACACATTACTATTTCATACATTTATATGTGTAAGATACTTTAAAAAATAACCTGTAAGATATTGAGAGCAATGCTGGAAGCACACATTCCAAAATGCCCCTTTTTCAGAAATGCCCATTCCAGAAGTACTGTACCCTTTAATCACCAAATGTGCCTTCTCGTCAAAGGATCATTAAAGTTTGGGTAATACTCATGCACTGGGACAGTTAGTCGTAACCCCTTACACATCCACATCTCCCAGTTCTCCCTTACTTTTGGCCCTCAGTGTCCATAAATTCATCCCAGACCAGACACAATCCGTTTTTTGCTGGCGAAAACATAAGACTCTAATGTGTAATCAGAACACTCTGAGTACATGCTATGTAATATGAGATACTTTGAAATGGTTAAATTTGGTGTCAATCAAAGAAAAGGGCTAATCGGAGAATTTCCGTAGATGGCATAACTGCATATTGGGGGCGTCCAGTGACGGTGGATCGTATACCATGAAGGAGCAAGAGGGGAGGGGGGCGTCCCCGGAAAATCATAAACTTGAAAACAATATTACTAGAAAGATACTTAGATGTTACAACATTTTATTGACATATCACTACAAAATTCCCTTAACATACTATTTCAGAGATGCAGGCAACGATTTATAAGGTCTACAGCAAGTGCGATTTTAGAAATCTGGGAACAACGGATTACATTGGGAAATTGGAAAATGTCCCGGTTGTCGTTTCAGTTTAGTGCCTCCGCCGTGAAGCTTCTCATGCTAATCCTGGCCCCTGTTGGTGTCTCTTTGTACAAAGAATTTTACCTAATTTGATTAATCAAAAGTTTCGTCCGTGCGATTTTTCTGGGGATCCTGATGCCTTCCTTTAACCCTTTACCGTTGTGCTCCGATCGGGGCATATTTGCGCGCCTCGGGAGTGGGCGGAAAAGCGGACGTAGCCCGCCCCTCATCGGCTTCCGTAGGCCATTGACATGACAGGCACATGTGTTCCCAGTGCGTTTGAACAGAAGAAGTTTCGACGATCCTGGGTTGGCTCGAAGTTATTTATATACGGAAGAGCAACGTGGAGAGAGGATCGTGGTCAACTGAGTGATAGTTTTTAAAGCGATAATCAGGCTCTGTTTAAACATTTTCACAAAACTTTAATTACGCGCCACATTTATGCATTGACTTCAAACTAAAGAAACAACGTGATTCGAAATCACGGTCTGATTTAGTTATTGGTTACAGAGTAGTGAATGTTATCCAGCCTTGCACCTATGTGCCAATTTTGACCCGACAAATATTCAGAAGTTTTCCTTCCACAGTAACTAAAACGAATTTCTCACCTGAAAAACCTTGTCTGCAATCTGGTACATTTCAGAAGGGGGAAACAAGGTACTGGAAAAAAGGTTTATACTTTCTGCCAAACTCTGATTTCCCCTTTAATATGACGACCTTATGTATCTTCACATGTCCAATTGAATGCAGACCGCCCACCAAGACGAATTTCTGACAATTCAGCATTTCTCTGTTTATTGATTTGATACACACGAAATATTAACAAAGTACAAAATAATTAAACTAGACAGACCTATCTAGCAAACTTACTCATGACTTCTTACTACATTTTTTCTTCAAGAGACGAATCGAATCTCCCCAGTTCATCGACAGAATTTATTATCAGGATTATTTTTCTTTCTTTATTTTACAGCACATATTTCAGGAAGATATTTTACAATGGGCCGACGGTATTATATTAGTTTACTCAATAACAAACAGACAGGGTTTTGAGGTTTTGTTGAAGAACAAAGAACGGCTGGAGGAGTCACGTGCTTCAAAGGCAGTACCACTTGCATATGCAGTAGTGGGAAACAAAGCAGACCTCTTACATCAGAGGAAGGTTACCACGGCTGAAGGTATGTCCATTTTCATATCGGGGACGAGCCTGATTTTTGTAACCATGAAACTGTCATAATATAATTTAATCATTGCTAAATAAACCCGCGGAAAAGACTTCGATCGTTGTTACATACACCCATGGAATTATGGGAACTGGTAGATTAAAGGAGTGGTAACATCAGTCCCATTGTACTCCTTAAGATATGGATGGATTAAGGAAGAATGAATTCACCAAATTTTCCCTTTTTTATCGATTCGGGGACATGTTCCTTTAAAATAACATTTCAGAACCGAAGAAATATATGTGAAGTTGACACAACTTAACCTTTTTACTGGACGCATATAGGTTTGATGTCATGGATTCACATCGATGGCCTCATTCTAATTTGTTTTTCCTTAAAGGCTTAATCTCCTCACCCCAATTCTCCTAAACTTCTTACTAAAGCCTTCCCAAACTGTCTCCCAGATAGTCCTAAGCTGTCATTACCCAGACACAATCTCAGTTCATTGCCCCAGGGTGTATTCCAATGTTTAATCAAAACACCTTAGTAATATACATTTTGTGTAATATGAGCCACAGTGTTCTGCATTTTTAAACTTGCTGTCAATCAAAGAACTGTACCAACTGAGAATTTTTGTACTACTACAAAAATGGTAGTTTGGGGTGAGAGTTGGCTGGGCTTATCGTGAAATTTCACTCCCAAAGAGAAACAAAAAAAAAAAAGAAGCATAAAAAAGAGTTACAAAGAAAGAAAGTACTAAACGCTACACATTAATAAACTAAATACTACTACAAACTGATTACTCCAGGCCTAGTCAACCCCCCTCCCTACCCCAGAACAGAGCCAACCCTGCCACCCAAATAACAGGTACCCTAACACCTAACCCAATCCCAGTTACCCATCCTTGGAAAAACGGTGCGGATATATGATAATGGTGGTAGGAAATCATTGGAATTATTACAAATTTATGAAGTACCTTTGAAGATTTTTTCTGAAGGATGCTAACGAAGGCTTGGCCTTAAGTGTTTGAAATGAATGATTCCAGAGCGTAATTGCCCAGTAATGGAGACTTCTCTTGTACAGATTGTTGTGGTAATTCTTGGTAATAATTATATGCAATGAAACCCTGATAAATTGATGTCCTGCTTCTACTGGGATTTTGAAATCTCATTTAGCATGCCTTCAGATTGAAGGAAGACAGAATCCCTTATAAATTAAACGTCAAGACAATAGGATGAGAAACAAGAAAAACAAAACATTTGCGATCGCTGAGAATCTACGACGTCATACCTGTTTTGCTGCAAGTTCACTTTTCTTAGAAAACGTAGCAACTTTCAGTACTAATATCTTCAGAAGAACCGAACATGTCAAATGGATCGAATTTTCGCCAAAATGCTTAGCATGTGTTTCTCTTTACCTTAGCAATCACGTATTTGGTTCGGGACAATTCTTTTATCGAAGCAGAACTCTTCGGGAGGAAAAGTTTGATTTCGCTTCTCGTCTCTTGCATATGCATATATTTAGCATAATGAGTTTCATATCAAATAGTTACGGGAAAAAATAAAATTTTGTGGTGTCCTGACTTGTAACGGTTTTGTGCATCGCTTGAAAAAGTGTCTGGGCACGGGTTTTAAAACCGAATTGAGCCGTTAAGTATCCACCCATAAAACAATTATTTACGTGTAGGATATGGGGATTGTGTAAGTTTGAAAAATCTTGGTATTTAAAGAAAACTTCACAGGTTTGGATTTTTTTTTTTAATTTCGTGAACCAACTCAATGAGCCGCTTTAAGAAACCTAAAAGCAAAAACATCAACCTTATCAGTGTGAGTTGATTGAACGAATATTGGTTTCCTTACGTCATCGCGTTTGAAATAATAGTTAAGCCCCATTTGCTATTGATCTGTACAATCTGCTTGCCCAAGCCATTAGCCAAACGGTTGAGTGCCTGTTAAGAATTAATTACAAGAGCAAACATTGCAACGTTGAGCGAAGTGAAATTTATGTCGAATTATGAAACAATTATTCAGTACTTTATGAAATGCACTTGGCCGGTCTGATGTTGAGAATAGATGGGATATTCTATGCATGATTTACCATTCGCCGGTAGTGAAACATTTACTTTTCCTTGATCATGAAGAGATGACGCAAATTAAGTTTCGTCAAAAAACTCTGTCTGGCTGTTTATTTAAGTGAAGAATTGACGTATAAACGGTGTCTATATGTGTAGTGTGAGTCTGTGATAGTCTTCAAGGGTAAGCTAATATTATGGTGCGTCTTCTCAAGCGGACGAGAAAGTATAAACAATGCTTCCTCCGATTGATAAGAGAAAATGAAACCACACAGCACTTTTATTGCTTAGGAATGATAAGATATTAAATGTCAAAGATATTTCTATTAAACCTGTCCTCTCTGTATACTTACATTCAAAACGCCGTGTCAAAAGTCCTGATATTTCCTGTCGGATTATCAGACGATAGCAACATACCTTTGATATCCGTTGAGTGAATGTTTACATCAGTTGGTGGAGGTCTCCGGATTCCATCTAAGCAAAGGTTTCGAATCTCTGAAGAAATAAATTTCTGAGCTTGAATATCTTGGCCTAGTAGTCATTACTACGCGGCACTTTTGAAGTGTGGCTCATGGTGAATATAATGTTATCTAGTCATATTTTTTAGACGTAGTCCTAAAACTCTTTCCAAATAAGAATTACAAAGGATTGTGGTACCGCGCTTTGGGTGTGCGTAGTTTTGGCCACGGTAAAACGACATTGACAAAAACTATCCGAGAGTAACAAAAGATCTATCCCACAATCCTTTGCAATTGCAATTTGGAAAATGGTCTATAGATCCTCGTATTCACTCCAAATACTAGTTAGTTTCCGAAACAATTCAGCTTTGAAGTGATTGCATTTAACGACTACGACGGGTCCAAAGGTTACGGGGGAGGGACAAAGGGCTGGCCCACCAGCAGAAGAATTGCACAGTATAAGTTTGATTTTTTTTTCGCTTCGTTTCGTTTATTTTTTCAATTGCATACATACACTAGCTTACATAAGAAGAATTATTGAATAATTGACGAATGTATCAAAAGGAAAAAAAACGAAGCCAGATGCTAAAAGCTTTTCTTGTTTGGTCCAATCCAGAGTTTTTGTTGGAAAATTATAAAGCAATACATCATCCAGCTGTGTACGCATATGGAAAGTGCATCTGTGCATCGTAAGGAATTTAAGGCTCATAATACATTAAAAGCAGGTTAGGGAAAGATATAAGAAACATATGTATTCTAAAGTACTTCTTCAATAATAAATATTTGGGGAATTTTGTAATTTAGTGTCAAGTGAATTCCACAGGTGAACAACATGACTTCTCACTTGAGGGTGGGCAAACATTGTTTGTGTGAAAGGTTGTATCAGATCATCTCTTCCCCTTGTGAGATAGTTATGATGAGTACTGTTTCGGTTGGAAATACAAACCATGGGGACGTTGATCATTGTGGTGTCTATATAGGAAGATGCCTAACTGGTATAGCCCTTTACCGTTGTGCTCCGATCGGGGCATTTCTGGGCGCCTCGGGAGTGGGCGGAAAAGCGGACGTAGCCCGCCCCGCATCGGCTTCCGTAGGCCATTGACCCCGTGACCTTAAACTATTGTCTCTCTCGTTGTTGTGGCCGAATTTTCGGGTAGCCACTCACAGTTTCGAGCTCCGCGTGAAACAGTTAAGATGGGTGACAGCCGAGCTCTCCGCATGGGTCCCAAACAACGGTAAAGGGATAGTGGTCTTTTTAAAGTATCTTTATATAAATACGAAAGTTTGTGTGTGAAAGTTGGAACATTTGAGATTAAACGGATAGCCCGCTTTTGGAGAACAAAGAGTTTGTCAATGTAAGTTTGGCAGGAATCGCCCCAGAGTAAAATACTGTAAGTGTATAAGATGAGGGACTATTAGATAATCATTAATAGTTTACAATAGTTTGCGGGGAAGAAGGTATCTTAATCTTTTCATATAGCCCGGCTTCAGATTGAGGCAAGTGCCACCTGGAATGGTCATTAATGCCACCATGTTTTTTCGATTCCCTGGCATGTCTATAAACAGAAAAATTCAGGTATATGGGTAACTTCGGGTGGGTTGGGGAAATATAGTGGGGTATCTGCCCAGAGTCAGGGTGCTGAAAAATAAAAAAAAATTAGGGGTAGGGGAGAGTAAAATGGCTATTATTTTTCATCTAGAAACTCGAGAGTTGCAAACTTCCCCTCAAAAAACTTGCAAAGAAATTGTCTCTTAGTTTATATACAGATTTTGAGAATCACGTGACTTTCAAGGTCATTAAAAGTCAAAAAGCTACGAAATTTGACCTTTTGACCTAAATCTTGACTATGCTATTTTAAAATGTAATTCTGTACAGTAAACCGATTCATTTGTCCTAGTTTGACCTGAAATGATTATATTACATGTCTTCAGGCAATTTTAGGCTACTAATGTCCCAGGGTTTGTACTTAGGAAGCACCAGTGGTGTCGAACGAAATGTTAACTAGTAAAAAATTTGTTAGAAAAACATAGTTTTCCAACCCGGAAATGACAATCTATTCATGGTTAATGAGAGTTACAAGCTGTACACCATCTCGAAATCATTTTTATATCTATTTAAGCATTCCTTGTTATAGCAAATTCATGAATTGCAGGAAAATACTTTGTGAATATTTACAACAGAAAATGGACACAGGTTAGGTTTCCTGTGCCAAAAAGTACTTTTAATGATTATTTGCCTATCGTCATGATATATCAACATAATTATGCATCGGCGGCCATTTTGCTTTTCCGCTATTTGGTTGATCTGAATTCCAAAAGAAATATTTTAAAAAGTAAATTAGGATTATTTGTCATAAAATCTGGCCAGAAATTAAGAGCAACTGTGTCAAAAGTATTTTTAATGAATATTTTTCTTATTATTTTTTATACATTATGATCGTTTTACTGGCGGCCATATTGTTGTTTCCGCCATCTTGGTTAGTATGGGGTCCTGCATAAAATACCAGATATCATGTTTTAAGAATTATGTACAATTTTCTTTACAGACATTAGAAATTTGTAGTCGAAATATATTTTTAGTGATTATTTTCTGATATTTATTTGCATTTTTTAATTATTTTCTTATTTTTGTGGGGAATTTTTACCGTTTTTTTTTACTTCTTCAGTGCATTTCCGACATATTGAATGACAAATACTCTTGTATTTAGGATTGTCAAGTTCCGCCTTTATTTGAAAACATTATTTTACATCATTGTGATTGAGGAATTTGGAAATTTGCATTTTTTTACAATTTTTTGGAAATATTTCATTTAGTTTGGCGGCCATTTTGTTGCTTTTCCGCCATCTTGGTTAAATTGAATTTCACCAAAACAGTCCCAAAAATAGTTCTGAAATACTTGTCATAAAAAAGACTAAATTTTAAAAGTCGATCCCTCAAAAATATTTTTTTTAAGAATATTTTCTTTAATATTATTCAATACAAAATATTCAAAATGTTTGCCACCATTTTGTTTTTGTCAGCCATTTTGAACTGGCGAGACCCAAAACATTTACTTATACCACTTGATTTAGTGTTCAGCGGACCGTAACGTTTCCAAAAAATATTGCGACGGAGAGTTGTAGGGTTGCCTGTGAGATGCCTGTGGGCCATAGCCTATAATGACCACTCCCAATGGCACTTACCTCAATCTCCTGCCCAATTTGAAGCTATTAGTCCCGATATTTCATTGTATTGTTTTGCACCTTTTTAGGCATTAAGAAGGGACGGGGGAATCGATATGGACATGAACATATGCAATTCATGAATTTGCTATAACAAGGAATGCTTAAATAGATATAAAAATGATTTCGAGATGGTGTACAGCTTGTAACTCTCATTAACCATGAATAGATTGTCATTTCCGGGTTGGAAAACTATGTTTTTCTAACAAATTTTTTACTAGTTAACATTTCGTTCGACACCACTGGTGCTTCCTAAGTACAAACCCTGGGACATTAGTAGCCTAAAATTGCCTGAAGACATGTAATATAATCATTTCAGGTCAAACTAGGACAAATGAATCGGTTTACTGTACAGAATTACATTTTAAAATAGCATAGTCAAGATTTAGGTCAAAGGTCAAATTTCGTAGCTTTTTGACTTTTAATGACCTTGAAAGTCACGTGATTCTTAAAATCTGTATATAAACTAAGAGACAATTTCTTGCAAGTATTTTGAGGGGTAGTTTGCAACTCTCGAGTTTCTAGATGAAAAATAATAGCCATTTTACTCTCCCCTACCCCTTAATTTTTTTCATTTTTCAGCACCCTGACTCTTGGCAGATACCCCGCTATATTTCCCCAACCCACCCGAAGTTACCCATATACCTGAATTTTTCTGTTTATAGACATGTCATGGAATCGAAAAATCATGGTGGCATTAATGACCATTCCAGGTGGCACTTGCCTGATCTGAAGCCGGGCTAATAACCCCAACCATTCCAGAAACGGATTTTGTGATATTTTCTATACGATTTTTCCAAAAAAGCTTACTGTCAATCTCTATACCTAAAACATTTGGCTAAATCAGCCCTTTACAAAGGTACCTTTAAAATTTAAGGAAAAGGCATTGTTATCACCTCTGCTATTATTATAAAGCAGAAACTTTGGTTTTATTTAAAGATAACGTATAAGCAGTTTACCAGTCAGCCACATAGTTTAAATTTCAAATTTAAAAAAAAAATAAAAAAAAAATAAAAAATATTCCATACAGTTTCATGAAAAATGGATAAAGCTCATCAAGATCTCAACTTTACACCATGTTCCTGGCTGAGGCATAAAATTTGGAACGCTTATTCACTAAATGCCCAATGGAACATTGTGCAATAATTTGTCATTGTTGTATAAATCAAATAACCGTGACGTCATTGTTTCTCTTTTCCCCGAAAAGTAACAGACACACCTTGTGTCAATATGAAATAATTCGCTTGTTATAGAAAACACTGTACAGTATGCTATGCCAGACGACAATAAATTTTCCAAGGTCGTATAAACATTTTCATTCCAAATGGAACTTGAGCAAAACAAGATAAAGTAATTTGTACAGAAGAAGGGCTCAAAAATTTATTGTGCGACGATCGACTATTTCGATTAAGTCAATACATCACTTTTTATTTCATCTGTAATTGATTTATCAGTCGTGCAACCAGACCTTCTTCATTTGTTTGGGGGTTTAGGGGGGGCAAACCCTTGAGTTGTGTGGAAAGCAGAACTGACACCACCTAAGGGGAGCGGTTGGCGCGTAGCGTACAAGAAATTTTGGCTATAATTCTTCTGCAGATTGTCGGAAATAACACTCACTTAAAGTCTCTTTTATACAAATAAAACTCACTCTTACATTGGGTGTTTGTGAAGTTTTTCCTCTAAAAGTTTTGCCCAACATTCTTCAGAATTTTATTGGGGTGCCAGAGGAGGCCAGCCATTTGACTGGAGGTCCCGACCTTTCTGTCTCCTCTGGTGGGATTAAGCTATAAAATGGGAGTGATTAAATGAGAATTATCTTTGAAACTTTAAATGATTTTTTTTTTAACTTTAAAGAAATTTGATAGCATTTGATAATCATAACCTTCAATATCTTCGCTAGTATTCAAGTACCCAATGATAAACCTATGCCTAATTGCTGATTTTGAGGGAAGGCAATCACTTAAGTATTCAGCTTGTCAACGGTCCTTTTATCCTTCCTAATCCACCGTAGCAGATGTTAATTGTAAAAACTCTTTACAGGCAGCCAAGCTCAAAGGTCACACCATGTAGTTTCAATTCAGGGACGGATTCAGGAGTTTGAGAAAGAGGGCCAGGGGCGCAAATACAAATGGTTGAATGTCGAAGAGAGAGCACCGAAACCGCGAGGCCACCGCTGGGGACTGTGAGTCCTCCCCAGGATAAAAAAAAATGAATTCTAGATGTACTTAGATGCGATTTTCAGCATATGAGAAGCATATTTGCAATATTTACTGTGTTCATTCGCTCAAAATCATTGGTCCAAAAACGGTTGGTCATCGCATGGGGGGGGGGGGTACACCTGGATCTGCAGTTCCTCAACTTTTTCTTATAGCTAGATCTCCTACAAATTTCTAAACACCTCATTCTCATAAGGGCACAACATCAATTTATTGTGTTTCCGAACATACCGTAACCCATAGTGATCCTTACAAAAAAGTTGTCCGAACTCCTTGGGTTCGCCCC
This sequence comes from Holothuria scabra, assembly GCA_037179385.1. Taxonomy (NCBI): domain Eukaryota; kingdom Metazoa; phylum Echinodermata; class Holothuroidea; order Aspidochirotida; family Holothuriidae; genus Holothuria; species Holothuria scabra. The sequence continues at coordinate 14,524,846 of CM074197.1, forward strand.
AGGCATTTCTTGGGTATTCTTGGTCAAAACTTGCCAAAGATATAGACCATTTCAGTGTCACCCATGTCACTGGCATGCAATGTCCTACCAAGAATCACCCATGTCTGACATGTACTGTGACATGGGTTTTTATACCGGTGGCTTGGCTTGTATTTGCTTGGGTTAACCCATGTCCACAGAAAGATATACTAAGTCCTATTGTTTGAGATTTAATCCCATGTCTGGCATGGTCTATTGAGAAATAGATGACAATAGTCTAACTGACTTGACTTGGGCACAACGCCACAACCCATGTCACTACTTCTTGCAGTTGACTTGGTCTACTCTTGGGTTTTCTTTCTCTGCCATTGTTCTGACATCGGTTAAGACTTCATCAATACACCAGACATGGTTCAACCCAAGAACCATCCATGTCAGATATGGTCTGGTACTGTCTTGTGTTTTCATGGTTATGTCTTGGGTTAATCCTAGGATGAAAAGCTTTTTGGCTAAAAGACAAAAGAGTGACATGGTCTGGCCCATGTGACAGGGTTGAAAACCATGCCAGAACCAAGACCGCCGATGGCGACATACAAGACCCTTTTGTTTAATAATGAACATTTTATTGTACATGATGTGTACTTTGAACTACTTTGTAATTTTTTATTTGATGTCGATCAAAAAGTTGTGCCAACTGAGAATTTCTGTGGAAAACTTGTAAAATTGTAGATAGAGCTGACAAATGACATATAATAATCACCTCAAATAGTTTCAATGCTCTAAACTACTTACTTTTAGTCCCATCAGCAACTGTCTTTAAATCATCCTCACACGGACACAATCCTATTTTCCCCTTATTCTTTTTAGTGTGTTTGAAATCAAGAAAAAGTGTCCTAGTCAGCCATTGCTAGTAAGATAATGCGAAATTTATTCGAACAAGTTTCCATTCCTTAAGTGACATCAGAAATAGACTGTTTTTCTTGATTTATACCTTAAATACGGTAAAGATAAAACACAAATTCTTGCTATTTACTTCGTGACGTCACATTGACAAATAGCTTTTATCGGACTACGCGTATCCGATAAAAGCTGTCTGTGGATGTGACGTCAAGGAATAATTGATATAACTAAGAATTTCACAGTCATGCGATACAATTAATATATCTACACAGGTTGGCAAATTTTTGTTTCTTTTCGACCAAAGATGGAGAAGATATTTATTGAAACTCACAAAAATCGAAACGAATATCGATCCAATACCGCTGTAATGTGACCTGGCCTATATGAAATTCAACCTCTTCAAAAAGGAAAAACTCTCCTAAAGAAGAGGGCACGACCCATTCCCTTAGCCCTCTCTTTCAGGACAGCCATGATGAAACCTTGCTTCCTCTATAGTGAAACGTCCTGGGCACGCCTCTGAAGTACAACTTCTTTTCACGCCATACCGATCTGTGTAGTGCATGGTTAAACTCATTTAGAGTATCTAAAATTCGCATTGAAGTTTACTCTGCACCAAAGCTTGGCCCCTCTCTTAAATTAATTTTCTTAGTTTTCTGATTTTACATAAAAATGTGTCGAACCCATTCCCAGTTTCCAAAGGTGACCACCCACTGTCTTCTTGTTAATGCTTTGCAGAAACCTACTGTAAGGCCCATACCTGTAATCTACATACCTCCCTCAGAAGGTATCACCCCTTCCTTGAGTCATTGCTGTAGAAAGTGCTCACGTCATGGGACCTTTTCACGTGTCGTATTTCAGCCATGTTTGGGGGCATTCCCTCTATTTACGTACAGGCTTGGCCTCAGACTCAGGGAGTTGTTATTAATAATATTGTTAGTGTAGTAGCAACTCCCTGCTCAGACATTGGCGGTTGCTAACCTAGTTGTGACGTCATCTAAAACTACCAGTAACCCAATTTGCTCAATTATAATCCAGTTATGCTACATTTCCAGAGCTCATTCGCTACTTCAATCACTCATATGCATGTTGACATGTTAACCAATGTTGGTATTACATGCATCTGAAATTGTCTGTAAAACTAATACCTACGAATACTACCTCATCCAACGATAAATTATTCGCCTAAATCCTCCACAGCATAAACACGGAGGAAAAATTATTACTGGAGAAAAATAACGAAAAAGGAACCTTCATACCGTTTTACCATTTGTGATTTATTTCAGGAGTTAGGTTTTATTTTATATGTAATGTTTTCATTCTTTTGTTCTACCACATTGACAGACAAACACACAAAACATAAAGACGTCAGTTTTTTTTTTTTTTATTATTTTAACATTAATAGGATCAGACTGACGCATTATCGAAGCCTTGAACTCATATGTATACCGCAATGTTATGTTTTGTAAATCATGCCAGTGATTTTTTAATCTGCCATATGTTTACCCCCGATATTTTCATTAATGGGACAATTTCCCCCTACCCCTAGGATCGATACCCCGGTGTTCAGATGAGGTTGTAACCATCTGTATTTACTTTTTGTTCAGGCTTCCCCTTCAACGTTTATATTTTTTCAGACCAATAGGCCCTACTACGTCAAAGTAATCCTGCTTAAACAGTTAACATGTCATTTTGGTTTCATTCAAAAAGACTCCGCCCAGGATGTTCCCAGACATCTAAGATGAATTAAAGAGACATGCGAAGTTAGATAAACTATGTAAATCTCAGTCCCTTTATACCGTATTGTCTAATCTTTGAGGTTCTGTTTTAGTTCAATTTTAGATTCTGCAGCAGTAGAGATGTTGTTGTAGGTTCAAGACCGAAAGGACAGATATGTACCCGAGTCAATAGTAACTCGATTTAGAGCTGATAACATTTGTGAGGCATTATTTACGAGTCAGGCTAGTCTTTTGGGTGGCAGAGCATGTCATACACATTGTTGAATGAGTAAACGCTTTTACATGACAGAACTTATGCATTGACGTCACGTAATGTCAATATCGAAACAAAACAATGAAGCACACTGCAATCACGACTTGTCCAGTTTGAAACTCATGCCTATTCAGGTCTAAAGTCATGTTTAGCCTTCCCCAATATTTCAGTGCAAAGTGCGGCCTTCAAACTTCGGGTAAACACGTGAAATGCCTTTTCCGGCAACCTGGGTGCGATGGGGTTGAAAATCAAAACTTTTCTTGTAAACGTTCGGTGACGACTAGTCAGTGAAACCGAAAATTTTCAACATTTTTTAAATTTGTTTCATAAGGTGCGGATCATGTGTAACAGGGATATTTGTCTTTTACTGTCATAATCCGGTTTCAGAATTACAAAAATGCCTTAAAGGTTTAATTTTGTGATTAGGGGTGTGGTATGTTTCCAAAAAGCTTTTTCGTCAATTCATGGGGTTTTCAACTGTCTCATCCCGGAAAAATACTCTGACTGGATAATGCAAATTTTTTCATAAAATAAAAATCGTAATTTAGGTTTAATCTGTAGTTTTGCAAAGTAATGGTTGCTACATATTTCATTTAAGTGTGATAAAGTATGCGTTTGCAACGATTAAGTCGAAATATTCGAGAATTTCAAAACTAGTATTTTTAGTAATTGTCGCCTCGGTGGACAAGTCATATAATATAATTTCCTGTGATCTAAGCTGTGTGATAGTATGGGGTTATCAAAACATTGCGAAATGTTTATGGACTTAAAACTAAACACAGATACTGTTCAGTTCAATATTTACTAGAAATACTACAAGTGTTTCTCATAATTACATGTAAAATTGAGAAAAAGTCTTTAAAGGGCACGTAGAATTGAAGTAGAAATGTTGTTCAAAATATGAAGTCTCTTTCTTTTCCTAGCCCCTCCTCTCTTGGGACAATCTAGTTTACCACATGAATCGGTGAAAATAAGAATTAGATCAGTCGCTCGCGTGAATCGTTTCTATGAATACCATCATCCGTAACATCGAAGGAAAAAGAAGTTGATTGGAATTCAGTGACTCCATCGTTAATTGAAGAATAGTTCTGCGTGAACGCATATGCACTTTAAGCATGCGTGAGTCTTTCGCCAATCGAATTTACATTTCGCGCCGTGAATGACAACGTATTTGATATTCTGGGTAGACTTACATCTGGATTAGATTCTCTGGAGGCCAGCGTCTTCTAAAACGAGTTGATAATGCAGTCTCCGGAACGGTTGATGAAATGGCGCAAGGTGCAATTTGACAGATTATGTGTTACAGATGGATGCGAGGGGAAACTGTGACGCCCACATATTTTGACAATGTTTATTTAACAAAGCATGTTTTGCATTACCACAAATAAATGTGATATCAATGTTTGAGCATCTCAGAACTTGAAATCTTGAAATGTTCCAAAAGCCTCTTAGGCCTTTGCATATGACGTCACAGGGAAGAAAAGCGTCCATAAGCATGATGTGTTACAAGTTACACCAACCAGCCAACACATATGCAGACCGTTTATTTGTGCAGCGTTAAGATACGCTTGTAAGTTTGCTTCCTGTGGGTGGGAAGTATAGACGAATCCGATAACAGCTTGTAACTAGTGACTTTAGGTAGCCATTAGTGGGGTCCACCAGCCTTGAATCGCCTTCATTCGTTTTCTTCATGAATTTAAAACTCTTGAGGGAATCAAAACACAATTTAGTGTACAACCATTTATGGTACAGGGGAGGTAGGAAATTGAAAGATTAAAAGGTGATAGACCCCAGTTATAACCGACTAAAATCAGATCACCACTTGCTGTCTGAATTCGTCTATAGCTCTTAGGAGCAGTGGGTTTCATCAAAAGTCCTCTAAGATGACGTCACGTGACGTGAACGCATAAGGCCTACCGTCTGTTCCCGAAACAGCTTATGGATAGGGCATCATAGTGGAAATGGCGTAGGGAAAGCATTAGATTCCTGGGAGAGGTAAGCTTGCGTATTCACTACTTGTATAGAGCTTTTGCAATTACGTCAGAGATTCGCATGCAGGAGACCAATTATGCCAAGTGCATATGGAAATCTTCCTTAGGCAAATCATTCCCTGTTTATTTTGCTTGTGACTTTTCCATCATGTCCTGGGTCGTAGCGTGGATAATTATTATAGAAGGTAGTTCGAAAAGTGCCTACGTAGAGCGCCCACCATCGATTATCATGTTGTATACTTCTGATTTTGAAATCTCAGAGGGCAGTTGCCCTTCTAACATGCACCCAACCTAGTGGCCGTGAGACAGTTCACAAACTTGCATGCTGCCCACCTTGAAGCTTCATGGTACTACGCGGAGCGGACTCGGTTTGTTCAGTCCCCATTTAAGGCGTCACCAACCACCCGATATGACTGAATAAAGACTATGCCACTCAGTCTGCTACTCAGGCAACTGAGGGAGCTGCCTGCACCGTGAATCATGGTATCACAGGGGATTAAATCATATCTGGAAACAAAACGTTTATTACGAGGGTAAAATCTTCACGATTCATAATGTTCACAAAGGCAGCTCTTGGTAAGGAACCAATCGATCGGAGTACATACGTAAGACAAGAAGTTACAGCCCTTTTGAACAACCTCATAATTCGGACAAAATATATAGAAATTCAGGGTGGACACATTTTCTTCAAAAGATGCAGATATCCGAGTATAAATTGTTGCCCCAAATTAAAATAATCACTATGCTTGTGTTGATCGACTTCAGTCAAAGATCACTCACATTTTTCACTAGGCGTAAAGGTAGTTTTATACGCCAACAAAAACTTTGGCTTTACTTGGAAGTAAGCTTTCCTGGGGAACACACAACTGGAATAACATTTGGTATGTTAGAGGAATACTTATTCTGAACATTTTGGTGAAAATTGCATTGAAATCCGATGTGTGGTTCTCAAGATATGACAACGTACGGTTTTCACATTTTCAACACAAAGTGAACTTGAAGCAAGCACATATGACATCACACCCCCACATTAATGGCAGTCTTTTGTTTTTTCTGGACTGGATTTTCTCCTCAACAATCCCATATTATTAAAATGTGCTTGCATAAGTTTCATGAGAATTTTGCAAACTTGGCGTCGCTCACGATGAGGTCATGTTCCTTTTAACTTCAACACTTCGACAACAGTCTGATAAAACAGAGGGAAACAAAGCATTCCTTTTCAGTGTGAGGAAGTGATATAAACTCTGCTGCCCTCAAACTCACTTTGGAACACAAATCTACTCACTTCATTTACTGATACCTCGAGAAATACATGTCCGATTTTAATGGAACTTTCACCACACTGTGTAGATTTGGTTCCTCATTTACATATGAAAATTAAATTTTTGCTTAAACTTCCCCTTTAAGTTTGAATGTTTCTGAAGCAACCTGTTGAATATGCTGAAATAAAAATTGCAATGTTGATATTTCTTCTGTGAACTCTAAATTAATTAGGCCTACCGGTATCTCTTAATTACTCATCACGTTAGGTTAGGTTAGGTTAGATGGAGTTTTGGTCCCAGTTTCCAACCAATTTGTTCAAGTCGAGCCGGCCGCGGTTTATTACTTATCAGATAGTTTACTTTGGTAATCGATACTTGTGATTTCCATGGACTCAGTTTAAAGGCACAGTTCTCTCACCCCAAACAGTACTAATTCCCCTAACCTTCTCACTGAAGCCCCTCCCACAATTGTCTGAAATTCACCCTTATCCAGCTACAATCTCAGTTTATTGCTTCAATGTGAGTGTAGAAAAACTCAATTTGAATAACCAAAACATTCTCAGTACCGTTCATGCTGTGTAATATAAGCTTTAGTACTCTGCATTGTTTGAATTAGTTGTCAATCAAAGAGCTGAGCCAATTGAGAATTTCGGTACCCACTAAGCAAAATTGTAGTTTGGGGTGAGAGGTTTGGCCCTTTAAACTTGCAAAATAAAACCCTCAGGACATAATGATGCATGTTACAACTTTCCCCCAAATGAGATTTCAAAAACAAAAGGTAACATTTGCCATACATAACATGTCCCTCCCTATTTATCCCAAGTTTTACATATTGAGCACATATTTTTGCATGGTTAGGCGCAAATTTGAATTTACGCTGTAAAATGATCAATTTTTGACGGATTTTGATGTAAATTGCGGCCATTTTCTTTGCTTTTAATTTTTTGTCCACATCAAACACCAAATTGGTCGTTTTCATGTCACACGACATTTAACAAAACCGGAGAAACCCTGCATGTTAATTTACAACGGTACTCTTCTAAAAAAAAAAAAAAATGAAGACTTACACATCCAATCCCGTAGGCTTTGGGAAGGGTTGCAGAAGGTATCTTTCCGCAGAGGCTTTTTCAGCTCCTACATTTTCAAATGAAAAATTAATAACTCTTAAACATGCTTTTTCTTCTCAGTGAGAGATGATCTTTCTCTCCTAGTAAAATATTCTTCCCTTTCCGATACCCTATCTCTGTCTGCCCAACCCTCTACTCAACAAACATTCTTACCAGTACAAAGGGAAAATGTTGCCTTATAGGGGCGTAGCGAACAATTTGACAAGGAGGGATACCGGAAAACGTCTCTCAAGACGCTGAAGCTGGTACTTCTCCGACCTGATAAGTTTCAGTTAGATATATAAATAGGGAAATACTAGTGATACAATAGGATAGCATTACAAATACCAAAAATATGCCCAAGGAGAATGACTCCGCCCCGTTTGCCCCCTCCTTGGATACGCGCCTGTGTTGCTCTAGAATTGCTTTGACAACTAAGACATGTTGCTTCCAAACAATAAAGCAGATGGCCTTTCCCGATATTATACCTGTCCCACGACTCTTATATTTAATATTATCCCTTTTGACTGATTCTGACGCCTGCAGTTTGGAATGATAAGCGTTCCTTTCTTCCGGAGGCAAATTAAGTCTTCATTTTCTGTCAATGAAAACCAGTGGGGATTTTCTAAGGCGAGCAGTATTGCAATTGACCTTAATTTGGGAGTAAATCACTTTAGCAGGTAAATACTTTTTGCGGACTGTTTATCTTTGGGCTTTTCCCTCACGTTCCATTTAAATTAAATTGTTTATAAAAGGTATGCGGGGAAGTGACTTTTCCAGCCCTATTTTTCGAAACTAAGAAAACGCTTTGTCTTTATTTTCTCTGTAAAACTGCCTTATCAAATGCGAGGGCTTAAAGTTTATAAAAATGTCAAAATAAATCAAAGAGAAATAAGAACATCCTGAAGAGCCACTAGGAGGATTTAAGCACGCTTATTTTAATCATGGTAGGTATCCTTTACCTGAGGGCAAGGTCACACGAGCAGATATTCCCAGAACACGTGACGACAACCCAAGAGGGACTATTCTTGGTTCTTAAAAACGAGCGGGGGTGGGGGGGGGGGGCTAAAGCATCGTCTAATAGAGTGAAGAGAGTGAATTCACTCAATTAGAGTGTTACTTCACTCCAAGGATAGTGAAAATCACTGCAAGGAGAGTAAAATTCACGCCAAGAAAAAACCTCACTCTTTGAAGAGTGCCTGCAGGGAACACTATTTTTTATGAAAACTCCTTGCAGACACTCCATCAAGAGTGAAACGTCGCTCTTTTAGAGTGAATTTAACTCTTCTTTGGAGTGATTTTCCGTTCTTCCGCATAAGCAATGCAGTAGTGGAAACAAGAGAGTGAACCACAACTGGAAAAAAGGCAGTGGCCGGCACGACTTGAAACTGACTGACTGACTGACAGTGGCCGGCACGACTTGAAACTGACTGACTGACTGACTGACTGACTGACTGACTGACAGTGGCGTAGCCATAATTGAATTTTTAGGGGGCCTAGGTAACAAGTGGGGGCCTGGTACCTCCAAGGGTCAGGCTTGGCAAGACTATCTAGGCAGAGCGCCACCATCGGTTGGCGCGGAGCGTACAAGAAAATTTTGGGATTTGCAAACCCTCTAGATGGCCGGAAACGGCACTTTCCACGCGTTTTAAAGGAGAAGGCAACCCTAGCTTTTTCTGCCTACAGACTACCATTTTATGGTATGCTCTTTCCAAAAGAAGCACAAAGAAGTTTTTGAAGTATTCATTTCAACCTTAAAAATTGATTTTTAAGAAGCTACTGGTCCGCGCCATCGTTTTTTGAAATTCACCAGTTCCCGGATGAACAATGACGAAAGCGAGCCACATATCATTTTTCAACAGAAAAGTTACCAACCCACATAAACTATCTATAATTGCACATATACTGCATAACACATCTTCTAAATTCCCCTTGAAAAAGGAGATAAAATTCCTAATGTTTGAATAAAATTATTTTCATCATACAATAATAAAGTAAAATGAAAAACAGGTTTTTAACAAGAGCATGAAAAAATAGTTTGCGTAATTGGCAACACCATCGCACCGCTGTCTGTCACCATACACTTTGCCTGTAACCCTTACAGTTCGGGTAACCCTGATGAAAGGAAAAAACTGTATGTAGAGAACTGCAAACACGTTCTCATGGCAGGGTGACCTTGACTAATATACAGTAAACTGTTGTGCAGTGTCCAGTGTGAAAACACTGTGCACGGAATTTAACGCTACAACTTACGAGCAGGATGTACTCGAACTCTTTGTCGTACACTCTCCCGCTAAACATGGAATATAGGACGGGAACGTTTGTATAGAAAGACTGAATCAAACAGTATGTTTGGTAGCCTGAGTATTCAGAGAATAAAGAAAGAAAACAGGACAAGGTGGCAGTCGGCGGGATCTCTTATGAAGGTTCTAGCATGCGGCTAGTACGCTTAGCACTTGTACCAGTTTTGACACTAATCGGAACCAGTATGATCTTGTCCGTTTTCTACGCAAATAGCGAGTGAGCTAACAGTATCTTGGGGAAGTGCTTTTGAGAAAGATACCAGAAAGTCCCTATGCGGATTTTTTAACTGCCGATATTTGTTTAGTTGAGGCAAAGAAGAGAAGACTGAGTGAACTTCAATAACGACAAGGTAGGCAGTTTGCAATTATTACCGTAGCGAAATAGCAAGCGCCAGCTTTATTAGGCCTAGTGAGGTCCTAGCAATCTTTTGAGATTGCCAAAGCTGTCGGCAATGCTATCTAGTCCTCGCAGACATATTTTCATGGCTAGGGTGAGTATACACAGACTTTATTGCCCCTGGGAAGGCTCAGACCTTTTTTTATACATCCCTCCAGTTTGTGGAATAGTGTACACGCCATGTGCAATGAATGGGAAATCGTATAACTTACGATGTGGCTCGTTTACGTCATATTAAAGCGCCCTCTTTTTTTGAAAACCAGAAAATGGCTACGAACATCATGGGGATTCATTAGGGAAGAAAAATAATTGAAAAATTCATAAAAATTTGGAACTATGCTGATTCGATTAGCTTTTTTCAGAAAATGTGTTAGAATTGTGGTCTCTACTAGCTGATAGGTGTTAAATCCGTTGGTTGCCTTCTCCTTTACGCTGCAGGTACCAAGCCTTGAAATACGAATTTCATGTCTGTCAATTCTCAAAAAATGAGAATAAAAAATTAATCTATGAAAAATGGTAATACATACATTTTTTGGGACCCCAAAACTAGGCATTTCTGATCTGCGGCCTGGGGGATGAGACTAAGGGAACCGGTATCTCCCTTTCCCTTGGGAAAAATTGTAAACTTTAGGAGGACGTAGATCACAAATGCTGCAATATTTGAATAGATTTCAGCTTTAATAGGAAAACCAAAAGTAGTTGTGCCCCCCTCTGAGAAATTTTCTTTGCGTTAGAATCCCTACATTCAAAATTGTGCCATGTTTGGCAAAACTTTGAACTGATTACAGACCTGCGTTTTAGGATTTTCCTTTTTGGGGGCATGAAAGATTTCAAAATACTCATTTTTTGTCTTTGTAGAAATTTTACAGGTGACATACATACTACCAAAAACAATGTTTTCAGCGGTGTCTAGATGCAAAATGGTGCAGTACGTATTTGTTCAATCATCGGTACATTACGTACTCAAAATTAAAATACTACGTGTAAATCTCTCAAAATGTTAAACAGCAAAGCAGAAGTATAGGATCCCCGTGCCAGAAACATATGAAATCCGGACCTTGTGGACATTTTACAAATCCGCCCTGACGCCAGTGCCAACTAGTAAAAAGAGGACTTGTCGAAAAAATCTTTCTACAGTGGCACTTGTTATAGGCAGGAGTGAGGCACGACATAGGCCTACTTGTTAAGGATGGAAGGGAAGAATTATTAGTAGACAGTACCTTACCCTTATGGCATATTTTGTGCATGATAAAGTATAGGAATGGTCGTGTAAAAATGGTTTCCAGTGTATGATTGCCTTGTTTTTGGTAAATCAACCAGCCATCCGAAAGACAGAAAGGGACTTAGCCTAACAAAGTCACATTCGAGTTTGTCGTCGAGACGTTCGTTTCATCTTCGAAGTGAACCGCAATAAACGACAGTGCAGATTACGTTATCTAAATTAGCGAAAGTAGGCATTTTGAAGTTATTACCTGATTTCATAGGTGGGCACAAAATGTGTTTTACATACATTGGTGCATGTTTTCTTAATTGTTACACATTTTATTTATTTATTCTTTTTGAAAGAAATACTTCAAAGTTTATTTCCGTTCAACCTTTTTAATTTTTTCTCAATTACTTTATCATGACGCAAAAAATCGGGAGGGTGGGGGTTTGGAAGAAAATCTGGGGGGCCTAGGCCCTCCAGCTCCCCCCCCCCCCCAGCTGGCTGACCATTGTAATGATTAACAACCTAAACAAAGAGTCACACACTGTTGTGCCAAACGCATGTACACAGAGTGAATAAAAGTATTCCGTTTAAGTATTTTCTTGCAGTTAAATAAAGTTAAACGTATCTGAATGTTCATACCAGCAAGGAAATATAATTGCAAATCATGAAAAAGAAGGCCAGAAAACGAAGACTCTTCAGAAACGGAATACTTTTTATTCACTCTGCGTTCAAGCGTTTGGCACAACAGTATGTGACTGTTTTTTTAGGTTGTTCATCATTGCTACGGTTTTGTTCTTCGGTCTTCGTTTTAGAGGTCTTCGTTTTAGAGACACACTCCTTTTAAGCCTACTTCGTTCAAAGAAACTATCCAGCTTTCTGCCTATAGTAGTCAGCTAGTTGGCAGCATGAAACAAGTTAAATTAAGGATAAGTTTAATAAAGTCAGCTACGGTAGTGAAATAAATATAAGTTCGGCAAAGTCAGATACGGTACACTGTTAGAGGACCAGTTCTCTCACCCCAAACAATACCAATTCTCCTAACATTCTTCCTCTCCCACAATTGTCTGAAATTCATGCTTATCCAGATACTATATAAGTTTATTGCTTCAAGGTGAGTAAAGAAAAACTCAATTTATATAATCAAAACACTTTCAGTACCGTTCATGCTGTGTAATATAAGCTTTGGTACTCTGCATTGTTTGAATTAGCTGTCAATCAAAGAGCTTAGCCAATTGAGAATTTCGGTACCCCGTACCAAAATTGTAGTTTTGGGTGAGAGGTTTGGCCCTTTAAGCTGAATCATGTTGTTAACGAAATATGAACATGAGTAGTTTCGAATTTCTACGAACGGTGGTTTACTGTTTAGCATTTAATGTCGGTGATAAATATTTCTCAGGGAGTGTTGCTTCATCTCTGAAATCAATCTGATCCATTAAACGGTTAAATACCACAAATTGTTTATCTAAATGATTTAAACATCAGTACGTATATTTGCCTTAATCCTACCTTAGGTGGACATAAAGTCGTCTAAAACCGCACCTTAGGTGAACATTATACTTTAGGCAGACATTTTGGAGTCCAGCTAATGTTTGCATCATAATTTGTCCCCTTGTGCTCATGATAGTTCAAAAATATCGGTACCTTTGAAATAGTTGTATTGCCCTTGGCATTAGGTTACCGTGTGAAACCGTACACAAAACGCACTGCGTATAATACACCACTGGAATATTAGTTATATTGTTAAAAATGTCCTGTAAGGGACACGCACGTATTAAATATTCAAGTACATATAACATGTAATATTTTGTTTATTTAATTTAATGATTTAAATAGGCAATTTACTTAACAGACAATTACTATAGGTTATGACCGTTATTGCAAGACTCTTATGGTATTTTAATTATAAATTTCAATGACTCATATATGCAAATATATGCAAATATGTGATTTTAATATGTGTCCTTCTAAGGTGTCATTTTAACGAATGTCCGCCTAAGGTATGATTTAGTGGTATATATATAATGCATGCGATATTAAATGATCTTAGAACACGGTATCTATAACGACTGGGAGAATGTTGTCCGTACGATACAGCCTCCGTAAGTCTCTTAAATGCTCGGTTTTACAATGTCGGGTATGACCTCAGTTTGCAACCTGTCTTAAAGAATCTATGTTCATAGGCATCATAAGGAATTTATAAGTTAGTGTGTCTGTTCGTCGTTGACATGTAGGCTGTCAGATATCGCCAGTCCTTGGATAAATGGATTTTCATGAGTAAAGCGGCTAAAAGGTTTTGTCTTTCTTCCTTTAGGATAAGAATTATCATGGTGGATGGAGCCGCATTCAAACACATTTCCTCTAGGTATCGGCAACTTCAAAGAATAAATCCATTACTCAGTCCTTTGTACAACCAAACTGATATATTGAAAATATAGACTAGTGGAGTTGTTTTAAACTAAACACAAAGAGTGCCTTAAAGGACGTTCAACTCTCACCCCAAACTACTTATTTTTGTAACAGGCCTTGTCTACAGAAATTCTCAATTGGCTCAGCACCTATTGATGACAGGGCGAATTAAAAAATTCCAGAGTATAGTTAGCCTGCGTAACGCCTCTGTGGCTGCAGCCCCCTTTAGGATGCCTCCCCTCGGATTTTTCGTAGCGATGAGCTGGAAGGAAGAATTCGTCCGCCCCGCCGGCTAGAGCATAGTAGGCTATCTCATATCCTCAGCATTTACTGTACTGAGAGTGTTTTGACAACATGTTGGGTTCTGAATACTCACCATAAAGCAATAAACTATGATTGTGTCTGGATGAGGATGAGATTTTGATAGTTATGGGAGGGTAAGTTGGTTGGGGAATTGAAGCTGTCTCCGGTGACAAGAGTTGGCCTTTACAAACCTAATCCTCTCATCCCAAACAGTTCAAATCACGGACTTATATATATGGACATGGCATGTAACGTGTACGTCCTATCCGGAGATTTTCGCCACCGTCTGGGGCCAAATTGGGGGAATTTAATTTCCCTTAGTCGACTTTCTGTTGTGGCGGTATCCGTCCAGTATTTGAACCACGGATTTCCTATACATGGACAGAGCATACTGCACGGTAGACTGTCGCTACCTTACATGTGAGAAAAAGCGCATCAAGATGGCTATCTACTACATATAATTTTTGTATGAAAGTTTGGACTTTCTCAAGTCAGTTACAGATTTTGCAAGAAAGTTGAAATATTTTTGAAATATGGCAAGGTAAGGTCAAAATCACTTCTCGTATTGCAGTAATATAATATTGTTTCCTATTCAACTTTATACGTATAACAAAGTCGTCGTCAGACGATTTATAGCTTTTTGATTATCCCATTACCATACTAAACAGTGGTGCACATTGTGAAACCAATGTGAAAACATTTCGTATTTGGCACATTTTTCTCGATAAACGTTATGCTTAACAAGCCTGCCAGGGAACTTGTTACAATCGTTGTCAACTCATTGGCCAAGCAAAAAAGCACACCAAGCGTCGAAAGATCCAATGGAATTAAAGTGGATCATGAAGTTTTGCTTTTTATTTGCAAAAAAAAAAGTAATCCTATCGAATCTGGTTTATTTTAAATTGTTTATTTTCATGGTTAATAATATACTGAGGTTTTAAAGGTATCATCTCCACTTGTGATGTCCTAACATGTTCTCAAATTTATAAATCAACGCCGCACAGATCGTATAATATATAAGTAAGTTAATCCATTTCCGTGCTTTACGGACTACTTGGAGTCTTTTCGCTTTTTTCTAATCTTATAATTGAACGGTTTATCCGGAGGTTACCTTAAAATCCGCGGGATTACCGTCATATAAATTTAAACGAAATTGAACTTCTGTCAAGTAGGGAAAAAACTTGTCTGCCGTGTGGGGCTTTCATGCTGCTTTGACGGAACAAATTTAGAAAGAGAGATCAAGGCAAGTGTACTCAGCTTGAAGTCAGAGTTGAAAAATTTGACCGAAATCTATAAGAGTAAAAGCCTAGAATACATTGCGTATCAGTATGTTACGTCAGGTGCATTGCAAAATGGCGATCAATCACGAGGCAATCAACTGAAGAAGGTTACCCGTCGCGACTGAATGCCAATTGTATCTTTGTTATTTTCTTCTTTTGTCTGGAAAGAGTCCCGAAAGATCACGATACTGAAATTTATGTGCACAAATTGAAATAGATCGTCTCCTGTTATGAAATTGTATGAGCTGATTAACTTGTGACGATTCGAATAAGCAACACTGAGATCGTTGATTACATACATGTTTCCACGTGACGTTACCGGGGCCGTGGTTAATCCACTGTTCCAAGCGACTCGCCCCTTTTCTTGAGGGAATCCCCTCCTTCCCATTTCCCGTCTGGTACCAGGATTGCACCACACTCGTTAATGACTTACCTAGTGATTCCCCTTCAGGGATTCCGCCAGAAACACAAAAAGGGGGGATTTATTACTGCTAAACCCCAAGTCCAAATTGATGCTGTCCTTGGCCAAAGTTATGAGTGGGTTCAGGGGGACAATAGCTTGCTTCAAGGCCCCTGTAAGGTGCAATTTGCAGGTTTTAAAGGTCATTTATTTGTGTAAGTTCAAACATTGCTGCAAAAGTGTCATCTTTTTAAGTTAGAAACCAAGATGTTGACAATTTTCTAATTTTTATAGAAATGAAGTGGGGAGGGGGTTTACCCACCTTCTTCTGGAAGGGGGGATGACGAATCCTCCCTCTCTCCCCCCTGACGGAAACCCTTACAGAATTTTCTTTCAGACATCTGAAAGAAAATCTATTCACGAAATATAAAATATGCCCAAATGCCCAAAAGGCTATCTGAGACCAACGTCATCAACAATTGACGCGCAGCGTCCCAACAAAACTGAACCAGAAAGCCAGGACTTAGTGATTCGTGATGAAATAAACATTTTCCGACATTGATTCATAAATTACCAAAAACATTAGTACACATCTTCTCAATATTGGCCACGCACTCTCGCAGTTACCTTTACGATATCATGTTTTCAAGGTTTGGGGTTCTGACCTCTAATAGCCTCAAGTAAGCTTTGACCTCCACCCTTTTAATGATAGGGTTCATTTTCAAATGAACACATGTTAAGTGTGAGATCACTCACTGATGACCTTCTTGACATACTGTGTTTACAAGATTTTGACGTTCTGACCTCCCAAATGGTCTTTTAACCCACCACATATTATAGTATTTCTAATAAATATAGGTAATGCATTTACCAACAAGGAGACCCCTTACTGTTACCCTCATTTAGATATCATGTTTACAAGGTTTTAACCTCTAACCTCTGCTAACACCAAATGACCTTTAACCTACACCAAAAACAATAGGCAAGTTCATCTTCTAAGGATGCATGGGCAATCCACATGCTAATTATGAGATTTCTCATTGTAATCAATCTTGAGTACAGTGTTTACAAGCAATTTCTAACGTATTTATCATTTGACTTCTGGTGAGCCCCAACTGCCCAAATGACCTTTGAAATCCACCAAAAAAAAATTAGGACCTTCTACTTAGTATAGCAAATCCACACACCCACCCAAATATGAGATTAATAACGCTTTCCCTTCTTGATTCATCGTGTTTACAGGGTTTTGACATTTTGGCCTCTCATGACAATAAATGACCTTTCATCTCTACCAGAGATCACCTACTCAACATGGCCAACGCACAAACCAAATATGACATTAGTCACACGTACCCTTCTTGAGATACTTATTTTACAAAGAGTTTCTCATGTACTTAACTTTAAACATGTGGTGACCCCACATGACCTTTGACATTCACCAAATTGTATAGGGATCATTTACTCAATATGACTATCTCACACCGCAAATATGAGAGTAGTAAAATTTCCCCCTCTTTAGATTTAGTTATTACAATGCTTTGGCATTTTGACCTCTTGTGACCCAAATAACATTTGAAATCCACGAAAATCAATGGGAATCATGTGCTAAATATTGCCATTCCACACACTAAATTTGAAGTTAGTCACATTCACCTTTCTTGGGATTTCTGTTTAGAAAGTAAAGCGTCACACACAACCCCACACACACTGGCACGACATTTCCGTCGCATAGATTTTCGGCCTTTTAGCTAAGATCATGTGAAGTATCTGTTCTTTTCATCTAGTCTAGAATGGAGCCACACATTACAGACAAATGATGTAAATGGTATGAGGGCCGTAAGGTTAGTCAAGTGGACGTAATAGCTTCTGCGGGAAGCAGTTTTAAGTTTGGCCCCGCCGAACAGCCCTTTGCCAGAGGGTTGGGAGGACTTTAGAAAAAGTTCCTTACGTGCCTTCAGCAAGGGATAACAAAAATCACATTGCATGGCATATAGCAGGAAATGACATTTCCTACAGCTAGAAAGGCTTGTAAGTATAAGCAGTCATTACTTTGAGATTTTTATTGCATCGCCTCCCCCAATTTGAAAGCGACAGTGGGGACGCCTACCCGCCTCCCATAAGCGAGTGTTCACCACTGAAGCAAAGTAGCGATAAAATTTTTATTGGGTTTAATCGAAAGAATTTGGTTCATTTTAATAGAAAACATTGAAAATCGAAGGCCTCTTTGTCACAAATATATTCAGCCTTGACTCGGGTGAGCTAAAAACCGCTACCTTGAAATCGAAGACTCCGAAGCCCACGTATAGCCTATTCTTCCAAGGCCCTGAGGACTAATTTCCTGCATAATCATTGGATGACTTAACCCGTTAAACTTTCACTACTCACATGCCTACTTTAATTCACTTCACGCTGGTGAATGAAAATCGATATAAAATTGTCTGTATAAATTCATATACGAAGTTACGGTAGTTACTGCCTTTCCTAGAACCGGCCTCATTTTGCAGCCTGTCTGTTCATTATAATGAACAGAAGTCGTCCGATAAAGTAATTCGTCCAAAGCGCTCACGATTTACTAATACTTCAGAGAACGGTAGTAAATTCTGTTGTTTTTGTACCAGAGACGATGGCCTGCGCAGCTTGCGTTTATGTGTTGTTTCTCTTCTTACTTTACTGACATGGTATGTATAAACCTGTCAGTGAGTGAGAAAATGATGATCTGTGTTGCAGATTATAACATCTTCATCTATAGAAAGGTTACACAAACGAGATAGATTGATATCATCAAATCAGCCAGAAATCTAAATGGACAGGAGATACTAAAACTTGACAGAAGGAAATGCTACCAGTAGCATGACGTCATGATAGTTCTAAATTTAGCCGTGTCAGGAAGAGGCGCATTGAGTTTTTAGATTTGCAGGTGCGAATTGCAGGTAATCGAAAGTTGAAACATTCACGAACCGACCTGCTTACTGCGGCAGTGCCGTATACACATTTTTGGGGGGCCACAAATTATTTAATGTTTTTACACGGTCATTTTTTCGAGGCAGAAAATAATATTGGAAATGAAATATATGCGAACGTTATTTAATCGCCTCGGTGCATTTTTCACAACTTTAAGGCTAGTTTAGCAGTTTATGTTGTTTCCACCGCGAGCCAACTTCATTGAAAAGTTTATGATTTTCTTGTATCTTCGCACGCGATCTGTGGTAGTTTAGAAGTTTGCAGTTTTTACCGAGTTAATTATATTGATTATACACTGTTTCTTCTAATTTTATTACAGTTTTATTTCAATTTGGATACAAACATACAAGAGCAAATTTTGCTCCGATCTGTCTGTAAGATGTTGTTCAATGTAAAAAGCAAAATAAACGACTTATGAACTGAATTTTTTTGCTAATCACAAAGCTTTTGTAACAAAAACCAAAAACCGCGAATGCAATACTCTTTTTCTGAAAGATCTGTTATGCCAACAAAGGTTCTTACCTGTAACCCTCAGAACAATGGACTTCGGAATGTCTGCTTGGAACGTGCAGTATATTCCTGGTCCATTTCGGACCCCTCTTTTCCCCTTTTTTACCTCCCTTTCTCTCCCAACAATTCAGTCAGAAAATAGTATCATTTCGCGAAAAATAATTGAACTCAGCAGGAAGCTTCTAACGTGATATATTGAAATGTAAACTAAAATGAATCACAGTCCTACGACGATGTCTGGGAGATGCTCCCCTCGTGTAGTAAGGGATAACTCAGAGTTGCAAGGTCATAGGTCTACTCGTACTCTACTCTTAAGTTAATGAGTTAATGTCCCACCAGATACTGCAAATGTCCCACTGTTGGGACGAGTCCCTCAGGTTTAAAGCCCTGTAATAAATAGATCAGTAATATTTAAAGAATGTCTAGTCTATAAATAGTTTCTTTCCTCTAAGCATCTTAAAGTAACATTGAAAATTGATTTTTGTGTTTTCATGCAGGTCAATCACTCGCGGATGACATCGGATGTTCATTCGTGGAGCTATCAGCCTCTGAAACTCCGGATGAAGTGGATAATGTCTTTCAGGAACTCTGCCGTGAAATTAAGATGTACAAGTACAGAAGTAGATCCTCAATATTTGGCAGAATGTTTGGAACTTCAAAGGAAAAGAAAACATTGACATTATAGTTCCCCGGACTCTCTTCCGAATCGTGACGTAATCTTACTAGAAACGTGATCCAAGGCTATATACGTTTATTATGAACAGCTTGGAGGTTTCCGCTTGAAATGACGTCATGTGTTTAATGACGTCAGAGTATTCTTGGCTCCTTCAACGTTATTACTTTTCACGTTAACTATGGCAACATTTGAGACCATTTTGCTTAGAGTGAATGATTTTTTATCCCGATAAGCACGCTGCTGCACATCAGTTTAGCATAAATAAAATTATTTATGACGTATACGACTTAAAGACTCCCGATATTGTCTTCTTGCGAATCTTTAACATCATGTTTCGTTTCACGAGTCTACACTTCAGAGAAGTCCCAAATACGTCAAGTGCACTGAACGTATTTTGCTTTTAAATGCGCGAAAGTTGTTAGCACTCTACATCATTCACCCATGACGTAAACAACTAAAGCCAGCCTTCATTAGTTGCTATAACAACGGGACTTTCTGTTACTTGAATTTAAACGTATGCCCATGCCTGCTGGTAGGGAAAATGTTGCTGTTGCATTTGACGTGTTTGCAATTTTTACCGGATTCCAAGATTTAAAGTGGTTTTGAAAGGACATACAAAACCTAAGAATGTGCTTAAAGTGAAACCATTGATTCATGTAATGACTTAACCCTCGGAGAAAAGTATCATTCATCTCCTTAAATTTTGATTTATTATATGGACTGAGCTTGGAATACAAAACCAACGGTAATGGTACAACTTTGTACGAGGAATGGTTATTTTTTCATTCCGGAACGAAAATAACATTCAGTGGATATTTAGTGGATCGATCCTTCCTATTTTACTAATATTCAGATTGAACACCGTACTCTCTGTCAAACAGAAATTTAATTGGAGTTACGTTCCTGTGACGTTGAGCCACCCGTGTGATATGGTCCACACAGTACCGTAACTATTCACATTCTTAGGCCGACACCATTTTCACAATGAAGACGTAAGTTAAAGGGACAAGATGATTTGAATTACAGCCTGATAAAAAGACACTGGATTATCATGTTCAACTCGTCGATATTTTAAACTTCCCGCCGATCAATGCATTAAAAATAAATCTAGCAAATACATTGAGATTCGAATAACTCTAAGCATATTTGATTGTCATGCATTACTCTCCAACAAGTCCTACAACACTTTTGATATATTTTACCATACCACGGAGCCCCTGAAATGCCATAATGAATGTCGCTATGGTTAGATAATTTATCTCACCACGTCGGAATTCCTATGGATGTCGACATGATGAGATACATTTTCACATCATGACATGCAGCGCGGCACTTTAGGATCTCCTTACTGAACATATTTTTAAAGTCAATTATAAACTACCTCTGAAAAATTTAAGGATCTCACTAAGATGTTTTTGACATAGAAGAGGACATAAGGAGGATTTCTGGGCACGAGGGACAGTTGTTCTGACCATTTGTACAGTTGTATATAGCACATGTATAGTGTAAAACCCAACAGTAAAGGACACGTCCTCGAGCTCAGACTTAACGAATGGTGGCCGTTTTAATTTATGCTAATAACTCAAAGCCCCACTATGTGTGCTTGCACTAATATACAGTTTATGCCGATCAGTGGCGTAGCTACATTTTTCCAGGGGAGGGGAGTGGGGCATGGATCAAAATTTTTCAAACTTTTAAAGGTTGGACGCGATATCGCACCGAAAGGGCTGCCCTGTTTTAACCAATTAATTGAGAATCATGGGGCTTGAATTGGAGAAAATTTTGGATTCTTGGTTTCCTATATATAAGAAAATATGAAAAGTTCGGGAAAAGCTGAAGAACCTGCAAAGATCGTTGTTGCTACACAATGTTATCTATAGGCTGTTCAAGTGAAGCTCTACGACGTTTCAAAAATCAAGAGTGGAGAAAATCTGGAATTTTATGAAAGAAAATTCATGAAAATAGCAATATATTTTCCGGTGTCACTTGATGATTTGGTGATTTGGTCATTGCCAGAGTTCGGAAAAGTTTACCAAACTGTTTATGAACGAATACTTTGCATTAAATTGCAAATTTCGATGCTCAAAGCGCGCAGAAAATTTTGCACTTTTGAGACAAATAATTGCAAAAATGGAGCTTTCATTCGAGATAATTCGGAATTTCATGTAGGAAAAGTTGGGGAAACCTCAAAGTAGTTGACTAGTGTCAAAATGCCAAATTTTTGAATTTTTCACTTTTCTGAGCGGGGGGTCAGCCCCGCCCCCACGTCACTGATGGAGATATCAACGTTTCCTTCATCGAAACAAATACCTACAACAAACTTACTTAGAAGTGTTAACAAATACAACAATATAAATATGACATCAAATATTATCATATAATTAAAAAGAAAAGTGGTCCAGGAATTAAGGGAAGAACTAATGGGGTGTAGTCTCGTTTTGGTGAAAATCTTGCAAAACGAAATATGGTTTTTGTTGAGGTGTTCAAGAGTCATTGATGCTTTGAGATCATTTCAAATCGACCTTGTGCAAAAGATGTCACAGAGTGGAAAGTACGTTCTTCTTGGGGGCAAAACAGCCCAACACAGGCAAATGCATAGGACCTACAGCTCATTTGCCAACCAGTCGAATACGCTCATGTCTGCTGCGAGTGCAGGGTGAGCTCTTTTGCGTGTGGCCCGACGTGTTCCATTGTTCTGCTCAAAGGATGACGTCAGTATATCGTCAATGCGCAAGGTCTCTAAGTTGAACACAAGACGAAGCAAAAATGAATAAACGGCTTTAATTATTACTGGCAAACTGTTACCATTTTTGAATAGAGCCCGTCGCTTTGAGAAAGCAAGGAAATAGGGCCACGTAGAAGAAATACTAAAACATTAATTGGTATGATAAAATCACGGAAAGACGTTTTTTTTATTTTCAGGATGAAATGTGAGCTGGTCTGTGTGTAATGAAGTAATTTATTGTCAGCATATTTTTTCGTTTTTAAGGGCTATGGTGAATTTATATTTCCTTACATTGATTTCCATATAATTGGCTTTTAAATGTGAAGTTTTGATATCAGTCTGCAGGAACTGTAGATCTGATGACTTAAACGTCATAGAAAAGAACCGCGCCCATACTATGGTAAACAAATTTCATTACATTTTACACGTACAGTATGTTAATTACAATTTATTCATACTTTCACGGGTAGGGTCCCTACTCTGGTTGAAGCATACACGTCCAGACGAATGATTTATTTGACTCAATATCTTTAGACTTGTGCCAAGCATAATCGTAACATATCCCCCTTCTAAGGATAATTTACCGAATAAATAAATATAACAAAATTATATCTTGTCAAATTTCATGATATATAGACAAAACACACGTCAAAATAGGGCGATATATACAAACGCACAAAATATTAATAATGCCTTCCCTTCTCTGGGCAACGGCTCAAAAAGTCAGCCCCATAATATTCCGAGCTTATAATTGCCTTAATAACAAATCTGAATGGCTGAATACTGAGAGTCTATCTCAACACTCTGCTTTTCTCAATCTTAGCTTTATTTAAATACACCAATGGATGGTGGTCTGTCTCCAACAAGAATTCAGACGCATACCAATAAATTTGAAACTTTTTCATGGCCCAGACAGTAGCCAAACATTCCTTTTCAATTGTAGCATTCTTTACTCCTCTGGGTTGTAACTTTCTGCTAGCAAAACAAATTGGATACTTGATACCAGGTTCCTCCTGCATGAGCACTGCCCCAATTCCTACGTCTGAAACATCAGATCTAAGAATAAATGATTAGTCATGTCGGGCAAGCACAGGATAGGTGCTGACTACAACCTTGATTAGAGGGGGGTCCCCACTTCACTGTTTTGGATTATCATCCCTCGTCAAATCAGTTAAGGAGTTAAGGCAGCTGCAAAGGCGACGAAGTTAGATATAAATCAGGGTTGTCCAACCTTTCGCAGCGGTGGGCCACATGTTATGGTTATGATGTACGGGGGGGCGCATTCTATACTCGTTTTTTTTTCAACTTTTTCCAACGCCCAAGGCAACAAAATGCAAACATTGCGCGTAGGGAACACAGATTCATTTTCGTTTTTGATTGAACAAATAAATAAATTTTAGCAAAAATTGATGGTGTTGGGCAAAATATTCGGACAAAGTTTTGTTCATATTCCTCCTGAATCATTCTCAACCCTCCTCTGTGGACAACACTCCAATGTAGCTACATGCAGCAGATATTTGAAATGAATTATTTCATTCAAAAGTAAGCATGCCACAGCGGAGGGTCATGAATTAATCTGCTTATTGAATAACTTTGCAATATAGATTATTTCTGACGGGCCGGATGCAGCCTTTTCGCGGGCCGGACGGTGGCCCGCGGGCCGTAGGTTGGACAGCCCTGATACAAATCGACTGTAATAGCCAACAAGTATCATGAAGGATCTAACCTCCTCATTTGTGGTTGGGATTGACGCAATCCACACCTTTTGAACTTTGTTGGGCTGAGGTTTCAGAACCCCTTCTCCACCATGAAACCTAAAAATTACAGCGATAAATAACCCACATAGCATTTGGACGGCCGCGCAGTAAGTCCTGCTTCCCTGAGCAGGGGGGTAGGAAGTTTCCAAAAAGTGGGGGCACAACAGCATAGGGGCACTTGACCATTACACAACTATCATGTGTGCGATTGTGTTTTGATATGCGTCATCACTATGTATCAGTTAGTCAGTATTAGCATGTATCACAATGGAACACCCTATCTACCTTCCTTTTTCTCAGTCCAATGCCCATCCATCATAGAACAGAACCTCCCAAAGAAATTTCTCCTACGTTCATTCCTCGAACAAAACTCTTTTACAACGTCAGTTAGATTCAATTTATCAGTCTTTAGACTCCTTAATTGGTGAATGCTTGGCATCATCAGATTTTTATATCTCTTTTGAGCCATTGTGCTTCGGAGGCGCTGGTCGGAGAAGGATTTCTCTGCTGAGGCAGTGCTTAGAGGAGCCAACAAATAAACATGGAGGAGTTTCGCAAGTTCTGAAAGCATCAGTTGGGCATCTGAGTGTTCTCCTACAATGGATATTATTGTGATTGATGGTGGTTGATGTGATTTTTCTGATACCAGGAAATTGTTGAATGATTACACCTCTCAACGACCCGAGCTCTACATCTAGTTGCAGGAAGTCAATGCTACTAGAGTATGTCTTCCAGTTGGTCTGATATTCTAAAGTCTTCACTATTAGCTGCTTTCAGAATATTTTCCTCCATTTGTTAACATTTTGTACGAGTCTGCAGTTATTCCAAATCTCCTTTTTATTTCTGCAATGCATTGATTGCTTCAAAGCTCTGGACACGGAAGTATGATTTAGCACCATTGACTTGGTGCTGTTCTTCAGTCCCCTCTTCCAGTTTTCTTGGTACTGTTTTCCTCCTTGGTGGTTGCGGCTCTTCCGTGAACTCCTTCCCAGAGGCTTCCTTGCATAAATGCTCATAATCAACTGCAAAACTCTCTCGTTGGTGCCACAGACTGGCCTGGATTTCATGTACCCCAGTTGTTGTTGTTTGGGATTTGTTGTCTTTAGCCTGCAGCGTGATAGTTAGCTGTTCACAAACGCAGAAAATGTGTTTTGCGAGATGCAACCTAAAGAACGTGTAGAATTTTTGAGCAAGTGCTTTGTCTTTAATTTCTTTTGAGGTTGTTCCATTGCCCATTTGCCGAAATTTCCAAGAAAACATCATGGTGAGAATGGGAAAAACTGTGGCTTCTTGACGGCACATTTGCTACTCTGGAAAAAAGTGTGTGTGTGCGTGTGGAGGGGGGGGGGGGCACGTTCCCCCCAGTGTCCCCGGTTCCTACACCCTGTCCCTGAGGCGCTTCAGTACCTTGACTAGCAGTTCATCATGACCCTCCCAATCTGTCGAGAATAGCAATATATCGTCAATTTGCAGTATTATCCAAACCATGTAGCAACTTGGAAAGCGCATTATGCGCGTAAATACGGCAGAAGCATTAACAACACCAAAAGGCATAACTTTGAATAGGCACAAGGTTTGGTGTGTCACGGAAGCCAATTTCTTTATTTCCTCTACACTAACTGGTATCTGTCAATAGCTTTTCGATAAATCTATTTTGGGAGGATATTTCTCACAGATAAGTAAGCTTTGAGCTCTGCCATATTCGATATAGGCTCGTGGTCGAATAAAGCAACATTCTATGGTATGTTTTCTTCACACCCAAGTGATGCAGACAATGGCGCTTCATGGCTCACACTCATAACTTTGTCTCGTAATCTTTCGGTTACCATTACTTGACGAAATTCTTTGCCACCTTTTGAATTAATCTACTCGAACTTACGAAAGAGTACATTATGCACAACAACAAATCCAACTTCTTTCCCCGCTTCTGGTAAGCTTAACTTTGCCAGTCTTCGATAAGTCATAAAATTTGGTAAATTTTGATTCTCCTCTCTGAGCCTTAACCAGTTCATCCCTGTTAATATCTAATTCCTCTTCCGTTGCGGTTTTCAGAAGCTTAAGAGGTTTTCCTCTCTTCTGTCCTGTTGAGCTCGAGTCTTAACTGCACCAGTTACGGTACCAGAATCATTAGGAACGCTTAGATTGAGGGGGTGCCAATCTGGGACTGGGCCCTGTGGTTCTCTAGAGCCATAAATGTTCCCCAGAATTTAATCATACATACGGGCTTAAAGCTTCAACCTCTCATTGATAATATGGTGTATCGATAGACACAGTTGCGACTGGTACGTCACGCACTGTACCATCTAAAAGCACACAACGTTTGTTACTTTGTTTACACCGGTTAACATTGAATCGTCAACAAATTGCTTTCTAGCTATATTCTACAGCCCGTATTCCTTAAGACTGTTACTTTTGACGATCCAATATAACCCTTTCTCACAGGCATACATTCTTGATTTGCTTCAAAGCACCAACTTTTGGTAGACCACTTTTAACTTTTTCCTCACCCATAAACACTTCAGTGTCAGTCTAACAGTCGCTCGCCCCTTCTTTAACCCCTGAGCTATGGTCACGTTCATCTTGGCCACTCTCATTGCCAAAGCTGCACTCTTGTATACACATTAAGGACTTTACCAATTAGTAATGCACTTAGCAACATGGCGCAATCTTATCTTGGTTTTCCTGCAGCAATTGAATATCCCTCGAACCGTTTTAAACATGAGTCAATTTCATCGGTTTCTCATTGAAACTTTGAATTTCACTGAGGTTTTTGGAAGGCGACGCTGAGGATGATTCTTCATCAAGTTGTCCAGAAGAACGTGCCTTTGCGTTTTCTTACCCAATTTTCAATTCATATTCTTTCAAGCCTTTTGATATTCCCTTTCTTTTTGCTGTTCGTCCCGTTCCCTTTGCTTGACTTTCCTGGCCTGTGTATTAAGATCTTTAGCAAAACCAACCAGCTCTTGCCCCTTGGGGCCAAGAACTCCCCCATTTTACTGTAATTTGAAACTGCCAATTTTGTAATTTGCAGTAAAGGTAACTGAGCGAAAGTGCAGGTGACATACAACAACAGCAAAATATTAATAGTGACTCACAGTACCTTCATTTCAAGACTAACTTTAATGTCCAGACACGGTTCGCTGACTTCAAATGTTGACGCAGGTGATACTGGCTACGCCATGTGACAAACGGAATGATATCCTCAATTTTGGGCGTTGGCGACTCTCGTGGATAGTCAGGGCGAAGAATATGGCGTTTAGTCTAGGTTGTAGAACGACGATAGACGTCTAGGCGAGTGCTTCCCTCAAAGCCCCTAAATGTCATGGGTAGGGCCTAATTCTCTCACCCAAAACAGTAGCAATTCTCCTAACCTTCTTACGTAAGCCGATACCACAATTGTTTGAAATTCATCCTCATCCACGACCCAGTCTCAGTTTATTACTTCAGGGTGAGTATAATGCTGTGTAATGTAAGAGTTTTGGTACTCTGCATTGGTTATTTCTAGTAAAGCAAACACATAGCGGACCGGGTGTGGGATATTCAAGTTTCTGGCGGACGTGGATACACAACGAACGCGAATATAAAGCGGACGGTGTTTAAGTTGTTAGAAACATAGAAAAGGGGTACTATATATTCTCCAGGACATTTAGTTGCTAAATCTGAGCATTTACGAGATTTCCTAAGGCATTTTAGTGGGTCTCGTCTCCCAGGAAAACATTTCCCAGGGAAGCTTTCACTCTCTCCCATGCACCCCCTCCCACCTCAGTCGGTACATAGTCAGACTACGGGCTTAGTACAACCATGTAGGATTTATTATGGGCATCATTCACACCTTCTTAAAGTTATTTAACTAAACTGGATTTACACTCTTAACAGTTGTCGAATATTGATTCTCTTTTGTAGAAAATACTACAATGTTCAGTGTTTACAACAGATGCCGTCACGGCTGGCAATGAAAAGAGTTGGTAAGGCCCGCTAATTCTGTCTGTCTGTCGTCATAATTGAAGGTAGATTCCAATTGGACTACTTTTTGCGTGCATGCAATCGCGGAAAGCTACAACACGCTGAACACGTAACATACACACATGTGCTCTTGCGTTGTGCCAACCAATGATATAACCATTAACACCCTAATAGACGAATCCGAAAATTCAAGTGATGGTCTGATTTTATCGGACATTACTAGGGTCCATCATCTTTAATCTTTCAAATTCCTTGCTTACCTGTATCACAGATAGTTGCATAATTAAATACCTCTTCATTCCCTCATTTTACTGAATTATGAGGGTTTGACATTGCTTTCAAAAAGTAGAATTGAGACGATTTAAGGATGATGGACCCCACTTATGGCTGATTGCAGTCAATACACTAAGCGGTTGATGGTTATATATAGGTCGAGAAAGTGACGTCAGAGCGTCTCAATTTGGCGTACTGGATGGAACTTATCATGTGCAGTCTTTGTGTTACCAATGGTAATAATTGTTTTTGATGGAAGACTGGATGTCAAAATAGCCTACGCGCATTGCACTGACGTCGCATTGAATGTATCGAATCAGGGAGTTCCCTGAACATATACATAAAAACAGACGTGTCATGTTCATCAATTCACATGGAATCATTATGCCTAGCCACTCTAAAAACACTATCATGGTCAATTTGACTTGATTTGGTCAACTATGCACCGACCTAAACTATGGTCAAACTGCTACATAAACAATAGTCATGAGTTACACAATTATGGGCAAATCTGAACTTCAGTTGGTAATCTTTGACCATAGATAAGGTCAACAATTTGGCCATTGTTTGGGTCAGTGCATAGATGACCGGTATTTTCAGGCAGTGCACAACAAACTCCCAGGCTGGGATTGACTGCGGTGCGTTTTTTATCCATACACAAAAGTCAGTTACAGCGACAATCACAAAAGAAAGTCCTCCATTATACGAGATGCAAAATTTATGGAATCAAATATTGATTAAAATTGGTCACCAGGGATTTTTTATATATAATACCGGTATCTCATAAATAATGGTTTGCACTCTAGTCCTTCCGACTTCTGCCATTTTTTGTATTTCAAAGTCTCAAACTGTAAGCAGAATATCTGCCCGAAAGTAATTTAGAAGGGACCCTTATAACACCAGAAACCTTTCTTGTAATTATTAAAAATTACATCTAAATATGGGCAAGAAAAGCTTATTTTCCAGGATATCACCAACATTAAAATTTAAGAGCTAAGTTTCATCTTATGTGAAAAAAGATAAGATGAAAATATATTCCAGGCTTTATTTCTCCCTTCTTGAGAGAAT
Organism: Holothuria scabra; assembly: GCA_037179385.1. NCBI lineage: Eukaryota > Metazoa > Echinodermata > Holothuroidea > Aspidochirotida > Holothuriidae > Holothuria > Holothuria scabra. The sequence continues at coordinate 14,554,305 of CM074197.1, forward strand.
GGCACACAGAAGAGGAAGAAGAGGAAGTTTGTTATCGACCAGCGTACTCCTGGGAAGGTCGTTAATATATTCTTTTAGGAAAAATTCTTCATTTCATCACGCACGCAACCGAGGTCCGCGTTTGATTCATCATAAACTTCAACCTAACGGTCTCTTGGTTACGTTGAACTCATCATCCACTGTCACGACAAACGCTACTGTCTATTTCACTATTTAGAAATTCGACACCTACCAGCCGGAGGCTTTATCATTTAAGCTGGTCTTTTTCGCAGCATTTCATTGGGGAGTTTTGATTCAGAGTGTTTAAGAAGAGGACGACATTAAGCTAGATAAACGGGGAGTCAAGGTCTTGTACAGCCTCAGTATGTCTTCTCGAAAGGGTGATTGGTTTGGCAATTATTTTAATCAGTTCATGTGATGTAGGAAAAATATCAGAGTTAACCATCTTGTTTTGAAAGCGACCTAACAGGACATTTGTGGAGAACAACAGTTGATGCATATTTTTTCCACTTCGAAAGATTTTTCATTTTTATATTATGATAAATCACATAAAATATTAAATGTTACACTTTCTTCTTAGAAAAGAAACTTACCATTCCTCTTCCACATAATAATATAATCAGATAATTGTCATAAAAAATTGCATGTTTGTTTGGGAAATACGTGCATGCTGCATGTTATTATATATTAATTTATTAAAGGGCAAAAGCAGTCTCCTCGAAGTTATTTTGAAACAACAGCCAGATCCCAAAGATCTCTTCTTATTTCCCTTCTAAGTATCCTTTATGTTAATTCAGGATATAAACCAATTAGTAACTCTTCTAACTTTCCTAATGTAGTTAAAAAATATTGTCACGTGACTCTCAAGAACCGATCATGAAATACAGCAGACTGCTACTACACTTACTGGGCTATGTGTACTTCCCCCTTTTATAATAATAATAATAGTGATAAAAATCGGGCCTTGGAGGGGAGTTGTTTTACGACGCTAAGCGACCACCAATGTAGGAGAAGCCATTAGCTTATGAATTACAACTTCTTGTCGGGTGGCAAGCAACTCAACAATTTGGATTAAATTTTTTCCTTTTTTTTAAATGAAAGACCAGTTCAGATGTGAGAAGCGTTGAGTACTCTTGAACGAAAAACCCACCCTACTCTGGCCAGGAATCAAACTCCCGACCTCCCGGTTGCTAGGCGTCATCGCTTCAAATGCCATCGTCTTTATATTATAGCCTTGTTATAATCACCTCAAAATACATTTTTAGTGTTGGGCATTAAATTCGCAGCGTACTGAAGAAAGTTAGTCTTGACTCGATAAATTCTGCTAAAATCGTCGAAAGAAAGAAAAAGTTCCATCATTGCTGAAGTAAGTCATTAACATTACATACACCTCGAGTCAATCCACTTTTTTGTAAATAATGGGACAATTTGAAATATTGATATGACTATTATTCCAAATAAATTGGCTTGCAATTAGTTGTGGTTCCTCCACCATGTCATTGTAATTTTCAAATAAATATAAATACTTGCAAAAACGTCTTTCCAAAACGAAGGGGATGGGCGGGGATGGGAGGAAAGTACGATAGAAATTTGAGTACACATAATAGACAGAGAAGTGCTCTCAGAGAGTTAAATGTTGATGTAGTCTGACAACTAGCCGCAATTTGGTGCTAGGCATCAGGGAGTCATACATAACAGCCTAAACCCGTCATCATTTACTGTCTGCTAATTATTTTTAAACCCTAATATTCAGTGAAACGGAGGAAATCAAGATACAACCCAGTGTAGGCTACAACAATCCATGATACAGGTAAGCAAGGAAACTGAGAGATTGAAATGTGGAAAATACTGGGGACGGTTTGTTCCTTTATTCGTCCACAGGGGTTTCTTTTGGTTTGGTATGTCGGTGTAAGACTGACACTGAGGAGCGGTGTTATCCTACCAGGTGTGATTCGTGTGTGACTGATGTGAAACTCGGAGACTGCCACCACGAATCGTGTCTGACGTCACAAAACATCACTAAGTTCGGCAAAGACCCAACTTCGTCGGCCGAGTAGGCATGACATGAACAGTCACTCGATGAGTGTCAGGGAGTACTATTTGTGTAATAAGGCGACCCCTAATGTGTTCGCCGAGTGTGTAAGAATAGGCAGAAGCACAACTTTTTTCATCGTAAACGGAACTGAAAGCCAAGCTTGTTGTTATGTTACTGTAAAACCGAACTCTGAAAGCAAGTAATTATTATTTTGTTATTTTCAAAACCATTTGAAAGCCCGTATTTATCATTTATTGCAATTGAAGAAAGAACTTCAAAGTAAGAATATGTAAATAGACTTAAGAAGACTTAAAACGCTATGTTGGGTAATTTGTTGTGTCTTGTGAGTTCAAACTGCATCGCCAAAGCGAGTAATCCATGTCACTTCGTGACACCCCGAACAGATTCAATTCTCCAAAACTTCTCACTTCTAATCGCTACCATAACTCTCTTAAACTCATCCTCATTCAGAGATAACCCCAGTTTTGTGCTTCAGGGCATACCCCGGTGAGTATAAAAAGCCATAATATGTAATCAAAACACCCTCAGAACGTGTTGTGTATATGGGCTACTCTGCATTTTTGAATTTGATGTCAATCAAAGAGCTATTCCAATTGAGAATTTTTGTAGAATACTTTAAAAATTGTAGTTTGGGGTGATGTAGAAGTAAAACAGGTAGGTGACTACACGAGGAGGTGCATTCCAGTATTGTGTCATGGGGAGGGTTTCGGAGCACAGCATGAAGGGAAGGTCCATGGGAAGGGAGAAAACGTTTTTATAGTACTCCAGGTGCAAAATGGTGCAATGTTTGTGCCTCAAATATAATAGAGTTTATGAGGATCGAATGTGTTTTGCAATTATTTTTTCAAGGTTTGTTCATGGGGCTTGAAATCCCCCAAACCTTCCCCGTAGCTAAGCCACTGTGCTTTAGACATAAATCCTGGGAAGAACTACAAATTTCGCAGCTTGGCGAATTGGAATGAAGTACCGGATGTGACGAGAAAGCAAGGTTTGTGTAGCTTATTGTACTGTTACATAAGAACTTTATTGATAGTAGTGTAACGTTAGACGACTCGCTTTACTTTAATTCTATCACCCAGTTGTGGAATCATTTTACTTGATTTCATTAATACAAAGCAATATTGGTTGCATTATAACTGATTGTCGTATCTATGAAATAATGACATTAACTCCTTGTGACATTAGACAGAGCCTTGATCACTGAGCTTTATGCTTCAGTGTTGTACATATTGATAACGTTCACCCGACCTATATTGTTGGGGCCTAAGGGGGGTAATCTTCATGCAGTGGGGGTCGCGCACTGATGTCATAATTATGTTGTAAGATTCTTTGTTGAAAGAGCTTCACCACACCACGTTGGACGCAAATTATGATAAAAAGTGAATGATATAGTTTTGGGTTTTAGTTCTTGATCATTCATTCCATCAAGATATCCGTTCAAAGTCTCTCATCGGTATGGAAACGTCTTTTTGAGAAAGGTTGCAATAGCAGCATAAGTAAAGATCTCGTTTTAATCGAGTACCAATGAAAAAAAAATTATCTGTGCTTGATATTTGACAGAATGAAGAAGTTGTCGTGCATTTATGACGTAGCTACAGCGCGGGTTATCAAAGGATGACGTAATGTGCACGACCTCTCTGAACCATCGACAAGGACGTCCCGGTTGGAGACATGTTATTCCCCAAAGGCTCGAATTAGAATGAAAACGATGCAGGCCTACAAGACCGGGTCAACTGATAGTTTTCTTTCTGGCGGTACACCCCCCCCCCCCCCCCTTGCAACAGCTTTCCGAGTTGAGACCAGACATGCTAGGTTCTGATGGATTTTTTTAGAACACGACATTTAACCACAGTATACTTGAAGGCTCCTTGCTTAAAGCGGCTCAATAAGTTGGTTCATGAAATTCAACAAATTTTCCAAACCTATCAAGTTTTCTTCACAAATTAATGACAAATGGTCAGACTTAGACTATCCCCATACCCTACATACAAATAACTGTTTTATGAGTGAGTAATTAACGGTTCAACTCCGTGTTCTAAAATTCGTGACCAGACACTTTTTCAAATTATGTACAAAACCGTTACAAGCCAGGACACCAGAAAATTCAAATTTTAACGTTTTCTGTGACGTTTGGACTTGAAACTTGACATGTGCTAACTTTAGGCATTGTAATATGGTAGTGAACCTTTGAGACTTTCATTAAGTTAACGATATCAACTCAATGAGCCTCTTTAAAGAGCCAATCCTCTCACCCCAAACTATATTTTCTGTAGTAGTCCACAGAAATTTTCGATTGGCACAGCTCTTTGATTGACAGCCGGCTAGTTCAAAAAATGATGAGTACTTTGGCTCATATTACACAGCATGTACAGCGCCGAGAGTGTTTTGAATACCCACTGGGGTCTCGTAGACTCACCCTGAAACATTAAACTAAAATTGTATCTAGATGAAGATGTAATTTAGAGAGTTGTGGGAGAGGCTTCAGTGAGTCAGTTGGGAGAATTGGAACTGTTTGTGGTGAGAGGACCGGGCCTTAAACACTTCTACATACTTGTTGCAAACGTTTGACGGAGACTTGATTATCGGACAAATGTGTTAAGGTATATCTGTCATTATGCAGTAATCACATAGCCAAGGAGGGTTAGTCGCTTCCTTAAGAATTTAAAGTACCATCCCATTAGGCACATTTCCTCACCTTGAATCCATTTCGCTTCTTGAAACTTTTTAATCTCCTATTGGTACCTTATTTGACCGTGGGCCTGGTTGTGATACGAGAGTATCAAAATTTTGCTCTGGCAACAGTCACGGCAATTGACACGTTCCACTTGGCTTTAAGAAATAAAATCCATTCCTTATGGCCAGAAGCTTACCTTAGTTGTTGCCAAACTGACAGACAAGAGCATCTTTGCTTCTTCCGTGTTTTTTCTGACAATCTAAAAGACGTTTGCCGAAATGTCTGTCACCCGACGATAGTGACTAAAATGCTTAAGTTAGATCCCTTCCATGTAGTGCAATGAGGGTAAAAGACATTTCAGAAAGTCACGTACGGCATTGGAACAATTTTATGAGTCTCGTGTGCTCGTGATCTTGATACATTGAAGATGAATTAAGTGGAGCCAATAAATTCGGTATTCATCAATAACCACCTGACAGACAGCGGAGGAGCTACGAGGAAGGGGAAATATTCTCCAACGACAAAGTTGTGCCCCCAGCCCCCCCCCCCTAGGAAAAATGTCTGGAATATATGGTCAGACAATGGGGAGAATCCAAGGGTTGGGTGCCGAGGAAAGTTTCGCTCTTTTTTAAAAAGCAACCTGCTCGAATAATGCTGGCAGCGCGATTGCTGACAAACTGCCCGTTTCCTGGTTTACAAGAACTTACAGGTTTTCTTCGATTTTAGAAAAATATTCTCCGATAATTTTACAAAAAAGATTAAGCATTTTTAATCCGCTATTCAAATAAGGTGATAGTGATTATGAAATATTTATATTTTAGCCTCCGATTTTGCCCAACCGTATAATTAATTTCAATAATATATCACATTGTCCTTCTCCGAGGAGAAAAACGGTAGAACTGTAAGCATGGAAATTAATAATTTTTTCGTGGCGTCAAATCAACAGGCACTTTTTAGCATACGAAGCGTATCCCACAACCGTTTTCTATTGATGTGAAGTCTTGAAATAATTGATGTAAGTAACAAATGATATAATAACACAGGCTGTCAAATTATGGGTTCTGTCCACGGATTTCCTATACATGAACGGAGCATACAACACGATACATTGTCGCTACCGTACGTGTGAGAAATTTGAGGCCATACCAAGATGGCTGTCTGCTTTGATTGTGTGAAAGTTTGCACTTGCTCAAGTAAATAAACAAATTTTGCAAGAAAGTTGAAATATTTTCGAAATGATAAAAGTTAAGGTCAAAATCACTACATGTATTGCTGGAATATGATATTGTTTCCCATTCTAGTTTAACTTTTGTTTTCACAGAGTCAAATTATAAAAATTAGGCTATAGCTTCACGGCGGCCATCTTGGTGCGCCTTTTTTGCCCCAGAGGGTGGCGACAATCTACGGATAAGACGTACGCGTTACATGCTCTGTCAATGAAAGGAGTTGCAACACCATGGTCCATGTATATAGGAAGTCCGTGGTTGTTTCCGACCAGAGATTTATACGGTTTTAACTAAATTAAAAAAAATCGGATTGCAATCTGACCCGAAATCGCTGTAGTATTGCCCGCGCTGTAGGTTATATGCACCTTCGGTGTCTGTGACATATGAAAAATCCTGTTTAAGCTGGAAGGAGTGTCCCTCCAAAACAAAATGGATGACGCACAAGGGTCATGTGCCGCGGGAATAAAAACGTGTGGTTCCAGCGTAAGGTTTGTACACCCTTCTTGATGAGTGCGAACCCGTCCGAATGTGTGTTTTGAAATACAGTCATACGGAGCGCTGTTTATAAACGTATGGTGACATATATAGCTGCAAATTAACGCGGTTCAAAGGGGAATTCTGTTTTGTTTGAATTACGGTTTTGGTTAGGAAGTGTTAGGATTAGGGACCTTACTCTATGGGGAATAAAATTACCTATGGCAAATACCGAACACATCTTTGGATAGTCCTTTCCAAGGCCCGTTTAGGTTTGATCTCAATTTTCCACCTTCTCTTCCCTGCAAGACTCTAGACTGGCCCAAAACTGCACTTTTGGGCCCTTCTTTCTCTCCCACAGGTTGGGATCGATGTAAAAATGTCCCCCGTGGAGCGGGTGGCCTTTGTCCGTCTCAGTATAAAATAGTCAGTGAAGGAAAATTTGCAGGACCGTTCGCGCAGGCCAATTTTCAAAATACCGATGTTCCCCGCAAAATGAAGGGCCCTCCGAGATGAACGCCGTACATTTCAAAGACCCGAGTAGGTACAACTCTATAAATGAACCAAGTCGTCTGCATCCCTTGAAAAGCCGAAAAAGTATTATTTTTAGCCGATCGGGGCATTTCCGACGGAATGAGAAACTTTTCCGGGGGCCATTTTTTCGAGCAGTTTTCCGTCGATATTTTCTTGTAACGTAAAGGGATTGCAACGCACTTAGTGTCAGGTTGTAGCCCGTCGTTTTCTCCAAAAGCTGTGTTGTGAATTTGAAGGAAAACGGGCAACCGGCTGAGGCGTGAGAGGAGAATATGAAAAAAATCGTGACCTACTTAGGGGACTTATAAAAAATATGTGGATGGTTTATTCTAGTAATGGTTTCAATTTCATCGCTGGATGTCAATTGAATGATATTAACAGTTTTGTTGGATGTGATAAAAATTTCTTCTCCGGTCTGTCCCGTTGGGCCTTCTGATTCGGACATTCCTCAGATGTTGGCCAGGCCCTCCGGTCGGCGGGACCAAAAACTAAACTTGGGCTTTCGTCTCGAGATGTATGCAGGCACTAGGCTTGTTATTCCGGCGAATACTTACCGCTAGAAACCAACAGAGGTCGCTATACTCTTTTGAAAACCTGTAGAAAGCTTGCTGACTGAGAAATGATGATTCACCCACTTGCTATGGGTAGACAGGGGGAATTTGCTGTGACCCTTACCCTTTTGAGATTAGGTGATCAACGGATAGCTCTGACTTAGGTCTTCAAAGGTTCAGTAACCCTGACTTGAAAATGAATCCATTTCACCTCGAAATCATGCTTTATGCTCAGGGTTATAGGGTCACGCAGCGCTTACTGTAAGAATAATGATAAGTTGAATAACCTGCACTTTTTTACCAAACCGTGAACTGGATAAGGTCAACAAGAAACCATAAGCCATTTGTCGTAAATGACCCATCCGGAAGATAGGGTGGATCCACAACCGCCTTTGGGTTAGGGTTAGGGGTTGGGGCCCTAACTCTTTGAGAAAAAATTGTCTGTGTCAAAAAAACCGAACACATGTTTGTATAGTCCTTCTCAAGGCCGTTTAGGATCGATATCAATTTACCCCCTTCTCTTCCCTGCAAGACTCTTGACGGGCCCCAAACTGAACCTTCGGGCCATTCTTTCTCTCCCACAGGAGCGGACCGAAGGTTAGAACCAATGCGAAAATGCCCCCCGTCGCGTGGGTGGCCCTTTTCCGTCTCAGTATAAAACAGTCAGTGAGCGAGAATTTCCAGGACCGTTCTCGCGGGCTAGTTTCCAAACTAACAATTTTTTCGGCAAAATGAAGGGCCCTCCCTTAAACGCTTCACAATTTAAAGACCCAGTAAGTTCATCTCTAATTAAAAAAAATAAAACCAAGTCGTCTTCAATCTCTCCAGAAGCCGGACAAACATTTTGGAGCCAATCGGGATCTTTCCAACGGAATGAGAGACTTTCCCCCGAGTGGCAGTTTTCCAGCAGTTTTGGTCGATATTTTCTTGAAATGAAAAGAGGTGGCAACGCGCTAGGTGTCAGGTTAAAACCCTTTTCTTCAAAACTTGTGCTGTAAATTTGAAGGAAAACTAGCAACCGGGGAGGAGGGAGAGGCGAAAATGTAAAAATAAAAATTCGTGACCCACTCAATGGACTTAAAAAAAATTAGTGGATAATTTATTCTAGTTACGGCTGTCATTTCATGACCGGCTGTCAATTATTGACAAGTTTTGTTGGATGTGATAAAAATTTTCTTCTTCATTTCAAAAAAAAAAATCAGTTGCAATTGTGTTTGCTTCCTCATTGACACGATTAGAATACATAACTTGAAATTCGCAAACGAAGTAAACAGCGTTTGAACTTATTTTAAAGGTAAGTGTGATGAAAACTGGATATGCGGCGTCACCATCAAATGTGCACATTGTACTGTATGCACTGCATGTACGAGTAAGCAGCTGGCAGTAGGCGGCGCACCACCTTTAATTGTTGTCATTGACTTACACACTAAACGTTCTTTGTTATTCTGCCTCTAATTCCTTGTAAAAGTTTTCAATGGCAGTAAAATGTACCATCAGAGCGAAGCTAACGAGTTGTTTATTAAAGGAACTGACATTCCAAAGCCTCTCAGTCAGCTCAGGTGTAACCAGTTTCAACCATTTTGTCACAGAACAATCTCCAACTCAATCACTACAAAAAAGATGTAGCAAACAATTCACAGCTTCCTTTTAACATGTTGAAAAATTAACTCAAAATTTTTAGGGCCTATGGCCAGAGGGTTCACCTTTTGGTCAAAGTTCAATTTTAGGTAATGGTGGAGCACCCCCTTAAAGAGGCGTGAGGTTGAGATGCAGACCCCACACTTGGAGGTATGTGTCAAATAAGATTACTGTTCCATGTTTGGATATGCACTCTACCAAAAAATCTGGAAAGCACGGACCTATCTCGAAAACTGTCGTTAAGCGATTCCCTGCACACTGAGCCCACTCTTACAGTGTGTCCTTTGAGCCCACGAATTGGTTCTCAACACTGACTAACAATTACTTTAGATCACTGCCACCTGAATCTGTTGCTTTCCAAACTCAAAGACATAATATTCAATGGATTCACATACTTAGGATAATGCTCTCTGGTCAGTATACATCTTGAAATACCAGTAGTTTGGAAGCAGACTGTGTGCTACAGCTGGGTATAATGGTTTGTGTAATTCCATCAAACTGCTTCATTTGTTAACTGTTCTGCTTTGGAAAAGAGACCTAGAAGAAAGAAGAAAGAAGGAAGAAGGAAGAAGAAGAAGAAAGAAGGAAGAAGGAAGAAGAAGAAGAAGAAGAAACTTACACCGTTTGCCCTCCAGGAGTGGTTGGGGGCAACAGTACTTTTTCAAAAGTCCTTCCGACCCTCTGACCAAGGGCCGTTAGGCGAAACCAAACTTGAAACTGCTTCCGGAAGAAGCTATACGTCCACTTAAGGACAACACTTTTTTTTCTAAAAGTCCCCACGACTCTCTGGCGAAGAGCCAAGGGGCGAAAACCAAACGATTACTCCCGGAGGAGTTCTGCTCCCTTAAGGAGCTTAACGTCCCAAATGGACAAGTACGATTACTTAAGGACACCACTTGACCAACAGTGACGATGTACTTGGTTAATAAACAGTTGAGTACAAACAAACTCAATCGAGAGCTTTGTATTTCTTCTCCCATTGATTACGTAGTGGTGAAAACATTTTTTACTATACGATCACTGCTCTTTAAGTAATTTCGTCTAGATTTTTACTGCTATTCTACCGCTAGCTTTTTATTCACCAAATCCAACCTTATTCAACCATGACATTCTATGATTAACCACTTTTTTACAATAATTATCTGTAAAACTTCACTGATCTTTTACAAATAATCCGATTGGTCAATTACATTTTACCCAACTGTCAGTTCGGGGGATAACCGTTTCCGGGTGAAAAGGAGAATTCAACCGATCGGAGGAAAATCTGCAGCATGAATATTCATTAACACTAAGTGTGTACGTCTTCACAGTCGTTGCTTTGTTTTATAATTGTGGATATATTCAAATACACGGTAATTGTTCACCACCACAGACCGAAATCACAAGAAACTTTCAACAACGTATTAATGAGTACAATTGCAAGAATTAGTAACTTACACAACTTTCTTTAGAAAAATTGCAATAATCTTGACGCTGTGTCGAGTATATAATTTAAGCTAGGACACGGAACGTGACAAAATTGCTCGATATCTCAATATGTGCGCGGTGAACTACCAAACATGATCCGGCTCTTTTGTTCCCCTACCAACAAAGTTTCTAAATATTCCAAAATTTCTCTTCCCTAAGATTGATGAAATTTTCCAGGTGTTCTGAACGTTTGTCCCCTTTAAATTTGCACGATAGGATCGCAAAGCATCAAGGGAGAAATCTGAAAATGGCGCCACCCATGGCCATATTTTTCCCCGATCGGGTGAAAAACCGTTTTCCCCCGAAAGAGTTTATCTCCCGAACTGACTGTTTGGTACTTTAAAACTTACCTTTTAACTCACCTTTTAACAACACCTGGATTTTACCCAACCGTAATTGCCCAGCAATATGGGTACGGTTGTTTACCCATTTGCTGGGCAATAATTTGCCCATGTCGGGGCATTTTACATTTTGCCCAACGCTTTTTACCCAACTGTTTTTAGAGTGTAGTCGATTCTCGAGTAATTTAGGCTTTGAACAAATGCGATTGAGTCGAAGAGCAATACTATAAGGAATGTTCCGCTTACAGCTCAAAGAATTTGCACTATTGAGAAGATAGAGGTGCCCGTAAGTGGGTTTGGAGCAAACGTCAGTAAAAATCTCTCCTTCATTTAAATGTACTAAAACATCGAGAAATTCACGTTTGGATTCTGAAGATCTAATTACAAATTCGATAGAGTGATAAATCGAATTAATGAAATTAGTAAATGAATCTAAGGCCTTAACCGCATGGGTCCAAGAGATCTCCTGCCCTCTAATATGACCTCGCCTCGTAACCTTTGCCCCGATGAAAGAGATGCCATTTTGTCTCTTAAAAGAAACAGGTATATCAACATTAAACCAGCCTACAAGAGTGGAGCTGTTGTAGTTTGGCGGAAGGGCTTGTATATTGCTGAAGCCAATAAGCAGTTATCGGTTAAAAGTGCATACTTAGAACTGCCCGCTGAGCTCACTCCTGATTACCAAAAGTTAGTAAAGAACACATTAACCCAACTCATGGACAACGACCAGCTACCTAAAACGGCTACTTCTCTTCTGCACCCTTGACCGCAGATTTTTAATTCTACCTACTTCCCCAAATCCACAAAACCAACAGCCCAGGTATATAGACCTATCGTCTCTTCGCACAGCTGCCCCACTGTTCTCATATCTGAGTGTGTGGATTCCGTGCTCTCCCCGTTTTTTTTCGTTTGTTCAAGTCACACCACGTTTCTTGAGGCTTATTCGTGACTATGAGTTTCCTGAAAATTGCGATGAACGTCTTTTATTCAGCGTGGATGTTTCCAGCCTCTACACGTCCATTCCTCATGATTCGACCTTGAAAGCTATTCGTTACTACATAGACAAACGGCGCTATACCCTAATACCGACCGAAACCTACCTAAGTTTTACGGAAATTGTTCTCACCAAAAATTGTTTTCAGTTTAGTGGGCGCTTTTACCGCCAAGTTAAAGGAGTGGCTATGGAAACAAAAACGGGTCCTTCTGTTTCCTGTCTGACCATGGGTCACCTTGAAGAATAAGTAAGGTGTATTGATGGCATTGTAGGAGTTGCCACTGGATCCCGCCTTGATTTAGAAAATTTTATCGACTTTGTTAATTCCTTCTCGCCCTTTTTAAAATTTACCCATTGTGTCTCGGACTCATCTTTTGTATTTCTCGACCTAAAACTATCCATTATCAAACGCAAAATTACCTCTAACCAACACTTAAACCCACCATCTCGCATAACTACATATTGTTTCCTTCCAACCATCCCAAATCTTGCACTAAATCTATTCCATATTCCCAGCTCTGGCGAGCCAGACGAATATGTTCGAATGATTCCGAATTCTCCATTGCCTATGAATAAATTTTATCCTTTTCTGAAAAACGCCACTACCCTGCCAAAATCCTCTCTAATGAAATACGCACAGTTCAAGGAACTAGCATAGGGGAAGCCTTGGAGGAAAAAACAATCTGGGACCAATCTTAGTATTCCATTGGTTATTTCATACTACCCTTCTATCCGTCCAATTATACGCGCTATTTACAGGAATGTAGAGTCACTCCGACAGGACCCTTCAACCCGTGATAATTTCCCGCACCCCTCCTCCATTACTGCTTTCAGAGTTGAGAAAATGTAGCAAACTATTTGGTTCAGGTTTCCCATCGGCAAATTCCCTTCAACTACACTCCGGGTACCTTTCCCTACGGAAGCCGAGAATGGCGCGGTAGGGAGAAAACGCAAATCGATTTCTCTGTACCATGAACTACAACAAACGAGAAGAGGGCGTACTTCATGATCGTTTTGTTAGAGCATGCAAAGTATTGAGCATCCTCAAAATAAATGGACGAGTCTCAATGCTCCTAGAAAACACAGCCTTTCAGACAAGAATAAAGTTATTGGTTTCGTTTATTCTACCGTTTACAGAACAAGCAAGTAAATCATGAAAAAAAAGTGAATAAAAAGTTTTTACGTATTTAGCGCGAAGAACACGGGACTCGAAAGTTTATAAAAACTATTCCAGGTGACAAAAACGTTCAATATACTCGAAAAAAGCTACCCATTTTGCTCGAGTATGTTATTCATTTTCAAGGTACATATCATGCTAATAACTGTCCATTTCTGGCAAAAAAGGTAGAGTTTAATCAGTTTAGAAAGGCCCTAGCGCATGATGCTGTTGACGAATTTTCACCTATACAGGGAATAAAAGTGCCTTGATTTTTTTAAGCTTTTGAAAATTGTCACCGGAATATCCCTTTCATTCCCATCCGACTGACCGACCGACCGACCGACCGACCGACCGACCGACCGACCGACCGACCGACCGACCGACCGACCGACCGACTGACTGTAATCATATATAACCAAGGCCTGACAGTTTTTTGTTGATACGCCAAATTGATTATGTTAGGGATTAATTTGGGATGCGCTCTCCTGGTTGAGAAAGGAAAGGAAAATAAGAAAGGATAAATATAGACTTCATCACAGAAGGAAAATCATGCACCTCAATCATAAGAGCTCTAATTTGCTTACAACGTGACCCATAGCTATTATCATACATTTGACCTAATCGGAGCATATTTTAAAAAGTCCTTATTTTTTTTTTTTAGAGGATGAAGTGTAAGCATTGCCTAGAAAAAATTTTCAAATAAATGGGAGACGCATATAGGTATACACTCCCTGTGCAGCACACTTACTACACACTCCATGTTAAGTCTATGGGAGCTTCACTCTGTACTATATAGGCCTAACGTTACTAAACGTTACCACCAAACGTTGTCAAATTTTTGAAATTGCTGAAATTGATTGCATTTTGACAAAACAATCTGAAAAAAACTCAACCAGAACACCCCAGATGTACTACCTGGCCAAGTTTGGTTCCAAACAGGTCTAGAAACCCCGTTTGGAATGTTTTTCTACCCCATTTGTAGCACATCTTTTGAAGATGATCTTCACATGCAGTCGAGTCTCACTGTAAGCGTTAATGAGGCTTGTGACGTCATCCTCTAAAATGAAAACTCCGACCGCAAGCGAAAATGAAGAGTTTCGCAGAATTGGTACCTAACATGCTGGGGGAACTTCAAACTTCGGAATAATGCATTAGAGGCATTCCTTGATGTTATAACCTTGGTAGTTTGAAACCTTAAAGTCTTTTCTTTTCTAAACATATCGTGAGAGATTGTTTCTTTCGCAATTTCATTGAGAAATTTGCCATCAAAAACAGGTCAACTTTTGAGTGTTCTTTTGACTGCCCTCAAATCTTGCGAATACCTGACCGTATTTAGGAAAACTGGGGTATAAAACTGCCAAAAGCGAGTGTTTGAGACGAAAAGCTAACTATTGATACCTATTACACTACGAGCAAAACAACAAAATAGTCGTAATAAACGTTTTTGCAAGCTCGAATTTGGCACGTTTTGGCCACGTCCAGCATCGCACAAGGCGGTAACGTTATGGATAACACATGGTAAACTATTGCCATTATCTTTTGATTCTAGGCTCTTAACTAGAATACTAATTTAGTAATTATGCCAAGTAATAAAGTGAATGTTAATACGACTAACATATTGTAGGCTTTTAAAAGGTATTAAACCACTAACAAGTAAAATGAAATTTTACAGACACTGAGGCCTAGCCTAGGCCTTGGCCTATGCATGCTAAAACTGCACACTATTGTACATAGTGACTTTATGAATGTGAACTGATGACCTGTGATCGTGATACAGATACTATTTTACTTGTGCTTGCCAGCTGTATAGGTGATTTTCCATTCCAGAAAAAGCTTTTACAAAATTTTAAGAGGCCTGTAGCACACACTCATTGCTTTATATGCACCTTATGAGCCGAATCTGAGCAACGTACAGTACCAACGATGAAGAACCAAAATATGCAAATTAGTGTTACACTTACCGGTATTGGCTATATATTAACAATAGCCTGTATTAATTTACACATACACTTTACTACCCTCTCGGTTCATATGGTTTTACAAGATCCGACAAAGTCAAGAATTTTCAAAAGGGAAATGACTCGAGGAATTCAAAGTATATGCATGCATGGAATGCGCTCCTAGGAGCTCAGTCATTTCAGGATTTTTTTTTTTTTTTTTTGAGAATAGGCTTTACCTTTTTTGTTTATCATTTTGCCTGGGCCACTGTTCTCAGTTTCCTTACTTATTTTTGTACTATTGTGCTGAATCATATTTTTACACAAATGAATCAATTGTGCTCCAGTTCTCAACCTTTTCCTGTTGAAATGTAATTGCCTAGTTTAGCCTATACCTACTAGTGCTCTAGGCCCATTGGGGGGTTAAAGTCAAGATTAGAGTTTGCATTGCTGTATACCATTTTCTTGTTTAATGGCACTAATGGAAGTCTGAGTCAGTGTAATAGCCTACAGGACAATTTTCTTATACACAAAATGCCAATTTACTGACTGAAGAATTTTGGTTGTGCACGTGTGCCCTGTATCTGCTGTTTGTTCTGATGGATGAAATCTCATATGTTCTTCTGAGACTGCCTTCTCATTTGAAGTATAAACTGTTGTTATTTTACACCACTATCTGAGCAGAGAGGAGATGAATAATGAAGCGATTGCCACATATTATACTAGTGGCATATTCAGTCAAAGACTTTGTTACTAACTTGAATTAACTTAATGTAGGCCTATTGTTACTTAATAGTAGGCCACTCAGTTGACATGCTTCCAGTCCGGATGTTGTGGGGGTGGGGGTTGTGAACTGATTACCAGTTCCCTAGAAAAACTTAAGACCTACCAAGTTCCACATGCTGTTAACAACTAATATTGCTAAACAAAGTGTATCTGATCTTCATTTCTTCGACCTCACCACTTAAGGATGAGAACTGACTGTATATCGTTACCCCCATAGTTCACTAACAAGCCTTACGAGAGAGCTATACCCCCATCGATTAGCCCAATATCCCTCCATTTTACCTCTATATTGTCTAGTTTAATGCCACAATTTTTCTGTCATGTTATTGTGTGCAATTATTTATAAGTCTAGTGTAATAAGTGCGATTTATTGATTGTATAATATGGTACGTACAAAGTGTACGTGTAAGGCCATATATGTCAAAAGGTTACCATGAGTCGGTCAACTAATAGGTGTTGTACATTGTGCCGTACAATGTATACACTGTGGAGATCGACTGAAAGTACTGACGTACTCAAGATACAGTCACTATAACCCTTGCATCGGTAGCCACTACATCGTTACAATGTTTTCAAAATATTGGCTCTCAATGTAATTTTCTTTCTATATATATGTAAATAAAACTTAAAAAGAAGACTCGACGAGGTTAACATGATTAATAGTTTTGTGGAGGATATTTTCTCGCTCGGTATAGCTCCATTTTCGCACAACTAATGCAAGTTCGGCTGAGAAACTTGTGGAAAGTAGAACCTTTTCTGATTTCGGGAAAAAAACTATCAACAGAAGCCAAGAAGTGACATGATATAAATATCAAGATAGATCAGTTGCTTATTTTTCTTCAAAACCGTTTGTTGTTGCCGTTTTCGTAGCATACGTGGTATACATTCATGAGATCATGAAAAGCAAACTGAAGTAGTAATTAGCTTTTACAAATTTGGTACAGGTGGGACGGTTCAGATTTCCGATTTTGTTAGTGGGATGCCAGCGAGAAAGTTTGGTCTAGAACGAGACTCTGTACATCAGGTCGTTCAGTTGGTCATGTTGAGTTGAGTTGTCCTTTTGGGACGTGGCGTCCTTTGGGAGCAGAACTCCTTCGGGAGTATTGTTTGGTTTTCGTCCCCAGCTTTTTGCCAGAGAGTCGGGAGAGTTTTGAAAAAAGCAGAGCTCTCAGGAGTGTCCGTGTCTACCTCCGTCTCTCCCACTCTGTGTGCCCGGGGTGTTACCGTCGCCCTGTGCGCCCCATGTGTATAGCAAGTGTTATTGTTGTAGAAGGTACCTTCTCTGAAATATTCCAGGGTGCAATTATAAATAAAACACTAAAACATTACCCAAATTCTGGGTAAGGAGAAATTGATAATTTTACCAATAACTGGTAAAATTTTTCCCAACTGGCGAGTTGGATAATTTTACATTACTACATATTAGTTAAAACAAATTGCCAAACAATGGATAAAGCAATTGACCAACCGAGATTGGTCAATATTGGACCAACAGTTGGTCGGACATATATTTCCCCAGTGTTGGTTAAAAGTTGGTCAAAAATTTTCCCAACATTTTAAGAGTGTAGTGCGTTAGGTACAACCTTAATGTCATTATGGCTGACAAGTAAGTCAATATACAAGCCTGTTTCCGTGGTGTCAAAGTTCCAGCCAACACCTCGAAGAAAAAAAGGGAAACAAGAAATTAATAGGAATCAGTAAGAAATACTAAGGAAGATTTGGGAAAAAAGAAACAAAAACATTTTACCAACCATTTCCTGGTTAAAATTACCGAGGAAGACTTGTTAACATTTACCATAAAAATTTTAGTATTCGACAACAATTCAAAATAATCAATAGCTTGTACCCAGTTTAAGTTAATTTTGACCCGCATTTCCTGGTTATTTTAACAAGAGAAAGAAAGGCTTATCTGTGACCATCATATTGGTTATGCCTAACCAATGTGTTTTTAGAGTTCACCGACAGACAATTTTTATCAGACCACGGATGTCCGATAAAAGATTTCTGTAGGTATGACGTCACAAATTAATTAGCATTTCGTTTTCGCAGTCCTTTGAGACAAATCATATGTTACAAAATTTCTCAAATCATAAGTTCTTTCCGATCAGAGGTTGATTGATTCATAAAAGCAAAAATAAAAAAAAAAAAGAAAATGGATAGCAATCCGATTCGATTTCGTTGTGGTGTGGCCGCGGCTTTTTCCTTTCATTTTTCCTTTTTCCTTCCCGTTTTCCTGTTCTGCATGCTTTCCTCGTCGCCTCTTCTTAGTTTGCTTCTTTCCTCATCCTTCCCTTCCTCTTCCCATTTCTTTCAGTCTTTTCTGTAGCTCTCATTCACCCACCCGCCCCCGACAGCTCTCCGTCCTGGATACTCGCCTTGTAGTTTTTGTTTTAGAAACCTAACAGGGCAGTAACTTAAAGTATCTAACGTAATCCTACTCCCTAGCACAAGTTGCTGCCTTTCTAATTACAAGACAAAATACCCGTCAGGGGCGTGACCAGGATTTTCTTTGGAGGGGCAAAGTCGACTCATCCTCCCCAATCCTAACCGAAAAGACTATCTCAGCGGAGCGCCACCATCAGTCGGCGCGGAGCGTACAAGAAAATTTTTGACTTTACAAACCTTTCAGATGGTCGGAAACGGCAATTCCCGAGTGTTTTATGCTGAATGTTCTCAGCCTGGAAATATGGATCTCATTTCTGCAATTTCTTAACAAAAAGAAAATCAATCTGAGAAAAATGTTAATACATGTTTCTAAGCGGAGCTCCACCATCGATTGGCGCGGAGCGTATCAGGAAATTTTTTCCTTAGCAAACCCCCTACTATGGCCGGAAACGGCACTACCTGGTGGTTGTAAGCAAGAATACGTTCAGCCCTCCTTCGAAATTCTTCCTCCTTCTTAATTGGAGCACTTGACAATTATTGAGGGGCCGAACAAACCTTTTGCCCATACATTTTCATTTTTCATCGCCGCCACTGGAGTTCGGCATATTCTTGAGGGCGCGAAACGCCCAAGCGAGGAGTCGAGCGACCAAACGGGGAGAGGGTCTGGTTCTCCCCCTTCCTACCCAAAGGAGGTTTTGCAATTGTACATCAAAATTGAGGGACCTGGTGAACATCTAAGCCGGAATTTTTGGATATTTTCAATCGTGTATCAATGTTTTCCTCATTCCCTCGAGAGTTAGTGTGTGGCTGAATGAGGGTTACTGTGCCAGTCAATGGGACCCTAGGGAATTGTGTTGCACTGAAAAACAGCTACTCATAAGGCTTTCATTGGCTAAACCAGCGGAACTGACATTTTTCCCTGAAAAACGCCAAAACCCCATTTATATAAAAGAAAAAAAATGAAGTCTGGGCGGGAGTTGGTGGAAACCCAATGCCCCCCTTGGCTACGGGCTTTTATCCTGGGTTGTCCCCCTCCCCTTTTGAATTTTTTTTCTGTCTCGAAGAGCTAAGATGCAATATGGTGCCTTACCTTGTCCTTTTATACTAGATTCCAGTGTTCTCCACAGGGGGTTTAGAAGGGCGACACGCCCTCCTAGTGAAATTGGCCGCCCCTCCAGAATAGTTGCAGCCCTTCAAAAAAAATGCAACTTCCATTTTTAGTTCATTGCTTCATTACACATATACAATTCATTAAGTATGAAGGAAAACTTTCTCTTCTCTCCAGGCTTGGCGCCAGGATTTTCCGGACGAAGGGCCACTCTCCGAACGGGGGAGGGATAGGGTGGGTAGCGACCCTACAGTCCCGACAGCCAGGATGCCTTCGATGCGTTGGTAAGGGAGATTTGAAGAAAACCTGTGCACCATACGTATAGTTTATATATATATATATATATATATATATATATATATATATATATATATATATATATATATATATATATATATATATATATATATATATATATATATATATATATATATATATATATATATATATATATATATATATATATATATATATATATATATATATATATATATATATATATATATATATATATATATAGTATAGTATATAATATGCTAGAGGGAAGATATTTCAGCACTGATTTAACCGACCGTGGAAAAGCGGGCGAATTTTTTTTTTTTTTTTTTTTGAATAGCGTACACTAAAAAGAATCTGTACTTATTTAAAGCTTATATTGCACTTCCCTCTTCAAGTCCGTATCGCACAACTGACACAAGAGATTATTAACTAGGTTTAGCAAAATTAGATGAAATTCCAGAAATGTACATTAATCCAGTTATTCTACTTATTAATGTACTTGAAAAGATGGGAAGGGTTTGTACTTTATTAGCTCCAGGTAGCGGAACTGAGGAAGAGTGGGCAAAGCATACCGAACATTTTGGGTTTTATCGCAGAAATAACTCTTTTGAAAGCCAAAATAACTGAACCGACCATGGGAAGGCGACAGGTTATTCCGACAGGGGACGAGCCTTGTCAGCGACCACAAGTTCCGACAGCCCCTATGTCGAGGTGTTGAGAAGGGGATATGAAGGAGCCTGCTTTATCCCATGTCATTGCAGCCTGGGCCACATTTTGCACATTATCACTCAATATTTTAAAAGCCAGGTTGGCTGATGGTGTTGATAGTGTTCTTTTCAGTCTGAATGGTGAAATTGCAAAGCGCGCGGAGAGCCCGAAAATTTGTAGGAAGGCTTACAAAAAAAAAAAAAACAATGCCTATTTAATCATTAAGAACAATTAGAAAAAATAGTAACTGTTGGGGTTGTAGACCGTATCGGAGATAACATGCATTGTGTCGAAACCACCTGGGATACCTGATAAAATAGCCAAACTATGCTCCGTGAGTCGCTCACCAACTGACCAATCGCATGACACACACAAGAGAACAGCAAATAGGCTTTGTGATATGGGATGAAATTTACAACCTCTACATAACCTGTGTACTCTGCCTACCCGTTACTTGGTAATGTTGACAGGAATTACACTCTCTAGATATGTGGAATGGAAGTATTGAAAAAACTGGAGTGAATCTACAGCGCGCGTAGCGTGCCGAAAATCTTGGGTTCTAATGACGAAAATTGTCCCTTGAGAGCAAAAACCAGGTAAGCCATCGGGGAGACTAGTCGCCGTCGGGGACTGCATACTTTATTGTTAGGACTGAGAGCCCCCCCCCCCCCGAAAAACTGTAAAAAAAAAATCCCCCGATTCCCTCCCTCCTCATGCGCTTCATCTTTTATTTGTTTTATTTTTTTTGCTCTCCTTCTATTTTTCAACATCGCCCTTCACGTCCCCAAAATTTCTGTGTGTGTGGGGGGAGGGGAGGGAAGGGGAGGGAAGGGGACCCCCCCCCCCGCTGGCTACGCTAGTGATACCCGTTGAGAACGAATTAAAATTTAAAACTTCAAATAAGGGACTACATACTCAGTATCAGATTATTCTACCGCCTACTTATTTTTTTATTATAGCCCACACTGGGTGCACACGCTGGTTGAAACATGTTTATGCTCTACTGTAGATCTTACCGTCTTTCTTCAGCAACTTGCCTAAGACAAGTTTCCAAATTACACAGTTTAAATACAAAGATCCTAGAAGGACACCATACACAGAAATTTCTCGTTGTACCAGATAGTTATTATTAACAGATAACACCCGAAACAAGGAGTTAATGAGCAAAAAGGTGGTTTGGGTGATACTCCACATGTTTTCATTACCTGCTATATTTTTTGAGCCTTTGAGACTTGTAGCATGTAGTTGCAAATACCAAAACACCCCCTCCTTTATTTTTATGTTGTTGTAGACTAAGATGGATAAGAATGCACTGTTCTTGTCCAAAAGGCTCTGTTTTTTAATAGCATTGAGACTCGTCCAGTTATGTCGAGGATGTATGCAATGCATTACACGCTGTAACGAGACGTGCTTTAAGTAGCCTACGCCCTTTTCTTTTTGTTTCAATGATGGTACGGAGAAATCGACTTGCGTTTTCTCCCTGCCGCGCCGTTTTCGGCTTCCGTATTTCCCTGTAAACGTCCGAGGTGTAATACATGCCCAGTTGTTGGCAAACACAATCTCGTCAACATTTCAGGCCCTAAGGGCAATAGCTTCACTGTCAAACAACGATTTTTTTGCCGGCATTTCCTCTACTTTAGTTTATATTTTATCTTGTGGGAGTTGTAAGTCGTTGTATGTGGGAGAAACAAGGCGCCGCCTCGCGGACCGAGTCACCGAGCACCTTAGTTCCATCAAACAGAATCTCCAAAGATATCCGTTGGCTGCACATTTCAACCCCCCCCCCCCCCCCAACTTCCTTCACATTGTTCAGTACAGCACTTAACCGTTACGGCAGCCGTGAAGTGCTAAGGCTCTGACCGTTATCGTCTGAGTGATCATGAGGCTTGGTACTCTCGCTCCGCACGGTCTTAGAATGTTAGAATTGACCTTTTGTAATATTCACCCTCCTTTGTCTCAGTTTTAACTTTTTTACACCTATCCATTCAGACACGGACACCAACCGCAGTTCGTCTATATGCAGTTGCCCTGCAAACAGAAGATTTTTTAGATTCTTAGTCTACAACACCTCTTTCTCAAACGTTCCTTCGTTTGCTCCAGATGTTTTAACTGCCGGTGTGGCAGTTTTTTTGATCCCCTGTCCGACGGGACCAAAAAACAGGAATTTTTCATTTTTTTTTGGTCCTAGGACAAGAAAAGCTAGTTTTTTTGGTCTGAGGTAAGACAAATAAAGCTATATGCTTTGGTCCGGGTCTAGTTTTTTGGTCCCACGAAATAGAAGCTGTTTTGGTCCGATTTACTGATCGATTTTTGTAAGGTGGCCGAGAGGGTACAAGAAAAAAAAAAATGGTGATTTTTTTGTTATTGTTCGCATCTTAATTATCTTAGGATTCTGAGTTATTTAGTCAGAATTCTGAGACAATTAAGATGCCGACAAAAAAATCCAAATTATTTTTTTTTGGTGGTTCACTCCCTGCCAAATACTATAATAACAAATTGCATGACCAAGTACAAAATATTGCAGGATCCCAAAGACGTGATTCAGGCGAAACTTGAACGGACAAAATAATTGTAAAGATAGGGGGGGGGGGGGTGGGGGCGGACTTAATTTTATCCACGTTCTTTTGTTTTACAATGAGGCTGTGACATTGGGGAAATAAATAGGGAACATCAGTTTATGCAAAAAGAGGGAACAGGTGGCGTGCCCCTGATTGATAGGTGACACCCAGGGTTACTTACCGCCCCTTTTAGTTCAGAATGAGTGTCATCCTGGTGAGGGGATTAAGGGTGCCTTAGGGATACATGGAAGGTACGGGTTACTGTGCTATCAGAGATTATGCGAACTGATTTATCAGTATCATTGTCATATTGTCATTCCTATTTGCTGGCTATAAAGATAAAATAAAAATGCTTTCTAGGAGAAGGCTAAATATACTTGTCTATGCGGAGGGCTGCTCCTTCAGCATGCGAATGGGAACCGCTTTCTCACTGTTGAAAGTGCAAGTAAATAAATTAACAAGACAAAGAAATACGTCTGAATACCTGTTGCATATTCAGCAGGGATCTACATGTATGCCTTTTTTATTTGTAGTTTGTTTCTGTCTTTTTAAAGGCGTGTTTTAACAGTTTGGTTTACCCATAAAGGGGAGAGTATGCATGGGTTGAAGGGTAATTCCCCGCGTAGGCTAATAGGCTATCCTACAAAATGTTTCAGTGACTATTTCAACATCCACAGCTAAATTTGAAACAGTGTTCACTCTTTGAAATCACTTTGCAGTGAAATAAAACTGGAATAAAAGGTCCATATGTATAGGCTACCGGTAATTTGAAAGCACTAATCGCAGGCTGAATGTCCTTTTTAAGCAGGTGAACGCAATGCATTAAAATATATAAAGTTTTCATACCCGGAAGATCCATGGACGTCAACAAGGGGGGGGGGGGGAGTTGCGAACGACCCTCCTGTGCTTTTTTACATAACCGTTGAAAGGATGTACCAAAAGTCGAAAAAGGATTTCTTCTGCCATTGTAAATTTCTTTTGAAATGTTAAATGCCTAATCTCGCTGCACTACATGTAGATCAAGTCCCCCAAATGACTATTTTACCCCTTACTTTTTTGCAAAGTGCCGTCCGATGGCAAGTCCTATTGGATGTATGTAGCTACACCTTTCCATAGTATTATGATCATATCTAATAGTGCTTTTCATGAAATACCTTCATATGTTTTTTAACAGAACAACAATTTTTATTCAAAACATATTAGAGCGATATGTTCATCTCTTGAATTCTGTTCATTTTGGGTGGGTAAACTGCTTCATGGCAGCATAGGCTCATTATACATAAATAAAACGAAAGTGCACCTGCGGGATATTTCAAATTGACTAAAATCTCAATGAATTGGTGGTACCGATATTTAAGGGATAAGTCACATGTAGCTGACTATATTATGGTGAATAAACCGTCTAGACTCCAAGTTGGCAAAATAAGGGTCGAGGCGAAGTCGAGATCATTATGTTGCTAATTTGGAGTCAAGACGGCTTATGATCAGACAAATGTGGTTTATTCCTACAACTGAAAATGTGTGAAAAACTTTTACCTTTATCACTTTCTTTACGTTTATTGACCGTGAGTAGTGAAATAACAGATCTCTGCTCAACCAACCAGAATGCAGGATTACCAACAGCAGATGGTAGAGCTGGGAGCATTGAAAATTAACTTCCTTTTTCCATGCATACGTATCAAAATGAGTGATGACTAAATCATTTTTCTAAGTCTCAACTAACTTCTTTTGTTTTCCCCCCAATTGTTGCTCGGCGTTTTCAATTTTTACCTTTCCATTTCCTCTTTCAATGGAATAAATGACACTATTTTCTAGGTCTTGAAGGAGAATGGTTGAAGATAACAACCAAGTACATTGGTAAAATCGCATTGTGCACAAATTACTGTTCTGTTTTATAGAGCCTGATGTCTTAAGTAGTGCGCTGTTCATTGCAGATTTGCAGTAGCGTAACCACACTTTTGCATTTGAGGGTTGAGGGGGGCAAAGGTTGATGCCAGGGGTGGGGGCAAGCAGGAATAACACTTTCTACGCGGAGCGCCATCATTGGTCGGCGCATAGTGTACAGGGAAAATTTTGGCTAAGAATGCCTCTCATTCGATTGTCGGAAATGGAGCTTCTCAGTGTCTTCGGCCCTGTTAATTTCAGCTATAAATATCCCTTATTTTTTGAAACACATGATTGGAAATTTATACTTCCCCTATGAATGTTTACAACATGCCAAAGAGGGACCTGCTTGACAGCTATAGTCTAAATAGGATGGTCGAAAAGGTTCTCCACTGCGTCAAAGCGTCGTTTGTTCCTCCGTTTATTGCACCAGCTGGCCATTTTACTGTTTTATACTTGGAAATAGTCATACCATGCATGCCTTAAAGGCCCAATTATCTCACCCCAAACAGTACCAATTCTCCCAACCTTCTTACTTAAGCCCCTTCCGAAATTGTCTGAAATTCATCTTCATCCAGACACAATCTCAGTTTATTGCTTCAGGGTGAGTATGTATGTAATCAAAACACTCTCAACGCAGTTCATGCTGTGTAATATAAGCTTTGGTGTTTTGCACTGTTTTGCTCTGTACTGTTTGAATTAGCAGTCAATCAAAATGCCGAGCCAATTGAGTCGGAGTTTCTGTTACCCCACACAAGAAGTGTAGTTTGGGGTGAGAGGATCGGACCTTTGATTTAAACTATGATAATCTAAAACCTGCACATCAATTATTTTTAATTAATCACACACATGTCAAGAAAAACAAATGCAAAATTTCTCAGTTGAATGACTCATGGTGTTTATTTGTATGAACAGTTGATTTATGCCTAATCAAAATCAAGATTTGCCATTCTAAGTTCCCATTAGAAATGCTGTTGTATGTAGACCTTAAAGGGGAAGCTTAAGCAAAAATTTAATTTTCATATGTGAAAGAGGAACCACATCTACACAGTGTGGTGAAAGTTCCAGTCAAATCGGACATGTATTTCTGGAGATATCAGTAATTAAAGTGAGTAGATTTGTGTTCAAAAGTGAGGTTGGGGCAGCAGAGCTTATATCACTTCCTAAAACTGACAAGGAATGCTTTGTTTCCCTTTGTTTTATCAGACTGTTGTGTAGCCTGCTGTTAGCAGGCTATTGTATTTGCGCTTCAACTACAAACAGTTGCATTCAAATATGAAAAATCTTACTTTCGCTACTATAAATAATACTATACGAGTCCTTTAACGGCTTCACTGCAGAGCAGTCGACGTTTCCAACTAAGTTACATGGCATACATACGGTATACAATAGCCTGCCAACTTTCTAGCGAATCTCATTTACGACCACCAAAAGTGACGTCACGACAAAAAATAAAAAAAAAATACTGAATTATATCTCGCGTAATAGGTAATATATGTTCATCGAACGTATGGTCTGGTACACATTTTCCACGTACAAAAGCTAATAAGGTTGTTCGCCGTTCGTTGAATCATATGTATGCACGAAAATACAATGTTCATACTTGTTACGTGCACCACGTGACCACCTCATGTTTACTAATTCGTCCCTCGAAATGCGGGATCCTGTAAATGGAAACTGGACGAAGGTTTGCGGACTCTGTATATTATACTGTTTAGAGACCCGTAATATGATTTTGAGAGAGCGCCATCTTTTGGCTACTACAAAGTCTGCTCCGCAGGCTAACTGTTGTGTTGCGCTTGACGTTAATAGGAGTATGACCCATAGAGCAGGATAATAGGTTCCTATATCCTGCTCTATGGTATGACCTCGCTGTGAGCGATTCAAAGTTTGTTATAGACAGTGGGGCAAGGCTCCGAAAACTGTTGTTTCGTAGTCCATCTTTAGGTCGAACACGAATTTGTTCTTAAAATTATCAAAAAAATACAGAAAATTAAAATCTGTAATGTTGCCGCGATAAAAACCGCGCCGTTTTTAAGAATTAACTAAAAAGTCACCTTAATTTTGCATCCGAGTTTTGTTGCCGTTCAGTTAGCAATTTACAGTTTTGACCAATCAGGACGCAGTATTCTTTAGATATCTTACCTAGCAACCAAAATGGCAGCGCCCATGAGCTCCGCAGAGGAGCTCAAAACTGGGAATAACGGATGCTTTATTCACCTTTTCTGCGTTGAGGAAGATAAACTGCAAAACTTAACATCTACTTCGTGGTCAAGACGTTGCAGTGTGCCAAAGTTTGGAAAGATACCGAAGATGAAAAGGCAAAAATTGCCTCCAACTTACTTGAACCGACTGTCACAAGTGGCGCTGACGTTAGTAGTAACGTTATCGCTGACGTTAATGTCAACGTAGGCCTAACTTTGGAGCCTAACGTAAACAACGTTAAAAATCCTTCATATAGAACGAACGTATGGCCTAGTAACTGAACGTGACTGTATAATCAGTTCCTTGTAGTCACTCCTTACTACGGTCACTGGCCTACATGTACAAAGGTAACGACGTTTTAAGCCAAAACAACAAACTGAGCTCTAATTACGATGGTATGGTTCATGGGATAGATTTGAGTTAACATAATGATTTTGAGCATTCTTAAATACCACTTATATCTTCTGGAATGTTTAATACCAGCGAATTCATAGCAAAAGGCAGGAAAAATGTGGTGCCATCCTCCCCAGTAACATCGACATCTTGACAGCTTGATCGCCTGCTACTGTGTTGCATGATGGGAAGGAATTCCGCTCGACAAGCTATCGAAGACCAATTAGTAAGCGCGGCTAGTCAATACTTGTACGTCATATAGTAAGCTCTCTGCACATTACGAAATTGTACAGTCACTGCGTAGGTTTCCCCGTTTTATATGAGATCACATGACAAACACTGACTTCTTCGACTGAAAAATTACTCTGCACAGGCTTAACGTTACTCGCAGAATTATCCTGCCAAAATTTCCCTTTTAAAGGTCTTATTTCGTTATGACAAAGATCATCTGTGGAAAGTTTGGTGAGAAAAGGTATCTTTTGGGGGACGTGAGGGATGCCTACTCACGCATGAGTAGGCAAATGAGCTTTGTTTTTGTGTATACCGGGCAAGGGCCCAGGAATGAAGTGTATAGCATAGGAACGTAAAGCTGGGTCCTGTTCAAGGGCTAGTATGGCCCAACGTTACATGGGCTTTCATTAATTTTTTACCCCAAAGAGTACTTGACTGCTAATCAAAATCTGATAGGGTATTTGACTGTCAGTCAAGATTTGTAAAGGGTATTTGACAGCCAGGCAGAATTGTCCATCAGGTCCTTCCCTATAACATAAAGAAATATCACTGTGCAAACTATAATACTGTACTATCGCGCCCATACTAATGCAGGTTAGAAACCCTCGTGTAAAGAACTTTAATTATTAAACCTCTTAAAACGTTGGGAGGGAAGGGGCCCAAAATCAAATTTTTCTGGGGGTTATCCATGACCCCCCCCCCTCCCCATGGCTTGGGAAATAAATATGAATGACATTAGGTATTGGGTTCCAGAAATTCCATTCAGTTTGGATTGATTTGGAGTCATCATTTTGTTTACCTTCTCGGCACAGTAATTTATAGCCTTTTGTCAAACTTTATACAAATATGTATTCAGTTTTGACAAGCACAGATGACGTTTGTTGAAAAATCAGATTGACTTTCTGTGCATGCCAACTTGTGAGTTCAGAAATAAAACATCCTGTCAACATTTTGGAACAAACTAATCACGGAGAAAATATAAGCTCCTGCACTCATGAAGCTTTACTACAGTAAGGGGATTACTGATGCAAGGTTCTGTCCTTGGCCCACTTCTTTTCTTAATTTACATCAACGATATCGATAGTTCTCTTACATCTCGTATTCAAGTAAGTTTGCAGATGATACTAAGCTTTATAGGAAGATTAGCATTTTGGATGATGCCTTGCCAGCTTACTGCTGCATGCAGAAAGATCTGGATAGGTTATTGTCTTGGTCTCAGACCTGGAAAATGTCTTTTAATGCGGATAAGTTTAAGGTCCTTCATTTTGGTCCTAAAAGTTTTAGCTATGACTATAACATGAATGGTAGTGTTTTAAGTAATGTCACCTTCGAGAAAGATCTGGGTGTTGTAATTACTGGGGATTTAAAGTCATCAAGGCAGTGTGCAGCCACTGCCGCAAAGGCTAATAGAGTGCTTGGATTGATCAAGAATAATTTCATCAATTTTAGTAAGGATATTGTACTTAATTTGTATGAGGGTGTGGTAAGACCCCATCTTGACTATGCAGCTCAGACTGGGAGCCCCTTCTATGAAAACGAAAAAAGAAAAGTTTCTTTCAGGGCAAGTTCAGAGGAGAGCCACTCGCCTTATACCCGAGGTGAGAAATTTACCTTATCATGCTAGGCTTAAAAATCTTGGGCTTAGCACTTTTGAGCTGAGAAGGATTAGGGGGATATGCTCCAGGTTTACAAGTTTCTTTGTGAAAGGAATCCCCTTCTGACTTGTGGTTATTTAAGGGTTCAAAGTAATTCTCGGGTGCGCAGGCATTTTAAAATACTGTCAAGCCTTGGCTTGACAGTATGAAGGTCAGTTTCTCCCATAGTGTTGTCTACGAGTGGATTTGTCTGCCAGATTGGGTAGTTAACTCCCCGTCAGTTGCTTTAAGGTTAACGTTGACAAGTTTTTCCATGACTGTGATCGAATCTGTTTGGGGCTGTTGTGAAGCTTTGGTGGTTTAACTTTCGATTAGGGCTTGGACTTCAGGGCATCAATTATGGGGCCTTGGTCCTTCTTTGCCCTTCGACCTGTTCTGTTATGTTAGACCCATCTGGAGCCTGGAGGATAGGTACCTTGTGGAGTCTAGCCTACATATACAGGTATCCAGTAGAAACGTCCCCAAACCAAAACGTCCCCGTTTCTTTGCTACCAAAACGTCCCCCTGATATTTTATATGTTATACTGTACCAAAACGTCCCGCATAAAGAGTTCGAATGTCCAATAGGAAATCTGAAGTTGGCAGTAATGTAAAAGATGGAAATGTGAGAGATGGATTTATGAATAGTCTATAGTAGAAACAGCCAGAATCGAGATGAGACTGTTGTTATCTGATGATTACATGCGCTGAATAGGGGAAATATAGCACTTAGGGTGGATAAATTATTGAACTTTTGACGAGGTTTTCTATTCTCTAAATGCAGAAAATCATCGAAATAAGAACAATTTGATGCATTGGCTCCATATAAAATGAATTTATTTATTATAAATTACGGACAACAGGTAGTCCTAAGCAACATTTGTTTTTGTTTTTTTACAATACATAATATACGTTCAAGTTTTCACCGAATTTTGAAACCGCTATAGCAACTGAACTAAACAACTCAGTTCATTTTACAACATACAACGGGGACGTTTTGACGTGGGGACGTTTTGACCCCAGGACGTTTTGACAAACGTACGGCGTTTCGATTCGACTGGTATGCCGCATATATCGTATGTAAGAAAATGGTCAAAGTGACAAGCCACTCAAAAAATTGCCCCATGTGAAATAACCTTCGAACTAATGCTTGCTAATTTATTTGGAGTTGTTATCTAAAGGTCTTTTGCACACGTCAAGTAAAAATTTCTGGTATGTTTGACCAACTGGTTTATTTGCAACACTTCCGACGATCGATCTTGATTCCCATAATGAGAGTACTGTCTGTACAGTACAAAGTGTGTGCAGAGAGTAGTAGTTCACATAAGAGGTCGAACAATGTATTTCGGGACTAAAAGTTCTTCTTTTTGCATGTCAAAAATTTTGCGAACGTAATCACCAATACCAAACACTATCACAGTTAGCCTGCGCAGCGCCTCTGTGGCTGAAGGCCCTTTAGGCTGCCGCCCCTCAGGCTGCCTTGATTTTTCCGTAGCGATGAGCTGGACGAAAACATCGATATCGTCCGCCCGGGGGGCTGTATCATAGCCTGCGAGTAACAATGGTTCATATAATTTTTCGAAGTCATTTTTTGGTTGATACTATTAAAGTTTTTGATCAAGATCCATGGCGATCAATCAAGCTCATAGTAAAAGTTGATGCTCTCAGCTCAAGGGTTGCCTGCGTAGGCTGCATGGCATATCCATCTTACTTGTGATGACTGTGGCATGTGTTATGTATACTGATTTAACAAATGATGCTATCATGTATGCTTGGTGGGTTCATTGATTAGATAAACACAGAACACGGTACCTTGGAAGGAGCGACATATGCCTATGTAATGCTGTACGAACATGTGGTCTGCTGCGAAGTACATGTAACTCCCTGATGTGTACGTTATGAAGATCATGAACGAATTTGCACTGTTGCAATAGCATCCCAATTTGTTGTAAATTTACTGGCTTAAATTTCCCTACAAACTAAAAGAAGTTGATACAAAAATGCACAGGGGATTTATGCGATGCGCGTATGACCTCAACACTGAAACTAAAAGAGTATGCATGCCCTTTTCATTCATATGTAAATGCGTATTTGACTCTTAATTTTACTGTTTTGATGCGTATTTGACTATGTTAATACGAACAATGCGCAAATTCACACACTGCCCTGGTTACAGATGATACAGAACTACCTTTAATCCCACAAGCAGCAAAATTTCACCGCAGATGTTATCAGGAACTCACTAACAAAGAAAAGATACACAGAGCACAAAGAAAAGAAAGGGAAAGAAAACGGCGCAACCCAAAGAACATGGTGAACAAAAAAGTATGAGCCGGTCTATGCCGAACTTAAGCAAATATAACTGGGTTCTAACTGGATCTAGTTGAACCCAGTTTAAGTGGGTTCAACTGGAATTTTGACTAAGTCTCGCTCAAGTATACCCCATATTTTGCAAGAAAGTTGAAATATTTTGAAATGAAGGTGCTCAAAATATTACAGTCTTCGTCAAATCAGGCGATTAACAGGTTCACGGCGGCCATTTTGGTGCGACTTTTTTGTCCCAGCCGGTGACGACCATCTAAGGATAGGACGTAAACGTTACGTGCTCTGTCCATGTATACAAGTCCGTGGTCTGGGTCTAGGCCTATATAGCCTAGTCAAGGTTATTAAGTATGTTGGGCCCGAAATTGACAGCAGCCGTTATCAATTTATAAGGAAATAAATAATCATATCTATGTATGCTACGTTAGTACGTACTTGAAACGAGTTCATACAGACCCTTTTCCAAATAGCAAAAACGATGCATTGTGAGCGTACGCTGCATTTTGAGCCTTCGTAAATAATTATTTGGATATTATTCGGCTTTCTTTTGGCCCCTTTCTTATTCAATCATTGGATATAAACTCTTTACAAAGTAAGTTTCAGATGTAAATATGCTTTAATGTATTTATAGCATGATTAATTACCCCCCGCTCCTTCCCATTGTTTTCCCCTTTGTCCTCTTTCCGGCTTTGTTTTTCTCCTCCCCTTTTGTTTTTCTGGTGCGAGATCCCACGTGTGTCTTTACCTCTACGATGAACCATTTTTTTTTCATTTTGTAATTAAGATAAGCCTACATGTTTCTGTTGTATTTAACGTGTTTTGTCTTTATGAGCAAGAGAAATGAAATAAAAAATAACGTATTTAAAAGAAGAGGGTCCTCTTTATATACAATTTGGGACTGGGTAGTACGATGTCGGACGGGTACCCGGATACCCAGTTTAAACACTGATTTGATGAAAATGTACCACTTTTATTATTAAGTGTGTGTTCTGCAAAAGTTGGTAGAATCTTGTAGGTGTTAATGGTGTTTCTGGCTAATTTTAAAGGATAGAGGGCGCTCTTCGCCTGTGTTGTTCTCAGTAGTGTGCAAGAATTTTGGCGGAAACATTTTGATTTCCATAATAGTGTCGTATGATGAGCACTTTTAAAATGAAATCGTGTTGCACCCTTGAGTGGACCACGAAACTTAAAAACTAAAGGTATTTTTGGCCCTTGCCCCACTGTCTATAAAATTCTCATGAAACATGCAATCACATTTTAATAACATGGGATTGCTGAGGAGAAATTCCAGCCTAAAGTTTAAAGAAAAACAAAAGACTGCCCATTAATGTGGGGATGTGATGTCATAATGTGCTTGCTTCAAGTTAACTTTTTGTTGAAAAAGTGAAAACTTTACGTACTCATATCTTGAGAACCACACATCAGATTTCAATGAGAATTTCACCAAAATGCTCAGAATAAGTACTCCTCTAACATACCAAATCCTGTTGTGACCTCAAACCCTTCTTTTAACGATATCGTTGCTTTTAAAATCAACTGTATGCTTTTACTCTCTTATTTTGGTCCTAACTTTTGCCCAGTAAAGATATAAAACGAGGGCCATTTCTTTCTGTTTTAAGAAAAAATTTATTAGTAGGAACATAACAAAGAAAATTTTAGTAACTACTGTACAATATCTTGACTCATTTGTAGAACTGCCATTCCCACCCTACCCCGCCCAGCACACACATGCATAAAAGATGCCTATGGCTACGCTAGCTACAATCCTCGACAAAAATACATGGGACCATGGGAGTAGCAACTCCCTGATGGGACAAACCCCGATCCCGTATCAAGGTTGAAGTTTCAGGGCGCATTGGGCTGCCACAACATTGAATGGGGGCGTGATAGGGGATAATGATCCGTTCATTGCCTGTTTCGCTTGTTTTTTCCCATCATTTTTGTCGAGGATTGTAGCCTAACACAAGTAAATTGTCAATTTCTTGTGTTTTGAGACGCACAGAAAAATTAATGAATGAAAATGGTTAGGCGGTGGCATTACCTATAATACTACGCATGCAGTCCCTTGTTTCAATTTTGAATTTTATGCGTTGTTAAAGGATATTCTGTCTTGTAATTAAACAGGTAACATCTTTGAGCTGTGGAAAGGGATTAAAGACCTCAGATACTTTGAAAAACTGCCCTGTTAGGTTTCTAAAACCTTTAACTAAACATGTTTGTGCTCTTGGGTTTTAGATGTTGAACTTCATCAGTAGTTAGACTAGTTTCTAGTTTGTCCTGGTCTTAATTCGATAAAATAATTGCTCTTAATTTCGGGGCGTCTCGATGAGAGAATCGAGGGAGCAATCTTCGTTCTCCTCGTGAGTTGTTTCCAGTTCACCGTCGCTTTAAGCCTAGAAAAACAGGTACATGTATTATTTTGTTTGGGTGCCCTCTCGAAGGCTATGACCGGTGATGTCGGAAACTTTGACACAGATTAGGATTTTCTGACATTAAGTGCCAGTGTCTTAGCACTGCAGGTTTTGTTTTAGCTCCATGCTTTTTGTACAAAGTTTTTCGTGTCCTCATTGTTTTAAATGGTGTATTGCGGCTTGGATATTCTGTTTGAGGGCGGGGTATAGCAATAAACTGTCGCCCCTACCGAGAGCTATTTAACATTACATTTATTCGATAAGGATCTATCGGAGAGGTAATTGTGTAAGTGATCGGTTTGTTCCGCCTGCAGACAAAATTTGCAGTTTTAACTCTGCCTGTTGAGGCTGTACACTTGATTCGACACTTTTAAAACTTTGCACGAACTTTCTCCCCTTTTGGAACCTAACAGAGCAGTACTTCAAACGTAGCCAGGATGGAATTTTAGGGGGGGGGGGAACTAGGTAAAAGTGGGAGTGCCTGGTACCTCCTAGGGTGAGGCGCGGCAAGACTATCTAAGCGGAGCACCATCATCAGTTGGCGAGGAGCGTGCAAGAAAATTTTGAGCTTTAAAAACCCTCCAGATGGCCGGAAACGGCACTTCCCACCCAGCTTTGAAATACGAACTCATGTCTGCAACTTCTCAAAAATAAAAATAAAAAAAAAACAATCTATGAAAAATGGTAATACATACACTTTTTAGGGACCCCAAACTGGGCGTTTCTGATCTGTCGCCTTGGGGATGAGACTAAAGGGAACCGGTATCTCCCTTTCCTTGGGAAAAATTGTAAACTTCATGAGGACGTAGATCGCAAATGCTGCAATATTTGAATGGATTTCAGCTTTAATAGGAAAACCAAAAGAAGTTGCATGAGTGAAGAAAATCTGGGGGAGGGGCTAGGCCCCGCCCCAGGCACTCGATGGCTACGCGACTGACTTCAAAGTATCTGCGGTTTTTAATCCTATCCTATCGCACCAGGAGGGTGTAACTAGATCACACCTTCCTGTTGGCACAAAGATGCTACCTCTCTAACTACAAGACAGGATATCCGTTAAAAAGGCATAAAAATTCAAAATTGAAACAAGGGACTGCATAAGTTGTACGTAGTATCAGATAATGCCACGGGGGGGGGGGGGGGGGAGCTGGGGCAAGTCATTTCACGGGGGGGTCCCACACCCTACCCCCATGCTGTTTACGCCACTGCAGTTTTGAGTGATTCTTTAAAATTTGTTTGCATTGAAGAAGTCATTTCGCTTAAAATTTCTTTATGATTTGTTATTTAAGCCTTCGCTTTTTTTACCTAATTAATCTTGAATACTTCATTATATTCCACGTGATTTAAAGGGGTTTTCTTCTGGGAATCCGTTGCCTCTGGATACTGCCACTCCGGTTGCAATTGGATCCACCATAGCCGCACCTCAACTTTAAGAGAAAAAACTTTCGGATGATATTGTCTTTTCAAAAACTTTCTCTTTTATTACCATTTTGCTCTGAACCTTTATGAAATCATAATTTTGTTGTTACCAAAACTGGCAATATTGACAATATTTCACCACATTATAGGCATTTGAAATGTCTAAATCCTCAGAGCTTTCGGGGGCTTCGCCTCTGGATCCCACGCCGACGTCGTAGTGCTCGCACCAACGCGACAATAACAAGTTCCTTTCTTTCGCGCAAAGTACGACCCCCTTCAAAAATATCTGGTAACGTCCATGTGATCTGCCACGTTGTCTGCATGACTTGCAGGTTTTGAACTATCATGCAAGTGAGGAAGTTCGACCACCGTTGCCATGCATTTACCAATGAAAGAGTTGTCTAAGAAGAAACCCAGTGAATATCCACACAAAAAATTAGATGAATCTTATGCAAGCGATTTGTCTGGTCTTTTGGGTTTTCACTTAGCCTACAACTGAGAGTTTCCACAGTTAAGCATTTTCATTAGTATGCCACCTTTGGGTAATTGTGGGCTTGGAATCTCTGCAAGTACCCTGTACACACATCGCAAAACCGGCCTTCCCTTACGGTAAAACCAGGATAATATCTGAGTTGAGTTTGAGTTTATTTCCACAGTTTAAATACAAAATGATACAACATTTAAACAAGGCGGTGGAGGAGGACTGAGAAAGTAAAGCTTATGCTAGTAGACCCCTTTACAAAAAGAAAAAACAAAAACAAAAAACAAAACAAAAAACGAATAAAAAACAAAATCTACACGTCCCATACACACATAATATGGACGACGTACCATTGAGGCATTTTTCCCGCTAGTCGTTCCTTTAGCCCAGATGGGTACAGTGCACCGAAGTACACAGACGACAGAAAATAGCTCTTTTGTGCCTGACCACCCTAAGGTGGAATAAAAATGAAACCAAACGGAAAAAACTAGAGTAGAGAACATGAGAATACATTACCCTAAAAGTTATAGTGGTGCCCAATTTGACTGGCATGGTTCTGTTAAGATTGCGCAAAAAGTGGGTTCGTTATTAATTCAAAACTTTACATGCGAAAAAAGTGCATTATTTCATTTTTATCGTAATAAAGTTGTGAACATTTCGAGGGTCCCGGTCCTACGAGAATGCCATCCTTGCAAGTAACGTACCCATCCCAACCCCAGTCCCAGCTGGAAAACCTTCAACCAGTATGCCGGTAACCCTTGACTTGTTTCGTGAGTTAAGCCTGTGCAGTTTTCACAAACCTTCGTACTTAAAGAAACATTAAGAAAATGTGCCGTTTTCACATTTGCGTATCTAGGCCAACTGGGTATTCAAGGAAATATAATGTGCTGTTTCACATTTTCCCTTTTCCGTGAAATTTTAAGGAGATGTGCCGTTTTTCACATTTTTCTTATTCTGTGAACTGTTAAGGAACTGTGCCGTTCTTCACATTTCCTTATTTCTCAAATTCAGGAGGAATGTGCCGTTTTTCACATTTTCCTAAGTACTGAACTCTGAACAGAGTGCTGTAATTCAAATTTTCCTGGAACTCAAAGTGTGCCGTTTTCACATCATTACTTTCATTTCTCATCCTGTATTTTGGTCCGACTATTTTAATTTAACTCGACGTGGGGGAACAGCATCCTGTACATAGCAGTTACTCTCACTGCAGTCATTCTACATCCTGTTATGATTTCACCTTTGCTCTCCTACACTACGTTTCCTGACTGGGCGAGGTGTTACTGCAGGCTCCAGACGGTGCCTTTGTCCTGACTTCCGTGCTTCTGAGATGATAACATTAAGCGACTACCCGAAGTACCCTCGGTTCAAGGTGGAGTTCGAAGCAAACTACTGAATTTCTCGCGATTGCTTCGGCTAGAGAACTACTGAATTTCGCGAACAGCGTGGAATATTAGTCGCCACCGAAAAACACCTAATTAAAGTCGTAAAGCAAAGGAGGACAGTACTACCCGCGACGAGATAAACTCGCTGGACCCGCCAAGAAAGTCCGCAGGGACGAGTAGCAGCAGGAAGTGATTGTAAACCTAAGGTAAATTAAGGATACGTTTAATGTTTTAAGAGTAAGAACAGTGTTTATTCTACCGCCCAGTAACTGGAGATTATCGCAATATTATATCGTATTTGTTGTAAGTTAATAATTTTCTTACTTAAATAAATTTGTTGTGTCGAGTCCTCTCTGTTATGCTGTCCAGAACTAGTCTCATATCAAATTATCGCCAAGTTCCCTCTCTTTCATAAGAACCACGTGATACATGCGCATGTATCATATACAATTATATTACTGCGCCAAGCTTTCAAACTCTTAACGAGATCCTCCGTCAATGCAAAGCAGTAAAAAATAATAATAGAGGAATCAAAATAAGAGAGGACATTTCACCCATAGCACAGAGAGACGAGAAGGAAAGTCACTAATTTGGAGGGTCATTAAGGTCAAGGTTGCGATCAGTTCGGAGGGTTTCAGTCCAAAAATTATTTTTGCGCTGGAATAGGAATTTGGATGGTTTGTCCGAATTTTTCAAAAACCACAAGTCTGAGGTCTATAAGAGAATGGTTCACGACCGCAACGGGTTTTTCGGTTTGCCCACGGAGGTGTTGAGTTGTGGAGCGGGGGATGTTCATTTTCTGCCTTATGTCATTTTCAGTTTCACGCACTTATACAGTAAGCTGATAGAACCTTCGTAAAAATGCTTGCTAGAATCACTGACTTGTCATCATTGACTCATGCAGTTGGCCGGGGTTGTCATGTGCCCATCTGCATAGAACCGTTTCTATGCGGTTAGAGCATGCACGTAGAACATAGTCTGGTCTAACGTAAGTCTGACTTTCCCATACCTTGACGGTTGTACTTTCACTACAACGGTCTGATCTCTTTTGTCAAGGTCGGTGTCTGAAGAATGTCTATAAGTCTGTGAGCCTTTTTCTCGGTTTACGTCCCCTTAATTTTTTCTCTGTCATCTCCAAAACACTTAATTTTGTACATGGTCTTCGTGAAGTTAAATTTCTTTGCGTTAGTTTGTGGCTAATGTAAGATTATGGAACAACTTTTCTCCCTGCTGTCGTTTTAAAGTTTGCTTGCGAGAATTGGGAGTGGTGAAAAATTGCTCTCCTTTCCACTTCTCTCCATGGTGATAATTGCAACCAACTGCTTGCATTCCAAATCTTCCTTCAAACAACAACTTTAGGGATCAGCATAATCAGTAACCTTAATATTCTCATGTGCTAGAGTTATCGAGAGGCAACTACCGCTATCTTGAAAATTGTGAAATGCACTAGATTCCTAATGCAGTTTTCATGAAACCAGCTTTAATAAATGGATAATGTTACAATTGTTTTACAAGAAACCTTTGTATTTATGTTCATTTTGATAAATGTAAAAGGTTACAATCTTTAACAACAAACCACTGTATTTCTGTTCATATTCACTATAACTGAAATCAAGACTTTAAAACCGTTTGGAATGGCAACTACGCCAGGACAAGATGTCACGTGTTCCACAACCGATCACTTCATTGATGTGGAATTTACTGCGACCCCACAATCCCAAGCGTTTGCAATATTATGTTTTGTTGCCTTGACGAACACAGGGTGAGTACTCAGATATTTCGAACGTAGTAAAAGCTTCTCTTTTTTCAGAACTTCTGAATTTCGCGAACAGCGTGGAATATTAGTCGTCACCGAAATACACCTAATTAAAGTCGTAAAGCAAAGGAGGTCAGTACTACCCGCGACAAGATAAACTCGCTGGACCCGCCAAGAAAGTCCGCAGGGACAAGTAGCAGTAGGAAGTGATTGTAAACCTAAGGTAAATTAAGGATATGTTCAATGTTTTGAGAGTAAGAACAGTGTTTATTCTACCGCCCAGTAACTGGAGATTATCGCAATAGTATATCGTATTTGTTGTAAGTTAAACAATATTTTTCTTACAAAAATAGATTTGTTGTGTCGAGTCCTTTCTGTTATGCAGTCCAGTACTAGTCTCATATCAATTTATCACCATGTTCCCTCTTTTTCATAAGAACCAGGTGACACATGCGCATGTATCATATACAATTATATTACTGCGCCAAGCTTTCAAACTCTTAACGAGATCCTCCGTCAATGTAAAGCAGTAAAAAATAATAATAGAGGAATCAAAATAAGAGAGGACATTTCACTATAGCACAGAGAAACGAGAAGGAAAATCACTAATTTGGAGGGTCATTAAGATCAAGGTTGCGATCAGTTCGGAGGGTTTTAGTCAAAAAAAAAATTATTTTTACGCTGGAGTAGGAATTTGGATGGTTTGTCCAATTTTTCAAAAACCACAAGTCTGAGGTCTGTAAGAGAATGATTCACGACCGCAACGGGTTTTTCGGTTTGCCCACGGAGGTGTTGAGTTGTGGAGCGGGGGATGTTCATTTTCTGCCTTATGTCATTTTCAGTTTCACGCACTTATACAGTAAGCTGATAGAACCTTCGTAAAAATGCTTGCTAGAATCACTGACTTGTCATCATTGACTCATGCAGTTGGCCGGGGTTGTCATGTGCCCATCTGCATAGAACCGTTTCTATGCGGTTAGAGCATGCACGTAGAACATAGTCTGGTCTAACGTAAGTCTGACTTTCCCATACCTTTCACTACAACGGTCTGATCTCTTTTGTCAAGGTCGGTGTCTGAAGAATGTCTATAAGTCTGTGAGCCCTTTTCTCGGTTTACGTCCCCTTAATTTTTTCTCTGTCATCTCCAAAACACTTAATTTTGTACATGGTCTTCGTGAAGTTAAATTTCTTTGCGTTAGTTTGTGGCTAATGTAAGATTATGGAACAACTTTTCCCCCTGCTGTCGTTTTAAAGTTTGCTTGCGAGAATTGGGAGTGGTGAAAAATTGCTCTCCTTTCCACTTCTCTCCATGGTGATAATTGCAACCAACTGCTTGCATTCCAAAATCTTCTTTCAAACAACAACTTTAGGGATCAGCATAATCAGTAACCTTAATATTCTCATGTGCTAGAGTTATCGAGAGGCAACTACCGCTATCTTGAAAATTGTGAAATGCACTAGATTCCTAATGCAGTTTTCATGAAACCAGCTTTAATAAATGGATAATGTTACAATTGTTTTACAAGAAACCTTTGTATTTATGTTCATTTTGATAAATGTAAAAAGTTACAATCTTTAACAACAAACCATTGCATTTCTGTTCATATTCAGTACATCTGAAATCAACACTTTAAAACCGTTTGGAATGGCAACTACGCCAGGACAAGATGTCACGTGTTCCACAACCGATCACTTCATTGATGTAGAATTTACTGCGACCCCACAATCCCAAGCGTTTGAAATATTTTGTTTTGTTGCCTTGACGAACACAGGGAAAGTACTCAGATATTTCGAACGTATTAAAAGCTTCTCTTTTGTGCGAACTTTGTTTTCCAATATGAGAGGTATATTTGAAAATTGGTTGGATAAACAATGTCAGATCCGTATAAGTGTACTTGAGCAATCCAGCTTGGGGGTGAAGAAGATTATCTGCCAGAAAAGTGTAATCTTCCAGAGAGACTACCTAAATTATGCTGCCACGGAGCTTGCAAAGGGTTTGAAAAACCAGATTAGTCGGGAATGACATTCCTACCGCTTGTCAGCAGAAACCCAACAATGGTTATTTTCAGCTTTCTCGGGCAATAAAATGTTTACTTCAATAAAAAAAAAATTAACTAAGTGTAAAATATTAACAAAATTTACCCAATAAAATGCATGGAGGAGTTGTCCTTTTTGGTGTG
The DNA here is from genome assembly GCA_037179385.1 of Holothuria scabra. NCBI lineage: Eukaryota > Metazoa > Echinodermata > Holothuroidea > Aspidochirotida > Holothuriidae > Holothuria > Holothuria scabra. The sequence goes on from CM074197.1 coordinate 14,595,475, forward strand.
ATGGAGGAGCAAAGTCGAGTCATGTTCCCCATTCTTGAAGACCGTCCTGTGAAAGAGGTATCAGGGAAGGTGTGGTTACCCTCTCTTTTTGGCACTTTTGACTTTCTATAAGGCCGTGGATTTAATTTGTGCTATGTTGCGCGTCTTTTGATACTTGAGTCATGTGCGGAAATTTTTCTAATGTTCACAAAAGTAAAATCAAATTGTTCTTGTCTGTTGGGATTTTATTATCAAATTTCCTCGTAAAATAATACACTGAAGTGAAATAACTCTTCTGAATAACGGGTTGAATTTTCCTGGATTAAATACATTACTTGAGAGAAAGTTGCTAAGAATTAAGAAACTAAGAATACTTCGGGATGTTCACTTGAGGGGATGTTCAAAGTTTGTTTTTACAAGCTTTCCACAACTCTAAAGGTCAAGTGCAGTCCCCAAACTTATTTCAAAGCAAGAGCTAAATACTATCACAATTTTCCTCTTATTTCTCTCCAAAGTATCTTTATTCAAATTTTATAACTTCAGTATTGCATATGCAGGACAAAAAAGTAGTTATGTCACGTAAATTTCGCATTTTAAGAGAAAAATTGTTGTCACATGACTCTCAACAGCCAATCATAAAACAGAACAGTCTACTACACTACTTCAATTTTGGATGGTTGCTCTTGCCTTTTAGTTCTGCATCACAATCATACATAAAATTAAAACTAGAAAAAAAAAAAGATCTGTCATTATGTCCCTACGTTGTGATTAGTCGCCGTATACACGATGCTGTCTCGTATTGCATCTGTGTAGAATTTTGTTACCCGACCAAAGTTACAAATTTAAATTCCCATACAACAGTAGATAACATAGAAGTAATGTTTCTACTTTGTTAAAAGACCTTTAAAATGTTTGTTGATTCTGGCATATTATCAGCCGTTGTAAAAGGAAATACCCAAGTACTAAAACAAAAATTTGGCAAGCTCTGATTATCCCTTTAATAAAGTGATGGCAATGAAAGGTTGTCACTTTCGTTTTCAAGAATAATTAGAATGTCTTATTTTGGTTTACTTCTATGACTAATATTTTGGTCAAAGAGACAGAAAATTGAACTTCTTAAGGACTTTATTACTTCCTTATTTTTAAAATAAGTTGCGTTGATTTATTAGTTAACGTTTTTAGCTGAGCTGTCAATCATGACACCTCGACTCGGACTTTCAATCTGTGGGGAATTAGCAAAACAATTTTGATGGGATTGTTGGCAAGACCGTCTTGTGTTAAAGATTAAATTGCACTGACACTAGTTTGTATGACACCTTTTCAGATGTTGTTCTTCTCAAGTGAAAATCTTGTGTAATTATTACCTGAGAAGGCACCGTGTTCCAAATTAAGCCTAAAAAAGGAATCAGTATAATCATAACTACTGGTAGAACATTGCACTTCTAAAAGTGAAAAAGAAAAAAACTATTCACGACGGTTCCAGACTTAACATTTACATAGAAAAATGGGATGGGTGATATAATTGGTCCAGCTTTTGGTGGTCTTCACCCATCAATCTAATAGGGGTACTGGGATATCAGAAAGATACTTCTCCAAGAACGTAAGCTTCGTCGAGTGAGTCAACAAGAAAAGAACCACGACCACAATTGCTCGCATTCGGTAATCGGTAGAGCTATTGTGTGGACCCAATTCAATGATAAATTATATTATATAAATTATACACAACAAACGTCGACCTCAGATGGGTCAACTGTACAAAATGGGAGGATGATGTGCGAGGTCACTTCTTGTATATGTGGTAAGTGACCTAGTTTGGTTCAAACTTAAAATAAGCTGTAGTATCCTTGCCTTCCTTTCAATGTTGAGTCTTTCAGGTAATCCGATAATTAGTGTTAGCTGCCAACCTGAATGAAGGTGGGATTTTTAAGGCTTTTATCTTAAGGGGCTCTGATGATTGTACTATCAATCTTTCTTTGGCACTATTACAGGATAAACGGTTTCGAAGACCAAGTTTCTTCTGACTGCAAATCTGCTAGTTTGTGCCAGTAGCGTAACTGGGGTGTGGAAGTGGGACAAAAATAAAATAGATAGTGAATGTTACCGACAGTTGTCAAAACGGAAGCCTTTTACATCTTATCCCGCATTCTTGTGACCGTCACGGCAACCCCACGCCCCCTCAGTCCAACCCAACAGACCGGTAACTAGGAATTCGTATGTAGGATGTACCTGGGTTACGCAAGAGGCACACGAAAGTGCTATCTATAGTAAGTCTGTCAGTTGCAACACTAGAGGATATCCAGTTTGCGGGAATCACATTCTCAAGCCTACTAGGCCTACATGTAGCTTAACCAGTACGGCAGTACATGTAAACATGCGCGTGAAGGACACCAAAATTTCGCTATTCTGGGTTTAGAATCTACACCCTTTGGCAATATAGAGACGTTCAAAGTCTCAAAAAAGAGAACAGGCTACTGTCTCGAAGCTGCACAGTCAGCTCCGCAAGCACACACAGGTGGTAGGTGGGTAGGCTACTTCGGGAATCGGTAAGGGGACAAGTTAGACTTTCATAAAGCAGACCGGTTGTGATCTTAGGGCTGTCGTTACGCGGATTGGGGTGGGGGTGTCTCACCCCCCTAAATATTTAGAAAATCTGAAATACCAGTTGGAATTTTGTCATACTCCGTCCTCCGACAGGGGTTTAAAACCTTATGACAGCAATTTAAGTCTCCAGCCATCTGAGATGCTTTTAATCACTTAAAACCGTTAAACGTATCAGAGTTCTTCCTAGAATTTGCTCGCAAAATAAAAAGAGCACCATAGTCCCTGTAAACTTTGCATGAAATTTTCCAAAACAAAAGAAGGATTGGTCGCACATCCTGCTGGCGGTATGTTAAAAAGGAATTCGTATCTCACTTTCACTTTCTAGTTTGAACATGAATTCGCCCCTTGTGATAGAATATCGTTCGGGCGGAAGCTGCAAAATGTTGAGGGATGTTTTTAACTAAGTGGGTGATACAACTGCCTGTTTAAAGATTACACAATCAGAAACGAGAGTACCCGGATGCATAAAGAGCACACGTTTTGGCCAGAAAAATTAAAGTGGTACATTTTATCTGTTACTTTTCTGATCGTATTGCAATTTGTTCATTTCTATTTCGGAAATTCTGAGGGATCGCAATTTTTATATTTTTTTTTGTTCGTTCCGCGCCAGCTCATGATGGCAATCCGCTTTGATGGTCGTCTGCCTCGTTCTCTAAGACTTATCCCACCAGGTTTTAGATCTGTAATGTTTCACATTTGCTTCTCCCTGCTGAAAATTTCTGTGTAGGCCATATTAATTAAACCTGGGAAATGTCATCTTTTGCTATCGGTTGGTGGCGATTTTTCAAAATTTTGTTTCGCGTTCCGCCAACTCATGTTGGCGCTCCAGTTAGGTAATTGCCCTCGTCTTCAAAGGTTTATGGCCACAAGCTTCAGATCTGTAATGCTCACGTAAACTGGTTTCATTCCTGCTAAAAATCCCTTTGTATTCCTTGCTTATACAAGCCTCGAAAGTGCATTTCCGGCTATCTCAGTGAGAGGTCGAGATCTTTCAAAATTTTCTTTGCGCTCCGCGCATAACGGAACATTTTGGCCCAAAACGATCATTGCTTTTTCACTGCTTGCTGCATAATGACAACCTTTTTTGTGGTTTTTACGCTTGACCGCACACACCACGGCAGCTCCGTATTCCCCATTGTAATTAAATCGGGAGAGTCCATTTGAGAGCAGTATTAAAATTTCTATTTTTGCTCAATATTCAAGGTAAAACGGTTTAGAGTATTCGTTTCTAGGCTCAGTGCACAACAATACACATCTTTAATAAAACAATTTGTTTATATATTTGGAATCTCAATGCATCGCGCACATGATATTTTAAATATATATTTTAAACCCCTAACATTTTGCAATGGTACGTGCCAAACACCCACGCCTTAACGGCCATTCATTGCATTTTGAGGAATCCTAAATTTCCCCCGATTTTTCCACTTTCAATCCAGTTTTTCGAATCAAGAAATTAACGATTCCATTAAGGACAAATTCCTCAATCTGATGACTTTTTCTTAAAGAAAATGGTTAAGGCTAAAATGGGATAAGGACAATGAAAATGTAAAGCACTTCTCTAGGTCTGTGCAAGCGAAACGGCATCACTTTGAATGACTGTCTGTGACGTCACAGGATCGTTGACCAATTCGGACAAAGAACAAAGCAACGGCCCGATTTCCAAACCAATATTTTTTTATCTTTTTGAAAAAGGCGTAATGTTCCCGTTAGTCAAAGTGGATGATACTTGAGCACGATGAAGATGAATATTCATACTTTAAGCACCCGCTTGAACTAGATTTTTAGGACCATCCTAACAAAACATGACAGAATCTCCGTTGAAAAACATTGAGAATTATATTTTTCATTGAAAATTGGCGTACCCTTCCACCCTTTGTATCGAGATAACAGTTACATGGATAGAAAGAAAACATTCTAAACTTTCAAAACCCGTTTGAACTAGGTTGGTACCTCCCGATTTGATCATTTGAGAGACCAAAATGTAACAATAACAACACCTGCGACACACAGTTAAGGAGACGGCTCTGCTGGAATGATCACGATGTTCCTTTATGCCAACTTATGGTGGCGCTTCTCTTAGGTAGTGGTCAGGCTCGACCTCTTAGATTTATCCCCAGGTTCAGATCTGTAACGTTTCACGTTTTTTTCTTCCAAATCTGCTAAAAATGCCTGGGCAGGATAACTGACAGTGGCGCTCGGCTTGGACAGCCGGGCGTCAGCCTTGTCCTCTAAGATTTATCCCACAGATTTAGATCAGTAATGATTCACTTGAATTTGTTCAACATCTGCCAGTCTGCTGAAAATGTCTTTATAGGCCTCGATTATACCAGTCATTTCCGGCTCTCTGTGGGTCGAGATTTCTTTCAAATCAAGTTCATGTGCTCGCCGCGGTAGCGCTTCGCTTAGATAGACGTTGGTCTCGTCTTCAAAGGTTTATGTCACAAGCTTTAATCTTAAATGCTTTGCGTTAATTTGTTCCTGTCTGCTTAAAATGCCTGTGTTGGTCTTTGTCACCAGGGATGAGACTAAGGGCGTAGTCGCCTAGAGTGCAGAAGTCTGGCAAGCAACCAGAAATGACACAAGGAAGCGGGTAATGAAAAGGAACTTAATGTAATCATAACCAGAAAATATATATATATCAGTACCTGGGTGATAATATACTTACATAAAAGAAAGGAATCTCCCTCTAAGTTCTTATGCACAAGAAAATCACTAACTTTACAAAACATGTACCTTAAAGCCCTTTTAACCCCCCAGCAGAGGTGATGTTATGTACTACCGAATTACTGTCGGTTCACATACTTACTTTCCACTTACGACCAAATGCGCATACACACCCAATTTCTGTCACGAGTCAAGAATAAAATGACAAACTGGATATGAAGGATTACTGCTGTGGTGCTGCCTTCACATGTTTTAGTCAATCTTAAATAACCTACACCGTTCGATACGCAATACAAATGTCACGCGTCTTTAAAAATTGTACTGTTTGGGTGACTTCAACGTGCCGTCTGGTTTTGTTGACAGCAGAATATTCTAGTAGTTGAGTACTCTTGCGTGGCGTTACATCCGATTGCCGTTGTGACGGACGGAGTTTTTAACTCGTAATATGACATAAGAATGGTAAGGGAGAATATGAGACTTTCCTTGGACGTCTTGTAAGGCATTTCCGTGCGACCAAGTCAGGCGGTGGTCCGTTGCCCCTGCTCCCCTCAGTATGTTTCCCTCAACATGGGTAAACCACACGGAAACACAGAAAGGCACCCGGGAGTTCCTTTACCCCGTGCTTAATAAATACAGTGCAGGGATTGGATAGCCAATCCAATAATTGAAAGGTCGGTCGGTCCTTCGCCTATACAAATAGTGGCTTCTATCAGTCCATTGACAGAATTTTGCCTTATATGAAACCGTGTACTTTTATTTCCGCTTCTGAATACGCCTGGTTTAAAAGCCTTTTACATGTTGTAATTTACAGCATCGATGATAAAACTGTTTAGAGTACTTGATGTCGTTTTGAAGCTGCCGGTGTCCACAACACAATAACTATTGCTTGATACGAGAAAACAGCTGGGTCTTACTTGACTGATTTCCTATGCCGGCGCATTGCATACAACATATCTATACTTTGCCTGTCAATAAGCTTCGAATGCGGTTGGCTTCAGCTCGGTCAAGTCAACAGGATCACACGTACCTACGTACCTTCACAGAATATGTGCAATTATATTCTGTCGGTCCAAGGAACGTCACATCCGGTGCGAAGAGTCAATCACGTGACGTATTTGAGTGAAACAGTTGTTGTCGCGCAGTACAGCAGCAGTGCAAACGTTTAGGTTTATTGTTTAACTGTACCTTGTTAACAGCATGCAATCTTTTTTAACTTGCGGATAGTGACCGATTTTTAATGAACTATCCAGCTTTCGAGATCAGATGGTCTCACGAGGAGAATTCACTGTTTCCTTAACGAAATGGCCTGTGAACGCAATGGCCAGTCTGGCACAATAGGCCTACTCCGCTTAGAATGGGTTTCTCGCCGTTCGTAGGCGAGTGTTTTGTGCCCAAACACCCAATATTTTCGAATTCGCCAGACATTTTTGACATTCCGAGATTTCTATTCAACCTTGGTGTCAAGAAACTTTGCCAGTTAAGCTCACAACCGTGTATCCTGAGGCTCTGGCAATAGCATACGTGTACTGCACTCATTTCCAGATTGTCGTTGTTTTCACTCCAGTTGAATTTTCATGACCCATGTCACACAAATGCCCGGATGTTGGACCGACAGAATACAAGAATTGTCTAGCTTCGGGCTGTGGCTGTACGGAGCCTTTTCATTCGTATTGAATATCGCTGGGTAAACGCGTCGCATTATACTGCAACATCACACTATAGCTATGCACATACTATTTACAATAATGCCCCAACTCTATCTCAGATGTTACAACCTTGATTATCCAAGCCTGGGAAATGCCATTGCCGGCTATCTGAGGGGTCGCGATTTTCAAACTTGTTTTGTGTGCGCTCCGTGGCAACCAGTGGTGGCACTACTTAGATAGTCTTCAGCCTCGTCTTCTTAGATTTTCCCCGGCATCAATTGCTTTATGTACTCATGCAAGTCGGAACTTTGGACCATGAACCCCCCCCCCCCCCCCCATCCCCAGCATGAGACCCTAGCGACGGTCCTGTGTGATCTAGTACAATTTTCGTATGTCCGACAGTCCGAGGAATGTTAACACAATTCAGTTCTATCGGGACCTTGAATGTCAACTATAATTCATCTAGTTATTATAGAATTTTCACTTTCAGTTACGAAACACAGCTTTAATTTCTTTAAAAATTCGTGGTACGTTTTCCCAGAGAATTTTGAACGCAAAGTTTGGAGACGCGAAGAGCGTTGGGAAACTCGGGGTGCTATTTCCTCCCAGTATTCCAATATTTCCAGCTTACTTATTCCTAAAGTTTGGAATTGTGTCCTGATACCCGAATCCTTGTGCACTGTGCAGCTGCAAACCCTGTTACCACAGAAGCACTACCTCGGAGGTAGTACTACGGCCATGCTGTTACATTGCAACCTGCATGATCAAGAGGTTAGAGCATCAGACTTGCGGTCGGGAGGTCGGGAGTTCAAGTCCCGGCCGGGTCATACCGAAGACATTAAAAACGGAACCTACTGCCGTTGTGCTTGGTGCTCAGCATAAGCAATGAAGTAGGGAAAAGAGGCCAGTGAGTCGCAACTAGGAAAAAGACCGTGACCGGCACGACTTAAACCAATGGGTTGGAAACGGGGCCTTAAAACTACATCTAACATCTAAGATGTTACATTGCTCATGTCCTGTGAAGGGGATTGAATAGAAACTTGAAGCATGAAGAAGGCTGTAATATGCAATCAGAAGTATTTTGTGTGCATGTTGTTTAAGGTAAACTAGTTAGTTATGCCTTTCACTTTGATGTCAAAGCCCTAAGATGCAAAGGTGAGTGAGCGGAAAAATCCCTTTGAGATTCTTTTTTCAATGTCCATCAACCAAAGGTTCCAATAACCCAATGGGTTTGAAATGGTTCTAAAGGGTTTTCAACAATGATTGGTTCTGAAGAGGGTAATTTGAAAATTCCCTTTAAGACTTGTTCAACCTCCATCGACAAACAAAGGGACAAAGGTAGTGTTTAAACTTTTTGAGTTCAAAGGGATTTTCCTAAAAGGAATCCTAGTCACATTTTCAGTTGGATTCCCACTACCATGTTTTCAGGGAGTAAAGATATGAAAAAAAGAAAAATAGACGTATTTGACAGGTAGACCATTTTATCGATTCGAAAATCGAAATGGTGTTTTTTTTTAGAATCGCGCTCATACCAAAGAATAATATCCTTCTTGTGGAACAGTAAAATCAACATATGCGACTGGTGTTAACCTTTATTAAAAGTGTCACCAGAGATGAATGTGTCCGAAGAGCGCGAGATAGTTAGCATTTCAATATGTAAATTCTCTGAAGTATCATTAAATATGGGCTTTCCCTATTGGTCCAACCTGGACGAATATACCGATCAAGTCGGCAAATGTACCGAGAAAACATACCAAAAGCTCATTTGAGGGGATCCCCAGCCTCCTTACTTTACACTAACCGTTACTTCAGACGCTCAGTAATATCATATCAATGATACCTTCAAATTAAAGTAACTGTCAGCCCAACTTAAACAACTACACTCCACTGTTAACACCAAATGTTATCTCTTTATTTTCATATTTCAATAAAAAAAATTTCTTTGAACATAGCAGTTTTTGTTCTCGGGCAAAGATTTCAAAGTATTAAAATATTCGGTCTTATCGAGCATTGTGTTACACAAGATTTAAAAACAGGATTTAAAAGCAGGCTAAAAGATGATTGTTCCTTTTTAATCAAAGGCTATCCAAAATGTGCCGCGTTTTTTTGTTTTTTTTTGTTTCTTTGATTTTTCGTAAATATGACACCCCGGCTACGATACTTTGCTATTTTCGGGCAAATGCTTGAAAGCTTTGTATGTTCGACCATTACGGGCATCGTGTTGTGAAAGACTGTGATTGAGCTTAAACTCACGAGTACTTTTTTGCACTGACTGAATGTACAGCGGGTTTTTTTTTTTGGGGGGGGGGGGGGGGCGGATTCAATTTGTTCAATTTTATCGCGACTGTGATGTTTCTTTCCTTTTTTCGGACACATCCTTAATTTAAAGATTTTAGGCGCGAAAACCATGTCATTGTTTAAAACTTAAGTGACTGTCCAATTTTTTCCCTGAACTCCTACCCGAATTTTAGTTTTTTGGAAATTTGGAGGGGTAGAGTACAAATGAAGTACCTTTCCCTTCTTTAATGACTAATTCAAAATATGGACTTTGTTTTGCAGAAAATTTGGATTCTGGTTTCCTGTAAGGAAGTTTGAAAAGTTGGGGTAGTACTATATTCTGCCCTCCCCGTCGGTAAATCTGAGATTGTAAGGCGAATGAAGATCGTTGTTGCTACATTTTGTTATCTAAGGCCTACGAAATGAAACTCCCTGATGACTTTACAAAAGTTTTAGAAACTTTGTTGTCTTTTTTCGACAGAGCATTTCATAATCCAGAGGTTTTTTAAGCAACTTTGGAATTTTACGAATGTAAATGTTAGAAGATAGCACTGAAACTGGTGATGTCACTTCATCTGGTGTCACACAGAAAAGTTGTGATTTTGTCATTTTCAGAGCTAGTAAAAGTTTAAAAAATGCATCTTGCTGCGAGTGAAGCACGACGAAAGTTGTCTTTCTGAAACAAATAATTAAGATACCGGAGCTTGTGTTGGACAGAATTTAGAATTTCATATGAAGAGCGTTCCAAAAAACCATGAAAGTGTTGGCTTGGTGCCTGTAGATAAACACATATTTTGAGCCTACCGTAACCATCAACGTTAAAAAGTCTCTAGATAGCGCAAGGTTAATTTTAAAGGGCAGCAGTGCAATAAAGGTCTACAATGTGGACGACGATCATTGCTAGCCATCGCCAACCCTGTCACAACAAAGAACACTAAAGCCCAGGTCCCACTTACGCGATTCAACTTGGGATTCAACTCTCAACAAGTTGCGCGATTTTTCAAGCAACTTTCTGCGCAACTGTCTGCTGTTCCCACACGCGCAACTCTCGTGCAACATTATTTTGTGTTGCCTATGGAGAGGTCACCCGACTGGAATAATAATAATATAGGTGATGGTGAAGATTACCAGAAGAAGGCATTTGTTCCCCTCCTTGTCATTTGACGAAAGGAATCTGAGAGATTTGATTATAGGCCTACGAAGGTGCGTGGACCGTATCATAGAAGTAACACCTCTCTGGAAGAACTACCTCGAATAAATCATAGAACACATGCCTATCATGACCTGTCGGCCAGACTGAGTTGAATAGGACATAAATATCAGACTAGTGGGCATGGCGTACGAGGCGCGGGGAATTAAGAGGGAAGGCCAGTCCCAATATTTACAAAATATGAGTTTTGTGGAAGTGTCTAGAAAAATTCTCGTCTAAAAAACTTTGGCATGTGTAATTATACGTATATTCTATAACAGCTCATGAAAAGCAATCATCACTGAGCTTAACTTCATATTCCTGCACAAAGTACTACGGTAAGTTCTCGAAATGGCTGAATTTCCAATTTTTATCAAAATTTGCCAGAAGAATAAAAAGCATCACAGTCAAGGTCAGATTTAATCAAGAAATAAACATTCGTGAGACATTAGTTGAGAAGCTTATAAAAATAATTCTCTCTCAGTACTTGTCATCTATAGTGTTGCGCAACATAATTTTCTAAAATATCCCAATATCGTGCTTTCAAAACTTGCCCCAAAATGAAATGTCATCCTTCATAGTCACATTTAAATCTTCAAGAAAAATAGAAAAGATTATAATTATATTCGACACAGCTTAAACTGGGTAAAATCAAACAATTTTTCTCATCCCACTTCATTAACGTAGGCTAAATTTTTTCGAAATGGTAAACAGATCGTTGCAAAACTGTTGGACGTTGTTTACCAATGTCAGATTACAAGGACAGAAGTGAGCGTTTATACTGTAACCCAAATTTTACCGTAACGAATCAATCAAAATCTTTCTCATGAGTAAAAGTGGCATAATAAGTGTGTTGTTTTAATTAAAACGAAACAGATTAACAGAAAATGCAGGCTCTTACGTCATATCGTACTTCGACGCAGAGGCCGCGGAGCGAATTTTCAAGTGCGGGGGCTAATCATCGAAGCGGCCCAATATGTCCAATTAAAATTAATGCAGTTTAAGGCGGCCCAAAATGCAGTTTCAGGCTAAAGCCCCCCTATCCCCTCCCCCTTCATCTCCGCGGTCCCTTTTCGTGTTTGTCAAAATTGGGTAATATCGTGAGCGCCGATTCTCAAGAAACGGACCAGGGGACATGTCCCCCGATACTTGAAAATTCGCCCATTACCGGTAACTTTAACTACCCACAAAGTATTTTCTTTTAAATGAGGTAATAACCCCCACCCCCATATACCAAGAACGAAATGGCCGTCCCTATAGGTGATATTAGTTGTTAAGATTATGAGACTCGGGACTCATTTTCAGCCTGAGTTCATGAATCAATGAGAAAAATATGGTATTTTTTGCATCCAGACCCTTCGAGACCGCAAAGAAAAAAAACACCGGGAATGAAGTCCCCTCATACCCTCCCCCCCCCCCCGTGCATCAGGACGGCGATCATAAATGGGGATCAATGGGGAGTTATGATTAAGGAAAGAAGTCACAGGCCTAAAGCTATAACAATGGGGCTATGCATGAAAACCTGGAAAATGAGAATAACATTGTCTATAGACACAAAGATTGGTAAATGTCATTGACGCAAACTTTAGGTTGGGAGGTTAACGATATCACTCATACGCGGCACCACGGTGAGGGGAAATTCTTTGCTAAGTTCAAGTATGGGGCAGATATAGGCGGATCAATAGAATGGTGCACAAGATTCGGGGTACATTAGCCCTCAATCAGTGCCTTGTTATAGGCTAATACGCTCCATAGAATACGCTCCGAATGCACGAAGCAAAGTGCTAATGGAGCGTAGTGTGTAGGGCCACTCAGATTGAGGACTAGGGGTACATTGATTGTCCTTGCAAAATTTACACTTCAACGACGGTCCATTAGTTACCTAATTCTTTGCAGTGTAGACAATAGAAGAAATATAATTTTAACCTGCCCTAAGCGTTTGTAAAACTATATTTCTTTTTTTTTACAGTAAATGCATTGGAAATGTTCAAGCCCTGACTGTTTCAGTTTCCAAATTACAAAATGTCGATTCCGGTGCACCCGCGGTCGATTCTTAGGCTAATAGGGTAAACTGGGGTAAGAACGCCCTAATTGTAAAAAGAAATCGTTGTGATCTAAATTCTGGATTATCACATTCACACCCTATAGGGCCTAGGTCTACATTCAGTTGACAAAATTATTTGGACACTTTTGGACCTGTCGCAACTTTTATTCACCCTCAAAAACAACATAAATCTCGGTTGGGCGTTTGAATTTGCCCCAGATAATTTGTCCAGGATTGTAGTCTCTCTGTGAATACTAATTGGTTTTGACTTGACTTGTATACCGTCCTCTTGCCGACAGTACGTACTGTAGTCTGGCTAGTACTACTTCTTGTCTTATTTCTCGTATAACTAGTAAATTCTGAAGCTGAATTGAACGCTAACTAGTGTCATCAAGTCGCTTTCATGCACTTAAAAACACTAGTGTTTTGTGTGACTTCAAAAGGTGACGTATATGAAGAACGTATTTTCATAATGACCATGGAGAATGACGTTGTGGTACTGTAAATTACAGTCCCCCTTCATGACTTAACGTTACACGCGCTCCATATTTATAAGCATAACGTAGACACGGACGATTGAGTGCTACAATCTTGGACAAAACTAGTTGGAACACCCCCCGCTCCCCCATGCAATGTTGGAGATAATGAAGCCAATTCGGGACGCACCATTTTCTTTGGGACCCAACATTGTACTGGGGACAGGGGTTTCGATAATCGCTATTTTCTGCTGGGCACAACTTTTCAAAAGGGATAGAGGTCGTGGAAATAGTACTCGGCATTAAAAACAACACAATGACGTGAGGTGTTCCAACAGTTTTGTCCAAGATTGTAGGCCTAGACCTAGGCTAGGTAAATTCCACGACTGGTTTAGGTTCTGCCGATCGTCAGGTTTACTATATCATTATATGATTGTAGACCCTGAGGTAAACTATGAACATAAGATGTGTGTTCTGATGTCAAGATCGGTATTAGTCGTAAGGTACAACGTGTAATTAACAGTTTAAGTAGCCCGTTTCCAAGCACCACAAAAGTCACCCGCCTGTACTAGACTGAGTTTAGGCCAAGTGCAGTAACGATATAGCCTAGTGCTGGCTTGATATGCTGTAAACAACGACGACGTTACAATAGCTAGGCTGTATTGATCACTGTGTACACTATGTATGTATGCTAGCCTGTACACTCGCTGCTCGAACTCACCTTTCGATCGCATTTGTACGTGCTGTACCAAATTTCGTGGCAAAATTTCCCAAAGCTTGTCTTTAATAGGTCTGCAAACTGTTAATCCTTCGAGTCCGTTTGCCAGAAAACTTGTTAAAGCACACCCGCCTTCAAGTTGATTCCCGGTCCCACTACGCAACTTTTGTATCAACTTGGTTGAAAGTTGAATCGCAAGTTGAATCGCGTAAATGGGACCCGGGCTTTAATAAGCCCGGGTCCCACTTACAAGTTGAATCGCGGGGATCAACTTGACAATCGATTCAACTCGAACGAGTTGATTCATAGTTGCAGGAAATAGAACATGTTCTATTTTGCTGCAACTTTACAATCAACTTTCTAACTGCGCATGCGCTGAACTGTGCTTTCCGCGAAATTTGACTGATGATCACTGATCAATCGAACGCAAAGTTTGTAAATAAGGCAGTAAAGGCAGTCCATTTTTTCTCATTTAGAGAAGATCTGTGTTTTCTCTCGCAAACGGACTCGAAGGATTAACACTTAACAGACCTATTTAAGATAAGCTTTGGAATATATTGCTGCGAAATTTTATACAGCAGGTACAAATGCGATCGAAAGGTTAGTTCGGATAGTGACTGTACAGCCTAGCATACATACGTAGTGTACACAATGATCAGTGTAGCCTAGCTATTGTAACGTTGTTGTTGTTTGTCGTTGTTTATGTATGCAACCAAACCAGCACTGCGCTGCAGCAGTATCGTTTATACTTCACTTGGCCTAGATTCAGTCTAGTACAGGCGGGTGACATTTCAGTTTTGTGATGCTGTTTATGTCAATATATTTGGAACCGGGTAACTTAATTCAACCGTCAAGTACATATTGTACCTTCTGATATGATAGATCTTGACATAAATATCCACATAGGCTATTATGTTTCTAACGTCATGGTTAGTTACCTCAGGGTCTACAGTCATAATAATAGGCCAAGGATAGGTGGTAACATTAAACCTGAGGATCGGCAGAACATTAATCAGTCGTAGGAATTGACCTAGCCTAGGCCTAACAACCAATTGCACGTGTCTACGTTAGGCGGTATAAATATGGAGTGTGTGTAACGTTAGATCACAACGGGGTGTATCACAATCTCATTCTCCATGATCATTATGAAAATAAGTTCTCCGTATTAGACGTCACCTTTTGAAGCCACAAGGCTAGTGTTTTAATGGTCCTTAGTAAAGTCCTTAATTGAGGATTAACGTAATCTTAATTACATGAAAGCAAACTTGGTAGGCAGTATACCTTTAGAATTTACTAGTTAGGGCTAGACGTGAGATAAGACTAACGTTAGTGATGGTCATTCTGTATACGTACGGTACGTACTGTCGGCAAGTATTCCACTAATTGTGCCAAATACAAGTCAGGCTGTATAACTTAATATTCACAGCTAGGGGCTACAATCCTGGGCAAAATGCAAAATGAAACACCTGACCAAAACTGATGTTGTTTTCGAGGGCAGGGCCGTCGGAAGCGGGGGGGGGGGGGCTGGGGGGGCTGCAGCCCCCCAATAATTTTGCCATATATAGTTTTTTTTTTTTTTTTTTGGAAGTGAGCATTTTATTACAACGAAAGGTCAAAATAAGAACTGCTTAGATACTATTAACAAGCCCAGGAAATTCATTTCCAGCTGTCTGAGGGGTTGGGATTTTTCAAAATTTTCTGTACGCTCCGCGCCAACCGATGGTGGCGCTCCGCTTGGATAGTCAGCCCGAGTCACCCCCCCCCCCCCCCCAATCGAAAATACCTTCCGACGGCACTGGAGGGTGCTTGCGACAGGTCCGGAAGTGTCCAAATATTGTTGTGCAGGAATGTAGGCCGAAGGGCTGTGAATGTGATCCTTGAGAATCTAGATCACATCAATTTCTTTTTACAAACAGGGCCCTGTTAAACTGCGCAAAACTCGGGAGGGGGTGGGCGGGGGACCAGTACCTCATTTAAAAAAAATACCTCGTGGACAATCAAAGCTACATAATAGACGATTTTTTTTTTAAATATGTTGGGGACATGTCCACCGTTCCGCCGTTACCCGGGAATCGACGCCCGCGATATTTCTCAATTGACAAAATTGAACGGAATACTGCATGACGTACAAGCATGCATTTTCGTGTTTATCTGTTTCTCATCATAATTAAAACATCACACTTAATTAATACGCCAATATTACTCAGGTGATAGATTTTAATTGATTTGATCGGATACACCGTATGGCAATATGTAAACCCTTCTTCTCTCCGTCTTGTTTAACATTTGAAAAATTTGAAAACGTCCACATCCGAATATTCGGTTTACCATGAATTTGGACAAAATTTTGCCCACATTAACCGAGTGGGGGGGAGAAAATTCATTCATTTTAGCCCATGTCGAATATTTTTCTAATTCTTTCTGGTTTTTTTTTTTTTGGAAAACTTGGACTAGGCTTTGATGTCATTTAAAGGAAAAGTGCAGTCCCCCAAAAATGAAAAAGTGTGGTAGACCGTACTGTTTCATGGTTGGCTCTTGAAAGTCATTGTGACAATATTTTTTCTCTTCAAATTCATAGGTCTGCCCCCCCCCCTCCAATTATTTTTTAAGAGATTTGGGGGGGCATGGCCCCCCAATAACTGATTGTTTCAAAAGTAATTAAACAAATTTAAGTTGCTTTTATTACATTTCCGCTATTCTTTGGCTCAAATATTACTTTTCAGAGAGCAACATCATACATATGACAAATTTCTTTTATCAGCTGCTCACCGAATGTCTCACGAATGTTTGTTTTCATAAAAATCTGACCTGGACTGGGTTGCTTTCTATTCTTCTGGCAAATTAACGATGAAAATTAGATAAACAACCATTTCGAGAGCTAAGTTGTGCATGAATATGAGGTAAAGCTTAGGGATGATTGCTTTTCAAAGCTGTTAGAACATGTGTAATTGAACATGCCGAACTTTTTAAGACCTGAATGGCTTCTCGAATTTTTCTAGACACTTGCACAAAACTCCAGTTTTTGGATATTGAAGGGGTGGCCTTCCTTCTTCCCTCGCGCCTGGCACGCCTTTGTCCACTGCCCATGCATGGTAGTATGTCCCATTCAACTCAGACCGACGGATCATAACACCAGTATTTTTGTGTATCTATATCCGAGGTAGTATACTTCTATGATATATACATGCACCTAAAGGGAGGCTTAAAGCCATACCTCTTAGATCCTCTTTCGTCAAAAGACAAGAAGGGGAATAATTCCTCTCTGCCGGGAAACTGCACTATCACTTTTATTACTACCCTGGTAGGGTGGCCATGTTGCATGAGAGTTGTGCGTGTGGGAATAGCATACAGTTGCGCCGAAAGTTGCTTGGAAAATTGCGCAACTTGTTGAAAGTTGAATCGCAAGTTGAATCGCGTAAATGGGACCCAGGCTTTAGAAAAAGATCTTGAATACGGGGAAATTTTTTGTTGCGAAGCAGCACGTTGCACGGTGAAAACTAACCTCCAAAAGAACGAATAAATCATTTTTAAACTGATTTAAAGTGTGGCTCAAGTCTAGATTTTTAAAGTGGTATATATAAGAGACTGCCAAAAGAATCTTATCCATCTCTCTTCCATTGTCATAGCTTGTTCCATTGTTGAGACATTAAAGGTTGCATTTTTTCACTTTAAAATTAAAAACATTTGTATGATCTTGAACGTTTTCAGTTTGCTTTGCAAAGCATGTTGTGCAGAGTGGGTTTAACTAATTATATATTCCCAAAAGAGTAAAAGTTCTCTCATATATTGGATTGGCACAAGGTGCAGCAGTTTTCAGATAAATAAATAAGTAAATTTATAGACTGTGCCTTGAGAACAACAATGATATCACAATTTACGGCGCAATGTACCATTTCATATTGGTTGAATAAATTTAAACATTTAGTGTCTCAGTAGCTCAGAAACGTCCAACGAAGATGCTAGTTGGACTGTTTGAATTCATTTTTCTTGCTTTGTGATACTATTTTTGAAATTTTTGACCTGAGGTACACTTTAAATGACCAAAACATGAAAATAAAAAATGTCCACTTACTTTGTTGCCTTTACTTCTACGTCTTTTTTTCCCTACTCCGAGTTAGTGAAAGAATGTGATACCTAGTACATATCACTCCAATCACGAACGTAAGTTAAAGAATTGCAGGAGAGGTCCAGTTGTCGCATTACATAAGCCACGGTTTGGTCCCAGGCTGCATCTTACATTATAACTTGTTCACTCGTATAATTATGTAAGTGAATTTTACATTGCATCTAATTAAATCCGAGTTTTTATTGTGTTAAAATCAATGTATTAACCACATTTAAATTTTTCACTATAAAAGAATGTTTGCTTCAAGGTAATTTGTACTATGATGGAATGATTATGTGGGTCACTAGCTTCAAATTTGTTTTGGGACAACTATTTGGACCCTTGTTTCCTTGCCCTAATGGTTTCTTTATTTGCACTTACGGTACTTCTGGCAACGTTTACACCCCACCTCAAGTTTTTACCAGCTGTTGACCATCTATGTAACCCTTACCAATCACGCTTTATTATAGCATTGACTGCACCATTCCTCTTACAGCTCAAATCTTTGCACAAGATATTTAATTCTTACCCAAATTTTAAAAAAGGGCATAGTAAAGTTTTTAGTACGAGTTTTGTTTAATTCTTCTCTTGCAATTTCATGTAAAGCTACGACAGTTTTTCGTTCTCGTTTGCAGGAGTAAAAGGGCCGATGAGATATTTCAGATCCTAACATCGCATGCAGCTATTATATGATCTTTAGTCCCCTGTTTCATCTACAGTGGAACTACCTAATGAGCGAAGTTTGGGCCTTACCAGACAAATTATGCCCATTCCCCAACGATAAATTAAGGTTTGTCTCGAGCAGTTGATGTTTTGGATCATTGTACCAATTCCCGGACAACTACAGGATAAAAGCATATGTTCCCAGGTATCCCGTCCTATGAAAATACATCTGACTAAATTTAAGCTACTAATTAGGATCGGGTAGGTGCGGAGAATTGACAGGGTATTACCTGGAAATTTACAGTGCCTAGCCAGATGACCGACGTTACCTTTAATGCTGCAACCACCGTTTTCTACTCTTAAACTCAGTCGTTGACACTGGGTATAAGAGGGAGTGATTTTTCTCTTCCGTCTAGAAAAATGCATAAATGCTAGTGATTTCCTTCATTAAACGTTACTTGATGCAACATATTGAGGCAAATTTTCCAACCATTAACTAAAATTTAATGTTTTTGCGTATTTTATAGAGGAATGATGTGAGGATGTGTCGTGCATGAATTGAAGGACATACTTCCGGATCACCACATTTTCTTGGCTGGGTTGTGTTGGTTGGTCTCACATTCTACACCCACGATCTCAGTTTCTTTTTAAATATGGTTTATAATGGTTAATGGTTGACCTACTACGTACCACAATACCCTGTTTGTATAATCTAAAAGCTGCCAACTAAAAGCGACATTTAACACGTTTTTGGTAGTGATGTACACTCTAAAATATAACAGCGGTTGTCTAATGCCCAGGAAATTCCAACTGCACTACAACAATGAACAGTGACCATCTAGGGTATTTCTAGTTCTTTTGGGAACACCAAATTCATCA
Source organism: Holothuria scabra (assembly GCA_037179385.1). Taxonomy (NCBI): domain Eukaryota; kingdom Metazoa; phylum Echinodermata; class Holothuroidea; order Aspidochirotida; family Holothuriidae; genus Holothuria; species Holothuria scabra. Next base: position 14,614,719 of record CM074197.1, read on the forward strand.
CCATTATGGAAAGTGACCTTTGTTTCCTTCTAGAAACACTGTGTAAACTCACCAATCAATAACCAGGATAAAAGACTTTCAGTAACAGTCTGCCTCGTAACGGAACGGACAATTACAATAGGTCTTTAAATCCAACATTGGTCTGGATTTGATGAAAGCGCAAAAAAGATGTGCAACGGCGTCGTTTCCCCAGGCTATGATTGCGAAGAGTAACAATGTTTACACGTGTATGCCCACGTTAGGCTAGTTGCAGACATAAAGGAGACAGATCCAGGCCTACTTAATTTGCACAACCACTGGCGTTTGCATACAATTATTTACTGGAACGGAATTCAACCCTCATCCATGTACTTGTTGAGTATCCTCTGAGTCTGCTTCATGAACGCTATTTTATTAGCTGAATCAGTTATAGAATTGGCACCAATGCTTCATCCAAGGAAAAAACAATGTTTAAAATCTTTCTGAATGCTTACCTTTTGTTATTCACATTTGTGACAGGTTCCCATTTTAGAGGAGGTTACATTACGTGGAGACCAGTGAGTAACGTCCCTCCTGGCGACGGTTCCTTGCCACAGGTAAGAAAAACTGAATGGCCCGTAAGTAACTAAGTTTTCTAATAGCATTTTTACATCGGAGGGGCAGGACGTTACAAAATGACGGTCAAATGGATTAGGTAACTGTAGGCTAACTATAGTTAGGTGTCTTTCCTTCAGTTACAATCTAGTCATCCATCGAATATTTATCGTCCTTGTCCAAGACAGCTACTGATCCATTTGCCAGGGACGTAGATCTGATTTGTGGAGTGAGAGGGCAAACATTTTTGACCAGCCGGTAGAAACTTCGATCGTGTCCCTGATCGGAATCGTTTTTAAGCATTCCACCCACAGGAACGCGAGCGCACACGTATACATACACAACAACATGAACACACACACACACCTACATTGACACGCACTTACACTCAATTTGACTTTTCTGAAAGCCCTAAAGTCATCAGTATACCACACTATTACTTTTTTGTTAAGCCTGTCTCCTGCTTTTTCATTTTCCTGAATTATGGGGGTGGGGCAAAACGATATGCTCCCCCAATATTTTAACTGGTTAGTAATTACCTCTTCCTCCAGGATCGAAGCCTCTGTCATATATTTAACATGAAGAGACGTGACCATTCATCACAAATGAACAATTTCATTACTTATACACTTTTTCTATAGGAATACGTAAACGGACAAGGGCGCCTTCCTAGATTTACAAACTAGATTCAATAACTTCAAAGTTGACAAATTTATGGACACGTAGCTGTTAACACGAACGGATGGCTGGCCATTGAAATAACGTTGTTTATGTTTTTAGACGTTAGGGCGAATTCTTTTTCTTATGTATTTTATTATTTTTTCGCCCTTTGTATAAGCAGATATAACACTTTCCCCATATATATATATATATATATATACATAATATAAGTAAGTCCACGTATGCTCCATGTAATATAAAATAATAAGTAGAAAACACCACAAATATGACAATATTAGAGCACATACAAGATAAGAGAAACGTACATTTCAAAGACACCTGTATTCGTCATCAGCGTCAATGCGGAGTGAAGAAAAATTTAGAAACAACAAGAAACAAAACAAAACAAAAATACAAATCCTATCGAGAATGTTAAACAGTACCGGCTTCCCTGTAAACCACAGAAGGGAAGTCGCTCAAAACACCAAGATGTTTGTTTAGGCCGCGGGTATGTGTTGACAGTTTTAGCATCCATTTGCTTTCGGATTTAAGCCTTTGAGTGACAGATGGGTAATTAGAATTGAGTAGGATACATCTTAAATTAGACAAAGAGTGGTTTGAGTTACTAGTGAAATCTTTGTATATAGGATAATTTAATGATTTGTCTAGAATAGTTTTTTTGTGGTTGTTAAACCTCAGTCTAAATTTGGTGCCGGTCTGACCCATATAGTTGCCTTTCTCACACACGTTGCAGCACAGTAAATAAACTACATTAGCCGTGTCACAGTTTAAGGGAGGGGGCGGATGTTATAAGTAGTGCCCGGAGGGGTAAAAGTTTCGTCAGTGATAATGAAAGGGCACACCTGACTCCTAGGCTTGCCACACTTTTTGTTGCCTGTGTTTCCAGCTGCACGAAGCCTGGATGATGTGAGGAGGGATTTGAGGTTGGGGGGTTGTCGTCTCGCAGTTACAGGGGGGTCTTCAAAAAGTTCAGAGATTGAACTATCTGCCCGAAGAATAGCAAAATCTGAACGAATACATTGATGTAAATTTTCTGTTTTAGACGAATAATCTAAAACAAGTGGAATACGTGTATTTTCAACTTTAGTTTTGTAAGACAGTAGTTTGTCCCGGTTGTGACCGGAAGCCTTGCTAATTCCCGCTTTTATAACGGGTAGGGGGAATTTCCTTGGCAGAAAAATTAAATGTGAACTTAATAGAAGGATGAAAAGCATTGCAAAATGAAACAAAAGAATATTTTGCAATGCTTTTCATCCTTCTATCATCCCCCCAACCTCAAATCCCTCCTCACATCATCCACGCTTCGTGCAGTTGGAAACACAGGCAACAAAAAGTGTGGCAAGCCTAGGAGTCAGGTGTGCCCTTTCATTATCACTGACGAAACTTTTACCCCTCCGGGCACTACTTATAACATCCGTCCCCAAATCGTTAAATTATCCTATATCCAAAGATTTCACTAGTAACTCAAACCACTCTTTGTCTAATTTAAGATGTATCCTACTCAATTCTAATTACCCATCTGTCACTCAAAGGCTTAAACCCGAAAGCAAATGGATGCTAAAACTGTCAACACGTACCCGCGGCCTAAACAAACATCTTGGTGTTTTGAGCGACTTCCCTTCTATGGTTTACAGGGAAGCCGGTACTGTTTAACATTCTCGATAGTATTTGTATTTTTTTTGTTTTGTTTTGTTTCTGGTTGTTTCCAAATTTTTCTCCACTCCGCATTGAGGCTGATGACGTAGACAGGTGTCTTTGAAATATACGTTTCTCTTATCTTGTATGTGCTGTAATATTGTCATATTTGTGGTGTTTTCTACTTATTCTTTTATATATATACATGTATCTATATTTATTTATAAACATAAATAAATATATATTCATACATATATATATACATATATAGATATATACATATATAGATATATACATATATATATATACATTTATATATATATATGTATATATATATATATATATATATATATATATATATGGTTAAAGATAGCGAAACAACACTGGATACAGTGCTCAACCGATGGTAGCGAGTATAAATAATAAGCAAGTAAGCACTATTGCATTTCAAGATACAAGCTTGTTTCGTATAGGCTTACGTTTGTAGCCTACACTCCTCAGTCTACAAATGGCATTTGTAGACTGAGGAGTGTAGGCTACAAACGTAAGCCTATACGAAACAAGCTTGTATCTTGAAATGCAATAGTGTTTACTTTCTTTATATATATATATATATATATATATATATATATATATATATATATATATATATATATATATATACATATATATATATATATACCGACCATGTATTTATGCTGCAAAAGCAAACAAAACCCTACTTAAAGTTTCTCACAAATAATTGCGATCGTATGATATCTGCTCTTCTGCTTGCACAATTGAGCACTCTGTCCAGTCTTGTTTTTTGGGCAATTATTTGTATTTGTATATATATATATTCACTAATTCTGCACTTAGGGGGAAAGTTGTGGTTGAAAAGTTCACCTTTAGGGGAAAAAAATTTTTAGACGAAATGAAAGTTTCGTTTTAACGTTTCCACACACTTTTCCTATAGGAATACGTAAATGGACAAGAACGCCCTCCTAGATTTACAAAGTAGATGCAATTACTTCAATGTTGTTAAATTTTACCTAAATTGTGCATTTGGGGGACAATTAATCCGCAATTAGAAATAATTGCGGATTAGGGCAAAAAGTCGTCTGAAAAATCGACCTATAGGGCTAATTTACCCATAGGGCGAAAAAATCCGAGTCGTTTCCCCTTTACGTTTTGACACACATTTTCAATACGAATACGTAACAGTATGGTAAATTCCTACATTCCATACATAAAACATGCAATTACTTCAATGTATACCAACTAACACTTATCGGTCAAGACGAATGTAAGAGAGGTCATTGAAATAACGTGTATGCATATCTCAAAAGGCAAAGGGGAAGTATATTCTTTTGTATTTTATTGTTCTATTTTCTCCTTAACGTTCTGATGGCATACCGATTTCCCCTTACCGGTCGATCCAGCGTTATATATATATATATATATATATATATATATATATATATATATATATATATATATATAAATAAGGTCGAATACTGCGTAGAACAGGTAAAGTATGAAGGTAAACAGATTGGAATGATAAAAAGTGCTAAAATTCGGAAGAAAGCTCCGCAACGTTTCGGGTATGTACCCTTCATCAGGCGGCAAAATAATAACTGATCAAAAAAACGATATTCAAAAGAAACAACAAACGCGTGCCGATACAACTCGATCGGCGCGCGTACAAACAAGCACCTACGTCAACGCGTTGTGTGTCTTGTTATGTCCCCATCAACTCCTTACAATCGTTTCTAAGTCCCTGTAGTGCGGACGCACTGGTAACACACGCACTACCCATGACAACATCCATCCAGCAAGCCAAACCAAAACGCGCCGACGTCAAGCGTACAACCTCTTTACAAAGGGATTGCCAATAATGAAATGTTTGCCTACTTCGCGCCGCAATTTTAAACACAGCTAAACGACGCAGCCGTGCAAAACAAGTTAATAGTGATGACGCGATAAAAATTAAAAGTAATAATAAATACACGCTAGGCGATTATGATGTCATTATGAACGGACTTTGCAAGGAAAATTGAACACGATCAATTTAAGTTCAAGTTCGGCAAACAGTCCGTTGTAAAATAATAAACACAGTCTATAACAGTTCGAGTTTGACGTTCAGCCCGTTAGGAGCTAGAGTTCCTAGCCTTACTATCAGTCGATTTTCGGCAGTAAGACGATCACGGTCGGAACCTCTGCATGAGATGGCCGCCGTGACCATCAGATCCTGTATAGAACAGGCCGATGGGGGGTTAAAATGGTTGGCAACCGGGTAACCTGGAAGGTTTTGCCTAATGGATCTCAAGTGTTCAGTAACCCGATCAGCTAATCGACGTTTAGTCTCACCCACATACATCATGGCACAGCGCTTACAAACTAGGATATACACTATATTAGTAGACGTACATGTAAAATGATGTTTGACGTCGAAGGAGTTGTTGTTGGGACAACAACAACTCCTTCGACGTCAAACATTTTTATATCCTAGTTTGTAAGCGCTGTGCCATGATGTATGTGGGTGAGACTAAACGTCGATTAGCTGATCGGGTTACTGAACACTTGAGATCCATTAGGCAAAACCTTCCAGGTTACCCGGTTGCCAACCATTTTAACCCCCCATCGGCCTGTTCTATACAGGATCTGATGGTCACGGCGGCCATCTCATGCAGAGGTTCCGACCGTGATCGTCTTACTGCCGAAAATCGACTGATAGTAAGGCTAGGAACTCTAGCTCCTAACGGGCTGAACGTCAAACTCGAACTGTTATAGACTGTGTTTATTATTTTACAACGGACTGTTTGCCGAACTTGAACTTAAACTGATCGTGTTCAATTTTCCTTGCAAAGTCCGTTCATAATGACATCATAATCGCCTAGCGTGTATTTATTATTACTTTTAATTTTTATCGCGTCATCACTATTAACTTGTTTTGCACGGCTGCGTCGTTTAGCTGTGTTTAAAATTGCGGCGCGAAGTAGGCAAACATTTCATTATTGGCAATCCCTTTGTAAAGAGGTTGTACGCTTGACGTCGGCGCGTTTTGGTTTGGCTTGCTGGATGGATGTTGTCATGGGTAGTGCGTGTGTTACCAGTGCGTCCGCACTACAGGGACTTAGAAACGATTGTAAGGAGTTGATGGGGACATAACAAGACACACAACGCGTTGACGTAGGTGCTTGGCCTTTGTACGCGCGCCGATCGAGTTGTATCGGCACGCGTTTGTTGTTTCTTTTGAATATCGTTTTTTTGATCAGTTATTATTTTGCCGCCTGATGAAGGGTACATACCCGAAACGTTGCGGAGCTTTCTTCCGAATTTTAGCACTTTTTATCATTCCAATCTGTTTACCTATATATATAAATATATATATATGTGTGTGTGTGTGTGTCTGTGAGTGTGTACATATTTATGCATATGCCTTCCCTTTGAGCCAATTGGACATGTGACTGTCTGGTTGCATGATGGAGTCACAACAGATCCACTTTTCGTTTTCATTTAGCCAAAATTTAGCAATTCTAATGCTAAACGTCATCCTTTGCTTTCCCCATTCCCATCAGGTATTGTTTAACTACAGAGTTTCATGGAGAAGATCTGTATATTTTTGCAACCAACAAACAATAGCTCTCATGACAAACATTCGTGGAGAAGGGTCTCTGCGATGCACAGGATGTATTCCCTCCTCAGATAGTTTCGACTTTATATGTACTGCCTTCAACGCTCAAGATGATTGGACCAGTGGTGTTGAAAGAGCATTGTTTACTCCAAGTAGCAACACGTTTGTTGCATTGTGAGTTAATGTCTTCAGTTCTTTCGTATCTCTATTTTTAAGAGCCGTTGCTTATTTAAGATTTGGAATTGAAATGTTATGAGACCAGACAATCCATCATACCTATACATCTTTTCCCTCTTGTCGCAACCCTTTACAGGTCTTTAGCGCACTTCATATTAATTCCAAGGCGATTCTAAGGGGGCAGGGGTGGCGCCAGCGGGGGCCGGGGGCATACCCCCCTCATCGGGGAACACTGCCCCCTGGCATTTTCGTCGGGAAGGCCTGAAATAATAACAAAAAAATTAAAAAAGCCTTCCAGGACTGAAATAACTGGATGGGTGAACATATTTTTTTGTTTTGAAATGATATTTCAATACATATCAGAATCGATTTGCAATCATTTCTTCCTTCCCCCATTATGCCACATTCCATGTTCCCGTGTCCTATCTCCTCCCCCGTCGGGGAAGGACGAAAATTACCTTTGGGAAGGCCTAAAAATAAACGAAAAGGACTTAGAGTTACTGGATGGATGATTGTGAACTGGTTTTTTTTTTCTTTTTGCACTATTCTATTCTTTTGTAACGGTATTTTAATGCCTATATGAATCTGTTTTTTATCAATTCGTACTAGCTCTGCCATCCCTCATCCATCTTCAATCCGCAAGATCATGCCCTCGTCGGGAAGACTGCCGGCCTTTCCCCTGTTGAAAACCCGATTTTGTCGAGGAAGCTTCATCTGCTTGCCCACGGTAAACTGATAAAAGATGCGGGTCTGATAAACTTCAGTCACCCGAAATTTTTTCTGGATTTTGCTCACAAGAAGACCATATTTTTCAAGGAAACTCAAGGAAATTTTCTTGACAAAAACGGACGAAAGGTTGATCATGTGCATGCAGTGCCCGATGATCTGCCATCTGACCTGCCCCGACAGCCAATTCTACACTGTTAAAAATTTCTGTAAATTTACAGACTTTTTTTAACTTAAACTTTTTGTATTTTACTTTTAATAGAGATTTTCTGTATCTTTACAGACACTTCGTATTGCTACAATAAAAAGAGGTTGTTTAACATGTATTTTCTGTTTATTTGAAAAACCATTTCTGACTGCTTTTTTAACCAAATTTTACTGCTTTGTAAAACTTTTTCTGTAAATTTACAGAAATTTTAACAGTATTTTGTGTTTTTCTGATTTCACATAAAAATACTGTCATTTAACAAACATTTATTTTGTTTTTAAGCTGAAAAAGAAACAAAAATAAGCCAAAACAAACAAATAAGAAACAGCCAGAAAATTTTCGATATATAACATGCATCGTTTTGCGAAGTTTCAGTTTAAAAAAAAAAAACATTTTTGGCAAATTTATGGCCCTATTTGAAAATTAACTTACATTTATTATAAAAGCATACCTAGTTATTACGTTCTTAGTTATAAATATCATACAACTGGTGTTTTGTCACACATTTTTAAGTAAAAAGAAATTGTAAGGCCCTAATTTCAGAGCACTGACAATTGGTATACTGATGTCAATTCATCGCCACAGGCGCTCATGCACTTAATCGGAGCAAATTAAAAACGTTTCACAAATTTACTTGAAAGAGTCTGTAAATTTACCACTTTATGACGTAAATCTCATTTTGCACAAATGGGTGGAGCTTATTTTGTAGGCATTTTCCTAACAAAAGGATTGCTGTTGCTTTGAATAATATCTTCTTCGGCGTTTTTTAATCAGGAAGTGATAAACTTATTGTTTACCTTGTCTGGAAATGTTTGCAATCAATGTATTTGCATTCTTTGTCATATTTATTTTAAAAGCAATTATTATATTGTACAAAAAATGTGACTTTCCAATTACAAAGTTCCTAGAGATAGCAGTCTACTTGACAACAATATGACAACAAAGCATCCTCAATGTGTTTTGATTGAAAATAACTTCGTAACGACACATTACGTTGATGAGCAAATACCTGATCTACGTAATGATGAAGTGTATGTTACGTAATAAGATATGAAAGGTATAAAAGCGATATTATAATAAATATTAAAACGTCGGGACTGAAAACAGTAGGCTGTAAATTCACATAAAATTAAGGTAAACAAAACAGAACAATTCTGTAATTCGATTTTACAGTAGACTTTTGTAAACTAATTTACATGCAAAAACTGTAAAGAAAAAACAAACCCTTAATGTTTTTTCATGATTACAGTCCGGCTGTAAAAAAAAACATCATTTGGTTGGAAAAAAATTTGCCATAAAAATTATGTAAATTTACAGAGAAATTTTTTAACAGTGTAGCAACGGTGATGAAAATCGACCAGCCCGTTTTCAGTTACACTTACTGATAAACAGTAGCGTGAGAATGTCTCCCCATAAGTCTGACTGAAAAATTTATTTGAAGGTACCCTGTAACGTGACATATTTTCAAATACGTTGGAACTTAAAACCATTTATAGTCTGAAATTCGGGCAGTCACGTAAACAATTTCATTTATTTAGTGAGCCTTGCAATTATTGTTAATTCCGTTGCATAGTCCCTATCCCCTCGAAAAGAGACAAGATAATTTCATTTACTTGTAGCGTTACCTTTCATCTGATAATTTTCTGATCATTTAGCAATTCGGGTTTTTTCTATTGAAGTGAGACTTTCATTTCGAAGGAAAGCTCAAAATAACAACTGCTTCATTTCTAGTTACAAGTCTGGGAAGTGCCAGTCCGGCTATCTGTGGGGTTGGATATTTTAACAATTTTCTCTACGCTCCGCGCCAACTGATTCTGGCGCTCTGCATAAATAGTGTTTTGGTCGAACAGATAACTTAACAGAACAAAGCACGCTTGTAAATTATTCTTCGTTAGGGGGCTGTATTATGAAGTGAAATTTTATTGCGAAAGAAAGTTCGAACGCTAGCTTCTTAAATTTTAGTTTCGAACACGAAAATGCTATATTCTGCTGTCTGGGGGTTCTCAACTTTTCAAAAATTTCTGTGCGCTCCACTTAGATGGTCTTTCGGGATTACACTTTTCGGACAAAAAACAATCCTGCTCCCTCGCAAAATGAAACGGTCCCTTACGCCTATGGCAATAACATAAAATATGAAACTTCGAAAATATGCGAAGCCAAACTGTTTCCTCGGGAGAATGTTCAAATATGATCTGAATCTGCATGATGATATTCAGTAACCCCAACAAAACTACAGATCACCCCTACTTGATTTTTTCTCATGAGGAGGTAAGATTCTACCATAAAACACCCAAACTATCATAAGTTTACAAATTTTCCCCAACAAAAGCCTCAAATTGTTGAAAGTGACAAAATTTCCGGTTGATACTCCATACAATAAATAACCAAAGCCAAGTCTGTAAATCACCCAGCATACTGCCTAATTTTGCTCCTGGCACCACCCCTGTAGGGCGGCATGATTAACTGTCGTAATAGGCAAGTGGTGACGCTTTCTGTTTTGTATCCCCTGACACATATTCCATCATTAAATTCCATCTAAGTCTTATTAATAAGAAGACCATTTTAACAAAGGTGCTAGTTATGAAAAGGAAATTGTATTGTTAATGTATGGAAGCAATGAGAAACTTACACTCCACTCATAATGCAGCTACAGCATGGGTTTAGAAAAATTACCTACCTCAGCAGGTGGCTTTCACATGTGGTAAACATCAGTGCAAGGATAAAATAGGACACCTGAGCAGTTCGGAAATTTGGGGATATTGTGAATTCAGCCTAATTTGGTCACAGTTTTAACATATTCCAAATTGCCTTTACTCTGCTGTCAACCTTGACATGTGGACAAAACTTAATCTTATTTAGACATTCGTGTTACTGCTGGAAAGTTCATATCTAAGCCTTTGAAAGATAACAAAACTTAGACGTAAGACTCTCAGTCTAACCTAATCATGGTTAAAGGTTTGATACAAATATCGCATCTGCCTTTAAAGCTCGTGTCGTGCACGTGACATAATCTTTTGATACAAAGCGCGGTATTTGAACATTAATGGACGACAAATCTTTCATCTGGAACACACATTGTTGTTGTTCACCGCCTGACGATCGGGTAGCGGAATAAATATGGAAACCTGTGAACCGGCCCTTTTACGCGAAAATTGGCAACCTTTGCCAAAGAAAGAAAGACGATATCACCAAAAGATGACAATCTGAGGTCCGAGCTGGTGCTCAATATGTAGTACACTCTACCAACTGAGCTGTCGGATCCCTGCCGGAAGAACGGGTCAATTTAATTTAAATACCAGACGGGACAGTTTTCCATCATTACGTCACTTTTCAGCTCCGCCCAGCTGGTGTTGAAACGGAAGCGTAGATGTGACGTTGCTACTTCTTAAAATAGAATCTGAAGAATGGTGTGAAGCGGACACAGTCGTATTAATTTCAAACCTGTGGAATATATGTTTAACATTGGCAACCTTTGCCTGAGTAAGTAAAACGATATCACCGAAGCTAAGGTCCGAGCTAGGTGAGAACCAACGAAGTACTGCTTAACGTGCACTACGCTCTACCAACTGAGAATCTCGGAACTTTGCCAGAAGAACTGTAGAGCAGAAGGTCTGGGTTCGAGTCCCATTGGAGACGATCAATTTTTCGGGACAGATTTTCAGTTTGATTTATTATTTATATTATTAATTACTCTCACTTTGCATATGCATGTTTATACTTCACTCTTCACTCTTTACAGTTTCGTATCTCTTCGCGAGATCCATGTATTATGCGGTGATTCAATCTGATTGCACCAATCTGGTTTCCAGAAGTGATCTCTGTCAAAAGGCCGATCGGAGTTTGAAATGGATACATGTCCACAGCTCTGTGTAGCGCCCTCTCGATGAATCATTGACCCCTTTCAGGAAACTCGAACAGCCAGGACTGGCTTCATAGCCAAACTGGTAAGGCGTCTGCACGTAGAGCAGAAGGTCTGGGTGCGAGTCCCAGTGGAGACGGTCAATTTTTCGTCGGGGCAGATTGTCAGTTTGATTTATTCTTTATATTATAAATTATTTTCACTTTGCATATACATCTTTATATTTCACTCTTCACTCTTTACATATATACATATATATATATATATATATATATATATATATATATATATATATATATATATACAGGTCTCTCAAGATATGATCTCCTTTTTCGAGACACGTCAGTACCCAAGTAAGGTACTAATGAAGGCACTAGGGAGGGTTCAAGGGATGGACAGAGCTACTATCATGGCCCCCAAGACTAATATCGTCAAATCAACTTCCAGAATACCCTTCGTGGTGTCTTATCATCCTTCAGTTCGCCCCATTGTTGAGTCAATTTACAGAAACGCTAAACTTCTAGGAAGGGATCCCCCTACCCGTGAGTATTTTCCTGAACCGCCTATTACGGCCTTTAGAAGTGAGAAAAACATCTCAAGTCACTTGGTTCGGGCCTCACATCCCCAACCCTTTATGGTACATCCGGCAGGGACGTTTCCTTGTAACCGTAGTAGATGTAATACTTCTAAACTTGTTAGCAAAGACAGGCTTCTGTCTGTTGTAGGTCCAAACAACAATTCCTTCGACGTCAAACATCATTTTACATGTACGTCTACTAATATAGTGTATATCCTAGCTTGTAAGCGCTGTGCCATGATGTATGTGGGTGAAACTAAACGTCGATTAGCTGATCGGGTTACTGAACACTTGAGATCCATTAGTCAAAACCTTCCAGGTTACCCGGTTGTCAACCATTTTAACCCCCCCCCCCCCCATCGGCCTGTTCTATACAGGATCTGATGGTCACGGCGGCCATCTCATGCAGAGGTTCCGACCGTGATCGTCTTACTGCCGAAAATCGACTGATAGTAAGGCTAGGAACTCTAGCTCCTAACGGGCTGAACGTCAAACTTGAACTGTTATAGATTGTGTTTACTTTTTCACAACGGACTGTTTGCCGAACTTGAACTTAAATTGATCGTGTTCAATTTTCCTTGCAAAGTCCGTTCATAATGACATCATAATCGCCTAGCGTGTATTTATTTTTACTTTTAATTTTTATCGCGTCATCACCCTAAACTTATTTTGCACGGTTGCGTCGTTTAGCTGTGTTTAAAATTGCGTCGCGAAGTAGGCAAACATTTCATTATTGGCATTTCCTTTGTAAAGAGGTTGTACGCATGACGTCGGCGCGTTTTGGTGTGGCTTGCTGGATGGATGTTGTCATGGGCAGTGCGTGTGTGGTACCAGTGCGTCCGCACTACTGGGACTTAGAAACGATTGTAAGGAGTTGATCGGGACATAACAAGACACACAACGCGTTGACGTAGGTGCTTGGCGTTTGTACGCGCGCCGATCGAGTTGTCGAGAAGCAGTATCCCGTGATGTACTAGATCAAAATCTCACTAAGAAAGTTAATGATAATCCATCAAAAGGAGAACGAAAAGCACTTAACGATCTGAAAACCTTAGTTTCGGAAACAATTACTACTCAAGATAAGGGAGGGAAATTCGTAGTAATGGATACTCTGGAGTACAATGCGAAGGTTTTGGACGAACTAGGTAATACCTCTTATTATTGTAATCTTGATATTGATCCTACATTGTCTCATGTTGAACTAGTTTCGAACTGGGCCGATAAATGGCTTGAACGAGGTGAAATCGACCAAAAGGTTGCATATTGGCTAAAAATTCCTAGTGCTAAGCCTGGTAAAGCGTATGGCCTTATCAAGACTCACAAAGAAGGCAATCCTGTTAGACTCATTACCTCAGGGTGCGGTACTGCGACTGAAAATCTGTCTGCTTTCACCGTAATTTTTCTTAAACAACTATCGCAAAACTCTTTAGTTTTTTATTAAAGATACTACCGATTTTTTTATTAAAGTTAAAATCATTTTGCATTTCAACTAGAATCCCTGATGATGCCATTCTGGTTTCTTGGGATGTTAAAGCCATGTTTCCCAATATTGACAACAAATCAGGCCTCTCAATGGTGGAGAAAGTGCTAGCCTCTAGGTATCACAGCACACCCAGTACTAAATGTTTACTTGAAGCCGTTCAATTATGCCTCCTTCTTAATAATTCTATGTTCAATGGTAACCACTTTCTTCAAACTAATGGCACTGCCATGGGGCCTAAAAATGCTTGTAGGTATGCGGATATAGCCATGACATACGTCGATGAAATTGCTAATTCGCAAGGCCCGTTTATCCCTAATAACTGGTGGCGTTATAGGGATGATATTTTTGAAATTTGGACCCATGGTGAAGCCGCCTTGAAAATTTTCACGGATTTTATCAATTCTATTTACCCCTCTATTAATTTTGTCATTCGCTCTTCTAAATCCCAATTAGAATTTTTGGATGTTTTGGTCCATCTTGATAACGGGGATATTTCCACCGATGTTTTTTCCAAACCTACAGACGGCCACCTCTACCTTCTCACCACTAGTGCCCAGCCTATTAATACTAAGAAGAGTATTCCTTATTTATTGCTTTACGCCTTAAGCGTATTTGTTCTAAACCTGAATATCTGAATCGGAGAATTGAAGAGTATAGTGGCTACCTCATCAGTAGAGAATATCACCCAGATTTTGTTAAGGCTCGGTTTAATAAAGTTAATGACATCCCTCGGGAGAATTTGCTTAAACCTACTAAAAGGAGGCTTAGCAACAGACGTTTCCCCCTAATTGTGGACTTTAACCCTGCCCTGCCAAATATAGGTAAGATTATTTCAAAACATCTCCCCTTACTCCACTCCTCCCCTTCACTTCAGAAACTTTTCCCAGACCATGCCATTTTTGGAGCCTTTCGCAAATGTAAATGGCTGAAGGACCATTTACGTAATTCCAAAAATAAAAACCGCCCGACCTCAATCGGTCAAAGCACCGGTCCTTCCCTAGGCTGTCATAAGTGTACTAGAAAACGCTGTGACCTTTGTGCTAATTTTTTATTGTCCTCCACTAAGTTCCATAGTTCTAGTACTGGTAAATTTTATCCTATTGTTGACTCTGTTTCTTGTGATAGTCGTAATGTTGTTTATCTTGCCACCTGTGTTAAATGCAATGTGCAGTATGTTGGTTCCTCTTCTACTGAATTTAAGGTTCGGTTTAGAAACCATAAGTCTGATATGGTGAACGGAAAAAATCGTTACGAATTAGCTTTCAATCTCTCAGGTACCTTACATTCACTAAATGACATTAAAATCATTATCATTGAAAAGATTCACTCTTCTATTAATTTGGAAGCCGTTTTGAGCAAACGGGAAGGTTATTGGATGGCTCAATTAAAAAAACTTCAACCCTCAGGCCTAAATGAAAGAAAGGAATTTAATTCTCGCAAAAGAACCTGTTTTTTGTAGTTACCGCTTTGTATTTCTACTTGAGTATTTTGCCTTCTCTTCTTCCTTGTGTCGCATTGTAGCTACTATCTTATCCGCCTTTTATTTTGATTTTTAGCCCTATTCAGACTTTTTAGCCCTGTGTTTCCTTTTGTTTAGGCTTTTCTCTCTTGGTTTAACTCCCTTTCAATATTTTTTTAAATCTTTTATTGTTTAAATTTTTATCTCATTATTTCCCCCCTTTTTCTTGGACTGATGCCCTGTACATGGCCTTTATTTTGTTTTCTTTTGTATTTTATCTTTTTGTATTTTGACTCCCCTTTTATCCTTTTGCTTTTTCTACTAGGTCCTTTAAGTTTTTACTTTTTACTCCCTTATTGTGCATTTAGCCTTGTATATAAGTGTAAATCATTTTATTGGTCATACAGTTGGCTGAGGAAGACTGAATAAAAAGTCGAAAGCTTCCAACAACACCGTGAATCTTGTGCATTTTTTTGGTAAATATATATATATATATATATATAATAAATTAATAGAAGGAATAAACGAGAAAGGACCTTTGCCACTATCAACGGGTATGTTTACTATAGACGTCAAAGCCATGTACCCCAGTATGCCTCAGCATTTAGGTATAAAAGGAGTTAGAAAGGCCTTGGATTCTCGCCAAATTAAAAAACCGTCTACTGATAATTTCATTGATTGTTTAAAGCTTTGTCTCACAGAGAACCATTTTGAATTTGATGGAAACTTTTTTACCCAGGTACACGGTACCTCTATAGGTCCTTAAAGGCATGTTCTGGTGGCTTTTCACCTGGGTGTTGTAAGAAAAGTAAACATTTTCTGCACCATATCCTCCAAAGCCTGTCTCAATACCATTTTCCTAACTCAAGATATCTAACTTTAAAGATTGAGTATTTTTGTTAAAAAATACCTCTGCTTTTCAACAAAACATCTGGAAGTTATGTAATGTGGGCACATTGCCCTGAATTCCTTTTGTGTTTCTTTATAATTGAACGTCCTGTTTGTCCTTGAAATTTGATACTGTTGGAATGTTTGAACATCTTTTCTTGCAGGTCTAGCATTTCCCTTTACCATATATAGAGTACAACCAACAATGTTGCTTAATATTGCCTGCAGCAGAATCAACATTACAAATAAATTGAATGCAAAGTCAAATTAATGTGCCACGATTACATCACAGATTACCCATGATGCCTCAAATCTCAAGAAAAATTGCATTTCTTTAAAAATCTGTATCTTCTGAACGCAATATGATATTCATATGCAGTTTTCACCTCCTGAAAGAGAAAATTTTTCTGCATATTTTAAAGTTAATCAATTTTGTCTCCAGAATATGCCTTTAAATGGCCCCCGGGTACGCCTGTTTAGGTATGGCCATTGTTGAAGAAGAATTATGGCAAAAGTGTTCTCTTTCGCCCACTGTGTGGTCTCGTTACATTGACGATATCTGGGGTCTCTGGCCCCATGGACCAGATCTTTTCAAAGAGTTTATGAAAACTCTTAATAATCTTTACCCTGGTGAGCTTGAGTTTACTTCGTGTTTTAGTTTTGATTCCCTTCCTTTCTTTGATCTGCATATTTTTCGCAATTCTGAGGGTTATCTCAATACTGACCTTTTTGTTAAACCTACGTTCAAAAATCTTTATCTCAAATATAATTCTTATCATAGCAAACATGTTCTTGATAATATTGCTTACGGTCAGGCTCTCCGTATTCGTACTATCTGTTCTACAGAAGAATCTGCTCAAAAAAATCTCAATACCCTTAAATGTAATCTGATTGGAAGAGGGTATCCCACGAGTATTGTTACAGAGAAGGTGAATAAAGCCTGTACTGTTCCGAGAAGGACGCTTCTCAACCGTAACCGTTCCATTTGTGCTAGGAGGAGTTTTAATGTCCCCCTGGTTGTTACCCGTAACCCAAGGTTACCTCCCCTAAACAATATTATTAAGAAGCATTTTCATATTCTTAAATCGTCCCCCACCTTTAATAAAAGTTTTTCTAACCCGCCCCCAGTAATTTACAGACAACCTCCTAATTTAAAATCTTTACTGGTAAGAGCTAAAATACGTCATAACGCAGAGAATAGAGGTTGTTTTAAGACACACGATAAAAGGTGTGTCACCTGTAGTGTCCTACGTGAAACTTCTGTCGTTCAAAATTTTAATACAGGTCAGAATTTCCAGGTGAGGGGGGATTTAACCTGTACCACCAAAGGCGTAATCTACTTGATTAATTGTTTGGATTGCCATAAGCAGTATGTGGGTGAAACTGGATTAGAGCTTAGAAGTAGACATAGGGGTCACCGACAGGAGTTTAGAAAAGGTCAAACTCCCATTGGTAAGCATTTTAAGGTGTGTAAAAATTTCGAATTAATAGGTATCGAAAAGCTACGTAACAATAATAAGAAAACTAGGGAGGAGGTTGAATTGAAATGGATTTACCGGTTGAATACTCTTGCCCCTATAGGTCTTAACGTAAAAGATGTTAGCCTCAATAGAGCATTGCCTAATAGCTAGTATTTTTTCCATTACTGTTATTTCTTAGCACGTGAGCAAGGGGAGTGTATCTCCCCGAAACGTAGTGCGTTTTTTAACATCTGAGCTTTGCCGTTTTAAAACTTTTAAGTTTTGAACTCTTTACCGTTTTTAATATCTTGTTGCCTCAGAAGATTTGACACGATCTTTGTCTTCAGTATTTTATTAAAATTTTAACAGTATGCCGTGTGTTTTGTGCATGTTTCTTGTTATCGTTTATATATATATATATATATATATATATATATATATATATATATATATATATATATATATATATATATATATATATATATATATATATATATATATTCAATTACCCCGCTTAGGGACTTACCATGGTAATAGGAGAGAAAATTGAGGGCGGCAGGTAAAAGAACCCTAGTCTACGTCTAAAATCACAAGTGTCACGATGGCCGAGTGGTTAAGGCGGTCGCCAAGTACGCGACAGACCCGGGTTCAAGTCCTGGTCGTGACTTAATTTTCTCTCTGAATTTATTTCTTATTTCCCTTGTTCATCAGGGCTAATGCCAATGCTTGGGACTAATTTCAATTTCAAAATCGAACTTTAACACTCCTTTCGACCTATTCATTCAACGTTCGATTTACCATACTTCGACCTATATATATATATATATATATATATATATATATATATATATATATATATATATATATATATATATATATATATATATATATATATATATATGTATATATATATATATAATTGAAAAATGGTCCAGGTGTATTCCAATAAATAAGATGAAAACATGTAAAAAACAACTCATAATTGACGAAATAGGAATACTGGTTAAAACATTTATAAATGTTTTAACCAGTATGGTTTAAAACATTTATAAATGTTTTAACCAGTATTCCTATTTCGTCAATTATGAGTTGTTTTTTACATGTTTTCATCTTATACATATATATATATAATTTTCCCAAGAGGATACACTCAACAGGGGAAGGGGACCAAATTATTATTTTTCTTCTTTCACAAAGGAAACTTCGATGGACGAGTGACTCAAAGTGATGTTGCTCTTCTAGTTCCCTGCTTTAATCCTATCTACAAGCCGGAGAAATGGGAAATGGCATTTCCCCTGTATGTGGGTGGCGGTTTTGTTTTTGAGACAAATGATGGTGACGCGTTCCTAAGATAGTTTTCTTGTTTGGGCGCCATTTTTGGCCCCCAATGTTCCTGTGTACGGCCAGGATACTGGAAGAGCTCCCTTACAAATTCAATCCATTGTAACCCTTGACCAATATTTCATTGATTACAAATCCCGTTTCGTTGCAGTTTTGCAGGATCTGATTGGGTTAACTTCATAAACGGTGGAGGTGGACCCTGGAATCTACGTGCCACAGTAAATTTAAATACACGTCCAGATAACCTTCTCCTTAACACATCACCAGTTACTTCGACGTTTCCAGTAGTCAGAGCGGCACTTAACTGCCAGACAACAATTACTATTCCAGGTATGTTCTATTCACAATTTTTCTGTTATGAAAATCATCATTGCTGTCCATGACCGCGGTCTGTTGGGTAAATGATGAGGCATTTTAAGTTTAGTATTCGGAACAAAGACACTTGGTTTCAATCCCATACCGTCTAAAACTAAAAGAGGTTAAATATCCTAAAGGAATACACAGTTTGCAGGGTTGTAAAACATTAGTGGTTAACTTTCTTTGCATATCTTTTTGAAGATCGTGAAAAACAATGAATATGCCTACAAGTCAAGAGTGCAGCGATAGATTTGAGCGTCAATTTTTCTCAAGAAGACCTACAATTTTTTAGTCGTCCACAGAAATTATCAACTGGCACAGATCTTTGATTGACAGCTAGTTCAAATAATACAGAATACCGAAGCTCATTTCCCACAGTTTGTACTGTACTGATAGTGTTTTAAATATACATTGGGGTTTTTTAACTCACCCTGAAAAAATAAACAAACTGAGATTGTGTCTGGATGAGGATGGATTTTAGAAAGTTGTGGGAGGGGTTTATGTAAGTACGCTAATTGGATCGGAATGTTTGTGGTGAGAGAATTAGGCCTTCAGTTGGTCATTTTGGCCTACTATGAGCTGTTCACCGAAATTCGAGTTCTTGCTTTCGTGGATAATACTTTGCTGTGTGATTTAATCACTTGCCAACAGACCAGCTCTTCCTTCGTGTGGACACACCCGACACCAAAAATGAGTTGCCTCATTCGTGAGTGGTGTATTGTAAGCCGGGTGGGGAAAACGGATGAATTGCACTTTTTATTGTTTCGTTAGTGAACCATAATTAAATTTTTGAAACTTTCGTACCGTTCTTTAAGCACGTTTTGATTTTGCAATTTTCGGGGAGTGTGTTTTGGCCGCAAAGTCCATGTCCTTGAGGTTTTTTAATCTTCTTTGCTTTTCACTGCATTTTTTGTGCAAATAATGCCCTGCTTTTTATTCTGGTTAATTTGTAAAAAGAATCAATGAATGAAATGGAATCATGGCATAAAGTGTTTTCACTTGCCTCTTTTGAAAGGCAATATCTAGTGAAATAGGCATTAAGTGTAGCGTGTAGCTAGCTGAAAAGCAGCTTACTATACTTAAATAATGTTGATTTTTGCCCGGTAGTGGGCGTGGCTTACCAAGTGTGACAACGATTCATCTGTGTCTGGAAGAAAATAGAAAGGGTTACTGGTCCATGTTCGCTGAGACCACCCTTGATACACGAACCAATTAATACTCTGGTAAAAATATGTTGGGACATTTCGGACAAGTGCTTATGTCATCACGTTAGATACTGGCAGGTTCTGCACGCATAGTTGAACAAAGTGTTTAATCTGTTTTCCAGTTATGGTATTACTTTATGAACTTGTCGATTTTAGGAGGAAGACAAAGTGGACGGACCGCGCAGCAAAAAAAGGAAAAAGAAAAAATTGGACCAACTAAACGTTTGTTCTACCCCATGTCAGCGCGCCGAAAATTTCGGGTTCTTATTAGGGAAATTGTCCCTTGAGAGCAAAAAACAGGAAAACCATCGGGGAGACTAGTCGTCGTCGGGGACTGCATACTTTATCGTAACGACTAAGAGCCCACCCCCTCGAAAAACTGTAAAAAATACCCCCAACTCCCTCCCTCCTCTTGCCGTTTATCGTTTTTTTATTATTATTATTTTTTTGGGGGGCTCTCCTTCATTTTTTCAACATCGCCCATCGCGTCCCCAAATTTCTGTGGGAGGCACTCTGCCCCTTGCCCCCCCCCCCCCCCCCGCTGGCTACGCTAGTGCCACAGTGCAAACTGCAAAACTGCAATTGCAAAACCTTTTTAAACAGCTCCCTGATCTCTTGGTACTCTTAAGTTTTGCATTTCATTTTTTTCTCGCCAGTTGTTGATGTGGATGGTGATATTGTCAAATGTCGATATGCGGTCGGCTTCTCTGAGTGTGCCTCCGTATGTCAACCGCTTCCTGGGGCAGTCTTTGACCAGGTGAGTTAAAAAAGGTTTTGAACACATTGTAAACGTCTATCCAAACAGAATAAGAATGCATAGTGTGCACGTCAGGTCACGTTTTCGCGTAATAAAGCAGCATTTCTGTCTATACCACTTACCAATAATTCATAGAACTGGCTTCTCGCCAGCTGACAATGGTACGTTTTTAGATAAATTGAAGAAACACATACTGACACCAACGTTGTACACAGTTGGTTAATCCAAATTAACGGCCCACTTAGCACTCCTCTTCCGCAATCCAGTTCGTGCAGACAACAGATTACAGTTTTCTCTTGAAACAACTTTTCTCTATATATATATATATATATATATATATATATATATATATATATATATATATATATATATATATATATATATATATATATAAATATATAAACATGATGGTTGGCATGTGTTGGAAATATATATATAAGAAGAAACAACAAACGACAAAAATGATACTTTCATTTCCAACTATATACGTTTGCACAAACGATATAATAAAATTAAAAACAAAATATTTCGAGCGTCGTATACACCGCTCTTCCTCAATTGAACTGAATAAAAGTACGTGGAGAAGAAACTAGACCTTATTGGGGTGCATGTTCGGGCGTAGAAGCTTAGAAAAGCGACATCCTTGTTAAGTCCAGTGTGATGGGTGTTTAGACGTAGGATTGTTTTCAATTCCCGGTTGCTTCTTTCTTGGGCTGTTTTGAAATTATATATATATATATATATATATATATATATATATATATATTTATATATATATAATATATATATATATATATATATAGCGCCCAGTTATTTGATTGAGAGTGTCTGGCGGTGCTTTTTTGTATGTTTTGTTTACATTTTGTTGTACCAGCTTGTTATATTGTTCAGGTTCTAATTTGTAGGTTGTTGGTTTTGTCAGCCGCAACGTATACTTTACTGTCCGCTTTGATTTTGGTCGTGTCGGTTTTTTAGTGTGCTTGGGAGGGCTTGCGGTTGTTGTTAAACTTAATATTCTGTACTACATACTCTTCGCAACAGAAACATGATGAAACTGCGTTAAAGCTGCATGTCAAACAAAGACCAAATAATATCAGCGCACAACAAATACAAACTGGCCAAACAGAAAGCACAACCAGCAACGCGAAGCAACTGCAATTGCAGAAAGCAAAGTGAGTGCCCTTTAGAAGGCAACTGCCTTACGAACAACATCGTGTACCATGCAACTGTAACGCGCCACGACAACTACAACAAAGAAACTTACATTGGTCTAACACAGAACACATTCAAAACAAGATAAACCGCCCACAAGTCTAGCTTTAATACAAAGACAGAAAAAACGCAACTGCACTTAGTGAATACATCTGGAAACTGAAGGATTCAAATGAAGAACACTCCGTAAAATGGAAACTCACAAACAAAGTTCGAGCATACTCCACATCATCTAAAACTTGTAATCTCTGTCTGGAAGTAAAGTTCTTCATTATACTCAAACCTTCCTTAGCAACTCTAAATAAAAGGAACAAAATCTGCTGTGTTATTATTCTAATAGGTAATGTATCTTGGCTCGCTTTATACCGTTCTTGCTGTTCACAACGAACACGGAACGAACACGTGCTTTACAACGGACACGTTCAAAAACAGCGAACACATACGTATTCAACGTTATTGACATCATTCTACTTCAGGCTTCTTCGGACTGAGGACCTACATTATTGACACCTACGAAACAGTTCTGTAAAGCTTAATTGTAAAGAGCTATTGCAACCTTTTCAATACATAAATATATATATATATATATATATATATATATGTTGTTGAAGACGTTTCTACACACTTTTTCTATAGGAATACGTAAACGGACAAGGGCGCCCTCCTAGATTTTCAAAGTAGATGCAATTACTTCAAAGTTGTCAAATTTACGGACACCTAGCTGTTAACACGAACGGATGGCTGGCCATTGAAATAACGTTGTTTATATTTTTGGACGTTAGGGCGAACACTTTTTCTTATGTATTTCATTGTTATTTTTTCGCCCTAAGTACGCGCAGATATAACAATTTCCCCCTAAGGTGGGAATTAGCGTTATATATATATATATGATATATATGATGGCATTGTGAGAGAATCTCCGATCTGTTGTTCAAGAGGTTGGGGGAACGGTGATCGACTTAAGCAAGTATTTCAGCTTGACAAAGGTAGCAAAAGCCAGATGGAGTTCAGTGTGTGATTCACTGTGCTAATACGTGCCAACGAATTGCAAAAGCCTGGCTGCTGCTCTAAAAGGACCAATCGTGTTTAGAGAGCTCGGTTTCGTTTTCAAGACGTGCTAAGTTAATAGATTTCTTGTGGTTGTTGTACCTTCCTTGAATGGGCCGCCGGACATGCCTATGTATGAGTGCGTGGCATCGTTACTACTGACTTCAGCCTTGTAGACTACGGCTGATGTGAGGCATTTCAAATCAAAAAGGCTAAACCATGCAGTTACAGTCGTGATTTGGGGGATTTAGAGTATTTTTTGAAAGCACCTTAGAGTTGTGTTTGTATATGACGGCTTTCATGTTTTTCATGGCACTATACCTGACTTTCACAGTGTTTTTGTTGAATATTTTGTGCAGCTTATGCACCGGGGGAAGTGTTTGGCTATAAGCTTGAGGAAGGACCTGCCAACGTTAGTTTTGACTGTTTTACTGAACGGGGGGGGGGGGGGGTGAACCAAATGACCTTAGTATGCCTTTTCTTCCTCGTTCGTCTTGGGGTTTGCGCTCTCTCACCGGGGTACTCCAGTTTATGCTGAAAGCCGCTGGAATATAGTGCCTTTTGATAGGCAGGCGCTGCAGCGTCAAAAGCTGATTGCAAGAGAGCTCAGCAATACGTTACAGCCATGGGGATATTTTTATGTATGTTGGGTGGGGGTTTGACTGGGTATTAATGAACAGGGGGCGTCGTTGGGTTTCCTGTAGGGGCATAGGTGCCGGCTCTCATATTAAGTAGTAGCTGCAAGGATGTCATTAAAATTTTCAACGAGTTTTGCTTCAAAATTACTATGCAAAACAGTGCAAAAATTTAATTTACACTTATCGGTTCCCCTGGAACCTTTATCAACGATAAATTTCTGTTTACGAAGGTTCCAGGGGAACCAAAAACATCTTATTCAATTTTGCACCATTTTGTTGTCTTCCAGTCAACGTTTTATGCTTTTATTTAACGATTTATTTCCTCGGATTACTCGTGATGATTATTACACACAATGATGGTTTAGTTGTCTAATATAAATTTACTTCAAAATGTGAAAAATTGGAAGGTGACTTTCATTATCATCTTGTTGCGTTGGTTTGAGAGATAAATGATATTTACCCAAATTTCAAAATAAAAACGGCATTTACAGGACACCTGTTCTTTTCAATTGACACCATCGACGGCACCACATCTGTACGCAGTTGCTTTGCAGTTAGAGGATTTATGAAGCTGTTACGTCCACAACCCCATTAAGTAGCGTTCCTTTATGATTCATTTTGGATATGACGCCACTCGGCCCTTGCTCAAATGCTCTTTCCTTTGCGACACAGTTGCGTTGGTTTGTGAGATGAATGTTATTGACCCAAACTTCAAAATAAAAACTTCATTTACAGGACAATTGTTCTTTGCAATGGACACCATCGACGGCACCAGGTCTGTACGCAGTTGCTGTTCAAATAGAAGATTATGTAGATGCTACGTCCACAACACCGTTGAGTAGCGTTCCTTCACAATTCATTTTGGATGTGAGGTCACTCGGCCCTTGCTCAAATGCTCCTTCCTTTGCCCCGGATGCTTTAGCTACGGGAACTTGCGTAGGGGTTCCCCGGGAACGAACGTTTACAACTCGTATTACTGCAAGTGTTCCTGATCCTTCTCAGAGGTAAGGATTCGTAACGTTGTAGCTCCAATATGAATGCCAATATTTGTTACCCCATTTTCTTGGTTTGCACTTATTCAAACATTATCATTCAAGAGGCCCAGTTCGTACGAGAGAGGGCGTGGCTTGTGAAGTTGGTGAAAACACATTACACAGTTTGCATGTTGAGACTCTTAGTAGAACATTAGTACGATTTTCCACACAAAACTGTTATTCGACCCTCCTCAAAGGGCATTTCACCTAGACTTGAACCAAGTCTCTCACGTAATCCTTCCATATAATGAGTCGAAGTGAAAAGTGGAGAAAGTGAGAAGTTGGTTTGTCTGCTGAGGTGCATTGGGAGAGGTCAAGGGGGTGACACGTAGAGAAGGAATAGTGACATAGGGGAATTCTTACAGCTGGGAGGGAACATCTCAAGAAACTTGGGACAAGTCTACATTTCACCTTGGGTTGTCATTTAATACAACTTGAAATCCCTATCTTTATGTGAATTTTCATTTCAGTACAGAATTTAATCTTGTCTTTACCGTAAAAAGCAGTCTAATCATTGATCTCTGACCATAATTTATAAGGATGAGCGAGACACTGTACCGTGCTGGGTGCCTTCCCACCAGTTTTAGGAGAGTCATCCAAGGGTCTGAAATAGTTTTGTGTTTTATCTTATCACTTATCACTTTTTACCTTGAATGACGTGATAGCAGGGGTTGATCTAGGATTTATTGTTAGGAGCAGCAATGACCAAAGTGTGGTTCAAGATTATTTTGGTGGATTCATTAAGACCCCTTCGAACGCTTCAGAGTCCTTACTTGGGGAAAGAAAATTTTCCAACCCAGACCGGATTCCTCTTCAGCTGTAAGACTCTTTTTCTGTCTTCATTGCAAAAACATACAACAGTAATGCTGTGCTATTCTGAACACACGCTCATAACAAGCTTCAGTTTCAAAACGTATTTCCAAAATCCACGTCTTTTCACCATTTTTATCAAATATGTTTGTTTGATTTGGGATTCACGGCGACATTACTCAGAGAAAGTGCAACTTTTGGCAATTATCCGTGACATCTTGTTGAACGTGCGACAAGTAGTTGTCCGTTCATCCCAACTACTTATCACACCTGCAACAAAGAGTCTTTCATTGTCTAAGAGAAATTTTTTTGAAAGAATGCTTGACTCCTTGTCGCATATGTGACAAGAAATTGGTTCTTTTAACAGTATGAGGATACTGTATTGGGCTATAATTTTGCCAAAATAGGAAAGAAGTTATGCCAAAGAAGCTGTCCAGATAAAAATGGAAAATCCATTTTTGAAAATAGAGCTTGTTTCATAAACACTCAAAAAGAAGAAGCAGCTTTTAAAGTCATGCTTGGATGAACTTCTTCCGTGCAAGACATGGCATTGGTTTTTAAAGGTAAGTTCAATGTCAAAGCCATCACTTTAGAAGACAAAGGTTAAAACAGTATCTGTACAGCCGACTGAGCGCCACATCAGTTGACTTAAGCAGGCGACTGCTTTAACTGTTCTAACCTAAAGGCTAGGAGCGTCTAGAAAATTTTTAAAAATGGCGACTCCCCAGAAAGATGGAAATGACTCGAAGTAGAATATTAAGCTGTGAACTGTGCAAACCTAGAGATCCCCCGTCTGCTTGTGTCATCTGACAATTTAGGTAGTAAGGTGGGATTTAAAGACACACCAACACCAATTGTGTTTGATAGTGGTACCAAGAAAAGAGATCGGTACAATAATGCAGTAAAATTACCAAAAAGGGTAAAAACGGGTAAAAACGGGGTCCATTTCCACTTCAAAGTCAATGCAAATGCGGGGAGTAATGTCCAAAGTCCTGTATTGTCTACTTTCCATAAAAAACAAGAATAAGGGAAAAATCTTTCTGTTTAAACAGGGTTTTCTGGTCAGGTACAGCGTAGATTTTTTTGGCGAATATAGGAGTATTCATAACAGTCAAGGAGAATATGACTGACGGTGACAGCACAGTCACAGGGTGCACAATATGGTCTTTCATCTCCGTGAAATGAGTAGGCATGGGTATGGAAAGTATGACCGAGGCGTGCCCTTTTCAGGACTAAATCTTCTTTCCGTTTTCTACCGTTGTTTTAACTCGGAACCACTTGTTTGCGGTAAGGGGTTCCCACACTTTTCGCCATTTTGATTTTACAAAGGCATTGGTGTTGGGAAGGCAATCAGTGTTTGGCAAGGAGACATTGGTAAAGTCCATCTGTAAGGCTTCTTGCAATTTCACACATTCCAGAAAAATGAACACTGAAACTGTCATCCCTTAAGTTTGAATTTCCATCGAAATTGTACTGTGGCTGTGATTTTTTCTCGTTTTTTTAGGGGGGGTTACGAGAAAACCTTTAGAAAAATTTTGTCAAGCTGTATAGTTTCTGAACAATTAAAGCATACCCGATTTAGAAATGATTGCCGGTAAATAGAAATGATTGCCGTCCTGTTCTTTTCCATGACTGCCTGAAATTCAGGTCTTGAGGAAGTTTGGGGAGCATTCTGTCCCCTTCACCCGTGCCTCGTAAACGGATGGTTTAGACCTTTGACATTACCCTATTTCCATTCTGTCGAAAATATAACTATTAACTTTGGGAGCTGTTATTATTTTGTACCATTTGTAACAATAAGACAATTCATTATGTAAAGACGAGAAGTCTAATGACCAATCTACGAATAAAAAAAATGGCTTGAGAAATATTAGGGGGCATCAGGTGCACACTTGCTAAACGAGCACTTAGTCCAGTTTAATGAAGCATTGTAATGAAGTGAAAGTATTCATATCGGAAATTTAATATTTACTCTATGCAGTTTATCTTAAACAGTTTGACCTGTAATCTTCCCCTCACCAAATTTGAGAGTAAATACGATACATTGCACTTCCGCTTCCTAACCAAATTATGAGCATTGTATAAGCATCATAAGCATTTAGGTTAAATTTGCATAGAAATCTGATATGTGGTCCTCAAGATAGGAGCATGTAAATTTTCACGTTTTGAACAAAATTTAACTTGGAGTAAGCACATAAGACATTAACTACCACATCAATGGGCACTATATTTCTGTTTTTCTTTGAACTTTGTAACCAATATTCTCCACAACAATCTCATATAATCAGAATTAATTGCATACGAGGCGTTAGGACTTTACAACGTTTGCACCCTCTTAAGGAGTCCCCTTCCCTATTAACTGTACGGTCAACATAAAAGTCGAAAAGGGGAAACAAAACATTTCTTGACAATGTGAGGAAGTGATATAACTCCTGCTGCCCTCAGAATCACTTGGAAACACAAACCTAATGACTTCATTTACTGATATCTCGACAACTACATTTCAGATTTGGATCGAAGTTTCACCACACTGTGTAGATTAAGTGTCTCTTTTCACAAAGTAAAATTAAACGTTTTTTAAACTTACCTTGCAATAACAACTGATATGAAAATTATAAACTGACACCGACATCTGTTGCATTATAAGCAAAATTACAATATAACAACAACCCCTGTGTATTTCATTTTCAGTATAACTACCATCAATACTATATCATCTTTTGGCGTGACAACTACACCGGTACAGCAGGTCATCGACTCCACTACAGATTATTTCATTGACGTGACGTTTACTGCAACCGCACAATCTCAAGCGCGGGAACTACTTTGCTTTGTTGCCTTGACGAATATAGGGTAAGCGTACTCACACTAGATATCTTGCATAAGTAATGTATAATTTGCATGGCTCACATTTTCCATTATCAAACGATTTTTGACTGGACACTGGTTGGAGAAATAGCCCCAGATGGATGTTACTTTCCCCTTCATAGGTCTTTTTCAGGTGGTGGACTAATGTGGGATCCATATGGGACCATTTCATTTCGCACCCCAAAAGGTCGCATATGGGGAATCCGCATGCATGAGGGATATCATAGGGCTGACCCATATTTTCCCCACATATCACTTGTTTACATTGGCCTCGGAACTATCCCGTATTGGCCAAATGGTCTATATTTTCCCTTTTCAATCCAGGTGCTTAATCATATCGACCGCTTAAGAAGCAAGAAAATGGTTCTAAAAGGGTCTTACATGTTATGTTACTATAGTAAGCTTTAGTATTTGTTCCAAATGGACCAAGCGGTTACCGGTTAGGGGCTCCACAACAAGGGCCACTCTTTCTTCTGTTTCTCACAAAAGAACTTAACAATTTATGATTTTCAAAATTACAACTGGTGGGTTTCTGTTATAAACTTGGCCAACGAAAGGTTGGCTGGCATATGCGAGTACTAGTGATCCAATAGTTTCGATTTCACCTTCTTGAACAAATTGGTAATTATTATTTCTATGGATTACATTTCATGAACAATATGAGGCACAAAGGGGCCCTCTTCAGTTTCGACTAGAACAGCTATGAATAATGCAAAGTACACCTTTTCAAAAGCATGAAGAGGTTCAGACTTGTTTACATATTTTTCATAAAAAGCGGTCACAAGAGATGTTTTGATGAGCGTCCTGAGTAATTTTAAACAGCAGTGGAATGCTTTTGACCAGAGAAAATCGATACCATAATATTTTTTGTAATTGTTTTAGAGAAGCGTTCAATTACACAATACTCATTCGTGATCACCAACCTCAAATGTATACCTGCAAATAGACACTGAAAATGCTTCACACACTGTGTGACAAAATGTGGTTAAACTCATTGAATAAAAGCGGGCGTATTTTAAAGTTCTTGTAACGTTACCTCATTAAAGAGGAAGGCAACCCTGGCTTTCCTTACTTCAAAGCCATCAGCCAGGGTAACATTAAAAAAAAAACAAGTAATAAAAATTATTTTGATCACATATTATACAAGTCTTATGGATAATATATTTTTAACTATACCATGAACAATTATTTGCGCTGGTGGCAACATTACAGGTAGTCACCATACTTCGATTCACACATTACAGCGTTGACAATATTGGAAGACCTGAAGTAAGATTTCATATTTTGGTCTACTTCAAACACGTGCCCTCCCTCAGGGTGATCCCGATAATAATGGTTTTACGCAAAAACGACGGCCGGCTGCTCATTGACACTGTATGCACTATGCACTGAAAATATTTATGGTAACGTTAAAACAGAATATGAGTCTTGTTTGTTCACGAAAATATGGATACAAGCATTTGTTGTGACCTCATCATACAGAGAATTAAGTGTTACAACAAGACAAAGTAGCAATTGTTTTCACCACCTGTTATGAAGGTGCTGAGCTAGCCTACGCTTAGTCTTGGTCAAGACGTTATAACATCTTTTCTCACCAAAATTTAAAATATGGGGCGGGCTTCAAACTTGAGTATTTTTAGAGGAGATTTTCTTCTGCAAATAGAACTGTATTTGACTGACAATAAGCAGAATTGTAGTGCGCGTGTATGAGAGTGGTTTGGGGCTGGGTCTTTTGATATGTTTGGATGTGGATCTTCGACAGATGACGGTCATAGCCTAAATGAAAGCTCGGTCAACGGAAAACCCTGATAAACAACACAGATGGCTTGGACCATATGTCGTAAGCTAATCTAACTCTAAGCTACTAGGCTGGATCACACTGTAAATTTGAGAATGAACCTTTTTCTTAATAGGCCTGTATAACCTGGGTGGGGCCATTGATCCGGACACCTGGCTCTATTATTCGGGTTTTTCGTTAAATGACCGGGACGTAACTTTTATTTGCAGCCTTACAATTTACTCTCTTTGTGCAGTAATCTGTGCCGAGCCATTGGGCGCAAAACTTAAAGTAGTAGCTGTTGTGTAGAGCCATGAACACAGAATCCTTACGATAACAACAGGCACCAAAGAAGTAAACTTTTTCTTCTACGAGTCATTTGTGTACGTTTTTATGTAATCTGTTTCTTTAAAGACATCTTATTGATCCCAATCGTATATGTGCTACCCACCTTTGCACATATTAATATTTCATGGAGTTTCTTAGCCAGCAAAATGTGTTTGCTGTAAAAGTTACCCAAGAAAGAGCAAGTGCAGTACTGTAATTCAGAACTCGCATCTTGAACACAAAAAGAAGTTGGTGATATGAGTGATATTTATATCACTGTCCACGATGAAGTGAAAACTTGGGGTGAGTACCTCAACAGGTATGAAAATTGTCAACGACAGCATTGTTAGAAAAATACGGGCAGCAGGAGATGGGTCCAACCTTACCTCAATATACTGAACAGTATGTACAGCCGTAATAATGGGCACATCACTGTAGGTTAGGTTCCATCATGCCGTCAGTATTATCAGGCTTGTATAAGTGCTAATCATTATTAAGAAAGACAGGCAAATGCAACCTAGGATATTGGTCTTTCAAGGGAGTTGCCACTCTGCAGGCCAGTTCAACTGGATCAGCACCACAAATTTTTAATGTCTAAATTCTATCAGCTTTTGAACCTCGACCCCAACCCCACGCATAAGTTCTCTAAAGGCATAGAAAGCTGCAAGGCTGATACAGACCTACCTTTGCTGAAAATATGAACCTCGGCCGGCCACCCTATGTAAAATTAGTGATTGGTTCAACTTCAAACCTAATTTCATTGTCAGGATGTGTGATGTGGGATGTGTATTCGAGCCTTTTCCCTTGTCCCGTTCCCATAGCGGTGATGTTTCTTCAAGTGCATTAAAAACTGCAATCCAGGTAACATTTCCATTTGGGACCCTTAAGGGTCCCGTTTCTTTGCCCATATTAGGTCACATGTAATTTTGAACCCACGATTAATAAGAGGTCATATGGATTGACCCATATGGATTGACTGATACACTGTTAAAAATTTTTCTGTAAATTTACATAATTTTTATGGCAAATTTTTTTCCAACCAAATAATGTTTTTTTTACAGCCAGACTGTAATCATGAAAAAACACTAAGGGTTTGTTTTTTCTTTACAGTTTTTGCATGTAAATTAGTTTACAAAAGTCTACTGTAAAATCGAATTACAGAATTGTTCTGTTTTGTTTACCTTAATTTTATGTGAATTTACAGCCTACTGTTTTCATTCCCGACGTTTCAATATTTATTATAATATCGCTTTTTTACCTTTAATATGTTATTACGTAACATACACTTCACCATTACGTAGATCAGGTATTTGCTTATGAACGTAATGTGTCGTTACGAAGTTTTTTTCTAAAAGTCCCCACGACTCTCTGGCGAAGAGCCAAGGGGCGAAAACCAAACAATTACTCCCGGAGGAGTTCTACTCCCTTAAGGATATTAACCTCCCAAATGGACAAGTACGCCCTCCAAAGGGCAAACACTGAGTGGTCCTGCTCTAGACTGGCTGAATAGAACAGAAGCCACAACCTGGACGTCGTTACGAAGTTGTTTTCAATCAAAACACATTGAGGATGCTTTGTTGTCATATTGTTGTCAAGTAGACTGCTATCTCTAGGAACTTTGTAATTGGAAAGTCACATTTTTTGTACAATATAATAATTGCTTTTGAAATAACATGACAAAAAATGCAAATACATTGGTTGCAAACATTTCCAGACAAGGTAAACAATAAGTTTATCACTTCCTGATTAAAAAACGCCAAAGAAGATATTATTCAAAGCAACAGCAATCCTTTTGTTAGGAAAATGCCTACAAAATAAGCTCCACCCATTTATGCAAAATGAGATTTACGTCATAAAGTGGTAAATTTACAGACTCTTTCAAGTAAATTTGTGAAACGTTTTTAATTTGCTCCGATCAAGTGCATGAGCGCCTGTGGCGATGAATTGACATCAGTATACCAATTGTCAGTGCTCTGAAATTAGGGCCTTAGAATTTCTTTTTACTTAAAAATATGTGACAAAACACCAGTTGTATGATATTTATAACTAAGAACGTAATAACTAAGTATGCTTTTATAATAAATGTAAGTTAATTTTCAAATAGGGCCATAAATTTGCCAGAAATGTTTTTTTTTTTTTAAACTAAAACTTCGCAGAACGATGCATGTTATATATTGAAAATTTTCTGGCTATTTCTTATTCGTTTGTTTGGGCTTATTTTTGTTTCTTTTTCAGCTTAAAAACAAAATGAATGTTTGTTAAATGACAGTATATTTATGTGAAATCAGAAAAATACAAAATACTGTTAAAATTTCTGTAAATTTACAGAAAAAGTTTTACAAAGCAGTAAAATTTGGTTAAAAAAGCAGACAGAAATGGTTTTTCAAATAAACAGAAAATACATGTTAAACAACCTTTTTTTATTGTAGCAATACAAAGTGTCTGTAAAGATACAGAAAATCTCTATTAAAAATAAAATACAAAAAATTTAAGTTAAAAAAAGTCTGTAAATTTACAGAAATTTTTAACAGTGTATGTGGGGAATAATGGGTCAGACTTGTGCCTCATGTATGTGGCCCACTCAAATGGGGTCCTAATTAATCTTTGGTGAAAAATTAAAGGGACTCCATATCGGGGCCGTGGAGAGAAATTCGAAGGGGGGGTGGGGTAATCAACAAAGCGACTTAATGTGTTCAACGATATAAAAACAATTTAAGGCGGCCCACAATGTATGCGGCAGAAAAAGCGGGAAGGTGAAGCTCCCCGTCTCCGCAGTACCTGTAGTTCTGCATATGAGTTTACACATATTGGGACAGTGTAGGTTTGCTACCTGGGAAGGCAGCTTAGCTATGCTGGTACACGGCCTAACTTTCCAAACGAAATTGAACCCCCATCCCTCCGATGTATTCCCTCCCATGCACCCATTCTCCTTTATAACATTGTTCTGCCGACTAAAGGCTTAATACGTTACGTTCTTGTCTAGGCTGGCAGGATTTGCCATTTCATTGTATCCCCCTCTACCTGTGGAGGAAAAGATTCGTTTTGCACCATTTAATTGACCACCGAATAAAGCAAGATAGCAAACAAATTTCTTCTACGGCCACATTTATCCCTGTAAGTGCACTTGTTTTACATTACACAGTCGTATAGTTGGTAAATCGAGTATAGCGGTTACTTTGAGTAGGGATTCTACACGAAGTTCAGTTGTAACAGTATATTCCTGTGCTTTATATGTTACACGCTGTACGAAACATAATTTGGTCGTTGCAGAGGCCAGTCGATATAGTTATGCATGTTCATATCTTTGTGTCACATGCCCTAAGCTTCGATATCTGGTTAATTCGCTGCATGTTTCCGTGGAAAATGCTTAGAAAACAAAGGGAAAGTTAAAACTGCCTTGCCAAAATCTCCAAGAGCGTAATACAGAGCTGAAAATTTCTGAAGGTAATAGAGGGCGTACTTAAAAAGAGTACCAAATGTTATACTATAGAGTATAAGGGTCTTGACCAAGACTAGCCTACGCTTGAATGCTGTAAGTACCAGTTTTTAAATTGTCGGAAACTGGGTGATAATGTTTGCTTTGTCTCGCAAATATCGAGTGAGGTAATGGTATCTTAGGCGATGGTAATTTAGAGGAGTATACCTGAATATATTTGCAGTTTTGTTAAATGATTGCAACAAAAAGGAAACGTCTGAGTCAGGCTGAGTGCACATGACGATTAAAGGTGGATACTTCGCACTTCACAAGTTTGTAGGCTCACTGTACAGACACGGACTATTGTGAAATCTGTGAAACCCTATAAAATAGCTTGATATTGCTGTCGTCAATGCTATCTTGACCACCCAGACATAATCTCAGACCTAGGGTGGGGTTTTCCTCTGCTCTTGGGAAGTCTCAAACCGCACTCAGAATATACTTTCTTCCAGTTTTTTGTTGTAGTGCTCAATCCATATTTAGTGAATGACATATCGTATAACTTACGATGTAGCTCGTTTTCGTCAGTTTTGAAGGACCCACATTTGTCAAAAAAAGGAAATGGTAATACACACTTTGGGTTTATGAAGGTGGTAAAATAATTGGAAAATTCATAAAAAGTGGTAGAAATACTGATCTACTAACTTTTTGAAAGAAATGTGTTAGAAAAGTGGTATCGTTGGCATGTTTTCTGCAAAACCTGTTTGTTGCCTTCTGCTGTAACGGCAAATTATCTGGCACTGTTCCATTACCAGTTCTGAGGAAAAAAATTCTCGGTCCTTTTGGTTAAGATCATTAAGAGCATTTGTTTTTTCACCGGTCTAGAACGACGTTACAAGTGAAATAAAAACTCTTTCCCATAATTTTCTGTAATTGGTATTTTGAAAAGGGCCAGTTACTCCAACTTGAAGACACGACCTAATCCTGATTTCCACTTCTAATATACTTCGTGCCCCCACGTACTTCAAAAAAAAAACTAGCCACAATACCACAATAAACAAACATAGTAACAAGCGTACTTAGAAACTATCCCTGCTCACCCAGTATTTTCAGGGAAACATCCAGGGGCGTAGCCAGGATTTTCCTGTGGGGGGGGGGGGGGCAAAGTCGACTCATCGTCCCCAACCTTGACCGACAGGATTATCTAAGCGGAGCGCCACCATCAGTTGGCGCGGAGCGTACAAGAAAATTTTTGGTTTTAGAAACCCCTCAGATGGCAGGAAACGGCACTTCCAGAGTGTTTTATGCTGCATGTTCCCAGCCTGGAAATATACTTGACAAATATTAATGGGCTGAATAAACCTTTAGCCCCCACTTTTTCATTTTTCATCGCCGCCACTGGAGTGCGGCATTTTCTTGAGGGATCGAAGGGCCGAGTGAGGAGCCGAGCGAAGGAACGGGGAGAGGGCGTGGTTCTCCCCTCCTTCCCCAAGGAGATTTGGCAATTTTACATCAAAATTGAACGATCTGTTGAACACATAAGCTGGAATTTTTTTGACATTTTCGCTCTTGTACCAATGTTTTCCTTATTCCATCGAGAGTTAGTGTGTGGCTGTAAGAGGGTTACTGTACGAGTCAATGGGGCCCCAGGGAATTGTGTTTAGGTCTGGGCGGGAGTAAGTGCGAACTATAAAAAGAATGTGTACTTATTTAAAGCTTATGTAGGTCAATTGTCTCGGCATTCGGGCCCTATCGGGCACAACTTATATTGGTCTTCCTTCTTCGAGTCGCTGCCGCACGACTGACACAAGAGATTATTAACTAAGTTTAGCGAAATGAGATGAAATTCCCGAAATGTACTGTAATCCAAATTTTCTACTTATTAATTTACTTGAAAAGATGGGATTGGTTTGTACTTTATTAGCTCTAGGTAACGGAACTGAGGAAGAGTGTGCAAAGCGTACCGTACATTTTGGGTTTTATCGCAGAAATAACTCTTTTGAAAGCCAAAATAACTAAACCGACCATGGGAAGGCGACAGATTATTCTTGACAGGGGGCGGGCCATGCCAGCGACCACAACAGCCGACAGCCCCTATGTCGAGGGGGTGCTGAGAAGAGGATATGAAGGAGCCGAACTGTCCCATGTCATTGCAGCCTGGAGCACATTTTGCACCATATCACTAAATATTTTAAAAGCCGAGTTGCCCACTGATAGTGTTCTTTTGGGTCTGAATCGTGAAATTGCAAAGCGCGAAATTTTTTGGTGGGCTTACAAAAATAACATAGCCTATGTAATCATTAAGAGCAAAAAGAAAAAAAAAGAAACTGTAGGGGTTGTAGACCGTATCGGGGATAACATACATTGTGTCGAAACCACCTGGAATACCTGATAAAATTAGACAAACTATGCTCCGTGAGTCGCTCACCAACTGACCTATCGCAGACACACACAAGAGAACAGCAACTAGGCTTTGTGATATGGGATGAAATTTACGACCTCTACAAAACCTGTGTACTCTGCCTACCCGCTACTTGGTAAATTGGCAGGACTTACACTCCCTAGATATGCGGAATGGAAGTATTGGAAAAACTGGATTGAATCTACTGCGCGCGTAGCGCGCCGAAAATTTGGAGTTCTTATTAGGGAAATTGTCCCTTGAGAGCAAAAAATGTAAACCATTGGGGAGACTAGTCGCCGTCGGGGACTGCATACTTTATCGTAAGGACTAAGAACCCCCCCTCCCCCGGAAACTGTAAAAAAAAATGCCCCGATTCCCTCCCTCCTCTTGCCTTTTTTCTTTTTTAATTTTTTTTAATTTTTTTTTGGGCTCTCCTTCATTTTTTCAACATCGCCCATCGCGTCCCCAAAATTTCTGTGGGGGGGGGGGGGGGGGGGCTTGCTCCCCCGCTGGCTACGCTAGTGGAAACATCTAATTGTTAGATCAGTAACTGTCATTTTCATGATATACAAGACACCTAATATTACGTAAGTCACTCGATATTACAGAAATGATCTGAAATTCGTTATATGAATTTTTAAGGCGTTTATTAGGTAGCATTGTGTAAATAAATGAAATTTATAATAATTATGATTCTTAATCAAACTGTATATTAAAAATCCGCCACATACTGGACGATAAACAAGTCGTGTGCAGTGGTTTAGTACTGTAACATGTTTGAAGTCAAATGCAATGACAACATACTATAAGTTGGTGTCAAGTTTAAATTTGCAACCGTTTATCAGGTGAAAATTGTGTATTTTCGTGGATCCTTTGCATGGTTAAACGAAAGTAAAATTAGATACGGTTCACTGCATCAGAAGTGTGAATGTGCTCTGTTCTCTCCGAAGTTAGATGTTAATTAAATATCATTCTTTCATTATGAAATTCAGTCAGTGTTACCAGGGAGCTGAAAAACGTTTTTTTTAAGTTGCTGTTCCTTTCCGACATCAGCCCTCTGTACCAAAAGAAACTTTTTATCCAATACTTTATATGACTGAAACTTTTCTCTGCAGTTTTAGAGTTTAAGATCATGTGTTGTACCTGTTTTTAGTAGGCTATTATAGAGCGGAACCTTTGCATGACAGAACCATGACGTAGAGCTTTTAATGCCAAGCGGTTGGGCAGAAAATGTTCCCGTCGAAACATCTTGTAACATAGAAGCTTTCTTTAGCAGAGCCGTCTGGAATTGTTTGCCTTTACCTCCCGTAATCTAGTTCCACCCAAGAATCAAGAGATTTTGGGTTTCAGGGTACAAGTGTACACAATAAAGGTCTGATTTATCCAAAAAGCATCAAATAACATGCATTCATTTTGCTGCACTAATTTTTAAGAGGAAGTCGAATATACTGTCCGAAGTTTTTATGGACGTGTTCTTTGTAACTAAAAATATAATGTGTCACGTTTGATCTATTTTTCCCGTTTTCAATACAGGTTCCCAAGTGAACAAAGATGTATCATTTTTGCAACAGATGGTATGTTTGAAACTCTTTATAAAGACATTTAATGCATTGACAGCATAACGTAAACAGGTATCGAAGCGTTACAAACCACGAAATGCAGACAGCTGGTGGGATTGTGTGTAGATTATATGAGTTCACGCATGTAATGAGTCCAGAAAAAAAGCATTTGTCGCGTTTACTTAATTTGTTTACTTTCCAAAATGGCGGAGCGCAACGTCAAAACATATATTCTAAATTTTATTGTAAATCAGAAGAATTTTGCGACATTCGTTCCTGCTAAATCGTTTTAAGTTATCCTATTGTCTAGTAAAAATGGTTTCATTATTACCAAAGTGTATTTTAAATCAGGGAGTTGCTAGAGAACTCCCTGTAAATGAACAAAGGCGAAGTCACAGTTTCATCTTAGAAGAGGCGGGTGAAATGATGATGGATTACCGTCCTGAGGAAGGAGAAATTATGGCTTATGGTGGGTGGGCTAGATGGTTCTACATTTTAGGCTACATTAAAATTGAATTTATCTCCAGGAATTCTTAAGTTTTAAGTAATGGTATCATTTTTAAGGAGCGTTCAGCTCATAGCTCTTTACTCCAGACTTTAAAATCGTGCCATATAATTCATTTCTACAATAGTTGCAATGCCAGTACCGTTGGCAGCATCCGTTGACAAGAACAACATAGTGACAGTAACAATTGATCAAATGGTAAGTAAGCTATATTCATTCGCACTTGGTAATAAACCTCAAATTCTGTTTGGTAAGACTGTGCGTTATCCCACGACAAACTCTCGGAATGATTAATCGAGGTTTTTCTTGGGCTAAGCCATTTTCCTCGGGGTTTTGCTATTTTTATGTGGTTATTCACAAACGAAGTTTTAATACTTTGGTAAAATTTTCTTTCTCAATCCGTCATCGTAAGCAACTTAAAATGTAGTGTCGGGTGATGACTGAATGTTTTTAAGGACTTACCATAAGTTTTTCATACCCTTTCC
This sequence comes from Holothuria scabra, assembly GCA_037179385.1. NCBI lineage: Eukaryota > Metazoa > Echinodermata > Holothuroidea > Aspidochirotida > Holothuriidae > Holothuria > Holothuria scabra. Next base: position 14,653,799 of record CM074197.1, read on the forward strand.
ACATTTTTACTTAGGTAAGGAGAAGAGACACATCAGGATCAGTGCGGATCGTTTATGCTGCCAATCATCAACTCGTTTACACCTTCGATGTCTCCACGTCAGAATTTGTTACTTTTCCTGATGTGACCAGCCACTTTAAGATACAGTTGCCGTTGCCTTTACTGACATGTGAAAAATATTTACTCCAACTCGACGGTGGAATGGTGGAAACATTAGGAGACTGCCCTGCAGGAAATGATCCTGTCGATCTTCCTTTAATGATTGAGAAACCACGCCCTAAAAAGAAGTTTTGTTTCTAAAATGTTGGAGATACACAGGAGTACATTTTTGTCATAAAACGGTAGTCTTTGCAAACGCCATATTTCTTACCATAAGAGCGAAGGCTTCTGTTACAGGGTGAACGTGATAGAAAGAGTTGGGCAGTGTTGGCATTTTCAACTTTATTGTATGTGCCAATTAGATTTTAGGAAAGAGAATTTCTTGTATATTTAAAATCTTTGTTGATGTTGTCATAAAAAGCTTCGTCATCTTTGGCTGTACACCCCGCTGATTTTGAGATATCGACCAATTTAGCTTCGTTTTTCACACAAAGCTTGATTTATAGATTGGACGAACTCGCAAGATGTGTGCATTGTTTCTCTCATAAAGGTGTGGATCACGCGAGCAGTTGTGCCTGTAAATATGTTGTTGAGGGTCCCTTATGGTTTCACCATTTGTTTTTTAATTACTATATCACAGTTGACTACATGCACGTTTATTAAACAAATCAACGATTGTGAAGAAGTACACTCTAAAAATATAGGCCGTTATACCGTTATACCGTTAAATATTTCTACCGTTGAGAGAGGCAAAATTTCCCCTCAAACAAACGTTCAGCATAAGAATGGTTTAAGATCACATCAAGTTTAAATATCTATAAGGGAACTTATTCTAAGCATTCCCGAGAAATTTTCAGTGAAATGAGACTTGCGGTTCTCGATATATGATGGGGACCACGTGTTTGGTCTAACGAGAAGAGCAGCTGCCTCTCGCGCGTAAGGCCCGGGTTCTATTCACAAAGAATACCAAAGACCCCCAAAATGGAACCTACTGCCGTTGTGCGTGGTGCTCCGCATAAGCAATGGAGTGGAAAAAGCAAGCCATTGAACCACCACTGGAAAAAAGCCCGACTCGACTTGAACCATCTAACTAACTCCAGATATGAGCTGGTAAATTTGTCACGTTTTCAACAAAAAAATGAACATCATATCTTCACATTCATATACAGTGTGTTTTCCTTTAAAATTTAAAGCCATTTTTCCCCATATTCGGAATGGAGTTGTGTATTTGGCATGAGAACAAGTTAACAAATTTGGTGTGAAAACTTAACAAACTTTACTTTCCAATCAAAAGGGGTCCTATAACTATTAACTTCAAGATCAAAACAGCAGTCAAAAAACAAAGGGAACCAAAGCATATCCTTGCCAATGTAAGGAAGTTATAAAATTTTTGCTGCCCTTAGACCCAATTTGAAACACGCATCAAGTGACTTCACTTCTGATATCTCGAAAAAACATATCCCATTTGACTGGAAGTTTCACTACAATGTGCAAATTTGGTTCTTCTTTGAAAATATATGAAACATAAAAAATGATTTTTTTTCGTTAACTTCCCCTTTGTCCCATATTACGTTTGTATCATTGTATAAAAGTATATATACAATACATAAGCAGTTTTCTGGGTTTTCAATTATTCGGAACTGTAGTTAAAATTCGTTAACTTTGTTAAAATATCGTATTACGTACTTGATAGGGTGTTGCAGTTTAAAACCAATATGTTTTTATTTCAGTGGAGTGTTTTGTCTTGTTTTGTTCGTCATTATTGGGTTATAACTGTCCGACCGAACGCAAAAAGATTTAGTGGTGCAACACGTTTGTGTTAAGTTATTGTATTCTCATCGATAAAATGCAATGGCGCGTGCTAACTTTATAATAAGGCTTGTTTTACGACGCTAAGCGACAACGAACAAGAGAAAAACCTTTGGTTTATGAATTACAACTACACGTCGGGGGGCAACCAACTCAACACTTTGGATCGAATTTCAATAAGTGTTTTTAAAGACTAGTTCAAAGGGGAAACCCATACATTGGTCTTGGATGAAAAACCCACCTTACCTTGTCCCGGCCTGGAATCGAACTCCAGATCTTCCGGTTGCTAGGCTTCATCGCGTCAAATGCCACCACCTTTATCCACAACAACGGTTAACGCCTTAGCATGTCGACTACTTGAATCGCACCCATTGAAACGTTCAGGGATATGTAATTTTGAAGGTTCTATCAAAGCAAAGTAACAAACGCGGATTTTAGTTCATTGAAAATCCGTCGGGTATCTTATATGAATAAATTTGGGCTTGAGTCGTAAAGACTGAAGACGACGCGAAATCTGACTGTATAGTTATGCAACTTAATGCAATGAAAGTTAAGTCATGTGCGGTGCTCCTTTTGCAACAACTTTCCATTGATCAAGGCATTTCATGGTTAACCTTTCTTTGCTTCTGTGCTCAACCATCTAAATAGTCGTTTTCTATGTCAAAATTTCCAATCGCAGAGGCATAAACCTTTGAAAGGGTACTCCATTTTTAAGTCATATCGAAGTTTATTCGATTTCTGGGGAAATTAAAATCTATCTCAACTGGCTGCATCCAGCCAAATAAAATGACACCATTTCCAATCTCTTGAGTACTCGTGTCTTCTCAAGATCATTGTGAGTTGATACGGTGTTTTTACAAGTGGTATTGTGCATGGCGTCTAATTATGTTCTCCACATGATTGTCTATCTCGATTGCTCGTGTGGCTTCACTCTGTGAACAATCTGTTTGATTTGCTTAGTGAAGTCTGGAGAATATTCGCCTAGACAATGTGTTGGTAGTGTGATTAACCTGTACTAACCGACCCCGACTCAGCATATCAGACTATTACACTACTCTCCTACACATAGCCTACGGTCCGTCAGGTGCAGATGCATCACATCCAACAAGGATTTTCTTTTACAGTCCCGGACATGGTTCATGAAAGCTAGACAATATTATTGTGTAGTAGTTCCGCTTTTGTGACAGTATAATCTCTCTAAAGGGTACGGCATTCACTAGTAGCGTAATAGAGTTGCCAGACCCCTAAAGTAACTGACACATCATCTTTGGTTTTCGTATTCCAACAACACACAATAATTCCTCAACGGAATAGGATAGTGCCCCAGCATACAGTTGTGACTAAAAGGGGTCAGGTTTCTGAAAAACGCACCCAAAGCAATATGTTCACTTGAAAGTGTTTCCAGATATGTAAGTTAATGATCACAAACGTTCCCGACATTCGCTTGGTCCAAAATAAACAAAGTCACACAACTACAAAAGAAAAGCAAGTTCAGTCTAATCACAGCCAGCAAAATATACCATGGCAGGTTCACGCGTACAAAAATGTCAGTCACACAATGGTAATCATGCCGTGACGCTGCTTCTTGAGAAAGCAACATATACACCCCAGTAGATCAAAGGCGGTGTGGGGTGGAACTGACATCTGAGTTTGTTTCGTGATCTGTGCCCTTAAATGGTCTATGTTTTCATTATGCTCACCTTGCGTGAGAGGCAATTAAAACATGCCTGACTGGCCTGTTGGCTAATCTCAAGTGTTACGTAATTGTTTTTAATACATCTGTTACTGTCATTCAATTAATCAGAGTTGATATATTCAAGTGTGCAAGTGAGTTTCATTTCCTCCTTGAAGCGATAAGAGGTAATGAGGCAAAAGCAGCAGGATGTAATGAAAAGTAATAAGGAAAGATTCATCATGTTTACACAATGTTTACTAAGAAAACCATGTGGTTGTCTGGCGATGGATGGGAGGAAAGATTTGTAAAATTGAACACTGGTTCAAATTTCGATAGAGTGAGTTTGGAACAGGCATCGATAAATAAAACTGCATATAAGGAATGCGTATACTTCGCGTTTACGTCAAGACACGTCCCTTTCTCGCTTCAAACGTTACGCAATAGAGCCGTGTCAAAATACAAACATGACGCAATCCGACAAGTCCCGGTCGGTTTCAATTGGATGAGTCAACTTACGACAAAGTGCTTTTTAAGAAATAAAGTTGATGAACATCAAACATGATTTCTTCAATGTTCCCTTAAAGTAGTGTCACTACATTATACATATACATAATATGGTTAATTTGGAATGAAATTGAAGACACTGATTTTTTCGTGGGATTAGGCAGGGTGTGCTTTGGGTGAGACTTTGGCAGGCGAGTAGCAAGAATTGTGTCATGGGGAGGGTTTTGTTGTCGGGGGGGGGGGTTGGCCCGACATGAGGGAAAAGTCAAAGGATGGAGAGAAAAAACCAGCTACTTTACTTTTTTTTTTTTTGCACTATTAGGTTGGGACATGGGGGTTCTGACCCCAAAACTACCACCGTGACTACGCCACTGGGCTTTGGTTTACTTCTCTATTGTACTGACAGCCACTGGGTGGAAAACTGGACCAAAAGCACTAAGTGGAAGGCACCTGGATGAATAATTTGAAAATTGATGGAATGGTTGGATCTCAAATGAAATGAAATTCATAGTGATAACATTTGTTCGATTTTATTAATTTTGTTATTCAAGCGCCGGACATGGGGTTTCAATTGTTGTCGATTCAAGTTGTTTGTTAACTAAACAGTCCAAAACCACCACTGATATCCCTTTCAACAAGAATGCCTTGTTTAAGTCTTTTTACAGATGGGTTTACCTTTACAAACTGGGTGGTATGGTCAAATAAATTATAGTTCATACAGGGATAGGGGACGTTCTCTTATCGTATTTTAACCGACGACATATATTTTCTTCAGAACGTAATATATGCAAAGTTAGGTGTTTTAAGCGTTTGGTTAAGTGTTTTAGGTGTTCGGTTAAAACTGGCTCAATGGAATGCCATCCAGGGATCTGGACAGATGCTTCGGCGATTTTTTCAGTGTGCTCTGCGTTAACAGATGATGACGCTCTGCTTGAACAGTCTTAACACATTTTTCATCTCCCCACCTAGTCCAAGTCCTGGGTCAAGTACTGAATATGAAGTTCATTTCGTGTGGGTCGTCCAGATGGAAAAGACCGCATTTTTTGCCCCTTTTCTAAGTGGTGTCACTGTAGTCCTGAGGAATATCAGTCTAGGCCTCCAAATTATTTCTAGCCAAGTCCCGAAATGATAAATCGGGGGCTGTATAACCAAAAACATCAAGGTCAGAAGCTTCAAATTTATCGGGGTCCCAACTAACTGATGCCCCAGGGCTCGACGTTCGGAGGTTGGTAAGACCACTAAAATGGTCCATACTTCATATGAAGTATTCCAACTGACTATTTTTAGGACTTTTCCGGATATAAATTTAAACAGAATATGGTAAGAGCAACAAACATTGCACTGTTTTGTATCAAGACACCCTCAAAAACCAAGCAATATCAAAAGAGAGGGTAACTTTCCTTCAGTTTCTTAGACCCTATACCGGCAGTTAGGTGTTCCAGCTAGCCTCCAACACAAAAACTTGACTAGGCCAGTGAAGATGGCATGAATTACCTAACGGTAATTGTGACCCCCAATTATTCACAGCCTTGACTACACCTGTCTCAGTATACTCTTCCCCTCCTCATTAATCGATGTGACTGCATCAATTCAAAATTTTGTCTAACCATGCGTCCACGTCCGAGTCAAACATAACCTACAAAAGGGGTTTAGTTGCCAATCAGTGACTTACAAGTGCCCAATATCACATCTAAAGCTGGAAAACATTTTGTCAGTCATTTAAGCTTAGCGGCGTTTTATGGGTTACATATTGTATCCAATTAGTCTTAGTTGACAGCTAAGGTTAAATTTATTGCTATAGGCTTATCACTGTTTTTCTGAACGTTGATCCTGGTACGGTGTTTCATGAAAAAAAAAAACAGAAGGCGACAAAAAGAACGTTCAAAGCACTCCAACCGCCTTTCTCTCCGTGGAGGTTCCATTTGATGTACTTCTCCATAGTTTTCCAGTGATGCAATGTTCGTTTGACAAAGGGTCTAATATTTCCAAACAATTGCTCCCCGTTTAAGCTATATATCGCGGATACCAACACTAACGTCACACTAAATCCTTGACATTGCCAGCGCCCTTCATCGTTATGTTTGCAGTTTCTTTGTGTCTAAGTAACAAACGAAATTGTTTGAAATCAGTAAGTTACACACCTAAAAGAGTTTTTAAAGTTACAACAATCCCAAAAGGTGTTATATGCCCCACTTCTCCAGTAAACAGGTAAAATCGTCAAAATTATTTTTTAATATAAAGAAATAATTGGGGTCACACTATGGATCAAAGCCTATGTATATGCTACATTTGTCACTTTATCCATTAAACAATTGATGTATATCTGTTTAACGCCCACATATTCGGGCAGTTGCATGCATAGAATTCTAACGTGACCTACTGGATAAATGTAATCACTGATGTTTGCAATTATATTTCATTGATGGAAAAAGAGCTGTACCTCTTTTCTGTATTTATTACTTTGATATGTGAACCTCACTCATCGTGAACGACGGTAGCTGCTGTTTATCGTTGCGTGCTCACATACTGGAACAGATCATACGTATGATCACTGGCGTTTAGAATTTTTATTGACGCATGTCCTGTAGGACTTTCCCCCATCATCTGTTCTAGCAAAGAAGCCTGATTCTCAGTTACACAAAACTGAAAGTTTGAGCGATTGGTTTGAAGTCGACGGCAATTAAAGGCGGTTCAACCATGGAGAATACTATGTTTAAAACTGTTCTGAGGTCTTATATTTTGTTATTCGCATTCGTGTCAGGTTCCCATTTCAGAGGAGGTTATATCACGTGGAGACCATTAAGCAACGCCCCTCCACCTGAAGGCTCTTTTCCACGGGTAAGAAGACTTCATGAGCTTCTGATGTGTAACAATTGTTTATTGTTGTTTATTTCAACTGTACTACATACAAACGTACATTCATTATCATCATGATTATTATACAATAAGTAATAATATTTACAAGAAAAGTGGGTATGAAGACAGTAGAAAAGGAACCAGATGAAGCTTGCAAGCTTTTCTAGTCTGGCCCTAATAACTGAGATGTTCTTAATTGCTTACACAACTAGAACATATAAATATATAAATACGGATATGACTCCTATAACATTTACATGATTGCATATAAAGAATTGCTGCTAGTTTGATGCTTACTTTTAGCCAGATTTTTAATTATTTATTTATTTATTTATTTGATAATTTATTTTTTTTAGCCAGGTAAGATTAATTATCCACATACAATAAGAAAAAAGATTTCTTTAAATACTTCTTGAATAGATTAATGTTAGAGGCATTCCTTATGCTAATATCAAGAGATTTCAAGAGGGATACCCTGCTACTTCTCACGTGAGAGTGCGCAAACATTGTCCTAGTATGTGGCTGGAGAAGATTATCTCTTCTTCGTGTTGGATAGTTGTGATGACAACTATTAAGATTGAAAAAGGAATGGAAATCAGGAGGGAGTTGACCACTGTTGTGCCTATACAAAAGAACGCCTAACTGGTAGTTGTGGTGGTCCTTTAGAGTTAGAATATTACAATGGTGAAAAAGTGGAAGTGAATGAGTGTATGGTGAAGCTTTTGATATAGTTCGTACAGCCCGCTTTTGAAGAATAAAAAGCTTGTCTGTATATGTTGGCAAGGTATTACCCCATAATAAGATACTATAAGTAAGGTGTGGTAGATTAATGCATTATAGATAGTTAATAAGGAACAACTAGGAATATAATGTTTAAGTCCATTCATAACACCGACGATTTTAGAAACGGATTAAGTAACGTTGCGAATGTGATCCTGCCATGTAAGATTATTATCAATTGTAACCCCTAAAAACTTAGTAGAATTTTCACTACTTATGATGGTGTTCTTAAAATTTATAGTTAAACGTGCAGTGCCACCTTTCATATTATTAAAAACCAACAATTTAGTTTTACTTACATTTAAAGATAACTTGTTTGACGCTAACCATTCAGAAACATTTTTTAACTCTGAAGATACAGATACAGGGTGTAAAATAAAGGTATCTTAAACACTAGTTATAAGTACTGTCATAAAAAATCCTCGCATAAATGTCTGTCCAAGGTACATTATTGGCCATAAGAATGCAGACAATAGTTGAAGTACGAAATAAAAGGACACCATTTACAGTTAGGCTAAGAGTGAATTTCTGAGTTTGAAATCAGCTACAAAACCTGTAATAGGAAAAGATGTTTTGAAGGTGGGGTTAGGGAGTTAGTATGAGATTACAGATGGAATCCTCTTAATATTTGCGGGATATACATGCTGTGACTTTGCTCCTTACGAATTGCCCAAGGACACCCCCATGAGATTAAAGGCGGTGAGGGGTGTTACTGGCAGCCGACTTTGTTTCATGATATGTGCACTCAAGTGGTACACTTTTTCATTACGTTTACAGTTCGTGGAAATCAATTATTGCCAATTAAATGTAAATTTGTGTGTATTTTGCTATATTTGGTGTGTCCTCATTGGCGATAAGATGTATTAATTACACGGAGAATTGGCAATGTTTCAAAAAAGTAAGGAGAAAAGTTTCATCATGTACTAGAGCTTATGGAACGATGAAGGAAGCCTATTTTACGAAGAAGATATTAGCAATATGCAAGCCAGGTGCGAGACCTATTTTCAAAGGCCCCCGGGTAACGTTTACGTCTACGTATATTTACCTGGTCTCAAAATTCCAGTTGAACCCAGTAAAACTGGGTTCAACTGGGTTGAACTGGATCCAGTACGAACCCAGTTAGAAACCAGTTAAAAACCAGTTAAACCCAGTTAATCTAATATGGGAATTGGAACAAATTTAACTGGGTTAAATGTAGTCAATCCAGTTGAAAGCTGGTAACCCAGTTCAACCCTGTCGGTTTTATGTGGGATTTGGAACAAGACCAGCTGGGTTCAACTGTGTCCCAGGTGAACCCAGTTGAATTGGTCAACTGGGTTAAACTGGAATTTTACCGGGGTTTACAGTGCTTTACCAGTTTATGTAGAAGTGTCAGGGCGATTGAAAAGTTGACGCTTTGAGCAAATGACAATTTGTTCAGTCTAAGTGTCCTTTAGTTTGATATTATAAACTAGAAACCAATGACATGCTTGGCGAACCATCTAAAATAACTTTTAATGCAGCTTTGAAATGGTTTGAGCAAAATCTTTGCAGGCATAATTTAGTATTTCTTCTACATAGGCTATTACTAGGTATCAGCACGATAATTCCAGTGAAATACAGTCTAGAACACTCGCTGGCTCGCATCCTTCTTGAATATGTCGATGACCTCTTGATTTAATGGGCCTACCTGTATTTTCATTTCCTCAAGCTAATTTTGAAAAAAAAAAAAACAACTTATTTTCCCCCTTTTTTCACATTACTATTCCAAGTACTTTCATGAACTTTTAGGACTTACACATTGAACATTAATGGTAAAGTAATGAGTAACTCCCAGTTAATTATAGAATTCAATGAGAAAAATATTGTCATAGGCAGTGTTGTAATGACTTGAGTCAAAGATGTGACCCGAGTCTGACTTGAGTCACGATTTCAGTGGTTCGAGTCTGACTCTAGTCCCAAACTCACGGGACTAGACTCGAGTCACCACTTGCCAAAGACTCGACGTGACTCGAGTCACCTTAAAATAAAATTTGAAAGACTCGAAATGACTCCAGTCACAGAAGTGAATGATTCGACTTGAACCTAGTCTTTGCCCTTTATGACTCGAGTCAAAATCCGAGAGTAATAAAACAAAGTAAAATTTGTTTCATCATCGGACGAAAACAAACGATCTGTACAAAGGGGGTCCTAGCATACACCTCTGCTTAACATGTGTAGCGCCGTTAATATCACGGGATAACTCGTACAACAAACTCCTGGAAGCCGAATATCGTGAGTGTAGTTCTAATAATGGTACGGTGCCAATGTGAACATTAAGATTTCTCTAGACCTCACCTCTGTGCCTAGTATATTACTCTCCATAGATAGATCACCGATTTCCCTCGCCTCTGTACCTGTTGTGGTATTTTGACAGTTTAGGCCTAGTATAATTATCACTTGTTTTACGTATGGGACCTTAGCGTCGTGTAACTGGTAGCAGTAGTGTTTATATGTTCGCAGCAAGATAAATTAATAAAATAATGAGTTATTCACGATTAGAATAGACTACTACAGTAATTCGAATGGGATGATTGCATTTTCAATTTAGTTTCATTGCTGCAATAATGATTTTAGAAAAACCAGAAAATGTTTGTTAAAAAAATTACATTTTTAGTGACTCTTCATTTCTTTTTAAACATTAACAGGAAATACTCATTCTAGATCATATTCAGAAGAGTGAAGAGAATTTTCCTTAGGATTGCTGATATATGTTTATAAATACTAGAACAAAACACACCTCTTACGTATGGTTTGGAGGTTACCGCTAAATGTAATTGGGTACTTCGTTGTATAGGGGGTTTTCCTGAACCCTACGAGCCCCCTCCCTACGTTGAACCTAATCCTCATTTAGTCATATTTCCTTATGAATTAATCCTCTTGCCTTTTGCTCGTTCCATTGAAATCTTCTTAAAAAATATTGAAATTTTAAGACCTTTAACAATTTCGCACATTTTGAATTCGATTTTTTTTTTTTTGGAATTTTGAGTAACTTGTTTCCGTGCAAATACTAAAATCCAATACTTGCAAGGAGTGTCTGTGAAATTTTGCCTCAATCACATTGTCCCGATATTTTGATCGTTCAAATTTTATAAGGAGAGCAAGTGGGCGTCTGGTCGAAAGGCTTTTGACGAGGCTTCGTCCCCTGCCCCCTTTAGCGGTAGCGCCACCGCTGTGACCATCCAGACTGATCATTTGTACATTCAACCAAAGCCAGTTACCTAAGAAAGTGTGCAAAACGTGCTTCAACTCATGCACCGTGGACACGCCACACCTATGATGTTAAAAAACCCAATAAAAGGTGGTTCTAAATAGTGATATATTTGCGCAAGAGCACTCTCGCTTCCTTCTTGAAAAGAATTGTATCTTTGTGTCTTCGCTACATTATCTCCAAAATAATATCTGGCACTGCACCCCACATTTGCGTAAAGGCAGATTCTAACTGTGCTATCAGCATCTCTTACTGTGCCTTGGTCACTGTTAGCATGAAGCTACCATGGTACTCAATTTTTGTATGATCACAAAGGCAATTGGGGGGGGGGGAAACACACAACACAATCACTATGAATCAATCAAGGGGGGGCGACCGCCCCCTCTGATTATATGGTAGCTCCGCCACTGGGCTGAAAACCACCGTCCAAAGTAACCTAAACGCCGACGACTTCCTTGACGTTGAACCTTAGATCTAAACATTGCCTCATACCAACCGTACAGAAAGCCAAATGACAACTCGATCTGCATAAAATGCATTTCCAATAATCCACCCACCATCATGTAGAACTGTCCACAGACTACACACGAATCCGGACAGACAATTAGTGGTCTGATATTAGTAGGACATAACTGGGGTCCATTACCTCTAATCTTTCAATTTCTTTGCTTACCTGTATCCTGGAGGTTGTACACTAAAATTCCGCTTGATTCCATCAATTTCAATGGACATAAGGGTGTTAAACTACATGTAAACAATAACAAAAGACGATTTAAGAGTAATAGACCCATGGCTGCCTACAGCCACTAAACACAGGTGCTGATAGGATTCGTCAATAAGAAGCAGAATTTTAGCACTATATCTTCAGCGAAAAGCCTTCTACAAGGTCATCCCTGCCTATAATCAAATTCGATCAGCAATTTTGTTTAGTGACTGTAGGCAGCCATTAGTCAGGTCAATCAGCCTTACATCTTCTTCATTTATTGTCTACATGAATTTCAAATACTTATATTCCAAGATGAAACGTTCCCTCTTACTTTTTGTTACATCCTTCTTCTCTGCCTGATTAACTCTTATCGCTTCAGGGAGGTAAAGAAGCCCACTACATGCAGACTGGATTGGGTCAAGTTTCATATCTGATTTATTGA